>CM056995.1:128091872-129291872 GCA_029891345.1 Dryococelus australis | reverse complement strand
ATGTCTAGGACGTGATTACCTTAAATTTCATGTAAATATTTTACCGTCTTCTTCAGTACTAGTGTGCACCCCACTTTAGCAGGGTAATATTGTAAGTTTTTCTATTTGATGGTTTAAAGGAATAAATTGTCATGTCACATGAGATTCTGGACTGTACTTATTTCTTCGGTCACTTCCTGACAGCTTAACTAGTATGTAATATTTTTCATAAGGCGTAAGGTGGCCTATAACTGCCCGGGATTGAGCATGGGGGTGTGGGAATAGCCCTTTGGATATAGATACTGGAATAATTTTTACAACTTCTGAAACTTCCAGATTGAGACGTCGGACATCAAGGAGTACCTCGTTTAGGCCGTCGGCCCATACAGTTCAACCCGAACTCGTGCTCTCAGCTGAGATCGCTGGAACCCCCTCCCCCTGACAACATGTCAGTATCTTTTGAATCCTTTCCACATAACCTATTTTACTATTTGATGGTTCAGCCTAATATGGAGAGATGTCATCTACTTAACCTGTTTTCATAAAGTTTTGTAATAAGGAGTGAAGGTAGCCATAACAAACCTGTATGAAGTGACAAAAGCATGTAGGGGTAGCTAGAATACTTCCTACTAAACAAGGCATTAATAGATTTATATCTAGAGTATCGCCAACTTCAGCGACCGATGCAGGACATTAGGGAGTGCCATGTGAACTGACGACACCACAATCCCCAGCAGCACTCTTGCTCTCCGAGCTGGCGCCGTTGGATTCTGGCAACTCAGAATCCACATTTATACTGTCCACCATAAACCTGAATTCCCTGATGTACCATACCAACCCATTGAACATCAATTCTTTCTAACTTCACTTTGAAGATATTTAATAAATACATTCGCACAGTGCCCATTTTGCATGTGATTTTTTTTTACAATTCTTTGGCAATGTAACACCTGGTTTTTTATTCCTAATGTTATTAATAATGTTAATATAATTTTAATGTCACAAATTTTACATATGTGTATAGTTTGATCCAATTTCTTCTGGCTGTGTATTCGGCCGCATTGAAAAGAGTTACGGAAGCTTACCATAATCTAGCCACAAGAATATAAAGACGTTTTCAATAAATATGGAACCGTAAAACATGAGGGAAGAGATGTGCCAGTTCATAACTGGAAATCCTCTGTATACGATGTCATCAAAGCCCCTGGTAATTTACACTTCCAGTTTGCTCCATCAAAGAGAGTGGTGCTGACGAAAACCAAGAACAGCACTATTTTCATAAAAGGTGAAGTTAACTACAGAGTGGATATAGGAACTTTCTAACAATTTGTGAAGAAAGGTAAAAGGATAACGTCAATCAGTCCCGAGCAGCTAACATTCCAAGTGCCAGTGAAAGCAGCAAAAATTGAAGATTGCAAACAATTGTAACACAAACATTTTGGAGAAGGATGGGATCGAAGACATGGACTACTATGGGCAGGTCCTTTTTCAGAATGTGATGTGAATAATATTGATGAAGCAGAAATACCACTATGTCCTGAATATGAGGATGAGTTTAGAATTTAAAATATCTTACATTATTTAAACTGGTGTAATTGGTGACAATTTGAAAAACATTTTGTATTACAGAAAAATAATTTTACTTTCTAAAACATATATTATGTGTTATGTTATGCTGCATAGTACTATGTTTTCGTTCCAAATATATTACTTCATAGTACTCTAATCAAAACTGATCTAATTCTCTGTATTAGTTTCCATAACTGGTTTTTCCATTGTTTTGTAGCAAAACTCTTTTAATCCAATTCATTTTATTACATATCTTAAATACCAATGGGTGAATACATTTTCCATTGTAGATTTACAATACCGGTAGTAATCCCTCCATATTTACACAAGAGTTGTACATATTAACATCAAGCTGGAGTCACAATCAGTTATTCGAATTTTCTGAAAATCACCTTACATGGATGAGAATAGTTTAGAACTCAGCCTCTCATATATTAATTTGTGCATACCATTATATCACACTGTTATGCTAGATAGTTTTATGTTTCGCATATTTGTTTTGTTGTAGATTTTGCTATATTAATTGTAACAGTTGATGTGTTCCTGATGTCCAGATAGATAGTTTTATGTTTTATATGTTTGATTTGTTGTAGATTGTGCTATATTGATTGTAACAGTTGATGTGTTCCTGACGTCCCTTGTGCCCGTTTTTTCCATTGCAGACGCATCAACAACGCAGCCACACTTGACCGATCGACATTAGGTCATGTTTCGAAAAGTGCAGGTCGACAAGAACGGCATTACACTTTTCTTGCCGCCCTGTAACTCGTTGCTGCGGGTCATAATATTTAATATTCACCACAAGAGGTATCTCTCGTGATGAATGGATATGTGACCTAAACGAGTGTATCCCGTGAAGCCATGACCGTTAACACACTGCCATTGGAGGGAACACTGAGGTAAGCAGTGCTGCTTATTCCCACGACTTTCCAATGTGCGCAATGTCAACGGGCCCCATCGGCGAATCCGGAGTGCGACATGGCTCCGAGTGGTTTCAAAAGACGGGGAATAAAATTCCCGCAGGTAGTGTAATGTGGCGAGCCTTTCCCTAGCAGCATTAATGAATAGGAGCATTTTTAAGCATAATTTACTGTGATTAGACCATAACTCACTAGGGAATACACCCGTTCCAGCATAGAGAATCGATAACATTCCATAGAAAAAAGGATGTTGTTGCGCCGTTAGTTACGAAATCCGTGGTTAGTCACATTTATACACATTTCTGAAAATAATTACATAACGACACACACCGATTCTAAATTGTTAATTAAAAGAGTGTACATGTAATCATCTATCGAATATCAGCCACCTGAGGCATCATTTCATTTAACATCACACTTCAATTGTGGTGACATTCTCGTGATGTCACATTCTTGGCCATATCAGGGGCTCTGGCGCTCATGAGTACCTCACCAGTGTGTTTTAGTTAAGCAATCTTAATTATGTACATCATCAATTTCACTTATCATGTTATTCATTAAGTTGAGTTTTTCCCCATGTTTTAATTTTTTCGTTGGATTCGCTTGACGTGCGGCAAAACCGACACCATATAGTTAGTCTGACTTCAGCACTTGAGACAACCAGCAGGGTAGACGATAAGCTCCACGTACTCCCCTCGGCTATTCAATATAGAGTGCATTTTTTTCATATCCATAGTTAACATAATTCAAGAACATTTTAGTACTTTTATTTAGCCAAGGGGAGGTCTCCCTGCATTCTGACGTAATACCAGGACTTCACACGAGGGATGTCTTCCACGTAATTAAACTAAGGCCCACGCCTTATTTCCCAGCAGTAGTGACCACCATGAGGTCGAGAGTGCCAGGTCCGTTTAACTAAGTTACACATTAACAAGTGCAGTACCATTTCATTGTATATTTATGGCAATAAAACAGGCATGCCATAATTAGGCTTGTTTTATTGCATTTAACTCTCCCGAGTGTATCGGGTACTTCGCCCTAATAGCAGTCTTCAATTTCACAAGTGTATTTCAGTGTGTTTTACATTTATGGGGCCTGCCTCCTTTAAGCAGGGTAACTTCTGTGGTAATATAGTCATGCGAATTGGCCGACAGCTTCACCCACAGGCAATATTTTACCTTTATGTAATATAATGGACAAATTCATTCTGCTCTCCTTCATATCGATAGCTTATCGAAAGTCGCCATTTGCCATCGGCCGGCCGTACGACCCCTATCAACAATCTTTCTCTATACCGAACGTGGCGCCAGGTACATCATCAGTTCCTGTTCCCCACCTGCTCTCAGGCGGGACACGAACACACCATCAACTCCTCTGGAGGCGTAGCGAGTCACAGTTCAGGGCAATGGATCGGACTGTTGCAGAACTGCCGACCAAATGTGGTGCCTACAAAATATTTTTAAGTACCAATTATTCTTATCTTATCTGGTTCAGAATTGATGCAGCCAGTGGGGCATGCAAAATTTTGAGTTTGCACTCCCCCCTTGTTATGGGAAAGCAAAAATTTTCAAATTTTTGGTTGAAGTTATAATTAATTTCTCCCTCTCAGTATGTCGCTAGGTGTTCTTTTATACCTCCATGCTTTGACAGTAACAGGTGCTGGGAAATTGCTATTATCTCAGTTCTTACAGGTGAACATGAGACGCGAGCAGGCATACCTCCTAATTCCTAATCTCCATGTGTTTTATGATTCCTTGGTAGCACAATCATAATGCCCGGCGTTTATTTGCTCTGCATAGAATCCCGCACACCTTATTTATTTGATTGGAATGAACACTGACGACTTCAGAAGGTAGTTGAAAGGGTATGTACTACATAGAGGTAGCGGAAAAGATCACTCTAGTACATGTATAATAACAGGTATTCGAGAACAAGGTGAGATGGTGGAACAACATGGCCTTGCATACATGTAGATTAACCCATAGACTGATTTTTAAACACGTGTTTAGAGATGTATTTATTCCTCTAAAATGTAGTTTGACCAAATTTAAATTGGAACATGTTTTTTATTAATATAATAGTGCTTGTCTGTAAACAATTTCGCAATAAACAAGCATGTTCATCACTGCTGACCATGTGACTTTGACAGTTGTGGATTGGGGTAGTTCAATGTTGGGTACATGCACAAAATACGAATAAGCAGTCTACCTCAACTAGTCTATGTGTTTAGCTACAAAGATGTTAGAATAGCTCATTTCTACTAACAAGCAGGGTTACCAGATCCGGCTACTTTAAGGCAAAATTTGCTACCAAAAATATTACGAAAATGCGACTATTGCAATTTGGGAATTTTTTGTAACGAATTTTCAATTTTTAGGGCACAAGGAATCAATTATTTAGAATTTGTATATATTTTTTTATTGTGAACAAGATAATTAATTCTCATAAGTAAGATCTGTTTTTTAAAATAGTTAACTACTATGGATACAATTGAAGAGGAACAATGAATAGGCGTATAAAATCACGCATTTTTTGATGTATTCCACATTTTGTCATGTGTCTAAATCATTTTTTAATTTTTAATTATTTGTGTTTCATACATATTAAATATTACTTGAAAATTGTAAAGAAATTTAAAAACCGCATTTAATAGAAAGTGTAATCAAATTGGGCGATATTTGGGCGACAAATGATTGCCATTAAGGTACAAACTCAATCTGGAAACCCTGCTTTCAAGTGACATACCAAAAGTAACGGCTATCAGTAAAATCCGGAAGGCGTATAGCTCGTTACTGGAACAAGGTTGAACAATTGTAAGCAAAGATTTCAACTGGAATAATAGCATCTGCTATGCGTACATGTTGTTAACAGTGATAGTGTAATCTCTGTAATTGTGGATTGTTATGTCTTCTTGTACACGTAATTTTAACGCATGTTTGTTTATGTTCATTACGGCCAGCACGTTAGCCCAATATTTATTGTTTAGCGCATGCATTAATATTAATTTGCTTTCAAAAAGGTGCTGTTTTTGTAAATGATTTTAATATTAATTTTCTCTTTGCCAGTGTGGCCCTCAGTTTTTTATTGTTAGATGAAACCACTAGAAACATTTTGTTCAAATACGAGTATTGGAAATGTTATTTTATTATCCGATTTTCTGAATTTTCCATTATTTTGATGCATTTTATGTTGGGGCGACTCTGCTCCTGCGAATCTCAGCTGTTTATTAATTTTCTTTATTTATTTGTATATCGTTTTACGTTCTAACGAGTATGGTGATCGAATTTTTATTCTTCCTGTTTTGAAGATTTTACTGCCTAATAATTTATTTTCTTCTGTATTTTTGACGTTTCTTGTATTGGTTTTTGTTGATTGTATGGCTGTACGGTTTTCTCGTAGGCCACGTTGTGTTGCATGAAATAGAGTATTTGATACTTGATATTGCGACGTTCGTAATGTATGTTGGATGGTACTGTATTTGATTAATTGGCCATGAAATTAGAAGCACAGGGTATAGGTGATGTTAATACGTTCAGCAATGCTCCGTATTATTAGTAGCATGTTTAAGTGTGTCAGTAATTTTTTAAAAGGTGTTTCTATGAATGCACAGGTTAGGTTTTGCGTTTAATATAATCTTTATTGAGTTGGTAATAGATAAATTTTTAATCCTTTAGACGTTTGTATTGTAAATTTTGTTCATATTTTGTGCATTATTTTGAGAATAACACTTCTGTTAGAAAAATCCGAAAGCAATTAATTTTAATAATTCCTTTTGACAAAGACAACGGAAAGGATAATTTTATTCGAGTAAGCATCCTCTAATAAAACTCGTATTGTTCTGTTGCTAGCTGATGAAAGATACATGGCTGTCCCATATTAAAGCAAGCTTAGTAATAGACTCGTAATAAATTACTGGGGCTCCTGGTGATTGGTGAATGCTCTCAAAAAAATATATATTCAACTATTCGAAATATTTATGAGCTGTCGACTAAGTATCACATCAATAAGGTTTCCTTGGCATACACAATTTACAGTTCACAAATTCTTGTAGTGATGACGTCGGGTGAGACACAAATACTTACTGGTAATTTAGCACCAGCGGTGCTTCCCAATCACCGCACTATTGAGACTCAGGGTTCTCAGGAATGCTGTGGGTTCTGTGTGTGTGTCTCACCCGTGCGTACTTACAAGCTCGTAGGCAATGGTGAACGTTTTTCTAAATATCACTGGAAATAAACACTTAATAAACATATGTGGCTAGGTCACTGTTGCTACTGAATAAAAGAATTAAGTTCAGTGTAGACTTGTTTTTATTGTTATCATGCATATGCATCAACGTGCCAATGAAATTATTATCTCTGTCGTGACTAACCAATTCCGCTTGGGTGCTTCCCAGCCCGCAATTACTCTAGCACACGCTTAGCTGGATGATCTCACCGAGCTGCGTGAAAGCGCAACCTTCACAAGGGAAGAGTGCAGATAGCAGCTAGGGTGGACTGATGGGTTTTCCCTGAAAACGGGACACACTGAATTAGAAATGAAACCCTTAATACATATTAACATGTGTGGTTTTTCTGCATCACTAACGCCAACTCGTCGGGGCTTGCCCTCCAGCACGTGGGTAGTGTGGTGATGGCCTGTGCACATGGCCGGCTAGGATGGGAATAATGGCTCCGTACACTAATTACAAAATTACAAAAAAACCCTTGAATGATACATGAAATAATATGGGACACGAGATGAATATACACAATAAACACACGTGTGAAAACAAGCTTAGATGGCGTGGATGCCGCTGGATGAAGTTCGAAGGGGACCATGTGGTGCAGGTGAAATTGCAATATTTCTGTGTGGAAACAGCAAACCTAATTCAGACAAGAGATTATTCCTGCTGAGAAAATGATTCTCTTTACAATTAATGTGGTTGCAGGCTTGTACCATGCCTGATGGCGGTAAAATCAAACATTAACGTGACTGCGTGGTCAAGTACAAAAAGCATCAATTTACGAGAAAAATACATTGAACCCTGAATAAAATTGACATAGAACCCTGAAATAAATTTTTGCACACATGATGTTACATAAATAAGCTCTCAAACGCAACGATGGTGTATAGAAAGACTTGGCGTCAGTCGGCCACGTGGTTATACGTGATGTCGCCATAAAATATTCAAACACGAAAAATTACGCTTAACTACATACATAAAAATAAAGCCCTTAAAATTGTGTGTAGCAATAATGCAGAACTTACAATGAAATTCCATAAACATAGGCAGATGGCGCCTGATTAAAGTTGCGCGGGTTTTGTGACCTCTCCGACATGCTTCTCCTCCTTCTCCTCGATTAAGTTTAAAATGCCACAAGGGTGTGAGAAATTAGTAAAGCGGGAGCATAATGCTGGGGGAAATGTATGGCAAAACGTATGCAAGCAAATGTTAGCCGGTAAACTAAATTAACTATGGAAACCTAAATCAGTGAACAAAAGTTTTAGTGCATATGTGACAGTGTGTTACCTCGCCAGCTCTCCTCGACACACTGTCCAGAGACAAGCGTCGCACGGAACTACCATGGCCGCCTACGGGGTTCCCATAAGCGGAAGTGCTATGCACGCCAAGTAAAATATTTTATATTGAAAATACAATGGCACAAATCAAATTAAGTATTGTTTTACATTTCTATAATTTTCTTATGAATTTCAATATTATTTTAGTGTCTCTTTATGACGGCGTTCATGTCTGAATATTAAGTGTTCTTAATCTCGGTTCCGCGGGCACTTTGAATTTTATAACCAAACAATTAAATGTTAGTTCAAACACTTTAATACATTTTAAGACATATTAAACACTGCAAGTACAATAGAACAAATTTGACACTGGAAATAACATTTATATGAAAGTTCAAAATTATCGGCCTCTTTGCGCACGTGCGGGACACGTGACGCGCGTGGTGAGTGCCGTCATGGGCCCTAGCACCACTGACTGTTAGCCGGCATCAGTAGTAAAACACAAAAAATGTCTGTCAACCACAGCCACATGACCAGAGCCATAGTATTGACATAAGCAGAGTCCTAATGTTACACCTCCGCACAGTTCATATAACTGTCCTCAGGGCCTCTTCAGTTCCTCATCGAGATTTTCACACTTGCTGATGCACTTACGTAAGAAATTTAGCTGATTAATTAGTGGTCAAAACATGTTGCCGGGACCTCATCTCCGGCACGTTTGGCGTGGTTGGCAGCATCATTCAAAAGTCGTGCCCCACAGGGTTCACACGCCCACGCTAAGAGAGTGCGGTGGTACTGAGATTATAATTTTTCTGCAATCCCATTGGCCTGTATGTAATTGTTACTTTAAATAAATTTGGGCTTGGACCATAGTGGTGGGATATATTAGTAAATACAGCATCAAATTACACACAATAGGTACATACTTAGAAACAGTTCAAATTATAATATTTCCCAAAGAAATTATTTTTATATGTGTAAAAATTACTGTTACAGTTTTGAGGTTATGTGCTGTTGACCAGAACACATGAGGTTATAAATATAGTGTCAAAATATGATTTCACAGGGACTTATATGGTTCTGTTTACCAAAAGAACAGAGAAGAAAATAATTTTTTTTAAAGTTTCAAATGTTTCTGAGGTCTGGAAATAATAAAAGAAAATAAAGTGTAAAGTAAACAAACAAACGCTGTGCTCAGAATAAACAAACTTTATGCGATCTATGATGTTCCTGCAAACACCACAGCACCACTAATTTTTATATTAGCTCGTTACACTATATACCATATTTTGTTCTACACTTTACTATTTCATTTATTCTATACCACTTCGCTTACTATTTTATCACTTTATACATATACATTTTATGACACAGAGTTGTGTAATTAAATGGACTCTGAACATGTAAATTAATACCTTATTTACTCTATGAATGGCTTGAGCCATGAGCGGTCAACTAGGCATACATTTTTTACGTTTCTACAATACGATAAAACATACAGTCGTAGAACTTATGAATCCAAAAATACTCCGCTTTGGGCTGATTCAAATGTCTACCACTTGTTCTTTTTTTTTTTACTACCAACCTAATTAACTATACGGCCAAAGTCCTGTCATTAAATACCTATGTCACATGTATAAACAAACCTGTGGGATCAGGCTCTACACTACATCCAACTTGTAATAGCTGTTTGATACATAGGTACCTCACTAGTGAAGGTGGTAGGTTTTAACAATAAGCAAGTTTACTTGTGATGCCATAACACCTACAGTCCCATACAAAATTGAGCGTACACCTTGGTCTGAAATTATATGAGAAACGCAACTTTAACACAAGTTGGTTACTGTTAATTATGTTCTTCTAATGTTAATGTATTTTAATGTTGCTATACTCATTATTGTTATTGTTGTTCTGTGTTATTGTGCCCATGTAAAGTTAAAGGTTTATTATCAATGTGACGAGCTGTATATCCCAGGGCTTCTGACCATGAGGCGATTGATGGAGTGATTGGAATAAATAAATAAATGAAAACCAATAATTCAACATTTAACTTGTAAATGAAATATTATTGGCCATAAATTATCATCTAATAACATTTCTTGTAACATAAGAAAATCTTTATTTTTATGGAATAAAAATAAAAACTTTAATAAACACCGTTAACATTTTACCAAACAAACTGATCCCAGGAAGTCAATTTGAAAGTTATTTCCTGAACAAGTGAAATAATTAAGCATGGGGTACCACAAGGATCAATTTTGGGTGCACTGTTGTTTTTGCTGTGGTAATTGTTTGGAATAATGGCTTTTTTTTAAGGAAACATGATAAATTATCTGGAACGTTGAAATAAAATTGGTCCTATATAAAATACGGGGAGTTTTGGTCGCTTTGTTTATGTCGACAAGGTTGTCACAGGTCTGATAAACCTGGAAAACAGGGGAATGTCAGGGGATTTGAAATAAGTTAGCTAAATGACTGCGAATTCTGTGATACCCATGCTATATTGGGCAGTTCTGTCATCAATCGTGCACCACTGCCGGAATCATATAAAAATTTTTTGATGATTGTGGACAAAATGCTTTGGTATTTTTCTTTGCTATTTATGTAGGGAGCAGTTCGTAAGATCAGAGAAGTATTTTGGTGTTGAAGTATATTATAATGTAAAGGCACCAATCCTTATTGTAAGAGAGTAACTTACAGTTGATCCTGAGTGTTGTTTGCATTTTAATTATAGTTAATTTTCTTGAAATGTTTACATTTTGGTAATCACAGTTTGTTTATATTCTACCGAAATTTACTGTATACGTTCATTTTATCATTTGATTATAAATTTCTGTTTACACTATCCCTAATTGAGATTGTAAATAATTTAATCACGAGTTTTTCTGGCAGATTGAGTGACTCTGTATGGCAGGCTTTCATATAGGAATTATTTCTTCCTTGCCCTGAGGGGGCAATTTAAATTGTATTGAAACAATACGTTTTTGGCCGCATTGTTTTAAGGAAAGAGATTTCCGTGGCGCTTAAAAAAAAGGTCTGTTGCTAGTCATCACAAAAGATGGATAGTCTGTTCGGGAGTCCGGAAACCAAGAAGTTGAATCCTGAGGATCTACGTCGGGGTGGAGCCCAGGTGATGTAAGAGGTGTGCCGATGTTCAGCGGGTGCAGTTTCGGCAGGTTCAGTCACGAACCTTGCAGGAAGCAGTTATAAGATTAATTGCATTAGCCCTGCACATCGTATGGTAGACTGCCATGTCGTCATTCTATACGACTCAAGTAAGGCTTCCGACTTGTATCAGTCACTAACACACATTCTGCTTCAGACTGTTGTATAAGATATAAGATATTTTTTAAAAGCAGCACAGACTTAAAATCCTAATTAACATGTGGTGACATTCCAGACAGATTTTCAAATCAAGGCATAGAAACTGAATTAGTATTTTTGGCAATAGTTTAATATCAGTATTTATACGAGAAATTAATACATGCTTTAAATTATGCCCAGACTTTCCTTTTCATTTCCCAGAGGCTCGGAAATAGTTCACTAAGAATACTCATTGCATCTAGAGCTAGCTAAAGGACAGAAGAATTTAAAATGTCAAGACTTAAGAATCAGTTAATATTACCTCGTAACTGTGTTCTGCAAATACTATAAATCAAGTGACATTTAAAAATTGATCTCAATATTATCTAGGTAACTTGAACTGGCAGCAGGACGTGTTGAAAATAATGTGTAGATTTTTGTTCTTATATATTCTTTTTCTTGAGTGTGATAGAGATTCTTTCTTATGGTGAATCATTTGAAACTATTAATTAAATATATTCTTCTACTATTTAAACTGGACGTGTTATGTTTGTAGGGTTGTTGTGCAATCATACTTCATTCTGAAAGTAATTTTAAATGATTTCACATTTACATATAAGTGAAATATGCTTGTGAACTCTGTTTTGCCTTACATTGCTGTGAGCTATGATTTTGCATTTAATCCAGGGTATTAAATGGCTCATCACTAAGAATTCTATTTTCTTGTGTGATCATAAAGTTGAAACCTTAATTCCAGATAGGCTAATTAGAAATATTTCTTTTACTACTGCAAAAGTAGGTGGTGCCTGTATGTAAATGAGATATTTCTACACTCACAAAAGCTTACAATAAATAATTATTCTGAATCTATAAGTTGGGCGCAAATATGAATTTTCTTTTAGCACACTAAACTAATAAAGTCTCTAATCAATTCTCGCTTTATTATACTGTAGAAAAAAAATGTTAGGAAAGGGTCAGGGAAAAAGATTATTATTATCTGGAAAATAAAGGAAATTTCAAGGAATTTTCCAATGGGAAAATGGTGGCAACTTTGGTCGAGCACCATGTTGTGTAGTCGTGTAATGCTGTAGTAATGCAAATAAATGTGAATTAACAGTCACTTGACTGCTGTGGATGTGTAGACTTTATTGTAGGTTAGTTGCATGGTAAATGCGATACAGAGCGGTTCGTGGTGAAAAGAGTGTTGCTGCGCTGGTGAGTTGTGGCGTTCAAATCCGACCGTGTGAAGACTTGTGATTTACGAATGGAAGGTGCAAGTATGAGTGCTTCTGTGCATGACCATCATCTATGTGGTGGGTGTTACCTGGAAGTTTGCCAGTTTGTTGAATTAATGTTGTTTTGGCTTTATTGTTGGATTATTTAGTAGATTGTGGTGTGTTGTCGAGTGAGATAAGGTGCAACTCTTGGCGACGGTAGAATTGGCTGAGGACAGTGAGTTTTTTGCTATCAGTGGTCAGTTAGGACACATATCAGTAAAGAATATAGAAGGGTGCTTTGCAATTTTTAAAAACCATTTCGGCACAGCACGGCATGTGGTTTGAAAAAAGGTTAATTAAGTATAGAACTTAAGATAACATATTTTTATATAACTATTTGTCATTCCTCGCACATAGTTATTAATTGAATGTGTCCCATTTTGTTACTGTCATGGATTGGTCGTCCTTTTGTCGTAAGGTTATGATTGACTGGTGTATGCGTGAGACTAGGGACAAAATTGGGGGGGGGGGGGGGCTATTTCGTTAAGATAGATGAGGCAAACTTTGGGAAACGTAAATATAGTAGCGTCGCATCGCCCAGGGGCAATGGTTTTCGGCAGCATCAAGAGAAATACGAACCATATTTTTCTTGTTCCTGTCGAAAATCATACTAGCAGGACATGATCAAGCAATTCATTGAGCCTGGAATGACAAAGCGAATGTTGGCACGCAAATTATTGTCTTTCAGAGCATGATTTTAAGCATCTTTGGGTGAATCATAGTATGAATTTTGTTGATCCCGACAAAGGAGCGAACACCCAAAGTATAGAGCATGTGTGGCGGGATGTGAGGCACTGTCTACCTCTGTATGGTAGGAGGACACAGCACTTCGTGGGGTACCTGGCGGAGTTCATGTTTCGCCGCTGGTACCCTGATGAATGCAAGTGCATGCACCACTACCTACTCACCGCGGGCACATTATATCCACCGCCTACTTAAGTGAGTAAATGCACTACATCAATTTCGTGTTATTGTTTATGGTAGGTAGATGTATATATTTGTTTTGCATTTTGTAGTATGCTGTATAAATATTGTTGAAACGTAGGCCCCTCACACTGAAAAATACTGTTCAAACATAGTCAAACATTACACACCGAGCCAAAGTCCCAGCACCAACAGAGGAGTAAGTCCCCAAAACAGTGATTCAAGGCACGCCAAAGGTTTTTTGCAGGTATAGAGCACGAAGCACTTTTGCATCTGCGAATCTTGGAGTATGCAAAAAAAAATAGGGTTTGGGTGTGTGTATTGGTATTATTTCAATTTAGGTATAGTTTGGTTAGGCAATTTTGCAATTTAACTTATTTTTGTGATAAAATATTACAATCTGCATACCTTTTGGAATTGTCATTGAAACTTCTGGTTGGTGAATTCAGATCTTTCCTTTAGTTGCCCATTTAAAAATGCAGTTGATACATCTAACTGATACCCATATTTTCTTGTGCAGCAATACTAATCACTGTCCTAACTGTAGTTTGTCTAGCAACTGGGCTAAAAATTTCATCAAAATCTTCACCTTTCTTCTGCGCAAAACCTTTCACAACTAACTGTGCTTCATATAGGTCAAGACTTCCATCAGGTGTATACTTCTTAGTAAAGATCCATTTTGAAACGATAGTTCTTTTATTAGAAAGCAAATCACAGTGTGTGAAGGTTTTACTGTGTGAAAGTTTTATTTTTCTTAAGTGAAGTCCTCTCTGCTTCCATGGTTCTGTGCCATTGTTTCACATCCTCACACTCAATAGCCTCGTTAAAATCCATAGGAACAATTTAATTCTCCTAAATCAAGTTGATATAATCCTTCATAAATTTAGGTTTATTTACTTTAACTTGGTTTGTCAAATTTATGCCTCTTTTCCATTTTATGCCTTCATGCTCTACTTCTGAGTCTAAGCTATCTTCAGCCATCACCTCTTCTCTTTCTTCAATCTCTGGAATTTCTTCTTGATGCTCTACACCTATTTCTTCTTGATGTACTCTTTGTTCTTCTCCTGTTCCTCTTTCATAATATATACTGCTTCCTTTTCTATTGATTGGTTGAGATGGTGATTTTTCAACTATTGGTGCTTTAAGTGATTTTTGGAAAATTATATCTCTTGATATCAATGAGTTTATTATTTGAGAGCTTTCTGTACCCATTGTCCCCTTCATATCCAACAAGCACTCCTGGTTGAGCCTTCTTATAAAAATTTTTTCTTTTTTCTTTGGGTATGTGGACCCAACATTTTGATCCGATTACTAGTAGGTTCTTATTCTTGGTTTTCTACCTATCCAGAGTTCAAAAGGAGACTTTTCTTTTATTGATGATGGACCAGTTCGATTTATAGGCCTGCTGAATTTATCATTTCTACCCAAAGTTCCTTTGGGATGGATTCTTCTCCAGAGTGCATAAGGATTCTTGCAGTTTCTACTATTGTGCAGTTTTCCCTCTCTGCACAGTCATTTTACTGCGGGGTATAAGGCATTGTGAATTGTGCATCTGATTTCAATCCCTTTGGTTTTTAGGAAACTTTGTGAACTTTCATTATTATATTCTCCACCATTATCACACTGAATGCACCTCACTTTATGACCTAGAACACCTGCTTGTGTCAAAAACTCCTTTAACTTGCCAAAGACTTCATCCTTATTTTTAATAAAAATATTTTGTAGAAAATTTGAGAAATCATCCTTGAAAACCACAAAATACTTGAAACAACTTTTCGAGGCATTTAATGGGCTCCACACATCGGTATTGTATAACAGCATCCATTTTCTCCGCTCGTTTGCATCGTCCAAACTTGAGTCTGTGGGCTCTTCCTTTAATGCAACCTTCACAGAACTCTCCATCGAGGGGCAAGTCTAAATTAGTTATCTTTTAAGTATTTCTTTTACTTGGCGTTTGTTTTGATGACCCATTCTTTGGTGATAAGAGTTGCTATAAATCTTTATCTTTCGTAAGAATAGACAAATTATTATTTTCTGATGTACAGTTTGTTACAGGTACCTATTACCCTAATGGCTAACTTGTAGAGGCCACCATATACTTGACATTTTCCTGAAACAAGAGTTTCTTGGCCTTAAAATAATCTGCAATTAACAGCAGTAGATTAAATTAACTATGTGGTCTATGACCCTGCACAGCTAATAGGGAAAAAAGATTCTTAGAAACATTAGGAACAAGCCAGACGTCTGTGAGCTCAAATTTCTTATAGTTACCATTTGAGCCGGCTTCAATCAACATAGATCCTCTGCAGTGTGCTTTGACATGAGAACCATCTGCAGTAACTATAGCATGGTCGTCTTTTAAATTGTTCATAATTCCTAAACCATTCCCTCCTATTGCATATATGATGTGTCGCACCATTGTCCATAAACCAACCCTTACTATTAGTCTCTGATGCAAAGACTTCTGAGGTAACCATTAAAAGAGTTGTACCTTCACTTGAATTATTTTGAACAAATTTAGCCTTAACTAGGTGACCATCAGCAATCCAAAATATACAATTTTTAACATAATGCCCTTTTTTGTCACAGTAGGCACATTTAATTTAATTTAAAAACTAGGTTTGAATTTTTCTTTAGTTGTATCTGTTGACCCTTTTGCTATTAAAATTTCTTCTGAGGTTTTTTTCCAATAAGCTACATTCAAAAGTACAAAATTTCTTTGGTAGATTTTCTATGCTCTTATATTTTTCATTTATCAACCTCCAACCAGATGCGAAGGATTTGAATTTATCTGGTAATGACTTCAAAATTTTACATATTAACAGGATATCTTTGTTTCCTTCAGGCTGTTTGTTAATCTCAAATTGTAATTGGTTCCAACAATTCGATAACTTTGCAATAAAACTCATTGCATCATCCTCTGATAACCATCTAACTTTAAAAAATATATTATATAAATAAAAAATCCTATCTTCATAAAAAGTATAAAGAGTTGGCATAGTCCTACCCACATACTACGAGCAGATATCTTGTAACTTTTCTAAACATTTCTTCAGTTATATTATTTGATGTAATTAATAAAGCCTGATTTTTAATAATATTACAAATGTTTAACTGTTTTGAATAGTCTTTAGAAGCTTGCTCATCCTTTTCATTAGCTGAGGGTTCTGGACAAATGTACTTCCCATCTATTATGTCAATGGCTTTAGGTATAATCTTTAATGCTATTCTCACTTTTTGACTTTCCAATTTTCCCAGTTGAATTTATCTTCTAATGATGCAATTTGGGGAATGGAGAAGGACTTTGACGATTCCATTTTAACTAATTAGTAGTTTGAAGGAAAAAAAAACATACCTTGGATGGACAAATGCAATGTTAATATCAATATTTTATTTATATTTTTTTTATCAGTCTTAGTACTGACGTGCTGGTCCCATAACCCGTTCAGGTAATGTTATAAGTTAGAAGATTGACACTAATTCACAAGATATTATTTATTCCTAACACAGAACAACTTGGAGCACATCTTATAACATTGAGAATAAAACATACCAAGTTTGTTTATAAAATAAATGAACTCATGTCAACAATACAATCAACAAAGAGAGATATATATTTTAAAAATAATTGATGTACTTCAACACAGCCAATAAGTTTCGTAACAATATATAATTTTCATTTTTTGTAATATAACTACAACGGGGATCATTTGCAGTAAGGTTTTGTATTTAATTATTAATTTGTGAGACTGTATTTATGCATGAAGTCAGATTATGTAAAAAATAAATTTTGATACTTTTAAAAAAAATTGATAAGTACCAAATGAACACAATGAAATATTTGGTAATGTTCTACTGAAATAAAATAAATCATATACACACACTGAAAAAGCTAACAATTTTCACAATCGTACTCGTTAATGTTGTTAAAATAATTGTCACTGTATTTAATGGTAGTTTAAGACACTCTGTATTGTTTTTAATACAAATTGCATTGTTGTTGGCACCACCCACAAAACCCAAGTAGTATTATCTTGCAAAAAACACCGTTCTAATGATACCACTGGCAAATATTCGTTACGATATTGATTTTTGAATATTTTTCCGGAGCTCTTACAATTGAGAAGGGATGAAAAGGGCGAGTCATGTTTTATATTACTACGACACTCAAGCTGACCATATAAACAAAAAGTAATTTTCTTATGACCTTAGAAGTCATAACTCAATGGAAAAATAATACTAATTTTTTTAAATCATACATTATTTCTTGCAAATTGAGTAAACATGAATGTGTGTGGATTTATGTGGATAAAATTATTTTTTAATATAATTTATTTAGTAGGCACAGTGGACTTTTGAGCCGTTGATGACACCACCAGCTGAAAGTGACTGGGATGTGAATGTTGCGCATATATATACAGAGATCCTCTTGTGTGAAAGTAGAAACTTTGCAGGTCTTTCAAAAAAGCGGACTATACTGTGAACAAACAATATATAGTGAACTATATAACTGTATATAGTGAACTAACTATATATATATTGTGTGTGTGTGTGGACTGTGTGGCATTGCATGCATATGTGTGCATGTGTGTGTACAAATATGCCTACAAAATATTTTCTCGGAAATTTTTTTGTCAGTGTACACAACCATGAACGTGTTCCTGTATTAGCTGATGATTTGAATAAAAACTCCTGAACATGTTTTGTAAAATTTCAACAACTGTCGTACACAGCAAATTTTCTCAACAGATGTACAATGATATTGAGATAAGTAGTGAGACTCGCTAAATTATGTGGGAATAAAGGAATGATCAATATAAACTAACACGATGGCATCAACATGGACTCAGGTTCATTTTTGTTATCTTGTAATTATGGCTTACTGAGAGTACTAGGTATTTGTAGGTTGCTCAGACACGTGATTTTCACGGAAATATTCCAGGGACACTTGTATTTCAAAACATTTTAGCTCATATGCACTGCAATAATTGGATGATTTGGCTGTTGTGCACCTTAGAAGTTTACTATCAAATCACAAACGTCCAACTTCGCGTTGGCTTTGTTCTGATTGAGCCATTCGCGTAAGCAATATCTTTTCACAAAGACTTGTAGACATTAACCAAAAGAAAATTGCAGTTATGCAAGTAGTGTATTGAAACTTAGCATGCTCAAAAATATTTTTGCTAAGACGGTGTCCCTACTAATAGTCTGTTTGTAAAATCATTTTTTGTATGGAGTGTTATTGATATAATTATTTGACATATATAACAAAAAAGTAATAACCCATATCCAGCATAATGACGAAGGCGGAGAAAAGTAAAATAAAATGTGATATATATGCAAGTTAAAACTATGTTTATTGAAAATAATGTTATGTGACTTTTGTGTACAATTAATGAAATATTTTTTCAGACTGCCATTGTTGGTTACAAGACTATAAAAAGGTTTTGTACATTGGCGTGTGAAATAAATACTGTACAGTGTGTGATAGGACATTGAACCATTACACACATGTTATAAGAATTGAGGTGAAGAACAAAGTGTATCTAGTATGGAAACTGATATTATAGTGGAGGGCTTTTGTAGAAGTGAGGAAATGTATGGTTTGCGATATATATAGCTCTGATAGCAGATGGTGACAGTAGTGTCTACAAAAGACTACTTGGAGCAAGACCGTACTGAAACTTAACTGTCGATAAACTGGAATGTTGAAATCACCTTTTGGGAAATTACTGCAACAAGTTAAAAGACATTTGGACATGTAGTAAAAATGGCCCATTTCATTTGAGGAAGCAGATAGGCCTACATGCTAAAAGCATACAGTTGTGTGGTGCAATTGTAAAGTTTATAGATACAGAATGGATGAGGAGTTGCCTATTCATGAACGTGTAACAAACCTGCGAAATTACATCATGAACCGTATTAATCATGTTTTTGGGGATCATGAACGTTGTGCTACATACTTTTGTACCGGCACTAAAGAAGGTGAAACAAGTATTATTCCACTTTTTATTGAATATGGTCTGTGACACAAAATTAAATTCTTGGCAGATGTTCTGAGCAGGCACAGTTGCAGTCTACATTACAGTGTTGACAACTGTGTAGAACATTATAACTCTGCAGTAATGAAGAAGACAGATGCTAACTGCATCAACTACACCAAACGTGGCTCGTATCAAGTACGATGCGCCACTGCTGTTGTTGCTCACAATTCTGGAGCCCTACACTACAAACTGCACAAAAAAATATGTTGAAAAAATTCAGGTAAATTTAAAAAAGAATGGAAGCTCAAGAGAAAATGCAAAGTATATACAGCTAAAGTAAAATGAAATAATGTATGTGCGAAGCCAGCTCTGAAACCAAAGAAGCTATTTTCTAGGAGAAAAGATGCGAATTCTGATTACGGAGTTCAAGCTCAACAGCCAGATCCACCCACAGATGAATTTGTTGTACAGCGCGAGGAACTATTGCAAAATCTTAAAGATAAGGAAGCGTTGCACATGAAATTGAAATTGAAACAAGGGATCTACAGGAAACTGGACAATGGATGGAAGTACAGCTAAAACTATTGACATCATTAAATTTTGGCGATGTTTGTAAAAAGCTTCCTTTTACTGGCTGTGAAGGTTTAGTAAAGAAAATCCTTTACACTGACCTTCAACTTATATCCACTGTAAAATATGGCACAGAAAATGAGCACAGAGCTATTGAGGCACTGCAAGGAAAAGCAAACATAAAAATCCAGAGATGCTGATTTTTTTTATTGATCCTGACCCTCCTTAGGTGCAACACCGGATGGTTTGATAAATGAAGATGGCATTGTGGAAGTGAAATGTCCAGCGTCTGCAGAAATATTGAGCCCTGAATCTGCTATCCTTCAATGAAAGGTGACTTTCTGGAAAATTGGGAAAGATAAGGAAATTGCAGGGATAAATACACACCATAAATATTATTATCAAGTCCAAGGGCAGCTACATATTAAACAAAGGTTGTACTGCTTGTTTGTTGTGTGGACACCCAATCTGCCTTATGTGTATTATGAATGGATAGATTGGGATGATGCTTTCTGGGTAAAAGAAATGTTGGCAAAGTTAACTTCCTTTTACATGGATTGTCTGTTGCCCGAGCTCGTGGAGCCCGTCACCCACGTTCAATGCCTATATGTAACCTGGAACGTATTATTAATGAAATAGAGAAAATAATGAAACTGCAGTCAAAATCTACAAAAGGGATGTGTACTATTATATGAACTTTTTTATAACACACAATTAAAATCTTTCAAGAAATGGCTAAAATGTTTTCTGAAATTACTTTTGAGCAGCTGCAGCCTCTATTGAATACTGAACAATGTAAATTTAAATAATTTGAAACCTAGAATACAATAAACCTTGTAGGTACATTGTATGAAACCAACACGCACAAACACGCACATTCATATGGTCACAAATGCATATGTGTATTTGCTAATTATATTAAATAATTTTTAAATAACTTTTAGAGTATAACATTTTGTTTTGACAATTTATAAATAAAACTTTAATACGGTTTGTTTTATATGTTCTGACCTAAAATTGTGTAATATTTAATGTTTTGTAGATGTTACATTTTAAATTACATAGTTTGCTAATTTTTTTTTTGTAATTGCCGAATTGTAGAAGATATTTTTCTGTGTTAATAAGTTTGTGGTGTTTTGAAAAAAAATTACTGTGTGTGTGTGTGTGTGTGCATGTGTGTGCATGTGCGTGCATGCGTGTGTGCATGCGCGTGCGTTGTGTGTTTTTTGTGTGTTGTGTAATGTAATGTAATATCACATCTTAAAGAAAAATGAAAATCTGTTAAATTCGTGGCAATGCAGACAGTTTAAGTAATTTATTATGACTTATTTTATATTTCCTGTATGAATCTGACATCACAAACTTCCACTGTTCTTGTATGTCGAGGTGAAATCGAATATAGAAGAAAATAATTATTTTGTGCGGCATTTGGTTTAACAATTTTTACTATACCTTGCAAATTAAATGAAAAATTTTCAGCAGTGAAATTGTTAAAAAATATATTTTTTTTAGTAAACATATCTTTGACATTCTGACCACTAATTTACTGTATAATTACATTGTTTTTAACTTGGCTTCGAGTTTTAATGACAGTTTGTTTATCCATGAGTGCTTTTTACAATAAATCATTATAATTACATGCTGGTAATAAATAATTGCATGGCCCATAATATTTGATATTACCTAAACATTCCTGCTGGCAATGAACACAGTGAGGTGAGCATGAAGTAGTGCCAGAATGAAAGGGCAGGGGAAAAGGGAGATCCCCGATAAAATCTATTGACCAGCAGCATTGTTCAGCACGATTCCACATGCGAACTTGCTGCAAAGAAGAGATGCAAGACTGTGATGCAAAAATTGATAAAAGACTTTTGTAACGTAAATTGATTTACCAAATTTGTTGTTTATCTCACTAGTCTAATTAAATATGTACATACATACCCATTGTTTTGTATTGTACATATTAAATAAACACTGACTTTACATTATTGCATCGAGTTATTGTCAAGTTTTGTAACCCATTAATCCCAGGTCTCTGGATTATCAGAGCTTTTTCTGTATCTGAGGTAGTCTCAATTCCAATTAACTCAGATAATCACGAGACTACTGTACCCAGTGATGTGTTATCTTCACACATTGTAACCCTATTAGGTGCATTAACAAAATTTTCATTGAAGCCTTCAGGTAAGATGGGAACATCAATTTTATCCTTCAATTTGTTTGTTTCATTTTTAACAACAAGCCAAGCAGCTTTACACTTATTGTTAAAATTCAGAATAAACCTTTCAGCTGAGCATAGTTTCTGCAATGGAGTGCCTTTGAATTTTTTACACACTTAAGAAATATATATTCCAAATATGCAGTGCCTTGAGTGCCAAGTTTTTGTTTGTTAAACAAAATTATAAGTGTGAAAAAATTTTTTTGGAGTTTTAGGTGTAAACCATTTTATATAATTACCTCTGATTTGATTATTATTATTGTCCGAGCACTCGTGCAAGATGGACGTGTTATGAAGCAGCCCCTGTGAATATCACGTTTTTGTGGTAATATCTGCATAAAAAGTGCCGGAAACTCCCGTACGTTTATATTTTAGGGGTTTCTACATGCCCCGTAGCTCCGATCTACGTTCAATTTGTAATAAACCATTTTTCTGCAAACAAAAGTTTATTAAGTGCGCGGGATCGTGTGGAACAAGATTTCACTGCCAGTGTACAGGCATAGGCCCTGATGAAGAATAGACGTGTGTGAACGTTGATAATTTAAAAATGTTTTCGCTTATCACCAAAAAAGATAATAAACAGTGTGGAAAAAAGTTTCAAAAACAAACACGAAAGAGTTATCTTTTACCGTGTTGCTTGGCGATAACGAATCAACTTCTTCATCTGAATAAGAAATTTCAAGTAATATTGCTGAGGCAATGGACCAAAGTGTTAAGGCTTTATTTGAAGTTTTATGTAAAAAAAAAAAAATAGATAACCTTGTAAAAGAGGTCAAAGACCTTAAGGATGACAATGGGGTACTTCGAGCTATGTTTGAAAGTTTGCAAACGACAAATAACAGGAATATGTGCACATCATGTGGTGTTTCCACCAAAAAAAACTGAGGCTTTTAAATCCGCTCAAGATAATTCACAGAAAAGACATTTCGGTGAAGTTATGAGCAAGACGATAGATCCTGTAGCTCCAGGGTATAACAGCAAGTTCCTGCATAGCAAAGTTCAGTTGGCAGCACGAGTGAATAAGGAAACAGATCCATATGAACTGCAGACACAGCATGTTACTGACAAAGATGGTTTTACGCTGGTAAGCAGAAGAGGAACAAAAACATCCACGGCAAGCGGCTCTTCTGCTACGAAGCTGTCTGTTTCAAGAAAGCAAGTACAGTTAGGTGTTTGTAACAATGCTAATACCAAAACAGCCCCCGTACGAAAGCAATGTTTTTTTCCAGGTTTGCGTCAGAAGTGCAAGACAATGATATAATAACATACATTAACCAGGAAGTAAAAGTTTCAAATTTAAAGGTGGCAAAGTTGAAAACAACGTACAATTCGTACTCATCATTTTATGTGGCAGTGACTGAACCCGAATTCGAACACACTTTTAATACATTCTTTTGGCCCGCCTGCTGTATAATCAGTGTTTTCTACGGGAAATTACATGATGAACAGTTATTTGCTCCAGATAGTAACACGCAAGACAAAACTGTACAGTCTAATGAAGCGGCTGGAGGAGTTGAGAAAACACCATAAATATAATGTTACAGGCATTTGGAGGTGTCAAAACACAATGTAGATGTTAACTAGGGAACTTGAATTATATTATCAAAATGTAAGAGGACTTAGGATGAAATTCGTTACACTTTCGGAAAAGGTGATCATCGCTAATTGCTCTATAATATGCTTAATGGGTAACGTGGTTTAACGATCAAAGCATAAATTCTCATTATTTTCCCAAACAGTATGCCAGTTTTCATCATGATAGGGATGCTATTTTAATGAACCTCAATAGAGGAGGTGGTGTAATGACTGCTATTATCCAACCATGTTTTTAACAAAAATTAGATGTTGTTTATAAAAACATTGAATCTATTTGGGTTGAAATCACCTGTAATAATACCAATATATTACTAATTGGAAATATGTGTCTTCATCCACAGATATCAGTGGAGGATTTTCAAAAATATTTTTCGTTTTTAGAATCAAACTATCTACATCAATTGGAATACTTTACATACTCAAAATATTATGCATTATTATATAAAACTTAAAGGACAGTCATTATAACAATCTATTAACTCTCTTAATCTTGAGCAATTTAATCAAATAAAACCATCTGTTGAATTATTGGATTTAACATTTGCAAATTTTTATACTAAAGTTGAGAAATCTACTGATCCACTTGTGGAGGAAGATAAATATCACCCGGCCTTATGCTGTCAGATTTTATTACGTCTGAAAAATGTAAATTTAAGAATCAAGAACACTATAGAAACTATCAGAAAGGCGATTACATATCATTGTATGTTGCTATTAATAGTTTTGACTGGGCTCCGATTTACCAGATGCAAGATGTTAATTCTATGGTGGAATTTTTAACTACCATTCTTCAATCAATAATTAATACTTTTATACCTATAGCCAAAGCCAGGAAACCTAAATATCCAGTTTAGTTTACAAGAGACCTAATTAATTTAATACAAAAGAAAGAAGATTGTCACAGATGTTAAAAACTAAATCTGATATCAACTATGCACTTTTTTCTGAGTTAAGAAAAATTGTTAACGAGCAAATAATACTTATGTAAGCAATGTGCTAAGTGCGACGTTGATACAAACATGTTTGGGTTTTCTCCAAAGAAAAAACAAAAAAGTGACAGTAAATCAAACTCCAATTCGGCTGAAATAACTATTTCAGTGGGCAACGACGAGTATCTACCTAGTCGGAGCTAGAGATGTCTGCTAAAATAGCAGAATCAGTGGACCCTACAATTAAATCCATGTTCCAAACTTTATGTGGTAAGAGCGACAATCTTACGAGGAGATTTTAGAACCAAATAAGATTTCAGAGGGGGGGGGGGGGAACTTATAGTGAGTATATCAGCAAAAAAGTGGACATCATAGGCTCTAGCAACGAGAACAACAAGAACACTGTGTCGGCAAAGTGGTCAAATTCCAAGGATGTACAAAGTGCGGATCAGCTCATTTCATCGAAGCAGCCAGCTGCTGACAATGACAGGTTTACCATTGTCTCACGGCGTGGTACAAAGGCCTCGACTACCAGCGGCTCGTCAGCAGTTAGACCATGGAAGCAAGTTCAAGTGGGTGTTCGTAATAATGTGAGCATTAAAACTATTCTGAAAACAACACGTCCACATATGAAGGCACTGTTTGTCTTCCGCTTCATCCTGAAGTTAAAGACAATGACATTGCTCTTAAAGAAATGCCAAAATTAAAGTTTCAAACTTGGAGGTGGCCAAACTGAAAACAAAATATAATTCATATGCCTCCTTTTATGTAGCTGTGGCAGAAGAAGACTTTGACCGCCATTTGATACAGTTTTCTGGCCTTTGGGATGTTTAATTAGTCCCTTTTATGGCAGATGTTCAATGAACATATTTGTACCGGACAGTGAGTCCTTCCCTACAAATACAGAGAAAGCAGCTGGAGGAGCTGTGACACAATAAATGGAATGTTTAGGCTAAAGGAGGTGCTTTTAAACTCTGCCAACGCCAGTTAGGGAGTTTGATCTGTATTACTAGAATGTCAGGGGTCTCAGGACAAAATCTCATGTTTTTTTCTCAAAATTTAGTCTGCACTAATTTCCATTAATTTTCTTATCTTAGACATGGTTTAATGAGTTGAGTATTAATTCACATAATTTTCCAGATTATGATTTTCCGTAACGATTGTGATGACAAGTTAACTAACTTAAATAGAGATGGTGGTGTGCTAATAGTGGTAAATAAAAACTTATTTTCTCAGTTTGAACAAAAATTTGATTTTTTGTTTAAAATTCCAGAATCCGTTTGGATTGAAATCACTAGTAACAGTTACACTAAACTTTTAGTTGGCAATATATATCTTCCTCCTCGACTATCTGTGGATGACTTTAATAATTACTTTAAGTTTTTAGAATAGAAACTATAAAACTATCCACATAAGGTCATTATAGTAGGTGATTTCAATATCCCGGGCATCGGCTGGAATATTTTGTGTGTGCAAAATGTATCATATTACTACAATAAATTAAAAGAACGGACCTTACTTCAGTTGGTAAGTTTACTTAATCTAGAACAGTATAATCCTACTAAAAATTTCTCAGAACTATAAGATTGAACGTTATGTAACTTTTATATCAAACTTGAAAAATCCATTGATCCATTGGTGGCAGAAGATACATATCATCCTGCCATATGTTGTCAGGTAGCTTTTGACTTAGCTAAAAATAAATTAGGCAATCAAATGTATTATAGAAATGATCAAAAGGGTGATTATTTATCCCTTTATTTAGCTGTTAAGAACTGTGATTGGACGCCCATTTTTCAAATGGAGAACGTCAATTTAATGGTGGATTTCTTAACAAATAATCTCCAAAATTTAATAAATATGTTCATACCTAATTCAAAAATCATCAAAAATAAATATCCAGTCTGATTTTCCAAAGATCTTATAAGTCTTATTAAAAAAAAAGAGCATTGGCATAGACTTTTTAAGAAATCTAAATCTGATACTCATCATTGCCTTTTATTAGAATCAAGAAAACTTATAAAAGAAAAAATTAAAATTGCGAAACACTCATGGCATATCAGCATCATTAATAACAAAATAAAAATCAAACCAAATAGATTCTGGAATTCTGTTATAAACTCATGAAAAATGGGTATAAAGAACCCAGTGTATTAAATGTTAATGGTAATACAGAGCAGGATCCTGAGCTGTAAGTAAATATTTTTGCAAAGCATTTTGCCAAGGAATATGTTCCCACTTTGTCCAAACCCCAAGAACACGCCAATGCCCATACAAGTTATCCCACTATTGTTATTCCATTAATTAGTCAGGGCTATAAAACGGCTTAAAAGTAGTAAATCCATAGGCTGGGACAATATCTCTAATTTTATTATTAAAGGTTGTTCCAATATGCTCACTCCTGTATTAACATATATTTTTAATCATAGTCCTCTTAATGGTCTGTATCCAAATGCCTGGAAGTGTGCTGGTATACCTATTTTTAAAAAAGATGATAAAAGGGAGGTAAACAACTATAGGCCAATATCCTTACTACTGTGTGGGTTATCTAAAGTCTTTGAGAAAGTCATCTATAAACACCTTTCCTTCACAACCAAAAATTTAGTTTCTGAATATCAGCATGGTTTTCAAATAGGCAAAATGACGGACACCAATCTTTTTAATTTCATAGATAATCGTTACTCAAAAATTACCAAAAGGTGACCATTTATTTTGATTTATTTATTTTGATCTTCAGAAAGCGTTTGATACATGTCAACATCACATTATTAAATATAAATTACAGCTCTTAGGCTTAAGGAATCTCTATACTAATTGGTTTTCTGACTATTTAGCGAATAGATTTTTTGCAGTCAAATTAGATAATTGTTTCTCTATGTTATACAAATTATGTCTGGGGTGCTGCAAGGAAGCACTTTTGCACCACTGCTCTTTAATATATTTGTGAATGATATCGTCGGTGTAATAGGTCAATCAAGTGCCCTTCTTTATGCTGACGACTTGAAAATTTATAAATGTAATAGGAGCAGCGGAGAGTGCTTAAAGTTGTAAGATGACATCACAGCAATTCATAATTGGTGCACTAAAAATGTCATGTGTTTAAACATTAACAAAACTATTTGTATTTCTTTTTCACGAAAAACAAATATAGTTTTTCATAAGTATTATATCAATAACACTCTAATTCAGAGAGTTGATAATGTTAGAGATTTATGTGTAATATTAGATTCAAAGTTATTTTTTCATGTTCATGTAGATAGCTTATTATGTAACATCAATCGTATATTAGGTCTTATTAAATTCACTATTTTCTCTGCTACCTCCTGTGACTCATTGTTAATGTTTGTACAACACTTTAAATAGGTCTAGACTAGAATACTGCTCAGTAATTTGGAATTATGTTACAGTAACTGATGTAAATAGAATGTAAAATGTGCAAAAGAATGTGTTTAAATTGTTATTCAACAGATTTTAACTATAATAATGAACTAGTTAAAAATTTAAAACTTGTACACTTAAAGAGACGTTCAATTTTAGACACTCGTTTTTGAGTGAATGCCTTTCTTAATTATACTGTTTGTTTAGCCAATTAATAAGAAAGTAGGTTTAAAAGCACCTCAATATATCCACAGAACATCTCGCACTTTTGTTGGGCTTAGTCATGACCATGATCTTACAAATAGATGTGTAACTAATTTTAACAAGTATTTCATAAATTTCAATCCATTCTATGGCAAAGATAACCTTTAAGAATTTGTATAAACATTACTGTTGTGTAAATCTACTCAAAGTGTTTCTCAGATTGTTTTCTTCATCCCTCCCTGGGAGGTATATTTTATATTTGTATGTACATTAGAGTTGTTTTCCTTAGTCGATCTCTGTTTTTTTTTTTTTTTCTTTTTTTTCTTTCTGTTTTTCCTTTGTGTTTTTGTATTTTTCTTGTCTATGTAATGCATTGTCCATGTACATGTCTTTTATGTATGTGCCACCCAGTAGTTGGTTTCTACTGTTGGATGACACAATAAGCATTCAATAAATAAATAAAATATCATG
Source organism: Dryococelus australis (assembly GCA_029891345.1). Classification (NCBI taxonomy): domain Eukaryota; kingdom Metazoa; phylum Arthropoda; class Insecta; order Phasmatodea; family Phasmatidae; genus Dryococelus; species Dryococelus australis. The sequence continues at coordinate 129,263,048 of CM056995.1, read as the reverse complement.
GCGTCGGCGCTTCTCATTATGGCATCGGTGCTTGTCTGAGAAGGATGTGCAGTGATTTCGCTCCTGTGTTTTTCTGTTTTTCTTCAAAGATATTGTAAGAAAAGTGTCCGAAACACCGGTACGTTTAGATTTTGGGGGCTTCTACATGCCCCCTAGTCAAGATACATGTGAATTATGTGGTGAACCATTTTCTGGCAGACAGAAGTTTGTTAAGTGTGCAGGCTCATGCAGGACTAGGTATCACTGCAGTTGCACTGGCATGAGTAACAAGGAGAATACGTCTGTGAAAAATGCACAAAGAGCAAAAATGGTACTATGTTTGGTTTCTCACCTAGAAGAATGGCAAATAGTAGTGGGGAAAATAAACTTGGTGACATAACTCAGTAATATCTCTATGGGACCAAGACTCTTTTACATATTCGGATCCCGAGATTCCTACAAAAATGTCTTCCAAAATAGTGGAATCTATGGATTCCTCTATTTGTTATATTTTTCAAACATTACGCAGCAGGATAGAAGATCTTTCTAAAAAAGTTAAGGAACTGAAAGAGGACAATTCACTTTTGCGCGCTATGTTTGAAAGCTTGCAAACTGCGAATAAAAAGCAGTGTGGAAATTGTGGAAATAATGTTGAAATAATCAAAGCATCGGATTCTTCACAAAATATTGTGCAGAAAAAATCTTATAGTGAGGCAATTGGTAAAAAGGTTGACTCTTCTGGTACTAGTGACAAGAAAAATAAATTTCAACAGGGTAAAGTCCAGTTTGCAGCAAGGGTGAACATCAAGGACTCCTATAATACTGATCAGCAAGAATCACAAAAGCCAGCTTCTGAAGACGACTGTTTCGTCGTAGTCAGCAGGCATGGCACGAAGGCCTCCACGGCTAACAGCTCATCCACAACTAGAACTGCGGCACCAAGGAAAAAAGTACAGCTGGGTGTCTGCAATAAGGTGAACATCAAAACTGTACCAAAGGTGGTTCGACCTCCTTGAAAGCCCTGTTTGTATCACATTTTGCACTTGAAGTGCAGGACAGCGACTTAATTTCTTATATCAGTCAAGAAATTAGAGTTACAAATTTGAAGGTGGCCAAGCTTAAAACTAAATATAATACTTATTCCTCTTTTTACATCGCAGTTGCGGAAGAGGATTTTGAACGTATTTTTAATACTGTCTTTTGGCCTTCTGGCTGTCTTATTAGCTCATTCTATGGGAGATTACTCAATTACCAAATATTTACTCCTGATAAGGTTTCCCCCTCTACACCTGCTGAACAACCTGTAGAAGCAGCAGGAGGAGCTGAATCCTTAGTTAAATAATGTATAGGCAGACGGAGGTGCTTTTAAAACCCACTGATGCAGACACGGGGTTTTGAACTGTACTGTCAAAATATAAGGGGTCTTAGAACCAAAGCACTTGATTTTTCACAGAATATTTTAAGTGCTCATTATTCTTTAATTTGTCTGATGGAAACTTGGTTCAATAACTTTAGTGTAAATGCGCATTACTTTCCTGAGCATTTTGTGGTTTTTCGAAATGATCGTGATGCCAATATTGCAAACCTCCACAGAGGAAGTGGAGTATTAATAGCGGTAAATGATAAGTGTTTTTCTACGTTTGAACAAAAATTTGATTTTTCTCAAAAAAATACAGAATCAATTTGGGTAGAATTTTGTATTAATAGTACTAATAAATTGCTAATTGGAAATATATATACCTTCCTTTGCAATTACCAGTAGACACTTTTTAAATTAATGATTTCACTTTTCTAGAATCTAAATTATGTAGCTATCCTCACCAAATAATGATTGTAGGTGACTAATCTTTCTGGCATAGATTGGAATACTTTTCATGTACAAAACATTCCTTAGTACTACAATAAACTAAAAGGTCAATCTTTACTTCAATCAGTATGTTTACTTAACTTAGAACAATACAATCTGACTAATCCGTTTTCTGATTTATTAGATTTAGTATTTGGAAATTTTTATGTAACTGTTAACAAATCGTTAGATCCATTCGTGGAGGAAGATGAATATCATCCGGCTTTATGTTGCCAATTTTCTTTTGACTTTGACAATTTTAAAAATAATAATCCAACACACTATAGAAATTATCAAAAGGGTGATTACTTATCCCCATATCTTGCAATTAATAATTTTGATTGGAGCCCGATTTTTTCAATGGAGGATGTGAATCTTATGGTTGATTTCTTAACCAATAACTTACAAATACTAATTAATGTATATATACCTAAACTCAGAATTCACAAAAATAAATACCTGATCTGGTTTACAAAAGATATTATTAATTTTATTAAAAGAAAGTACACTGGCATAGACTTTTTAAGAAATTTAAATCACAGGATACCTATCTTCCTTTTTTCTGAAGGAAATTGGTCAAGGAAAAATTAAAAATGGCCAAAAAAACTTGGCAAACAAAAATTAACAATAATTTGAAAAGTTAGCCAAATAAATTTTGGAAATATGTTAAACTTGATGAAATCCGGGTACAAAGAATCCCTTACATTAAATGTAGATGGATGTACGGTTCAAGATCCCGCACGTTTGGTTAATATTTTTGCACAGCATTTTGTTAAGCAATATGTACCATTTAATATTAATGCCCAAGAATGCCTTATTGGCAGAACAAATAATATTAATATTGATATTCCGGTCATAACTCAGGGATTAGTTCTTTGGGCCACTAAAATGCTCAAAAGTAGCATGTCAACTGGCTGTTATGAAATCCCTAATTTTATTATTAAAGGTTGCTCTCTTGTTTTCACTCCAATATTAACCCACATCTTCAACTTTAGTTTAGCTATATCTTGGTGTTTCTTTGAGAAGGTAATCTTTCAACATCTTTCATTTACTACAAAAAATTTAATTACTGAATGACAAAATGGTTTTCAAATAGGCAAAACAACAGCTACCAATTCATTTAGTTTTGTAGCTAATTAAAATTTTAAATTACTAATAGGCAACAAGTAGATGAAATTTATTTTGATCGTCAGAAGTCTTGTTATACATGTCAACACTATATTATACTTCAAAAATTACAATCCTTTGGTCTTGATACTCCCTATATTAATTGGTTTACAAATTATTTTTCAAATAGAACTTTTGTTGTTAAACTCAACAAGTGTTTTTCTAGTTCAAATAATGTTTCTTCTAGGGTGCCTCAAGGAAGCACCCTTGGACCGCTACTTCTTAATATATTTATGAAATCGTCGGTGTAATACGTCGCTCCAGTATAGCATCTTTATGCCGATGATCTTAAGATCTATAAATGTATTAAAAATAGTGCAGACTGTGCTAAGGTACAAAATGATATCACAGCAATTAATAACTGGTGTATCAATAATGTTATGAGATTAAATATAATGAAAACAATATGTATTACCTTTACTTGCGAAACTAACTTGTTATTTTATAAATATTATGTTGATAATACTCCTATAAAAAATGAACATGTACAAGACTTGGGTATAATTTTAGACTCTAAAATTGTTTTTTCATGTATATATTGATAGCTTAATAAATAACATTGGTAGAACTTTAGGTTTAATTCAATTTATAAGTTTCTCTGCCACATCACCAGACTCCTGGCTTTGTTTATATAATGCTTTAATTAGATCTAAATTAGAATATTGTTCTGTAGTATGGAATTATGTTACTTTAACTTATGCAAGTAGAATAGAGAACATATACAAAATAATGTTTTTAGATAATTATTTCATAGATTTTCTTCACAAATATATTGTGATTATAATAATGAATTAGTTAAATATAATACATTATCTTTAACTGTTTGTAGAGCCATTATGGATTCTCTTTTTTTTAATCAATATTTTTTAAAATTATCTACCATGTTTACCTATTAGTAAGAAAGTTGGGTTAACCTCTGTGTAGTCATAGAATGTCTAATACTTTTTTCTGCCTTAGGTCACAAAAAAAGATTTAGTCTGTAGATGTGTAAGTAATTTTAGTAAATATCTTTCAAATTTTGATCCCTTCTTTGGTAAAAAGATTTTGTAACCCACAGGTTAACACTTAAGTAATTTCAACTCAAATAGCCTGTATTTTTCTCGTGAATTACATTTTTATGAATCACTTTTTATATTTACTTTTTTTTTTGTTTCTTCAGTTTTTTGTTTTTTAATTATTCTCTTTACATGTTTATATATGTCTGTGTTTGTTTTTGTCCTGTTGTGTATTTGTCTGTGTGTTTAAATGTTTTTATGTATGTGCCACTCTGTTGATGGTTTCTCTCTGTTGGGTGGCACAATAATCTTTGATAAATAAATAAAATGAATAAATTAATTTTATTTGTTGGGAAAATTGTCATAGCAATACCTTACTATATGAATTAAATACATAAAGGCTGTCACTAAATCAGGTATACAAAATAAATTAGTCTAGTCAATATTTGCTATACCTGACCTAAGATTTGCAAGACTACTGTGTCTAATTGTATGTTTCAGCTTCGCCCTCTCTACCTTTACTTTATCTGCTTTATTAATAGATAGCTAAAACTGGACCCATGCCCCTACATGATCTGCTAGAAATGTTTCTTCAAGGAAGGTACAGCTATAACAATTTTTATTGGGATTTTTCAAAACAGGCCTCACTTCTGGTGGTTTATCATAAATACAGTAAAGGTTAAGTAATAGTAAAATGTTAAGAACATGTAAGGTGCCATACATGTGTTCAAGTATGTTTTTATTGAAAACTCTTATGTTAAAGATTTTATTCTCAAAACGCTTAAAAAGTATGAAATATTTGAGTCAGGAGTATAATTGGGTGTTCATAAATTTTTGGGCATAATTTTAAGTAATGTTAGGGTTTACATGGACAAACATTTTGATATAAGGAATTTTTTTTTTTTTAATGCTCCTCTATTGAGCTACAGGTGTCAAATGATGCCTGCACCATTTGAATTCTGTGCGCAGCCTGGGCCAATCACGTGTGGACTGGAGTGGAGCCCTACATGCAGAGAGCAGACAACAGTCCCCAATCCTCGTGCATGACTGCAAACAGCTGATTACAGTGCATAAACAAACAGATGTGAAACATGGCTGACCTTTACAGGAGCTGTTTGATGTGATGTCCTCCAACTTAAAAGTGGACGTTAACGCAGCCAACCATATTGTTATGGACTTTGTCAAAAATACAGTATGTTTGTTGAACTTCAAGGCAGGCAGCAAGAATTCTTGCAGTCAAGAACTCTTCGCTTTACTGGTGTTTGGTAAACAAGACTTTTGACATGACCCCACAAGAAAAAGTTTAAAGGTGGATTCACACATTCACAGTCAATGCCAAGTAGACAGAGTAGATTGAACCAACAGCTAATCAGGGTGCTTCTTGCCACTTCAGGCATCATCCACAGTGTTTGCGCAGAAAAAATTACATGTACACAATGACTTAAAATGTGTTGTAAAGAATTGTGGTTCACATGCAATATTGTGTATCTACAAATCACTTGCCAAAAATCTTTAATGACATGATGTTAGTATTATATATATTCCACAGTTTCAGTAATTGTATTATCATTAGATTAAAACTACATTCTGATACATATATGTATTACATCATGAATAATATGAAAGCAAGGTGATTTTTTTGTGATGTATCAATGAGAATGGTTTTGTGGGTAGTTATTTTAATCTGCAAGTTCTATAAACAAACCAAATAAATTTTAGGGTTCCTACTACAATTTTTGTGATTTAATAACTGCACATGTTTATATTATTTTTATTTTTAAAGTTTTGCAAGTAATATTTTTAATTAGAACAAATTAACAGACTTACTATTGTATTGAATTAATGCTTATACTACATTTATATTTAATAAAATTTACATATGAAAATAATTGTGATAAATCTTTAATACATTTTGTGCTATCTAATTTCTTGCAACGAAACAAGTAATGCTGCTATTACAGTTTTATTCAAAAAATTTGAATGTCTAAAATTCAAATTAGCCGTTTGTAGAATGTTAATGTTGTAAATACGTTCTCAGGGTTGAAATATGTAGATTTTTGTCCACATAGGCAATCAACTCTTTAAATCTTATTCTAACATAGCTCTTGCTACTGCCATTTTGCAGAAATTCTCACTAGTTAGCAATTTACGGAGAAATTTATGGATATGTGAATAACACAGAAAATCTGGAAATGTGTCAATCGCAACCACCAAAGTTTTCTTAGTCTGCTCTGAGTCATCTATGAATGTGTGAATCCTGCTTTCTGCTAAAGGGTGTTAAATCAGACCTGTGGGGGGGGGGGGGGCATATTACCGGACCTTTTCGCCTCCACCCATCGTTCGGGGGATGGTGTCATTCAAGTGCTGCCATATAGATCATGTGTGAAGTGGACAGGGGCACCGTCAGTAAGAACCACGTCTGTTGCAGCACTGATTGACACCTCACCTGTGTATTCCACTCAGATCACACATGCTTGGCTTATGCAGCACACCAAATTAAAACTTCATGCATCGTTTAAAGCCTGTAGCTCGGCAGGGGGTCGTTTCTGAATACATGTTCCTTATATCAAAATGTCAGTCTCGCATGCCCTATTACTCCTTAAAGTTATGCCGAACAGTTTCAGAACACCCAGTATTCAAAGCAGGTATCTTGACAACTACTGCTTCAAGCACTGAAATATGACTAAGGTTTTTAACATTGATGTCTTCACAGCCAAATAATCACTAATAAAAATTAAAGAACCACCACAAGTAAGAGGGTGGTTTTCTGGTATATGTGCTAGCCAAATAATAGCTAATTGGCACAGAGACTATAAGTTACTATCTTCCTCTGTTAACCAGTGTTCATTAAGACATAGTATATTACAATGCATTTTATTTAATGTTCATGTTCACTTAGTTTATCTCATAGTGACTAATTATTTATAAAATGTAAAACTATTCCATTATTACTACAGGGGTGTCTTAGTGTACTGAAATTGTACGTTTCGAAAAGTGTTACGTTTCAGTGGCCTGGGCAAAATTCCCATGTAAATAATGATAAAATTATTTGCTCTTATCTGATATTTTATTGATCAAAATATGTTCCAGTTCCTTCTCTTTAAGATTTCACGCAACAATCGCTGGTTTTTTATGCAAACTGGGTGTGAAATATGTTAGGTGCATTGCTGTTTATCATCACTGGGGCGCAATGCTCTCCAGTTCAGCTGAGTATCAGGGAGTTGGGCAGTCAGGTGTGACCTTGCTCACTCCCCTTATACACCTGATGAGAGGGGAAGCAGTTACCTAACAACCTGCATGACATCCTTGTGTCCTCTCTCTGCCATGCACCTTTCTTTCTCCTTTCATATGCTGGCAAGCGGGAAAGCTGTTATGTGGCAAAAAAAGGTTGAGTCATCCTTCTCTCTTGGCTGCGCACACTTGCTTCCTCCCTGTACCTGCCTGGCGAGAGGGCAGTCAGTGGAGTAAATGACATATTAAAGAACACTAATCAGGAAATCTCAGTTCTTAATGACTTACTGTTATCCTGTCAAACGTACCAAACCACAGAGGAGCGGTCAAGTGCTCTGCAGAGCCAGGCCTCTAACAAGTTCACTTGTCATGAGCACGTCATGAGTGTGCGATGGCAATCTGCAATGGCACTGTGCTCTTCTTATACGTACAACTCTACTTAAGATCACATAAATTTTATCAAGATTATCTGTCATTCACATGATTTTCAATTGAAATATTCCCTTACTTATTAGGCTAAATTAAATTATACCCTCAGAAGTGCATACTTGACGACCTCATTCAGCCAAAAATAGTTTGAATGCCAAGCAATTTGTATTACCAAGTGCAAAGTTCATTTTCAGTGGCTTCCTGCAGGGAGATTTCAATTGACACAATTCTTCTGAATAGCCTGATATCCTGGAAGGGTGTATCTGTAGCTTTCATCACCAAATAATGCGTAAGCATCGAACTAGAGAGCAGGGTAACTCACAACAGGAACTTGTGTATGGGAAAATCAGAGAATGTGTTTTTGAATAATGAATTATTAGAAATGATTCAACTATCTCTCAAAATCACAAGTTTTTTTTTTTTAAAGAGAAATACTAACTAATCAATAATGTCTCTATGTGCTCTCAGCTGATAATTTCATGTGGGACATTCAACATTTGGCTAGCATTGTGTCTTTTATTTTCTTTTTCAGAGAGTATTATGTACAGTAATACTTTTTGAAAATCCTCATTTTGGTTGTGTTTATTAGTTAAACAATTCACAGAAAATGTACAGCTCTCATTATACTCAACATCTACTGAAATTCTGGGTGTATGGAAATTTTTCCCCTGAAAAAATGGTATCAGGAGTTTACTGTATAGGAGATTGATCCTTATTAACACAGGAGTTGTCATACTTACCATGTAACTTGGCTTCAATCGTGGCTTTTCCTCATCTGATCATTAGCTACAGGTTTAAATTGTGTCTGTGTTTCAGCGGCAATGCAAGCGTAACTGAATTCATTCGACTGTTAGCAACACTTGAAAATGTTGACTTGTTTGATATGATAATTATTAGTCAATAGTGCTCATCTCTACAAGACAGTGCCCTGAAAAAATCCTTTCAAAACTTTAGCTGTGTTGAGCCATTTGCATGACATTTTGAATAAATTTGGTGTATGAGTAGCCTAGTATTTTTACCTGTTTGAAAATGTTTTTACTGTAAAGTGCTTATGTAGTTGATGATCTGTGTGGACGTAGTACGTTAATCTATTTAAACACAGTACATAACGTTCATCTATACTAAAAGTCTACTTCTATAATTTCAGATGCAGAAACCATTCTTGTTTGCCTTCGACTTTGACCACACTGTAGTAGATGATAATACAGACACAGTTGCTCGGAGCTTGGTTCCAAGGGACAAAATTCCCAAACATGTAGAGGATCTTTATGCTGTTGATGGGTGGACACAGTACATGAGTGAAGTGTTCAAGATCTTGCATGCCAATAACATCACACCTACACAGATGAAGAACATTATCCGCAACATTCCAGTAGTTTCACACTTGGATGACTTGCTACGGTATCTTCATGAGAATAACTGTGAGGTTGTCATAATTTCAGACTCAAACTCAGTGTTCATTGATGAATGGCTTTGTGCTAACTCGCTGGACTCTGTTGTGAACCAAGTATTCACGAATCCTGCATATTTCTCAGAGGATGGTTTGCTGCATATCAGCATGTACCATGAGCAGAATTGGTGCAAGCTAAGCTCGAAGAACCTCTGCAAGGGACATATTCTAGGGACATACATTGAGCAGCGCAGGGTAGATGGCATGTTGTTCCATCAGGTCTCGTATGTTGGAGATGGCAAGAATGATTTGTGTCCGAGTTTAAAGCTGTCAAAAAATGACTTTGTGTTTCCAAGGTATGGCTTTGCACTTCACAAAGTAATTGAGATGCAAGAAAATTCCATGGAAGCAAGTGTTCATCCCTGGAAAGATGGAAGAGATATTATGAAGTTTATATCGCAAGTTTTGAAGTGATATATCTGTTAAATAACATCCATATTTGTGTTTCCATGGGTGAAAACAAATCTTCTGCGTTTTCTCATATTGAAGGTAAGCTCAGATTTGGGTAGTTTGTACCTAGAATATTTTTTTCTGAGTAGTACTTATGTGTTTTGAAACATAAGAATTTTTGTGATATAAGAAATTTATTGTACTCAAATTTTAAAATTTTGATTGATGTAATTAAAAATGAAACTGACTTAGCCCATTGTCTAAAATTTGTATTGGTTGTGCCATTGTTTCATACACTAGTGGAGGTAGTGTTTGTGTGGTGTTGGTTCTTTACAAATCATGCTGAGACATTTGCCACTGGTTACCAATTATAACTATCGCTTCTTCTATAGAGAGACTTGGGGAAAAAATAACATCATTGGAACGGAATGTACATAATCTTGAAAAAAAAAATTCCATAGTCTAACAATATCTTTATTACAGAAAATTGTGATGTGACAAACTTTATATCAAATACCATAATTCATCATAAAGAGTAACACAATGAAAGCAAAGCTAAATCTTGATACAATTGTTTTGCACTTAAATACGTAGCATATTGCAAGTTTGATGTCTGCAAGGAAGAATAGAACTATTACTGAATTTAAGTAAATTTTTTTATTTTTTCACATATGCTGAATTCTAGAATGTGTATTAAAATACTGTTGTATTAAGAATGGCTACTTAGACTTTGTACATTTTTACAGCATCTTATATCTTATTTTTATGTCGCGGGTAACTGCAGAGAAGGAATAAGTAATAATTTGTGTGATGGGTGATTACAGTAACAGCAGATGCATAATACTAACTTCAGAAAACGTTGACGCATGTCCGGCTATTGACTGTATGGCATGATCGTCGAGGTTTATTGCGCTTGACCAAGTGATTATAGTTAGCTGACGGGAGGTGTTAGAAACCTGACTTACTCTGAAGGTCTTCGGTCGGTTGGTAACATGGGTTAACTGGCTGAGTGAAACTGTTGCTACAGTCCTCGAGTTAGATTATGTTGTACTTCAAGTTCCAGGCTGCTGACTCCTAACTCCAGAAGTTAGGATTGGCAAGTCCATATCTAGCTTCAGTCTGCGAGACTAGACCCCTCAACACCGGGTGATAGTCGAGACTGCTTCGGATGAGTGGTGGAAAATGAATATATCGTACCACGTGGACAGTCGAGACTGCCCGTAATCTCAGTGAAATGGTGCGGTCCCGTTCTGCCTGTCTTTCCTGTGTAGGAGGGACTAAGTTACTCCGCTGCTGGGCAGCTAGATGAGCAATCTTTTGTTCCCTACGCCTCTGGCCGTATCTTATCTTATAAGTCATAGAATTTGGTTCGCCGCTGAACAAGATATGGCATGCACTCCGGACGAGAAACTATTCCCCTATAATAGTGTTGGTCCAGCAGCTGATTCATGGCACAACCTCGATAAGTGTCTCCACTGATCCCCCACATCCGTGGGCTGATCAGAGACGTTGAACTGTGTGAGCCACCAATACTACTACTGGATGTGATATCCAACCAAGGACAGGCTGCAACACCCAGACCAATACCGCCCCCAGCACGTAAGTGCTCTGGTAGGTGATACAACCTAGACTTACTGTCTCTCCTTGGTGGAAGGTATCCCTAGTGGTTGTGGCTCCTCTGTTCCTTCCCTCCAGCACCTGGGTGCTCGGGGTAATAGGAAGCAACAGGCGGCTGTCTAATGGGTGTGTACCAGACTGGAGGTCCCCAGAAGGGAGGCCTCAGTCAAGCTAGTTTGGATTTACAAAAGTACCGGTTTCTGTCTGTAGTGCACAGTGCAGCCTATTCCTAGCAGGTGAAGTAGACATTACTCTTGAAATAAAAGTGTTAGGATAGAGAACAAAGCTGTATTTATTGAGGACTCAATAAATATAGTGACTTGTGCTATCTCCTCCCAAGAAGATGTAGTACTGAAGGAAAACTAGGTTAGCCAGGTGTAGGCGACCTGGTCCTAGACTAGAGGAAAGTGAACTAGAAAACTGAAGATTTATCTACTCAATTAAAGCTGTATAATGCGGGTGTTTGGAAGAGACAAAATAAGTTAAAGTAGCAAGGTATATTCATGTTCGATGGGTGTTGAAACTGTTGTCATCGCAGAGGGTAGCCGCGATGGCTACTGAATACTCGAGGTTTTGCTGGAGGCCCCAGCACTAAGGAGTGCTTTGGGTTAACTCAAGAGAAGAATTGGGCATGACTGCTGGAGCCCCACTGCTCACGGACTTACATAGTAATAAGTCTAGGCTGCCTCAGCGGGGTGCTGGGAAGGCGCGTGATGTCCTTCTGCCGTGAGGCTGGCGTGGGAGGTGGGAACCCTCTCGTCAGCATTCTTGGATCTTCGGCGGCATTCGGCCACGTTCGAAGTGGCTGACAGCTTGTAGGCACTCAGTGTGGGGGGAGGCGGCATGCTCGCATAACCTTGTAGCCATGTGGTTAGCCGCCCGGTAGATATAAGCGGCCTGCAATAACTGTGTATTGATTTGCGGTAACAACTCTTACATAATGGTTGAAGTAAGGGTGTACTTCATGTGAAGAGTCGTAATTGTAGTTAATAGTAGTATAACTGGCATGCGTCAATTCGCCCCGCCCCTCCCCCTTCTTTGTGCTGAAGACTCGTCGTGAAAAGGTGGTGGAGTAAGGCATAGGCCCTCTCTCTGGAAGGTTTAGGTAGGAGTAGCGAAGAAAGTTGGGAAGAGAAGAAAACATTTTTTTTCCATCAGGTAGGTGGGACCCTTAGTGTTGGGTGCTTGACCTCTGTAGCGGTGCACGCTCTATGCTCTGGAGCCGGCCAGTGCAGTCGAGACGTGTGGGATGTGGAGACCATAGCTTTATCTCTCGTGGTGGGCGGGCTTCCTCTCTGCGGCAGTGCGGCGCTCGCTGATGCTGTGAATGCGTTTTTCCCCCTTGTTGCAAAGATTAATGTCTCAAGAGTGCTGCGGTTTATCGGTGCCCCACCGACCTACTTAATTTTTGCATGCCGCCGTCAAACATTCAGCATAGCGCTGTGGATATTTACAAGAGAATATACAACATGAACCTGAAATAAAAAGCACTTAAAAATGACGGCATGCGAAAAACGAAGGGGAATAAAATAAGTCTGTTCAAGCCTTGATCATGGAATGCAGGGAGACACCACTAACTATCCTGCAGCTTGCTGTGGTGATTGCAAAGAAAAGGAAACACTTCCAGGGAAACTTGGGTCGCACAGCAAACTAAACAGTTACGTGTGACAGGGTTAAAGTTGGCAACCACAGGCCCTTCCAACACCTGGGTTGACCGGCTAAACGAACAATGCGAGTACATTTCAAAAACATGCATGAAGCGCTGGCAATTGGTGCACGTTGGTCACTTTAAATTTACATACATAACGCCACAATATTTTTGAAGCTAAAAATATTGTGCACCTGTGTAGTGAGTTCATGGGAGCTCTGAGACTCAAGAGTCTTTAGTTTGATACTGAGTTGGTGCACAAGACATTGCAAACAAAACAAATGCTCTAGAAAATTATGAGTATATAAATGCATAACATAAAAATTCCCTCCTACAAAATGACATTCTTCTTGTAGGTGACTTCACATGTACACTGTAAAACCTAGGTAATATTTAAAGGTGTACATACACAGCAAATCATCATGCAAAAATCTAAAATTACAAATTCCTTTTCAGGAGTCTGTGCTTATCGTAGGCTAAGTCTAACATGCATTTCTTCAAAGTGTCTGTTTTCAACTATCACTGGCACTGTAGTGAACATCTCCAAGTAATACCACCTTTTTATTTGGGCTTTCGGACACTTGTTATTTTATGGAACCTTGTCTTCGGTGAGGTGTAAAAGTCTGTTTTCACTGGCTTTAATTACGTATAGCGTGATGACTGCTGTATTTACAAGTTCAGTTGGCACATAGTTGAGTGCGTAATTTTAGATTTTAGTGTTCGTTACATTTACCTCACCCGTTCCAACACTTCCCCCGCTTAATGACAGCCGGGTAGGAACTTATACTGTATACACAATTTTTAATATAGCCTAAATGTGCTTCTCACTGTCTTTGACTGGTTGGCTATATTGTGTCAAGCCAGAGGCCAACTTGACCTACTTCACATAAACTAAGGCCTCAGTATTCCAACAATAACCGGTTGTCTGTCATGGTAATTACTGGTGGGCGCTGTAGTTGTTCCCAGGATGTGCAGTGCTCTTGTTGGGCTGGTCGCTGAATACAGCTGGCTTCTGGAGGTGTGGTCTCTAAACCTCTGGTTAGTGACTCCATAGGGTATTATCTCTCTTCTTAGTGCTTCAATTAAGGGGTGGGGGTGCCAACAATCTTAATTAGAGGAGGAAACAGAGGCTTCAGTAATACTGAGGGGTGAGATCCCTCAGTAAGGCGGGCGGTATGAACTCTGCCCCGCATAGACAAAGAGCCGCTGAGTGCAGTATAAGAGACTGATTTGCAGTTCGGATTAGCTTCGGAAGCATAATAAGCTGTCTTTCTCAAATTTCTCTACATGCTTCCCATCCGAGGGTACGGCCTAGCAGAGAGGAGCAAAATGGAGGTTTCAACCCTTATCTCGCCCGCAGGGTGCAAGTAGAATACGTGCTGCCCTCTCCCTCGGCTTGCCACAGAACTACATGGTTGGGGTTGGCTGCTTCAGTTTCTCTGTCCGACAGTACAATTTCACTTCGGGGGGTGTTGCTGTGACATCGGAGAATCTAGGTGAACAGTACAAGCTGGACCGTGTCTGTAATTGCTTTTAAAATTGTGCTAGAGCATCCTGTAGCCACGTATCTAGCCTCTTCAGTACTGTTGGGATAAGACCTGCCCAAAGGGTTGAACATTGCATCCAAGATTGGGCAACGTCGAGTGAGCTCCTGTTTTTGAGCCAGCTAATGCCAGCATTACTGTGGTCATCTGAACCATCTGAATTCATGAAAAACTCCATTATATCATCAAAGTAGTTGTTTACATAAACTACTGAGTCGAACAATGAATTCCATCTAGTTGACACTGGCTCAAGGAAAACTTTTAACTTCTCCACTGGACAGTCGATACTTGTCTGATAAATATGACAAGTATGTAGTGGTTTTTCCACCTCCTACTGTTCAATGCCTTTTGTGACATTGGACACTGCTTTGTTTAAGAGCACCAGTGAACTCTACAGTATGTTACCCACTAAATGTAATTTATGGGCCCAGCATTGCAGATGGACAGCATTTTCTAACAGACCAGGAAGATTACTAAAACACATTTTCATATAAGTTGCAGAGTCGCTTACTACGGCCTTCACCAAACTGAAATCTATTACATACGTGTTCAAAGTATCCAAAATTTACCTTCAAACATGTTGCATAGTTTGCTGCATCTAGGACAAAGGAAATAACTGATGCTTGACGTACACAGGAATGGATACTCACTTGTCTCAAGCAGTACGCAGTATCCACTTTTTTGGCTAGGAACTAAGCCAGGCCCCTCCTATATTGTTGAGGGTTTTAATCCTTACGGGGCATGGTGCTTTCCTGTTGTATAGGACCGGCCGGGTCTCTTTGCGGCAAGGCACAGAATTGGGAGGGGTAGAATAATTCTACGTTTAGGTGCCACTGGTTTCGTGACGATACCTGGGCGTCATGCTACGGGAGTTAGGTCTGTGCTAGTAGTAGGTGTCAGAGGTGCAGCAGAGAAGGTTGGTCTGAACTGCGGCAGCGGGCGAGGTGTGGGATGTAGTACTTCAGGAATCAGGTAGGCGATGACAGGTATCGCAGGTTGCTCTGGCTAGTTCAAGTGTATGCTGCTGGGCTGGTGCTCTCAGGTGCGGTGAACAGATCTCTGGAAACCCTGATCCAATCAGGTTTTGCAAGTGCCTCAAGGCCTGGGCTGAGTTTTAGGATCAAGGCTAGCTAAGTGTGATATCAGGGCAGGCTTTAACTCGTGCAGACCACCAGAAGCCAGGAGAGACTGCCCAACCCTCTTCTTGAATCCTTTGCTCTTGGAATAGGGCATCAGGATATGGGCTTACCCTCCTTGTACACAATATTACATGTGGCACCAAATGGGGGCCGGAGACTCGTGGACACCCTATTCCAATGTCTGGCACGTAGTGCAGTTCATGATGGAAGTCAGGCCTTGGGTGTATGATCCTGTCTGAGTCTTCCCAACTCAGGGATCATCAGCCTCTCTTGGCTCAGAAAGCAGTGGAGAGGCCAACGAACACCGAGCTGAAAATCTGGTTCAGGATAGTGTACACGTGTGCCTCCTCCTCTCCACTAACTGAGGTTGACGGGAAGGGCGGCATGGTTGAGTGTGTGTGAGTAAAATGTTCAATGTGATAGCTCGAATGAATACGTATCACCTGCAGTATTGCTCCATGAGGGTAACTACAGGCAAGGTGCCAAGTCTACAGGGAGCGAACTCGAAGTGAAGGCAGACCCACGTTAATTTCCATATGGAAAAACACGTGGTGAATGCACCCTAACTTGTGCCGATGCATGAGTCGTGGCCAGGAAGCTAAAGTACTACACTTAATAGGCTGGTAGAGGCAACCAGTGAATAAACTGGGGAGATGCAGGGTGTGATGTGCTGAACGTCTAAGTCATCTCCTCTTGCATTGTTGGACGTGTTATTCATGTAGAATGACATTACAGACAGATACTGACACGTGGCTTGGAATACTAAGCGTGATGTAGTCAGGATGAGTCCTAAGCAGGACTCCAGGATAAGGATACCTACAGACATGTCCGTGTACTGCAAGGCGGTTAGGGTTTGCAACGTACAAAGTAGGGAGAGACCCTAACTATCGTAAAGCAAGTTAAACTCCGAGCGGCTAGCACTGTAAGGAAAACCTATTCGTAAGAGGGGCTTAAATGAAGGTCGAGTGGTAAGTGTCCAGCAACGCGTGCTGGGTAGCTGGAGCAAGATGGTCAGAACCTGAGCGACTGGTGCTAGGAACAAAGACTGGCTATAAGTTAAGGATTAAGTGGCAGGCTGGTTAGTTCCAAGCAATGTGGGCTGTTTCTCCTTTTATACTAATTTGGGCCGTTGCCTGATGCTGGTGTCCCTAAGGTGAGGGGTTGTCGCAGAACGGGGGGTAGTGAATGCATGATTTGCCTATCTGACGTGACCAGCAAGTAGAAGGGATGAAAAGCAAAGACAAAAGATAATCCTACTACTAGTGCTACCTAGCGGGGAGTAAAAGAACTTGTTGCATCTAAGCATTGTTACAGTGGGCTGGTGAATAAAACAATCTGCATAGCAGACAGTACAATGTCATCTTATGTTGGGACAAATGAAAATGCAAACTTCCTACTCCTAAGCAAAACTGATCTAAGGATAGAGCAGAAGTAGTCTAATCTTTATTGTTGAAAAAGACGTCATGCATCACAACTAACTTAGTTGTCTGGTTACTTGCTGGTTCTAGTTTGCTGAACAGTATATTGAGCATGCATCAACCAGCTCTACCAGTCGTTTCATCACAACAGATGCAAATATATATACCCTCACATTCTTCCTTCATGTCATTTTCAATAATTTCCCCTAATTTTGGGACATAAGTTTTCCAAAGGGAACTTGCTAAAGAAATGTCCTCCCCCCCCCCCCCCCCCCTTTCGCATTTTCATTTATACATGCATGTAGCTTGCTATTGTCCAGTTTCTCAAGAGGTATATTTGC
Organism: Dryococelus australis; assembly: GCA_029891345.1. NCBI lineage: Eukaryota > Metazoa > Arthropoda > Insecta > Phasmatodea > Phasmatidae > Dryococelus > Dryococelus australis. The sequence goes on along the minus strand of CM056995.1, from coordinate 129,245,854 downwards.
AGAAACAAAGGCCTCCATATTTTTCAAAATGAAATTTCCCTGGTCTTCTCTCATTTTTTTTTTTTGCCAGTTATGGCCATTTCTTCTAATGTAGCAAGATGTTTGTTGCCACTTGTACTTTGACTACCTGTCCTATCTTTCACATAATGTTTTCTTTGCACATGTAAGACAGTGTCATATCTTTCATGGTCCACTCTGCAACTGCACCATTTGCAATAACACAATTTTATTACACACGTATAATCCTTCAGATTTAAATTCTGTCGCCCAAGACTCGGGGGTAGCCTTAAAATTTGGCATTACTGTTGAGATGAAGACACTGCCCCAAGCAACATTAATAAGGCAGGAAGGGCATTAAAAAAATATAGCACTAATAATTACCCGGCATAAAAAAAAGTATATTTACATCTGTAAAATGTCAAAATGTCTCTGGTTATTTTGTTTAACACGGAAACAATAAACACTACTTCATACTTGCCAACTTGTACGATTTTTCCGGAAGATGTTCAAAAATTGATCCTACTGTGCAATTTTACGATAGGCGTAAATATCTTCCGAATTTCTGTAGCTTCATTGTGCAAAAACTTTTTTTTGTATTAGGGTACTGCGATGTCCGACAGTTGTATGAGGGAGGTGCCAAAGAGGCATGGCCTCCCACACTCACTCCTTCCACCAGACCGGCCAGCCAACCAGAGTGTAGCCCAATCTATCTAGTGGCTCTTTGAGCAATAGTGGCAGCGGCACTTGGCTGGCCCTGACACCAGCATCATTACCACCTCACACAGCGAAATGCCGTTGCCCGGTTGCCATTGTTTTCTCTTCTGTCAATATTTATCTATATGTGAGAATTTCTTGCTGGCGGTGTCGGAATATTATATATGCAGTTCATTATGTTTGTATTTGCTTAATTCATTAAATGTGGATAGTTGTAGGCACCTTTTCACAACAGTCACCTCAGTAAAATGAATTGACACGAGTCTGCCTATGTAAAAGTTATTGTGCGCTAAAGTCCGCCATTTTCTTTGACCTTCGTGAAAAGCTTGAGTGGAAAGGTTTTTACATTATGAAATTTAAATTTTTTGCTTTCATGAAATAGCTCAAGTGTTATGGTAAAAGAATAAGTCAGCAAATAAATTATTTCGTATCAGTGGCAGACAACAGTGATTTTAGTGAAGTTATCATCCAAAGTTCAGCATATGTTTAGGAATTATGAAGTGAACAGTAAGTTTGCGTGTTTTATAAATGTTTTCCTCAAATTGTTGTTAGAATATTTGAAATATACTTAGAAACATTGTTTTAACCTAATTTATTTTATTGAATTTCTAACGATTTTTACGTGAAAACTGAAATTTGCTGAACGTGTTTTCATTGTGCATTTCGTACAACAGTATTACCAGTGGCGTAATTATTGCATTCTGTTCTTGCAGGAGGTTTTAAAATAAACGTGTCCTATATAAACACCCTTTTAGTGTGGTCCATTATATAAAAAATGCAATGATATTTGTGTTGAGTATTTCTTGCATCATTAACTTACGAACAGCTACACATTTATCTATTTAGTTCTTTCGATGAAGTTAAAATAGAGAGGTTATATTAACTGAATATTACTTCCGCAGGAACAAAATTTTCCACTGGATTACGAAAACAATCGCATCTCACGAAAGACGTTATCGTAAAACTATAGTTCCCCACACCACCAATAAAATAAACACTAAATAGTATATTACGTGATCATAACAATAATAAAACACTTGGGTATGGCAACCAGTTATAGTAGATAAGTACTGGACAGAACTTGCCAGTCTTTCAATGCCTGCCATTGGATTCGTAGTTTGTTTACAAGGTTATGAACAGACATTCAGAGACACATTTTTACACAAAGCGAAAAAAGCAACTGTTAGAGCCCTAACAAGCTAGAATGACTGAATGTTCATTTAAAACTGTGATTCTCTACATAGGAAAAGCTTCAATTTTTTTAATGTAATTTTTTCTTCAAATTTTGAGGTGAATGAGAAACATTTTTTTTGAGCATGCACCCAATTCTTCTGTGTTTTCATATGTTTGAATTGAAATTTTGTTTTTCAGTAGTTCTTATTTAACAAACGGAACAAGTGAATTTATGACAAAACACAGGACTAGAAGTGAATTTATGACAAAAGTTACTTTTCATCTGAATTGCCGCATATCATTTATGCAAAATTTTAAAATGTCTTCCTAATTTGAATTGTGGAAAGTTGGAAAGTATGCTATTTAATGGCCACCTCATATACGTATAGCCAGAGAACACATTTATCTACTTTTTGACATAGTCACTACCATATTTAATAGTTTTATGGCTACTCATTTGTGTCTATTAAACAGAGAGTTTGTTCATTAAATAAATGTACAAAATTATGTCAATAATGTTCCAGGCTGCATTTTTTTTGGACAATTACATTCACAATTGCAGTAAAGTGATCAGATCCTGTCATGACATATAAGTTGGTTGGAATGGAGAGATCTCAGCAACAAAAGCGGTGTGCGGGTAGCTGTATACTCATTGGAAACAATTTAGGTTTAGTGGTTACGTTGTTTATTATAGTTCTGAATCTCAAACTGTGAATTTCAACTACGTTTTTGATTTCAATGCATTAAATGTGATTGAAAGATGAAAATATAGCTTAACTTCTTATGATAACTTATCACATATTTTCACAAGAAATGTCCATTTTTGCATTTTTAGGTTATAAAAACTCACTTTTTTTTTTTTTTTTTTTAATTTCTCATAATAATCAATTACACCACTGTGCTATGTACTTTAAAAATCAGTGCTAATTAAATGCTCATAATTTCTGGGATCATTCTGAATATTTACAAACTCTACTGCTGGCATTCATACATAAAACCAGGTTCGTAACTGGCATGGCTAACTAGCAACATAATCTCATTCACGAGATACTGCCACTCTGCATTCATGGCCACAATAATGGCAGTATTGCAGCTAAATAGAGAAAAAGAAACAGTGTGTAGTACTCAATAGCTAGAATGAATTGACCAGAACAACCATTTGTGTGTTGTGTGTTATCTGCAAAAGTAAACACAACAAAATAAGTTACAAATATTATGATGCCAGTGATTTCCCTCAGAATCTAAGAGTAACTGTAGGACAAGTCGTAGCATTTGTTGTACAGATAACAAAAAGTGGTTTGCATGTGCTGTTCTATTTAAAACACTTTAGTAAACAGTAACACTGTGTTTGTACATTTTTATGTACAAACATGTTGAGTGAAGTTTGGGAGCACTTTTCTATTGATTAAAGTAACAATAATTATGTGATTTGCAAAAAATATGTAAAGTAAAAATTTTGCAAGGAGGTGCTTAAAAAAAAGTCAAACATGTAAAAACATTTTGCATAGCTGACAACCCTCATGATTTAGGTGCAAGTTTCACAATTTTCGGGTTATTCTTACGCCCTCATGACTCTTGCTGTTTTCCTCGCACTTTTCCAACTGCAACAAAAAATTTTATTTTACTTTACTTGAAATTTAGTGTGCCGTGGTATTTAATCACTGTGAAATAAATATAAGGACTGAATACATGGTGGATTGTTTACGTTTGTGTGCCATCAATTATTACATTAAAATTTCACCTCTAGAGCGACTGTTTCTAGTTATTTACCATTGTCTTCTAGTTTGTAAACAGTTGTGAATGCAGTTCATAGTACATTCTGTCAGATGTTAATTTATTAGCTTTTTTAGACAATTATATTGCGAAAGATCATTATTTACTAAGTGTTTTGCAACAATTTTTTTCACAAAAGTTTGTTGTACACAGAACACGCAAATGAGTACTGTACTTTTAACGGGTGGTATAAAAGTACTGAACCTGTTAGGTTAGGCTCGTGTATGTTTTAGCTATTCACTTGTTTTCAGCATGTTATGTTCATGTTCTGCACGATTGGTGGTTGTAATAAAGGCCTTTATGGTATTTTTTCATAAATGCAAAGGTACTTGATTGTTATCTGCATCATGTCTCAGCAAGGAAAGTACTACAAAACACGTTTTAGCAAAGCGTATACAGGAGAATTTTTGTAAGAGTGTCTCGTAAAGACAGTAGTTACACATTTTGTTCCATCTGCCGATGTGATTTTACAGTTTCACATAGTGGTAGAGGTGATATTAAAACATTTACAAACAAAAAAACACAAAGAAAATGTAAAATGTGTACATTCAAATAGGAAGTTTAACTTCTCTGTGAAAAGTGCTAAGAGTGTGATACGAGCAGTGTGTTGTTTCACAGCACTTGTTGTGGAACATAATCTACTGCTAAGTTGTGCCGATCATGCCGGGTCACTGTTCCGAAAAATGTTTCCAGACAGTGATATTACAACAAAGTATAGTTGTGCTAGAACTAAGTCTTCAGCAACATTGGGAGAAATGGAACTACAGACACGCAGCACTTTTACAAAACTTGAAGCATAGGCCATTTTCTATTGCCACAGATGAGAGTAATCAGGTCAATGCAAAACTGTACCCTATTGTAGTATCTTTTCACAATGGGGTGAAACACCAAATTGAAAGTCTCTTGTTATTGCTTCCAGTTTTGGAAGGTGATTCTACAGGGCTAAAGATTGGCAATCGTCTGTTACATAACCTCAAAGACAACAGAATTTCATTGTCCAACTGTTTGGCACTGAGCGTCGATAATGCATTGGTAATGGTGGGTGAAAAGAATGGAGTGGCTGGCGTACTAAAAAAACAAAATACCAAATTTAATTGTTATTGTATGTCCATGTCATTTAATTGATTTGTGTTCTGAAAAAGCTGCTGCTTGCCTTCCAGTTAGAGTAGATTATATTCTAGTTGACATTTTCTTTTATCTTGAAAAGAGCGAAAAAAGAAAGGAAAAGTTGAAACATTTCCAAAAACTGCATGATACTGACGTGCAAAAAATTTTGAAACACGTGTGTACAAGGTGGCTGTCATTGGGAAAATGTTTTAAGTAGGTTAATTGAACGGTGGCAGCCTTTAAGCAGTTTCTTTATGGAAGGCTGTAAGTCTGCACAAAGAAGGAGTACGCTGCAGAGTTATTGAATCCCCAAGCTCAAGACTGCTGAATCAATTGCTCATCATCCAGTGTCACATGAAGAACGTAGCTGCACGTCATCAAGCACAAAGTTTGTGAATTCAAAAACTGATCTGCAAAATAAGTCTATTCCAGAATTAGGTAACAGTGAGGAGTCTAAAGCACCAGGTTCTGCAGAAAATAAACAGTGTGCCAAGATCAGTTCTGTTGGGAAACAAAGTAATGGAACCGAACCTGCAATTACAAAGAAATGTAAGTATGTAAACAAAGCTAGTATACACACACATACCCACAGAGAAGAGTGTAATAGAAGTCCTCTCTCGAGAAGAAAGATTACACCGGCCAACACTGAAAAAACTTTTTCAATGAATTTGCCTTTTTCTTATGGTTTTTAATGTGCTGAACCTGAATATGACAATAAAATAGCTGCATCGCCAACAATTTTTTAACATTTCAATATTCAGTTTTTAAATAAAAATTTCTTTTTAAAGAATTCAACTATATTTTTTAAATATTTAAAATGATAAAAATGGGCAAACTTATTAGATGAATTTACCTTATTCTTGTGGTTTTTAGTGTGCTGAATCCGAATATGACAATAAAAAAGCTGTTATTACCCACCATTCTTTCACATTTCAACATTCAATAATTAAATTAATGAAATTTTGAGTGAATTCTACAGTATTTTATATATTATTTAAAATTGTGAAAATGGGTAATCTTTTTGAATGAAAATGCTTTATTCTTGTTGTTATTATTGTGCTGAATCCGAATATGACAATATAAAAGCCATATCACACACCATTTTCACATTTCAGCACTCAAGATTTAAAGAAATGACATTTTTAAGGGAATTCAATGGAATTTTATATCTAGTTTAAAATGGTGAAAATGGGTTTGAGTACACTTAGCAGTGGTAGCACTGGTCACATTGATGCAGTGTCCAGCTTTTTTGTTTGGTTATTGTCAACCTAACCTCACTTTTCTACCTTTCAGTGCATGTGTTTAGTACAACGGTTAGTTGTGGCTGTAAAAGCTTTTGTGACAGTTTTTCTTATATTTGTGGTGAGTTTGTAATTAAAAACATCAAAGGAACATTACACAGTTCGTTAAAAATGCGTACTTCTCATACTCTGGAACTAAACGTGATCTGGACAAGTCTTGGATGCCACATAAGGTGTGCTATGTATGTGTTGAAGATCTGAGAAAATGGTCAAAAAAGGGTAAAAGAAGCCTTTAGATTTGCTGTTCGAATAATATGGAAGGAGCCAAGGAACCATTATGATTGTTACTTTTGTAGTGTTGATGTTACGGGTTACAACTAAAAAAAATAAGAAAGAAATAAGGTACCCTAACCTTCCGTCTGTCATCAGGCCACGGTCCAGAAGTTTTTGATGATTTTATTTTGTATATATATATATATATATTATAGTGATCCCCAGTCTGATGTAGATTAACAGACTGATGATGAGTTTGAATGTACAGACAATTTAGAACCAAATTGTTTACTCAAACCCAGCTAAATTATTTGGTTAGGGATTTGGGCTTAACGAAGTAGAAAGCTGAACTGCTTGGCTCCAGACTCAAAGAAAAGCACTTGTTGGCAGTAGGAACAAACATTTGTGTGTACAGGAGAAGAGAGCAGACATTTTCTCAATTTTTCAAACAAGGTGATTTAGTACACTGCTCAAATATTGGCGTTTGATAAATGAATTCGGAATTAAATATAAAAAGGAAGAATGGAGGCTGTTTGTAGATTCTTCTAAAACTAGTTTAAAGGCTGTTCTGTAACAAAATGTCAACACTATGCATCATTACCTGTTGCTCTTTCAGTGCATATGAATGAAAGTTATGAAAACCTTGATATAGTTGTAAATTAAATAAACTATTCGGCTCATTGGTGGATGCTGTTCGAAAATACTTTGAGAAAGCCTGTGATTATCTTAAAAGTGATGTCTTAATACAAGCATAAGTTGCACATATGCAGTTGTTTAGCAGTGCTTCATTTTCCAGTGTAAGGTATTTTGTTGACAGCATAAATGAAGAAATAGACATTTTGCAATCCCAATTTTGTGCCATCCAACTTGAAGTTCCTGAAAATATCACAAAGGAAAACATAATGGATACTAAATGGTCTTTGGTAGGACAAATAAGAAGTTCAGACTGGCCCAAGTAATGCTTGCTATTCTGACAATTCTGCGCAGCATTGCTGAATGTGTAAGACTGTTCAGCCAACTCTGTTTAGAGCATCAATGTCTGATCAAACATTAGAAAAAGTTCTGAAAGTTAAGTCACAGCAAGGACTGTCTCATGAGCAAAAATTCGAACCAGAATTTTTAAATAAAGCTAGATCAACAACATTTATTTTTTTTAAACAAGTAAATGGACAGTGGTGTTTCAAGGAGTTGTGTTTTTGTGTTGCATGTGAAGCATAGTGAACAGTGATAATGTGTGTTCAGTAACTCTACTGTGTTGAAATGTTTACTAAGGGCAGAAACACAAGTACTTACAGGCTAGTACTCATAATACACACACAAAATAGGACGAGACATTATTTTAGTGTGGATGCGGTCGCGATGTTTGGTATATAAAACTGGGAAACCTCATGATTTTTTAAGTGTTAGGGTTGGCAGCTATGCTTGGGAAACAAACTGCATACAATAAAGATGCAAAGAAGAGGAAACTCAACATGTGAATTTTATTTGTATAGTAATGCCTTAGTGTTTAATATAGCTAGTGCAGGTATTATATTTCAATTAATTTTGTGGGTTCATCATTTGTACGCTTTAATTCACATGTATGCAAATTTGTGCCACAATTTTTAGATGATGTTGAAAATTCATTGTTAAAAAGCTGTTGCAATAATTTATTTAATATAAAATAAAACAATTTCTGCAAGTTTTGAGAATTTTTTTCATAGTGATTGTTTTATTTCCAAGCCTTTATAAAATGTGTGTAGATTAAAATAAAATAGTTCTGATTGTGAATGACAGTACATTTTCGTGCGTCTTGGCATAGAAAATACTGGAATTGTACCATATTTACTTAATATGTACTGAATGTTATTCTCCTGGCGATTTGAAAATTGCACCATACTTTAAAGTGCATACTTCATACTGTAGCACACATTAATTAAAAAAAAAGCTAATAATTCAGAACATAATTTTAAAATGCCATTGTTTCTTAGCGAAAACATTTTAATGCCACTTGTTATCAAATGTCAACTGTACAAAGTATTTTTCAGACAGAAAACCCTTTATTAAAATGACAAAATTATGTAATCTTATGAGGTAACACAAAGTACACATTAACAATTTTTGTTCTCTTGTCATCTACAAAATATCACAACACTTCTTACAAAATAATAAGCAGTATTTAGGAATCATACAAAAAGTTTTGATTTAAAATAGTGCTGAGCAATATTACGTTTCGTACACTATAAAAAATTTACTAACAACATTTCACGAAATCATGAAGACAAGGTCTTTTATAAAAACATGAATGTATCTCAAAACTACTTGTACTATGAAAATTTTTTAAAATACTTTCCAGTGGGCAATAAAATACTTAACTTTATATGTAAAATCTTATGCAAAAAACATTTTTACTGCATAATATTTCAATTGGTATTATTTTAACATCACTGACAATTGTAACAACTCATCTCTTAAACATTACAATAACACAGTTTTTGTAACAATGTTTCTTAACCATTATTTGAAATATAGTACAGTAATAGTAAGCACAATTAAAATATTTGTCAGAAACCACCAATGTCATACAAGATGACAAAAGAGGTTTGAAAAAGTACCATCCGCACGACTAGAAAGACATTGAGCACCAAGTTACTGTGCAAACTACGTAGATCTTTAATGTAAATATTGACTTGTTTCTTCAGTAAGGAAATGCAGCCCACAAAGTCATACTAAACTTAAAACTATCTGGCACCGCCATTATATAATGGAGAATGGAACATACAAAGTTATATTCTTGAGGTGCCAGGGAAAATAAAAAAAATTATGTTTTACTTAACAGCTGCGATACCAATACTTTTCACCAAAACACACACACACAAAAAAAAAAAAAAAAAAAGGAATAAAACTTTTGTTTCTCATCCCCGACACCACAAATTAATGTTACCAATGTACAGACATACTACATTGCACAAACCATCCATCACACAGTAAAATTCCTCTTAAAGATATCTCAAACTGTCTGAACAGCCAAGTCACAAGCACACAATTCCTACACAACTGCCAGTCAAAAATTACATCACTTGTATGCAAACCATGATGCAAACACCATCAGGTTGAGTATGGGAAAACTGTTACAAGCAGCAGGCATGAAGTAATGTCTGTGTGTGTGTGTCATTTCTAATGCAACAACATGAACAGTTACCAAGACTAACTTGTCATAGGTTGCCCTAAGTACTGGCTAGCAACATTACATTTTGGAACACACATACTGCCACGAACCCCACATTGAAATGTGCATCAATGCCACGCTAAACAACAGTTAATGGTGAGTTCATAATCAAAAAGCATAGGTACATAATACAGTAAACTCCCTATTAACGATCGAGTTTACACAGCCTTTCGCCGGTGCCAGGCGAGCGCCACAGAGCACTAGCTAAGAGGTCCATAGTTGTGTGTGTGTCACTCAGACCCGTCCTTTAGGTGGCAGAGTTGGTTGAATGTTTAGAATGCGATGCAATAAAGACTAGAATAACTGGACTTTAAATGAGGCACCCTGGCATTTAAACAATACAGTACAATCCCCATTAAAAAATTAACCCTACAATACAAAAGCTTATTAAAATTTCTACAGACTTACAAACACACACAAGTTAAACAGTGCCTTTCTTGAAAAAAGGCTTCTATTTTCTTTTGTTTGGCACCGGAATTGATGTTTCTGTTTATAACACACCACGCTCAAATTGTTTTATTATTTCTAACTTTTCTGTGATAGTTTAAACTATCCTTTTACGCTTTATTAACATTTTGGAACTGACTGAACAACAAATTCGTTATTTTGTAATTTGTCATTTTGTAAGTTTCACTTCGGAAGTTATCATTTGTTTAGCACTCACGGTGACACATTTTTACATTAATTAAGTGGGAGTGTACTGTAGTAGAACATTGCACATCAGCAAAATTGATTTACAGTTTAATTTTTACATATTATTTTTAGGCAATGATATTTTGCAACAAGTGACATCAGTTTGCAGTGTTTGTATATAATATTTCAGCTGTCTTGATATGCATAAAAATGGTTTTAGAAACAGATTAAGGCTCATATAGAGTCGAAATGAGAGTGATTTAACATAGTTCGCAGTTTCATTTCTATTTCAAATTTTTGCTTTTGCGATTGTGCCGATGTTTATGCTACTACATCGTTATCTGTTCTTTCCTATAAATATATCTCTTGCAACATTTCTTCATATTTTAAAGCAACTTCATGGAATATTTTATACTCTTATGTAATTGACTGGTGCCCCATGCACCCACATAAGAGATTAAATAAAACCATTCTAACTTATTCACTTCATCAGGACCTCTCATGTGCACAACCTGTTATGCACAGTTGTGAATCGGCACAATCTAACTTAATGAAAGATACAATATGATGTAATAACAGTTCACAAGTGGGTTTCATGACCACAGTTTAAATGAAAATATCTGTTGGAAATAAGAGTTGGAACTATACCATTTTCACACATTCTAATGCTGTACCCTGAACATTAAATGAGAAATACTACCTATTCTCCTTAACACCGTAGCAAGTGAAATAAGGCATAAAGAAACAATTGTTTAGGTCACCTCTTTATATGATGCCTGTGCCTGAAAGATTAATGTACCAACACTAGATGGACAGGTTAAGTATGAAACCACGTCAGATGAGAGGTATGGCCAGTAGTGGTATGAACTTACACTATGTGCTCCACGGATTTACAGCTGAAGTCGGTTCACATTAGCATTTGGCTAGATGCAAACTTACATGACACAAACCACCTACTAGGGAGTCGGACTACTCACCTCCCATCAAAGCGAACAGCGTTCAATTCCAGAAAAAGTCGCTCCTGGATTTTTGCATATGGGAATTGTGCTGAACAATGCCACTGGTCAGCGGGTTTTCTCTAGGATTTCCCATTTCCCCCACCCTTGCATTCCGGTACTGCTCCATATTCACCTCACTTTACCCTCATAAGCTCTCAAGACCTTGATTTCATGAGCCACCAATATCTTTCCATTTCCACTTTACAAACCACCCTGTGTTAGACCATACAAAAAAAATGGGATAGTACTTTTAAAATGTTTGAAAATGGCTAGTAAAACGGAGATCACTACCAAATCTGAACCAGCATTCTTTGCTATTACTTTGAAAATGTTAAACAGCTGTCACCAGGCCAGAAATCCCTATAATTTAATTTTCAATTGACCTTGGAAATCTGCTATTTCTTTTTGCAATGAAGTGAGAAGAAATACACTTCTGTTACCTCCTGAATATTCACTGTTAAGAGTCATCAGCACAGAAGTGCTATAGTCTATTTGTGGTTATATACTTCTAAATTATTTGAAACCCCACTAAGTTATATTTTTTGGCTATTCACTATGTAGCCTTCCCCACTTGTTCACAAAATAAAAACAAATTCAGAAAAAAAAAAAAAAAAAACCCCCCCATCAGTGTGTGTGCTGGACAATCAAAAAGAAATATTTTTGTACGTACATAACACTGAAATATTTGTCCAACACTGAAATCCTGAAAACTAAATAAGGCACTAAGAAACATTTACTTTACAAGTAACTTAAAAAAATAATTCAATTTAACAATATTGCATACTGGCTATGAACTAAATACTATTATAAATTGTCCACAAAATATATATTTTTACCCAAATGTAAGGTTCCCCCCCCCCTTTTTTTTTTATGAATTTTGTATTTCAAAAATGCATATATTCATGTGAGAATTCCATCTCCTAGAGTGATAAATTCCATATTGCAAAGTAATTAATTTTGTTTAAACATCTCTCACTTGCTAAGGTGGCTGGGCATTTCAATGGGAAGTGCTCGTGACCGTATAATTTTTTTGGGCCACAGAGGTTGTCTGCATATGCTGGCAAGGGGGTAACATTATTTAAGTGATAGTTGGTAGACACACACACAACACATGAGCGACTGTTTTATTTATTTTTGCCAGTATTAGTTTTTGGGCTGAGAATTACAGATGCTAAATGCATGCTGTTAAAAAAAAAAAAACACACACACACACAGAGAGAGAAAGCTTCCAAAGGAAAATAAGTAGAAGAGGGGCCCACTTCTCAATGACCCCAACATTCTTTTAACAACTGAATGCCTTCCCCTTAGCAGTAGTACAAACTCTAGTTTACACTATAATTACATTCCATTTTTGTTTGTTGTATTATCAGCTGAGAGTTATCTAAAGATGGTGGTTGCTTGTTTATGTAATGACGAGTGGATATGAAATTCACTACTATTAATTTGAAAATACAACTATAATTTTATTACTAGTAAAGCCTTCTGTCAAATTCATTCGCACCTGTGATGTTAATACAAATTTACAGTGTGGCTAGTTTTATGTATGATCATGTTGCCTCTCTTGGAAAAACAAATTACCTGTTGTTCTGTATGCATAGTGAATTACTGTTTTGTATGCAGGAGTACACACTTTATATTTGAACAGGTTCACTCAAAAATTGTACAGTGTGATATAACTTAGACCGCCAAGATATGTACAAGTAAGGAATGCAGTGGCTAGCTAACCAGACTAGCTTTTGACGTACCCATGTTGCTACTGATCTACTCTTCTCAGCTACTGAATTGACTGAAAAATTATTGCTGGAAAGAAGCATACTTAATTGGTGCTTTTACTCCCATTTATACGCATTGGCCATACTAAGTGAGGGGCCTTACATTTTGAGGGGAAACTTATTTTCAGTTCACCCATCCTGAAAACTAAGGGGGGGGGGGGGGGGATGTAGATTTGAGTAAATGGAATATGTTAAAGTCACTGGAAGTATAAAGCACAATATATGACTTGTTCAGGAAACAACCTCCAACATTTCATACATGAGGTGACTGAATGTTTCTCTCTGCCCAGCAGTGCATACTAATTAGAATTTCATGCTCTGGCCACATGACAGATGGAAATCATAAAACAATTATTATGTGTTTTAGTGTGAACATGCTTACCTGATTGAAATGAAAATGTGAGTTTAGCAGGCATTTTAGTCTAATAATATTCAGATTTGCTATGGTGCAAAAACATGTTATGGCTATTTATGGTATTTCCAACAGTACCATAGGTGTTCCATTGCTGCTGGCAAACAGAGTTCAGTTGCAAACATTTATTTCATTGTACAAGTAATATTCCTTACAAGTGCACACACCTTACTACCATACTTCTTGAAAATTAAAAAAAATTGTTGCAAGTTACAAAAATGGGACAACTCCAATTCACAATTTTTTACCTAACCATCATGCACAGCTAGACTTGGCTACGTAATAACTAGCATTGTGTGAATATTCGGTATACAAAAACTAAAATGACTAACTACAACTTTCACTTTCATTTCAGTAAGAAATCTGGTTGCCGAAAGTTGTAACAAAATGAAAATCCTTGATTTCATTGAACGTTCAGGTGTTTAATGAATGTTCGTTTAGTGCACCAGCAAAAGAAATTTGTGTCTGTGAATAATCTTATTCGTTTTCATTATTTTATAACCAAAATAACTATATAAAACATAAATATACTCCATATCATAAATTTCTTTTGGTTTGGTTTTGCAATGAATTTGTTGTAATGAATAACTTGTTAAAATGTTACCAAATTCGTTAAACTTCCGTTAAGAAGGAGCTCTTATGAAAATTTTAATTTCTGTTTCAATTTCACAAAAATTCATAATACATTTTTCATTTTTGTTTTGTGAGAATAAAAGTTGCATTCGCTCAACCCTAGTAACAACCACACTGTCTTCAGGAAATTTTCCTACCTCAACACCACTGTTACCACAATAAACTGTGCAATGCAGTTTGTCATCCATTAAATTTACTGCATGCTATGCGAAGACTTCAAAAATGATACAACTCAGTATGATGGTTAACACAGGTTACAACTTTTTTACCTTGCATCTTACAGTAATATATTTTATATCTGCATATTATGTCCACAATTATGGTATCAGCGGCAGCTCGTCCGCGATAACTCAGTAGCTAAATTGTAAACTATGTTGTGAAGTGTGCATGTATGCAAAAATAAAATAGTGAGCAAATTGTGTTTGTACGACTCTCCTACCAGCTTTTACAAAGAGTGTAGTTATAATATCTCAGAAGTTCTTGACAAGGAGGTATTGCTGGAGCCAAGTCAAAGTGTTAATTATTCAAGCAGGAAGGTGGGAAGAAGACTTGTCAAGTCCCAGCAAATAGCAACACGACAAAGACCCAAAAATTACAGGCCAAATAGAATTACGTGCATGCAGAAATCTATTACACCAGAAAATATGAAACCATTGAATATTAGTGTATATGCTGTACTTCAATTTTTACACATGCAAAATAATTCATTTTGTGACAGGGGGTCTGGGAGCAAGCTAACAAATAACAGCATTATCTGTTTCTTGTAACCAACACATACACTCATGGCCTTTCAAAAGTCAATTTTTTTTTGCCTTGTACTGGCTTAAAACTTCTTGGGTTGAAAATTTATTACTTAAAAATTAATATTAAGCACATACAAGACAAAGTCAGCACTAAGGTTACACGCTGTGGGGGAGAGGATGAGCGAAATAAACAAGCACAGTTTAAGTTGCATTTCAGTTGAAACACCTACAAATTACTATTTTAGCACGAAGTTGTTAAACTGAACTGATAGCTGTCGCCTGACCATGTAAAATACAATATATGTATTAATTATTTGTCAAGAACTCTTTCCTATCCATGTATTTCTCTGTGGTTTGTTGTGCATCAGCAGGGTTGCCATAATAGTCAACATTATATATATATATATATAGGTACTTTCATGTGTTTATGCATCAGTTGATTCAGGATTCTGTATATAGGGCATTGTTAGTCTCTTTTAAGACATGTTTCCACAGAATTGCAGACAAAAAGTGGAAACCTCATATGAGACAGACTATAATGGGAGTTTTCACCAAAGCAAACAGTCCGCTGTGCAGAGACAATTTAGTAAGTAAATGCTGGTACAAACAATGTACGGTGTTGCAGCAGACACTATTAGTGCACGTGGAATGTAAGAGATTATGATAATTTGCTTATATGTTGAAGGGGAAATAAATTAAATTGCTAAAATGTAAATGTGACAAGGTGTCATACACTCAACTAGCCTACTCTACAAATCACTAGAGGATAGCTGCTGGTACTGATGGCTGTTGCAAGTGACTTGGTGTGGTGTTTTGAACTCAGGTACATAAATTAATTTCCACTTACCCCACACATGTTCTGTAATGGCTTTACACTTTGTGTCAAATGCCTGACATGTGCAACATCAACATTTTAAGTGAAAGATTTTTAGTCCGTTTCCCACTGTAACGGTGACGAGCTGTCGCTATATTGTATATACATGTAAATTTGTAATTTGTACAAAAATATTTGAAAATAACATTCTGAATGTTACTGAAAACCTAAGAAAAATACTTCAGGCATAATGGAGATCTTTGGGTTCGTTTTCAATGAATTTTCGCATGTTTTAAATAATTCTTGTGGCACTTCCGTCATACTTTGAACTGCAACTCCAACGCATGACCAATGAAACTAAGGATGTCTGTGGTTTCTTCAATCTGTGAAATCAAAAGAAAATAAAAATAACTTCACAATACAAACTTATTTTCAAATACCACCTGAACCATATTATTCCAAAACGCATTCAGATATTTGTTACAATTTCTTAGATATTTGTTACAATTTCTTAAGGCACAAATTTCCAAATTTTTGTTGATTACTTTTCATAAACGTTTATGAAAATACTTTTTGTCACAAGAGAGTTTTCTAAATGAACCATGTGTGGCAAATTGAAAAAGAGTTGGAGGGGTGAAGGAGGGGGGGGAGGGGTAATAGAGGGAGAAAGGGGGAAACCAAATCAATACTTTGACAACGATTTCTGTATTTTTAGTAACTAATTTAGAACTGAGATTATGTTTATGTATAAATGTCTCAAATTTTGTCTGCTCGTAAGACATTCTGCATAAAATTTTGCCTTCGAAAAAATAATTCATTGACCCCATTTATTATGACCACCTCTCTTTTAAAACATGTTTTTGAGAAACAGTAAAAAATTTGAGGGGAATTGTTTTAAAAATAAGTTTCTTGCAATTTTTTTTGTTACTATGCATTATGTTTCTCTTAGAAAACAAACCGGGTTCATTCCCCGGCCGGGTAACCGGACTTTCGCATGTGGGAATCTTGCCAGATGACGCCATTGGTCGCCACGTTTTCTCGGGGATCTCCTGTTTCCCCTGCCCATTCATTCCGCAGCTGCTCCATACTCACCTCAATCATCCTCATTTGCTCTCAAAACCTCACTGCTAATAACCGCCCAAATCTCTTCACTCACTCACTCTTAAAAAGCACTGTATTGCATGCAGGGGATCATTCCCTTACACTGTCAGCACTATACAATACAATACTCATTGACTCTGCCCACCCCCTACCCCTCAGCCATCAGTGTTTCCATAAGCAACATAGCTATGATCTTACTTGTTTGTGGATATGCTAACTTCTCTCTTTGCTCATTACGACTTGGATTTGTGCACTGTTTTTGGATATCTCTTGGTTCTGATTACTGTTTGCAGATGGCTTTGATTTTGTTATATTTTTGGTTTGATTTTGTCAATGATTGTTTATGACTCGCACAGTTTTTTTTGTATAGATTTGGTGAGAGTTTTGACTTATTTTGCGAATACTAATAGCTGATGACCTGCACAGTTTTTTTATTTTATACAGACTTGTGATTTCAATAAAATATGTTAGCTTGTCACTCATTAAAAAGTATAATACCCCTCCTAAGGAATAAAACAAAACAAAAAAGTATTTCAAAAATTATAAATAAACTCTGCCAATCTCTTTTTAACTATCCTCTAAAATGTGATGCCATTTGGTTGTCCAGTGAATATTTTTTATAACTAGACTGTACACCAGAAAATTATTTTCATTGCAAATGTTGATGTATGGGGGTTGGGACTGGGCCAAAATCAATAAAAAAAGTTTGTAAAAATATTTGTAACAACCACTTCTCAGTACTGACGCTATTCCCAGGAACTGACGCATGTCAACATGCTGCGCAGCATGCTTGCGCACTCTACGGACAACTTCGCCCCATTTCGAGCTGATGAGAGCTTGGGGCAAGTCATAAACAGTGACAGACGTACTTGCACGCACCAACCGAAGGGACTCCACGTGTTGGACAGCCTCGGACGTAAAGATGATTAACACGATTAATTATGAAATGTACACCACACCCAGAACCTGGCATGTGTTCGCCACCGTTGTGAATAAATAAAATATTTTTGACGGTCCACTACCTTACATTTAGATGTGGAAGAAGTTCCAGCGACCTCAAGAGATTGCAGCACCTCTGCTGTCCCGTGATGTCACATCCCGCCAGCCTCAGGACGAGGTGTTTAAATTTGTTGTCGTCTCCACATAGGGAGATAAGAAATGAGCGACGCTACCGCAACCCTGATAAACCTACCCCTGTGCTGGAAGGCTACTCTACCCCGCACCCCCGGAAGATCGCTGACCAACAGATTTTCCGCTATATACGGAAATCCGAGAGCACCCCCAGGCAGAGTCGCTGGGCTCACAGGCCACGTAAGTCAGTGAGCATTCCCTGGTCTACAGAAGACCTCTCTCCTCTCCTCAGCCTGTGACACAGCTTCAACCTCTCCACCAGCCTGCAACACAGCTCCAACCACTTCTGCAGACTGAGAAGACTGCACCATCCCTGCAGCTTGAAGAAGGCTCGTCCACAACTGCACCAGCTGACCGCAAGGACACCTCGACTCCAGAGGTAACCCAACGTCCCATACCCTGCAATCCTTTTACCCCAGTCAGATCCCTTGACTCCGCAGTAGCAGGTGGTTGCAACATTATTACCTTTCTGGACAAACCCCCTTAATTGAGGAGATGCTGTAAAGACCGTAGTTTATGAAAATTTTATTTTTATTATTATCATTACCAGGCTTACCTTTGCCTGTTTCTTTGTGTAACATATTTTATCAATCTTTTAGCTAGTTTCTAACATAGCCAGGATTTTCCCAATTTCCCAGTACCATAATAAATATTACGTGAATTTGAATTTGTGGCTTACCGTAATTTTAATATTAGTTCCTGGTTCTGGTTCATTCATCTTTCTTAAATATTTGTCAGTAAATCTTGTGTCAGGTGCAATAGAAAAACCCAGCTGAGGAATAGTCGTGCAGCATGCCAAATTCCACAGGAGATGGAGCTTGCAGAAAGCTTAGAGTCCGCATAAGACAAGCCACTGCTCCCGCACCTGCCCTCGGTGGCGTCCTAATACCAGACTGCAAATCTATACGTCAGGCCCTTGGGTGTGCTTGAATAAGAGACACCCTTAAGGACTGTATGTCTGCGAAAGGTGAGAAGGCTGGTTCAATGCACAGCAAGAAGAGTGGACTTAGTGCCGTGCTTGGCGCAGACAACACAGATCTTTGCAAAGATCACTAAACTACCAGGTTGACATTGAATTTACGAGTGAGGTTACCCCCTGCCCCACGGCAGAATCCCGAGCAGGTACCTATGCCTATCTCACTGTTCATCCCACTCGACCACCACAGATCCCCCTTAGACGCTTATTTAGGCACTTGTTGGCCGGACTCCGAACCAGAACTAACACGTCCCCTCCAACCGGAGCCCCCAACGCCTACCACAGTCGTCAACTCGCCAAAAGATAATCAGAACCAGGCCATTCAGAACTCATGTTATCATAAATTTGGCTTCTGGGAAGATTATCTGGGTTTGACTCCCACCGAAGGTCATCCCCAAGCTTCGCGCAGTTTCTTCCCCTGTGAACTACGTTCCCGCACTCCGGCCTATGTGGCCACAGCAGATAGCCCCAATCTTGCCAGCCAGTTCTATCACTCCCCTATCAATATTGTATTAACTCCTCTCACCACTCATACACCCTCTGGGACAGCTGGCGTCCCCCCTCTTGGCAATCCTGGTAGTGGGTAAGATTGAATTCCCTGGAAGGGAAACAATCTCGGTCCACCTCATTCTGGGGTTTGATTCCCCTCTTTTATGACGGTATCCTCCCCCTAAGTGCTCTCTCTTCCCACAGAATCTATCACGTCCCACCGGGCCAGTATAATTACTGACACGCCGCGGTAGGACTTCTTGAGGAACTTAAGAAGGTGGTCAGCGCCTTAACCACTATCACAGAGATAGGAGCACACGTCAATTGGTGTCCAATGTGGGGCCATTAGCTCCAAGTAGCTCAGCCTTGGGAGCTTGGACCTAGCCAGTCACACCCCTTCTTTTGACAACTCCTTGCAGAGGAGCCCCCACATGACTTCAGGCAGCCAAAAAAACCCCCGTGGCACCACTAACAAACAGTCATACTCCGAATGATCTATGAAGCACCCGTGGCACCCACTAACAAACATGTGATACTCCGAAGTGAGTCTAGTGGAAGCATGCATTGCGCTAGCAGAAGAAACCAATGCCGCCGGAGCAAACTACATGCCTTGTCCTATCCCCTCGTGCACATGCACTGGCATAAATTTAACTAGGTGCAATTATTGCCACCTTGATTTCCACTGTGCGTGTCTTGATGGGATGACACGCCCTTCTACACAGACAGCCTGGACTACAGGTGTCAGTGCTGTAGGCCGGAGACGCACGGCCAGGTCTGCCAATGGCCTGACTGTGAAGGACGTGGGCGATACATCGTCCACTGCATTTTGTGCAACTACAATTTCCACCACTTGTGCATAGGCTGGATGGACGAGCATGTCCAGAACCCAGGAAGAGTATACAGGAAGTTTGAGGGATGGCCCCAATTCAAGTCTCATATCACCTCACATTTTACGGGAGATGAAATTCTCTTGGACCTCATTATGGATTTACACTCCCGTGTACAATGCAGCATCAAGGAAGTCAAATTATTCGTCCACCAAAAGGAGCAACTTCACAAATGTGCTTATCCTGAACAAACGAAAGGACAGCCAGTTAGGTGCATAACCCACACTCTCCTGCTCTTGTTCCGGAACCTCCTATTAACCGAGATCACAGATGGTCGAGGAGCTGGCCGAAAGGGCGTGGGAACTCGAAATGAATGAATGCCCCCTCCCCAGGAAGAACCATATGGCACGCATCCAGGACGCCAGCCCTCTCCTTCCCCAGACTGTCTGCAGGGTGAGACGCGACCTTGTTGTCCCCTTGCTCAGCTGTTGGCACTGCGCAGGCCGGCACTACCGCAGGGGTTGCCCAGCTCAGCGATCTCCGAAAAGGAGAGCTCCTCCACCCTCCAGGCGTTAAGAAGGTCGTGCCCTGCCTCCACCTCCCCTCATCGCTCCCTCCTCTTGCTGGGACTGCCAGGGACGGGCACTCCTCTAAGCTTGCCCCACCCGGCAGACGAGGGAAAAAGGGAAAGCAGGCACCAAGGTGCTGAGCACATTATCACGTCCCGGCCCCCCTCAAACGCAGGTCCGGCCTAATGAAGCCATGTCCCGTTTACAGGTGATAAATACCTCCTCTCTCTACTCGGACAAACCCTGCTTACAGGTACAATTTGAGGATGCATAAGTCGCGGCAGTACTGGATACAGCCACCGACCGCAACTTTATTAGTAGTGGAGTACTCACGCAGCACCAAAGAGCCAGTGTGACCCCCACCAGTCTAACGGCCACAATGGCCCACAACAAGGCCTGCCTATGTTTGTCTGGGGAAATCACCCTTGACTTGCAGGTACACAGGCATAACATTAAAGTCCCCTTCCTAGTGGCCCCTTATCTGGAAGACCCCTTGATATTGGGATGGCCCTGGCTGTGGGAACAACAATGTGTAATTGACTGTGGGCAATAACGTACCACCCTAGGCAAAAACAAGCGCATGGTCATCGACTGGGAAGGTAACCCAATTCCGGTACCCCTTCCCGGCCTGAGTCCGTCTGTTACGCATTCGGACCGACCCCGCACCAATTCCCCACACAGCAAGGGATATAACCTTCACTCAGGCTCGATAAGACAGGCGCCTTTGGGCCCAAAAACAACACAACGCAACCCTCTTGCCCCAGGACAACCTGCATCGGGTATTGTACCCAGAAATCCACCTCCCAACCAAGGCCAGGATAGCCGCAGGTAGGGTTTTTGCAGAGGCATGCCCATCTGGGCACTGCCCTCGAAACCTGCCTCAAATCTTACCATAACGTCAGCCCTCCTGGATACCCTATATTATTGGGAGAAGGTAATAAATCCCAAAGAAGGAACAGAATCCCATGTGAGAACCAAACAGGGACTGGACCCCATGTGGGAACCAGACACTCCCGAGGCGAGCAAAGCGCCCTCATCAGACCAGAACCAGTAGGTCGACATCCCCGGATTCAGGGAGGGCAGACACTCCCCTCTCCCATCCTACCGCATGTACCCGAGGGAGAACTTTTGGAGGAGGTTCTCTTGCAAGACCCTGTTATACGCATAGCCCTAGTACCAGTTCCCAGTTCAAACTTCGCTGGACACCAGCGCAAGTCCAACCTGAGCAATTGTGGCATGACTCCGACGATCGATCATCAACAGTGAGTCAACCTACTAGAAATGTGCTAGTGGAGGTATGTGAACTCCAACCACCCCCGAGAGTATGGCAAATAGGCCACAAACACCCCCTCATCCTCCTTCATGACCATCCCCTGGATGTTAATTGCCAGGAAACTCCGAGAAGTCACCCCCATGCTGTGAATGCATCTCCCCGGCCATTTCTCCTGCAGCGGAAGAAGCGCCCACCCCAGACGATGACCTGGATGTGGCTGTGTACCCGCTCCCACTAGGATTGGTCCTGGCCACCCCACCCCCAAAGACGGTGGAACACCTCCAGGATAGGGATATTAGTTCACACACCCTGCTGCCTTACCCATCTTACCCCTTTCACAGCAAGAATGGAAAGAGTGGACGAGTGAAGGAAGAAAGCTTGCCACAGCCCTCAATAACAACAGTGGACACGTTGGTCAACTTGGCGATCGACACCAGTGAAGCACCAGGAAGGCTGAAGAGGAGAAGAGATATGACGCCCGGACCGATTAGTCTGTAAACACATGTTACTGGACGCCCGTGAGTGCTACGGCCACCCGCGAAATCCCTCCACCGCAGCTGCCGCGAGGCAACATCAGTTCACTGCCACGAGAGCCACAACAGTTGTTCCTGAAGCAGATGTCATCCACACCCAGGCTGCTGTGATTGAACAGCCGCCTACTACTGTTGCCACATCACGAGCAACACCCTTATGTGCAAGGCGCATGTACCACGTCCCCGGATGCTACAGAGAGATGCTCTGGAAGGTGCCTACTATACATCGTTGGCCTGCCGCCCCTACTGCAGCACCCTGCAAATGAGGATGCCTGCTGAAACGACACATCACCAAGCGCCAACAATCAGCACCTGAGTGAGTACCTGGCAGAGCCAGCACCCGAACTATCATACCCCCTCACCAGAGACCGCTTAGCCAATCACATAGTAGGGAGTGATAGTGATACAAATGTAAAAACATACTTTGACGAGAGTGCAAGAGCTGGTAGATAGCTTAGTAGGGAAGGTTAGGTGTCAATGAAACACCCCATACCAAAATTCTAACCTGATAGAACAGGCAGTGCGACAAGAGTAGCTGCAAACCTCCCACCCCGATTAAAATTTTGTGTAAACTTGTAACTTGTTTGTTAAGTTTTGTTCTAACATGGAGAATTCAAAAATCGCATTGGAGGAACCGAGGTCCCACATATTAATAAGTGCCAGAATTATTGAAGACTACCTCCTATCAATGGGCACCAGTAATGTGAAACTAACAAATTTATTTTTATAGTGCGGAGGAATATTAATGTAGAGTCAAACCCGAAAGCAGACTGAAAAGTTAATGTTTGCATAACCCAGAAAGTTCCCCCTAGTACTCGTGTAACGTAAGCATTACTTAAGGAACTGAAAAAATTTGGCTGTTGCTATTTTGAAAATCAAGTATGATGAAACTAACGTAACGCCAGACAATCCTGTGGGAACTGATAGGAAGTGTAAATGCATAATCAAAGCCTATCAGCAGGCCTATGAACATGACATGAACGACATAACCGTCACCATTCCTCGTAATGTGACTGGGTGACCTTGTTTAAAGAACCCCTGTACCTTTGAGTAAGAGCATGAAGCAAGAGGTCACTGCGAGCATGCCATAACCGCCACCCAGTAAATTCCCAACCTTCTTAAAACTAAAAGTTTTAAAATGCAATTAGCGGTAAAGTAACGCTAACACAGAGAGCTTATGCAAACTTAGAAAACTGCCAAATGTTAGTTTGTGTAGAAGTAAGTGTACCTTACAAACCCCCTTGTGTTCTTTTGTTACGTCGACAAACGTAAGTGTGTTTTCACTAAGGTGAAACCCCTTGTAGGAATAGGAAAATTCCTGTAGAGATAAGTTGTATGCGTTTTAGTTCACAATTGAATCTTAATGTGTTAGCCCAGAAGTAGCAATGGATATGTAACTTTCCTTAATGAGGAAACCCCTATAAGAATTAGATTATAATTTGTGATTTGAAACAAAATGTAAAGGTAGAGTAATCCCAGTTGAAATTACGTTTATGAAAAGAATGTGTGTAACCCCTGTGAGATCGCAAACGTAAGTGTAATATGTACAGCCTGTGA
This sequence comes from Dryococelus australis, assembly GCA_029891345.1. NCBI lineage: Eukaryota > Metazoa > Arthropoda > Insecta > Phasmatodea > Phasmatidae > Dryococelus > Dryococelus australis. Next base: position 129,221,904 of record CM056995.1, on the reverse strand, counting down.
GATCGCAAACGTGTGTAATGTGTACAGATGTCAATACGGCAAAAGAAATATATCTACTCTGCACGAGTCAGATAGCCCCTGTACTTTAAAATCACGAGAAATTTATTTTCGCTCCCAGCAAGTAAGACTGAAAACAGGCGTAAAATTTTTGAAATTGTTACGCAAACCCTGTAGAAAAAAACTGAATTGAGAGTAAACTCATCCTTGTGTATCTGTTTAGAATTATGTATTAGGAAGTAAGAAGTTTGTAATCCCCACGTAACATCAAAAGGAACTTACAATATTGTAAGTTAGGCTTAGTTAACCAAGATAGAGAAAGTCTCTCATCCTGTACGTAACATAAAATTAGAAAGAGAAATGATTTTGCGTTTGCCCAATTACTGTGTTTTGCTTGTGAGAAGTAGAGAACTTCCCCCATGAACACGTAAAATTTACATGCTAGTGAAACCTTGTTATGTAGTAAAGTAATTGACACCAGTGCCAATAAAATTACGTAGCCCTATGTCAATAGCTCAGAGTGCATAAGCGAAGTAAAATTACGTGTGTATACCCTAGTATGAAAGGGTTAGAAAGAATGCTGAACCTATGTTAATCACTAGCCATATCCCAAAAGAGAAGGGAAAATGTATAACCTAAAATGTAAGATTACATAACCTATGTTAACAAATGTTGAGAGAATGATGAGAACATGCAACCTAAGTTAAGAGTGTTATGTACAGCAAACCGCTGAAAAACCTTACCTTAAGAATTACTTTGTATGTGAACTGCCCTCGAACTAGGATGGTCTAAGTTAGATAAAGAAATGACTTGTTCCTGCAACTTTCTTTCCTAAAACCCTCCTTCCTGGCTGCAAAGAAACAACCGGAAGACAGCGCTGCGAAGCAGACGAGATGGCGCCATGCCGACACCCAAACCGCTACGCAACCAAGAGAGAGGGAAAGATGCGAAGAGGAAGGAAGAGGCAGTTACCCCCGCTGATAGTAAACAGATGTTGCGTGACCCAGAGACGAGCGCGCTGAACCCTACATCTAGCTGCACTAGAGCAAAGAAGAGGCACATGACTAGAGAAGCAACCACCGCACATGACAGAGGCAACCGCCCCCACACCTGAAGCAAAAGTGATCTGGTTGAAGCAGGGTCTACGTCGCTTCAGGAGGTGGCCGATTGACGCATGGCAACATGCCGCGCAGCATGCTTGCGCACTCTACAGGCGACTTCGCCCCATCTCAAGCTGATGAGAGCTCGGGGAAAGTCATAAATAGTGACAGAAGTACTTTCACGAACTGTCCAAAGGGACTCCAAGCATTGGAAAGCCTCGGACGTAAAGATTATTAACACAATTAATTATTAACTGTAAGGCCTACCCAGGACCTGGCATGTAATCGCCACCCTTGTGACTAAATAAAAAATTTTGAAGGACCGTTACCCTACATTTAATTGTGGAAGAAGTTCCAGTGACCACACAAGATCGCAGCACCTCTGCTGCCCCGTGACGTCACATTCCGCCAGCTTCACGATGAGTTGTTTAAATTTGTCATCGCCTCCATGCAGGGAATAAGAAATGAGCGGCACTGCCGCAACCGTGATAAACCTACCCCTGCGCTGGAAGGCTACTCTATATAAGGAAGTCTGAGACAGAGCACCCCCAGGCCGAGATGCTGGGCTCACCGCCATGTAGGTCAGTGAGCACTCTCTGTTCTGCGGGAGACCTCTCCTCTCTCCTCAGCCTGCGACATGGCTTCAACCACTCCACCAGCCTGCAACACAGCTTCAACCTCTCCACCAGCCTGCAACACGGCTCCAACCACTTTTGCAGACTGAGAAGACTGCACCATCCCTGCAGCTTGAAGAAGGCTCATCCACAACTGCACCAGCCGACGCCAGGACAGCTTGACTCCAGAGGTACCCCAATGTCCTATACCCTGCAATCCTTTTACCCAGTCAGATCCCACGACTCCACGGTAGCAGGTCATCGCAACATAATTATTGACAAACCCCCTTAATTGAGGAGACGCTCTAAAGACCGTAGTTTACATAAATATTATTATTACCAGGTTCACCTTTGCCCGTTTCTTCGCCCAACGTATTTTATCAATCTTTTAGATAGTTTATAACATAGCTGGGATTTTCCCAGTACCGTAATAAATATTATTTGAATTTGTGGCTTACCATAATTTTAATATTAGTTCCTGGTTCATTCATTTTTCTTAAATATTTGTCAGTAAATCTTGTGTCAGGTGCAATAGAAAAACCCTGCTGAGGAATAGTAGTGCGGCGTGTCAAACTCCACAGGAGACGGAGATTGCAGAAAGCTTAGAGTCTCTGCTGGGTTTCCGGTGCTCCCGTGCCTGTCCTCGTTAGCGTTCTAATATTGGACTGCAAATCTATACGTCAGGGCTTTGGGTGTGCTTAAATAAGATACACCCTTAAGGACTGCACATCTGCGGAAAGGTGGGAAGGCTGGTTCAATGCACAGCAAGAAGGGTGGACTGAAGTGCAGTGCTCGGCGCAGAGAACGCAGAGCTTCACCAAGATTGCTAAACCCCCAGGTCGACGTTAATTTATGAGTGAGGTCACCCCCACCCCATGGCAGAATCCGAGCAGGTACCTAGGCCTATCTCACTGTTCATCCCTTTAACCACAGATCCAATTTAGACGCTTATTTAGGCACTTGTTGGCCGGACTCCAAGCCAGAACTGACATGTACCCTCCAGCCAGAGCCCTCAACACCTACCACAGTCATCACCTCTCCGAAAGATACTCAGAACCAGGCCATTCAGAACTCGTGTTATCATAAAGTTGGCTTCCGGGAAGATTATCCGGGTTTGACTCTCGCCGAAGGTCGTCTCGAAGCCTCGCGCAGTTTCTTCCCCTGCGAACTACGTTCCCGCACGCCGGCCTATGCGGCCACAGTGGATAGCCCCAATCTCGCCGGCCAAACCAACCACCCCCACCATCAATATCGTATGAACTCCTCTCACCACTCATACACCCCCTGGGACAGCTGGTGCTTCGCCTCTTGGTAATCCTGGTCATGTATCTGGTTTAAAACCAAACACAAAACACTGACGCATGACGTTTTAACAATAATGATTAGATAACTTCAGTTCATCAGCATAGCCTGGAGCGCATCTGATATTATCAAAGTTTGCATTACCATTGGCTACGAAATGCAAGATTGTAGTGTCTACCCCAGCAAGAATGGACATTCCAGGCCGCGGAGATTGTATTATTAACCGGCCCACCAAAGCTATGCACCTCAAGGTAGAGAGTTCTACTAACCACAGCTAGATGGCACCACAAGTATATTTCGTCGCTTGTCTCCTCTTCTCCAAGCCGGTCAGTGACGTCATGCCAGAGAACTATGCTTTTCGCCACCTCTCGTCTACGAGACACTAGCCAATGTGCGCTAAGCAGCTGCCCGGCATAGTATAAATTCAAAGTCAGAATGTTACTCAGGACCAGTCTTCAGTCTTCCACAGCACTCGCTGCCAGAACTGACCAGCCTGCGCCTTAAGACTTCGCTTATGCCAGCTTGATTACTCACTGCGCTAGCCGCAGAGAATCTCGCCAACTTCATTCCTCGCTCTACCTTCCTTTCTTCACTGCACCTTTGTACCAGAAGGATCACCTCTTCGTTAAGTCCATTATTGGGACTTATCCAGTCACACCCTGCTTAGTCATCCAAGCATTGTGCCAACCTGTTTATCGCAATGTTGTCTATCCACACTAAACACTGTGGCACCTTCTGGGCAACAATGCGTTGGGGTATCAGTCATAGTTTTTTTAGTTGTTTTCACAATGCTAGACTACCCCGTCCCATTTAACCTAGAAACAGGTCACCTGTACCTGTATTGCGTAGCTCAACTTCCTCGTAATCTCTTGATAAACATAGCAGGTAGTATGTCACATGTTTACTTACAGTAACACAGAATAAATATTAAGTTTAAACCGACCCCTGAGTACTACATTCATGTAGACTTTGCACCTTTCCTAGTTGACCTCACCCTCGAGATAAAAGCAGGTGATCCTGTGAACAATATTCAATTAAGCCAAATCACGCTTTGCAAAACCCACAAGCACTAACCACGGCCAACCTTTCAACATTACGCCGATAGGTACACAGTTTTCAGACCAGCTTGTCGGTTCGGTGCTTGTCTTTTCCATCGCACTTTTGTGCCAGAGGGGACGTTCCCTGGATTGGGAAGACGTGGTTCAAAACAAACACCTAGTACAGAGACTGCAAACGGCAAGGCCTGACATTCATTACTCATCGCACCTTTGCGCCGAGTGCTGGAATAAGGTGTCTGCCTGTCAGCAGCCACTCAAGTGGCTCAACACTATAGAGAGATACGGGCCCCGTCTTTCGCCTCATGGACGTGAGAGTGTGGGGTGAACTCCAAATGCCTTTTTCCCGACGTAGTGTATTCAAGGAAAAAGTTAAGTAGGTGCTAATTTCCTATGGACTTTTACAAGAGCTGACCCCTGCCCTTGTCGCCGTATTGGACAAGGTACAAGCCCAAGCTCTACGGCACCTACTAGTTCTCGTCACATCTGAGATACCCAAGGATATGTTCCAGGTGCCCACTCGCTTGAGTTAGGAGGTACACCTGTGGCTCGCAGAGTACCTCAACCAGCCTGATCAGCAATCAACAGCTTCCATCACGTACCTCACACCTCTTGCTCTGTCCCCGCCGACCAGAACAACTACTCAAGACACCTACACACACATTCATTCTGCCACCCACTCATTCAAGTACAAGTACCGTCAGTCGCCCAGGTATATCATCCAAAGCATAGAACCTGAATCAGAAGATTGTATTGGCAGAACCAGACTTTGTGACCTGTCGAGAAGCTACCAGGCCAGTTCTCTACACTGGGAAAGCCCCGGCATCTCGTAGAGACTGAACAATTACGAACCACTACCAGAATAGGGTGTGCCTGATTTAGCACCCGACATAGCATTCGCCTAGTCGACAGGGCATCATGGGTCAAATTTACGTGATAAAATTGTCTTTTCAGTATACAAAGCTTTTAATTGCACAGCTTATGTTCATGGATGGTATATTTTCAGAGCATTAATAACTCTGGAGCAATAAATATCAAGAATTATTAATTTTTATTAAGACTGACTTGAATTCAATAAGTACCTTCACACATAAATGCACTGAGTAAAATAAATATTCATTAAAATTATTTCAAAATAACTGGAAATATAATTGGCAAACACAATACACACAACTACACGATACTCCTAACAGTATGCTCTGAGCTTACACAAATGTACAAACTCAACTTTACCACATTTTGGTAACTTGCTGCTACCTACTGAGCAGATGGTTTTAAAGAAACCTGTTTTCATATTTTACCTAAAAGGCCAACATTTGAAAATTCACAAAGATGTTGAGTTATTTATCTTGGGGTGTAAGCTGGTTTGGGCTGGTCTTTGAGGATGCAATGGATTTTCTAACTTGCTGATTTTTCTTTGCTGGCTCATGTGGATAGAGTGATGGGCATTGGTTTACACTACTGGTTACAAGCAAATGTGTCATGCAAATGGGCAACCATCAGTGCCAGTGGCAACACAGAATTAAACACCATACCCTGGTATATAATCTTACTTGCTGGAATTCAGATTCTGGTGTCAACTCGTACAAATGATAAATGGGTACTGCTGCCAGCAGACAGAAAAGATGGCGGAGAACAGTGTAATGTTTGTACCACACACTAAAGATGAGGTAATAAGGAAGAGGGTGGTAGGGAGAGGGCAGCAGGAAGATGCCTTTTATAGAAGTGTGAGAAATCTATTGTGGGAAAAAGAAAAGCCATTCAGATGCAAGTAGAAACTGTACAGAAGTATCCACTAGGACATATGGAGCAGAAACATGGATAAAGGACAAGAAGATGGAAAGAATGAGAGGCAATGGGCATGGAATTTGCAAGGAGCATGACGGCAGTAAAAAGAAGGGAAATAATTTTTAATGAAGTGGTGCAAGAGAAAGTACAGATACAGTGCCCATTAGACCTTCTTTGTTCCTTATCTTCTTAGGGATAGTCTCCAGCAGTTTTTTTTCTATGCTCAAAATCATCCTGTACACAGTAAAACCCTCTATTATGAACCCATTTATGACAGCCTCTCAATTACGACCCAATCCCGAGGAACCGTGAAAAGTTTGGGTCGAAAATGTCGAAAATTTGAGGCATGTCTAAAAATAGATACCTTCCCTTCTCGTTTGTCAGTGCCAGCCAATGCTCACCCCCTTCCACTCAAGCATTGGAATGTTTTTCGTCTGCACGTGGCAGCTGTCGGTTTTGTCATTGTTATATCTCGCTTGTTCGTGGATACGGTACACTCTCTCTCTTTGTCTTATTACGAATTGGATTCGTGCATGGTTTTTTGATTTCTCTTGGTTTTTATTACTGTTTGTTGACGACCCACGCATCTATTTTGGATTTTGATTTGGCTACTTTTTTGGCTTGATTTTATGAATGATTGTTGACGACCCACTCATTTATTTTGAATTAGATTTGATTACGTGATTTCATGAATGATTGTTGACAACCCACGCATTTATTTTTAATTTAAATTTGATTACGTTTTTGACTTGATTTTATGGACATTTGTTGATAACACACGGTTTTTTTTATCTTATACGGATTTATGACTTCCGAAAAAATAAGTGGAAAGCGAGCCAGCTTATCGCTCATGAAGTACGAAATTATCAAGGAAGTGGATGAACAAAATACTCCTAAGGCTAACATGGTCATGGGATTCTAATGAAATTTGCGAAGTATAATTCTTTACACATTTATTAAAAAATTCTGTGCTGATAAACTGTTTCCTCCAATTAATTGTTTTGTACTGTGTTGAAATAGTAAGAAAATAACTCCACCTTTGTGTGTTTACAAGTGGTGCGCCTGTGTCTAGTACAATGCGAGATAATAACTGCGCTTCTGTGTATTTGCAGATGTCATTATCTATCATGTTGGATATTTATTATCTGGTGAGTTGTCCGTGCCTAAAACTGTTGTTTATGCAGGTTTTTTTTTTTGTACTGATATACTTGCATGTACCTACCTCTATTTGTGTAACGAACTCTTGAAATATTCGGAACTTATTTACGCAATGTATAATTTACTTTATTATTTGTGATGAAACATTTCACAATATTTGAGAATTAAAAAAAATTTCGCATCATACTGTACTGTAAATTAATCACATTTGAAAGTTGTATTTTATTGTTGTTACTGTTTGCATATCATTTCACACGCCTCAAGCCAATAAAAACATTGCCACGCAAGTTCATTTAATGTCACAAGTGTTTGCTGTCTGTACCCAGTAATAAAAACGCAACACATAATCACCATACAGAAAGGTTTTTAATCTTTGCCGTATACTTCCACATAGGCCTAAATGGACGTGTAGTCAATGTTATGTCATCTGCCAGAAAATAAAATGCATTAATACGGCAGTCGACGTGTGTGTTCTGTTGCCAGGTGGAAGCAAAGTTGAGTCACGACCATGAGTGCCAATCAAGCGGTATTGATCGCTCACGTAGACTGGAAGGGATAGCCAGCTAACCGCATTCCTCCCCTCCCCTCTCTACTATCCGGCCAGACCAAAGCAAGACACACTGCGCACACACGTATTGCGCAACCTCACCTAAACTTTTTGATCACTACGTGCCTCATAGCAATGTATGACCCACGATACCTGTGTAATAGATCTTTTATAAAAACTTCATATTTTAATAATACATAGTCTAGTTTTTCCACACACTTTCAATGGCCATATCATACTGTATTTAGGACTTCTTTTTTACGACAAGGAGTGGTCCAATATGTCTTCCTTGGGTATCAAATTAATCAGGAGACGTCCAGCTATCAAAATATAAATATTTATAATTAATTTAAAAAGTGGTTTTTTATGCGCTAGAGACAATTGAACATAAACTTCATGCAAAAAATGGTAAGTTTGGGGGCACAGGGGTTAGGGGTGGGTCAAAATTGGCCCTAAATTTTCTGAATTTTTTATTACCTCCCCCCCCCCCCCCCCCCGGTTCAAGAAACCGTGAGGGGTCATAATAGAGAGGTTCTACTGTATTACTAACCATAGGTGGTATAAGAGTAATAAATGTACACAAAGAAGAAAAAATTAGATTTTGGGTGATGAGAACATTTGTTAATATTACAATATAATACAGAAATGCATATCATATTTAGGAAAATCATATAGTATACTTTGCACAATATTCTCTATATTATAAATTACTATCATATTAAATAAACTCACTGCTTTAAAAGTAATGTTGTATGTTATACATAACCTCATGTAAGTTGACGTTTGAAACATTTAGTAAACAACTGCATAACACCATTTAAAATTAATATCATTACTGTACGTATAAATTTTGAAAGTAATTTAATATTACAGTCTGGAGTTAAGCAACACTATTTTTAGGCATCCAGAAAAGTCCAGGTATTAAATTTTATTTACAAGGACGTGTTTATTACAGTGTAGGAATTGTTAATATAAGGAAAATGATATTTGAACAACATCCAGTACGCTTACCTGTCCCAATAACTGAGCATTATTAAACTTAGGCAAATTGATAGGCGGCATAACCAAGTATTAAGAAATGTAGAAGATATACGATTTACTAAGAATGGACTCACAACAGTCTGTCGCATCCGTCAGTCGTCCATCCGTACGTCCGGCAGTCTATCATTTTTGTTCATCAGTAGAAAGCAAGTCTCAATAATCTGATGCCCATCAATCCTTCTGTACAGCAAAATTTCAGTGTGACAACTTAACATCGTGATCTTAGTTGGAGGAATATTTTGGTTGGAAATACATTTTCAAGAAAAATACATTTTGGGAATCTAATATTTTATGTGATGAGAATTTATACCTACTGAATTCTTTTTTACATAATAAATTCCTGAATTACCACCAAAGATAAATAAACACATTTCCACCACCTTGCATTTTATTTCAAAGTGTGTATTATTGTCTACGGAATGTCAACAGAAGGCGGCGACTCATCCGTTCATCCATCCATCAAAAGTTAAAGCATGGTAAATGTTTGACGGCTGGAAGGGGAGAAAAAAAGTTGCCCTATGATTGATTAAAAATCACGTAACTGTCTGCTAGATGGACGGACGACTGATGGATGCAACAGACTATTGTGAATCCAACCTAATGCCTAATTACTAATAAAAATCATATATATATATAGAGAGAGAGAGAGACACACACATGCACGCATGCACACACGCACACAGAGTAGAGCACCACTTTAACGAACTTCAAGTTAACAAACTTATTATTTGGTCCTGGCAAAACACCATACATTTATATGCAAATAATTTTCAGTTATACAAAATTTTTGGTAAAAATTAACGGGAGGTTTATTCAATATTTACGTTAACGAACACTTTGTAATCGGAATAAAAAATGGCCAAATTGCATTAATTTTTTTATTTTCAGATGTTAAAAACATAAACAAACAAACAAACCGCAACTGATTTTCTTTTTGGCAGATAACTTAGTCATAGCTGATACAATACATTGGTGTGGCAATACGAGACAAAAATCGTAAAGCGCAGCACTACTAGTGTTTATTGCTGCAACTAATGCACATCATTGTGTAGGCACATATAAGAAGCCTATGACTTCGCCGAAGTTTTACGTACAACAAAATACTGTCTCTATATCTCTGGCCTGTTCTCATATCGGCGTATTTTTCTGTGAATTGCAAATGAGGTTACCTCTAAACATATTTTCACTGAAATGTAAATAAATTTTACCATCTTTTAACAAGTTCGTTCTTGATTATTTGCTATAATTAAAGGTGTAGATAATAGAAGGGAAAAAAAATCCATGGAATTCGGCATAGCAAAATCTACATTGTCAATGATAATTGGTCAACAATAAAGAAAATCAATTTTTTATTACCCGACCGAAAACTTAATACACCTAAAAAAATAGTGACAAGTTCATAGCAAATATTTAAAAATCCTGCTACTGTAGGTTAAACATACCATATGCATGTTGCGCACAAGTGCCTTTAGTATCAAGATATGCAGAAAAGTTCGGGTTCCGAGATTTCATTTTTATGCTGCGAGCCTTTGAAGTTCGCAATTTGAACACAAAGTGGTGAGTTAACAGGCGAATATTTAAAAATCAAGCCACTTAAGGTAATACAAACAATAAACTTGTTGCTAACACTTGCCTATAGTACAAAGATATGCAGATTTCATTTTTATGCTGCGAGCCTTTGAATTTCGCAATTTGAACACACACCTCTAACAAAGTGCAAAATTCAAAGGCTCATAGCAGAAAAATGGAGGTTCGGAACCCGGACTTATCTGCATATCTTTATATTATAGGCACGTAATAGCAACATGTTTATTGTTTCTATTACCTTAAGTAGCTTGATTTATAAATATTCGCCTATGAACTCGCCACTTTGTTCGAGGTGCGTGTTCAAATTGCAAAATTCAAAGGCTCACAGAATTAAAACAAAATCTTGGAACCTGGACTTTTCTGCATATCTTGATACTAAAGGCACTTGTGAGCAACATGCATATGGTCTGTATTACCTACAGAGTCACGATTTTTAAATATTTGCCTATGAATTTGGGACTTTGTTCGAGATGTGTGTTCCAATTGCGAAATTCAAAGGCTCGCAGCACAAAAATTAAATCTCAGAACCCGGACTTTTCTGCATATCTTGATACTACAGACACTTTTGACCTACATGTGGTATGTTTTATTAACTTATTATGTCTAGTTTTCATTTTATAAGCTTCTGAACATGCTACTTTCGAGCACCCCTGTGAGCATTCCCGATGCAACCGTGTTGCACATGTGCGGTTCTTCCGCTGAGCGCGACCTGTTATCCTCCCGTATGCAGCGTGAGTCACAGTTACTTTCTCGGCCAGAGGTTGGCAATAAAGATTCGAAACTAACTTCACTTCAGTAACATTTCGCCGCATATAATTTTACCTCACAAAATTTTTTTTTCTGCGCTTCACTATAACAAACTAGCCATATTTTTGGTCCCTTGAGGTTTGTTGTAGTCAAGCTCTACTCTGTGTGTGTGCGCGCGCACGCACAGTCAATGGATTTTAACTAAAGTATGTGTCAGATCACATTCATAACTTATGAAGTTGAAACTTCAAGTCAATAATGTGTCACGGTTTGGTCATTTTTACAAAAACCGAAACTGACCCGAATTCTCAGAAAAAAAAACCAACCACCAGTCAGGTTTTTCTTGCACCAAAGTTAGAACTAACAAATGACATTTCCACTTATATTATGGTATGTAGCATATCTGTGGCATTATATGTACAATATTACTACTTACGTGTTGTAGCGCTAAAATCATCCAAAATAGTTCCCCGGGATAAAGAGGTAATGATTTTCCAATAAATCATGCATTGCCAATACAGGAATACTGTTTTATTGTGTCTGATTTGATTTCATTCTGTTAAACATGGTTATATATTCAAATTGTGTACACAGATGTTAGTAATGTAAATTACTGTAATTATAATTTCATATTAATGAAGCATGGAAACCCTCAAAAATATTTAGTAAATAAATATGATGCTACGGAGTCAGTGCTGCCAGACTAGCTCATGCAGTTTCCCGTTTCCAGTGAACGGGTACTAAGTTTTGTTTATTGCAGAGACACAATACTGTACAGAATCATTTTTTCTTGTTATGTTTCTCTGCTTGCTGACTGCTTTGATATTTTCTTCAACACCACCAATCAATTTAGGTTAACCACTACATTTTTAACAGTCTGATTATAAACTAGCCATGGCCTCACTATTGTGTGAGGCAGTGTTTCACTGCCTGCAAGAGTGAAGTTAAAAGAATAATAAAGTAGATTTCTTTTGTTTTTGCTTTGGACGGGCATATTTTTTAGCGAGGTCTTAAGGTAGGTTTACAATAAACATAACAGAATAAGTGTGCAGTGTGCTGAAGATATGATTCAATGTATTCAAGTGTATTAGCTTATGACTGTCGTATGTGGGTCTTGACGGGTTGTGTATGATCTGGGCGTGACTTTAAGAGATCATTATAGTTTACATTTTACGTACAAGTCAAGACAAAGTAATCAATCAGAGCACAGCGACAGTTGTTGTTGGCGGGAAACTGTATTAAACACTTTTATTTAGGTTATGTCGTATTTGAAATTGTACAAAAGTAATTATTTTAGTAAAGAGGCAGTATCCTCTTAATTTAAATGTTTTCTTTTGTGGAAGAGGTTATGGAATTCGCTTTAATTAACTTTTTCTGATTTGTTGATGTAAATGTCTAATGTTGGAATCGGCTTCCCTTATATAACATTTCACAAGTTTTTTAAAAACGATTACACTAGCAGTAAACACAAATAATTAAATATATGTAAATTGTCAATTTTTTCAGGTTATTTTGGTTGCTTATGTCTGCAACAATATTGATTGGCTAGACTGAAAATTTTCTTATTGTTCATTTTCTGTGTGTTTATTGAGTCATTAAGCACAATTCTTGATTCTTCAGTCTTTAATCACAGCAGATTTCCGCTAAATTTGGCGGAATTTACAAACATTTAGCAGAGAAATATTCATTTTAGCAGGCAGCTAAATATTTAATATGGTTTCATAAATCTGATTTTTACATGTCAAAATTCAAATGTGTAGCCAGAACCTGTGCCATGACCGACCCGAACTGAGATTTTAAACCAAAAACCAAACCGAACTAAAAATATGAGAACTGATCAGCCATACATATTATATATATACATAGAGAGAGAGAGAGAGAGAGAGATGGAGGAAGAGAGAGAGTGCGAGAGCAAGCGTGAGAGATAGAGAGCGCAAGACAGAGTGAGCAAGAGAGAGTGAGTGAGATGAGAGAGAGAGCGCAAGAGAGAGCAATACAGATAGAGAGAGGGGGAGAGAAAAAGCGTGAGAGAGAGTGTGAGAACAAGAGCAAGTTGGAGCATGATAGAGAGAGCAATCACGCGAGAGAGAGCATGCATGAGTGAGAGCATGAGAGCACGAGAGAATGAGAGCACAAGAGAGTGAGTGAGAGTGTGCGAACATGAGAGAGTGACAGAGAGTACAAGAGAGAGGTGTAAAGGGGGTGAGATAGTGGCAGAGAGAACAAGAGGAGGAGGGGGTGAGAGGTGAGAAAGAGAGCATGAGAGGTGAGAACGAGAGCATGAGAGAGAGAGAGAGCACAAGAGAGAGTGTGAGGGGGAGAGAGCAAAAGGTGAGAGAGTGAGAGGGAGAGAGCATGCAGGTGGAGATGGGTGAGAGCAAAAGAGGGGGAAGGGGGAGGAGAGAAGAGAGGGTAGTGAGGGTGGGGGAAAGAGGGTGGGGTGAGAGAGGGAGTGAGAGGAGAGAGAGGGAGTGTGGGGAGAGAGAGGGAGTGTGGGGCGAGAGAGAGTGTGGGGAGAGGAGAGGGAGTGTGGGGAGAGGGAGAGAGATTAGGGGGAGTGGTGTGGAAAGGTGGGTTAGGGAGGGGAGATGGGAAAGAACAGGTGTGGGGAGGGGGGATAAAACTACAGAGCGATTAAATTTTTTTAAATCAGTGAACAAACCCACTTCTGTAACTGCGTTGTATTTTCACAAGTGGGAATCATATTGGATGATGCCACAGGTTGGTGATTTTCTCAGGGATCTCCAGTTTCCCCTGTCCTTGCATTCTGGTGCTGCTCCACTCTCATTTCATTTCACCCTCATCGGTTTCTCAAGACCTCGTCATTAAGAGCCGCCCAAATCTCTCTACTCAATTCAACATTGTGTAACCGCCAGCTATTTTACTTCCTTAAAACTGTTACAGGCCTTAGAGAAAATAAATGTATATCCAACAATGGCATAATGTCACACTTTTAAAGTTACATTTATTGCCTAATCACTAATATTTTTAGCCATTATATTAGTTTAAATTTATTCAGACGAACTTGAAGGACCCCCAACTAGTACATATAAGAACAGAAAAAAATAAAAAAATAAATTTTTGTACAACAAACTAATCAATAAACACACTGGAATTTCACGAATGCCTTTAGCAACAAGCTAGACTGCACAATAGTTTGTGTACTTGATCCTCATCTATTTGTTTATTGGCTGTTGAGCCAGGTAATAGATTCTGTCCTTGTTTAATATACAAATTCATTACTTGTTGAAAATTATCTAGAGCGTGCCTAACAATGTTAAGTCAACCAGAATTCATTACAACCCATACTTAAAAAGAACTAATATCCTCTAACAACAAAACTTTATTTTTCATATTAATTCTATCATAGATGATTGCAGCTAAACATTATTTTACCAGGTCCAGATGAAACATGAATTGGAGACTGAGCATGCACATTTTTTTTTACTTTTTTTTTTTTTTTTTTTTTTTTACTTCATTAGTATTCATATCAGATATATTATCCATCCACATTGTCCCAACAATTTTTAATTTTACCCTATCATCCCAGTTGTGCTGTTCAGTTTGCTACTAAAAACAGCCTTCATGTATTTGCTTCCTTTCCACTGCATGTTTCATTCAGACTTGTTTGTTACCTCAAAGACGTTACTACGACTGCTACTACGACAGATACTTACAATCTTACTCATTGGCTTGCCTGCACCATGCCCACTCTTTGTATCCACAAAAATCATAAGTTGATTTGTCTGGGGGAAAAAATAACAAGCTGTATAAAGCATTCCTTTAGTAACTACAGTTCTGAAACACAAAAATAAAATGCTTCCCACATAATTTTTTTATCAGTTAATATTTATATTTCATGACCCACATAGAGGTCACTATAAAAGTACTGTCAGACATATGACAAAAACTAGAACGCTTCTGTAATACAATGTTCAGCGATTAGTCATACTTAACATAAACTATACAGTTACACCCACAAATCTATGTTATAGACTATGTAGGGTAAAGTAAAATCCAGTGTACTAGGTATATGCATACAGTAATTTCAAACAGATTCCAGCCACTGGGTATTTAATTGTTTTTAATATCTCTAGTCTTGAATTATTTTGTCACACTGTTTGTCTACACATGCCATCTTTCTTAACACTTTGCCAATGTATTTATCACTGGTTTCTATTTATTCTCGTTTTTGAGGGACTGAAAAATTTGGGCGAAAAAATAGAAAATTTAAGGGAAATTTGCCAAGAAATAAATCTGTTGCACTTTTTTTGGCTGCTGCATGTTGCATTTCTAAATATTTCCATGCATTATTCATCTACCCTTAGTGTTTGTCCTGCAATTGTGCTCTAGCTTGCTTGCCTTCTCACGTTGCTTGTGTTATTATGACTTTGATTCTATTCGGTTTTGATTACTGTTTATTGAAAAATTATTACGCTTAGTATTTTTGGACATGCCATCAGCTGCATAAAAGCCTACAAACTGACTCACAAATAAAATCTGGCCTATGAAACCATGGCAAGTCTGCCTCCCCTTATGATCTCCATATCTTTGCTAGTCCATTCTCACTTCCACCTTCTCCTCCACCCATTGTCCACCCTTTTACTGGGTTCATCCTGATTCAGTGACCTGGGTTTTGGAAAGTAGTGTTTGTGTGCTGTATAAACAACGAAGCTTCAAGTTTTGTTTGTAAATATGGCACAAAGAAGATATGCAGCATCCAATGTTACAGTTTTTGAAATTTTTTGGTGGCAAAGGAGGCCAGACATGCTTCTGTTGCATAATTTAATAAAAAATCTTCTGTTTATTAATATGAACTAATATTTTGTTGAAATTTCCTCAGATGTTTTAGCAAGAGGTCTCCAAACATTGAATTTTCACTTGAAAAAAGTAGGCAGTGTCTTTTTGTAATTGACTGGCGACAGGAGGTCGCAGATAACGACATGTGGTATTTTATTTGGAGGACATCTGTTTTAAATTACTGTTTCATTGAAATATTGCCAGTTTTTTTTTTTGCAAGAGGCCATTAATTATTGCATTATTGCTTGGAAAAATACATTATGCTACAGTTTTTGTAATTGCTTGACGAAAGGGAGGTTGCAGAAACCCTTCTGTGGTATCATTTTATTCAGAAGACATCGAAATATTGAATTAATATTCCATGAGAAAATCATGTTAATTTTATGCCAGACTCTATCAAGCATACGCTTACAATGCTCTATAAATGCTCGTGCCACAAAATGTTTTTAACATTTTGGTTGACAAGGGGAGGTTAAGTATAAACCTCTCAAATACAAATTTTTTTCAGAAGATGTCTTATCTATTAAAATTAATTTATATTTAATTTTTAAAATGTGTCATTTTCCTCCTAGAGGCTATTGAATATTGGCTTAGTTCAAATATTGCAAATTTTAATGTATAGGGGTTATAGATCGGTCAAAATCAGCCCAAAACCCACCACAATATCTAGGTATAGCGGCCAACCTGTTATAATGAACTTAATTCTGAAAAATGTTTCATTGAATTTCTCTTTTTGCATCCCTTCAACAACTTTTTTTTGGTATGGTTGTTGTAAAAATCACTGGTATTGTGAGCAATTTTGAAATAAAACAGTTTATTAAAATAGTATAAACCAACTGACAACACACTATGTGAATACAACTTGTGTGTCACAGTTGTAATTACGTGCAAAACTGGTGTTTTGCAGGAGCTGAATGTCCTGCAATACATGGCAAACACTGTAGTTTCAAGCTCTTCCTTTAGCAGAGTGTGGTATATGGGGTAAAAGATGTGACATTTAATGAAAATGTGTGTCACAGGATCATCCTGGTTTTTTTTTTTTTTTTTTCCTCCCCACTCTTTGCACAGCATTTTCTGGTTAACCTCTGAAAACACAGTTGCTAATGACATGAAAATAATTGTAGTCATCCAGCATATAGATTACTATGACAACAGACATGCTCGTTTAAGACTGCCAAGACATGACACGCTTTAAGTCATTCAGCTGCACCATAGTACAGCAACACTCATGCAGTAATTGTAGTGGAAAAATACTTGCTACATTTCTGCTGCACGGAAACAACCACGATGGTTTCAAAAATACATAAATGGTATGTTACTGATGAAATTATGTAGAGTGCTACTGTGAGTCATTTACACAACAGAATGAAGAATATGCATTGAAATATGGCAAATTTTCTGTGTCACCAGCATGATTTCCTTTTACCAGTGGACTTGACATTATGCTATAATATCAATTAAATATTTTATTGAGCATACATGCCTTGAAGCCAACCCCGGGTAAGGTTGATTGGGTGAATGATGTTGCCCGAAGCGCGTCAACGTGAAATTCTGTTTCAAACGTTCACGATTTAGCTTATACAGGAGTTTGTATATGGATGTTGTTAATGTCATTTATAAAATGTTACCGCGCACTGGCTGTACAAAAATTCAATTCTTAAATGAAATAAACTATATCTGCTCTCATATTGAGAATTTTCTGAACTGATAATGCGTGGTGCTTGAAACGTAATGTATTTTTAAATTTCTCATTTTGTCATAAACCTTGACTAAGTTATAATGATGCAAGTAAAACACTTCACAATTTCACTCCTTTTGGATACCCACATTCTCTCCACTCATCTCTTCAATGCATACCAATCTTCGTAATTTTTACTCTGGCATCTCCAGCAACCCCAACTTACTGTCTTTTTTCAGGTCCACGAGTTGCTTTTGTTGAAGGTCATAGGCATTTCACTACCCATGAAGTGTGTTTTTTTATATGTTTTTCATATATGTAGTGTACATATGGATATGTTCAGCGGGCAAAGAGCTTCTGCAGCATTATCATGTAGCATTGCATGTGGTACTACAGGTTCTGCTGAATTATCTGCTGCTATTGATAGTAGTACGTAATGGTTTTGCGATATTGGAAGCGAGTGCTTTTCAAAACACCCAGAAGTAAATTTCATGTCTAAAATTATAAACATTATAATCACTGAAACCTTGTTAATAAAAGGGGGCCATGTTGGCCGAGTGGTTAGCCCACTTGCCTCCCACCAAGGCGAATCGGGTCCAATCCCCGGCCGTGTCATTGGATTTTCACATGTGGGAATCGTGTCGGACAATGCTGTTTATCTGCAGGTTTTCTCAAGTATCTCCCATTACCCCCAACCTTTCATTACTGCGCTGCTCCATACTCACCCTTATCACCCTCATTGGCTCTCAAGACTTTGCTGTTAAGATACACCCAAATCTCTTCACTCACTTGCTCACATTCCTACCTGTTTCAGCCAAAATTATGTTTGTGTCTTCTTTGTCAGTTCAAAGTATTTTACAAAAGCATCTTACAAAAATATCACAACTATATTTTTTGATGTTGGATTTATTCCGAGAATACCTTTATCTTCTTTGTTTCAATATTTTATTACTTTTATTGATTGTAGAATTTTCACTTAACAATTATTTACAAGTACTAATACTTATATGCATAAATTGAAGTTGCAGATAAAACATATAGGGTATAATGTTATTGAAGGAATGAATTTAGCACGTCACATGCTTTTACTGAAGACACAAAGACAGTAGGTCACACTTTTACTAATCTCTAAATATAAAACATGCAGTAAAATACACAGTTTATTTGTGTACCTGTTTCTCCAAGAGTCCCAGTGTGGCTTGCAGTGTTGCAATTAACTTTAAAGAATGCAGTGGCACAACACGGTCATCATGGTCTCCAGTCAGCAATAGTGTTGCCGGATACTGCAAAACAAGGCAACACGCTCTCTATAACAACCACTAGAATATGTTAAAATGTCATTTGCCTCCTGTTGTGATGACACTGGACTGCATTTATAAATATTGGCAACTGAAAGGGACCATGTGGTCTAGCGGCTAGAGCGCTTGCCTTCCCCCAGGTGAACCGGGTTCAATTTCCGGCGAAGTCGCTCCCACATTTTCGCACAGGGGAAATGTGCCAGATGATGCCATTGGTCCACTGTTTTTTTCTCGGGGATCTCCCATTTCACCCGCCCTTACATTCAGGCACTGCTCCATTTCCACCTTGTTTCATCCTCATTGGCTCTCACGATCTCGTTATTAAGAGCTTCCATAATATCTCTACTCCACTTCATTTCGCAACTGAGAGGGAGGAGGGAAAGGACAGAAGCATACTTGAGAGTCTTACCCTTTCACTATCTTGAATAAGACTGGAAAGTTGGAAAATTGTTTTATTTTTGTCCCAATCATGACTTTGATCAAATGGTAAGAAAACTTATGCCTTAAGTCTTCATATAACCATGGCTGGCTATCAATTTATACCCGTTAAGTTATATACACAAAAAATTGATATAATTATCAATCAGGACCTCAAATAAAAAGATGCGTCAAATTTGCCTTAAGCCTTCTTATAGATGATTTATGGTAAACCGAGCACTTTTGAAAACTGGTGTGCACATTATGTATTCTTCCACCAAATGAAAAAATAATATTGCTATTGATGTGATCATTTTATTCATGCATCAGTCAAGTGAAACTGCAAAATTATTACAAAAGTAAATATTAGGGATGGGATCCTTGATACCGCGATACCCTCAATACTTTATAGTATTGAGTATCACATGAGAATATCCAAAAGTGTATTGAATTTTAAAACCCATTTTCTCATGCCATAATTATGGTAAAAGCATACCATAACTTTCAGAATATGTAGGATACTTTTGGAAAGTATACCATAATTTAATCACTTAAAACACATCATCTTGTGCCATAATTATGGTACAAGCACACCATAACTTTCGGAATGCATACAATACTTTTGAAAAGTGTGCCATAACTATATCTGCATCTTTTGGGCATTCCAACGCACCCATAAACCCACTCCGCTCATTACAACATCCGGCCGGGTTATTATACTAGAAAGGTATACCGTAATATTTTGTTGTTTTCAAAGGATGTTGATAAAGAACAGGTCTTGGACTGTTAAAATTGTTGATATCGAAGAATGTTATATTTTGTTGTTATTTATGTACCAGTTTGGCCTTCAAGGAACTACTCTAAGGCAGATAGTGGTTTGTTGGAAATGTGTAATATTGTAATCAGCAGAAGTTGATAGGCACCGCGCAGGGTCTCGGCATTAGCTGTGGCCGGATGTGGCTTGGTGATAAGAGCTCCCATGTATATCGGCAATGCTTAATACATGGTACATAGTGTCATCAACATGTGCCACTTTTGCACCCAAATATTACGTAACACTGTACCCTCGAAAATGTCTTATAAAATATATAGCTCTTCAGAGAGCTTCCTTAGGGAAACGTACAACATTGAATGCTGATATTATTTGAATTGAAAAATATTATTTGATATTAATTACTAGTTAATTTGAGTGAAAGTCATGCAAAAGTTACGTACACAGACTACATTCCCCCCTCCCCATATGATCCCTTTAACATGACAGAAAAGAAAATGTTCTGTTGGCTATGTTGCTGGATCACTATTTATGTTGGCGAACATGTGCATAGTTCTGCATTAAAGTACTTTGTTGCTGGTATGTGTTGTAAATTGCTTGGCCAGTTGTTGTAATCAGCGGAATTTGATAGGCGCCGCGTGGGGTCTCGGCGTTGGCTGTGGTCGGA
Organism: Dryococelus australis; assembly: GCA_029891345.1. Taxonomy (NCBI): domain Eukaryota; kingdom Metazoa; phylum Arthropoda; class Insecta; order Phasmatodea; family Phasmatidae; genus Dryococelus; species Dryococelus australis. Next base: position 129,201,336 of record CM056995.1, on the reverse strand, counting down.
TGTAGCTTGGTGATGAGAGCCCCCATGTATCTCAGCAATGCTTAAAGCTACAGCGTGTTGCCGCTGAGTTTGTATGGAGTTGTAGTCTTTTGCGACTGTAGGTTGCAAGTAGTGGAAGCGTTTCGGTTCCGGACCAAATTTTTTTGTGTATTTTTGCCGATGTACTTCAGGTTAAGTGTTTCGGTTGATATATAAGCAGGTTAAGGGTGTAGTTTTGCTTATTTAGCTCTGTGTCATAGATAAGACATAATTATGTTGTGGAGTCGCTCGCAGCTGGGTTATTACCCTAAAAAGTTATACCATAATATTCTGTCATTTTCAAAGGATGCTGATAAAGACAACAGGTCTTGGAAAGTTTAAATTGTTGACGTTGCTGCCGATATACATCGGGGCCCTTATAACCAGGCCACAGCCAAGCGCCAACACCCAGCGCGGCGCATATCAACTTCGGCTGATTACAACATCTGGCCAAGCTATTTGCAACACATACCAGCAACAAAATACTTTAATACACAACTGTAGACATGTTGGCCAACATAAACAGTGATCCACCAACATAAAATTTCCTTTTGGCCATGTTAATGGGATCACAGGGGGAGGGGGGAATATTGTCTGTGTCTCTAATATACACCTAACGTTACGGGGCGCTGCCGTGGAACTGGCATTCCCATGTTAAATGTGACGTGTATTTTATTATAAGTTTTTAGTAGTGGGAGCGTAAGGAGCTGGGTAATTTTTTTCTCTGTATTTGTGACAATGTACTTAAGGTAAGGGTTTTGGTTGGTATATAAGTGGTTTTTGGGTACAGTTTTATTCACTAGGCTCTGTGTCATTAGAGAAGACACATCACAATGTTACGGCTGTGTTTGCGGCCGGGTTATTAACCTAGAAAGGTATACCATGATATTTTGTCATTATCAAAGGATGCTGATAAAGAAAACAGGTCTTGGACTGCTAAAATTGTTAATGCAGAAGAAAGTTATATTTTGTTGTCGTTGTACAGTTTTGGTCTTCAAGGAATCACTGCTAAGCAGGTGCAGCATGAAAAGGATCCTGCTCCTAAGAAAATTAGCGACTCTGATTCTGTGTATGTTGGAAGACTTTTCCAGTTCATGGAAGATGGATAATACTGCTGTCATTAGTATCTTTGGTAACACTTTACTGTATGCGTGTAAGAAGATGAAGTTTGAGATTGGCAATCAGATTTGGGTGTATCAAAAGTTGGTTGGTACGACTGGAAACATGCATATTCATGGACATCTACAGTTGTTTTACAATCTGTAATGTAGAGAGGATTTTATTCTGTACCTGTAATGGACCACATTAAAAAAATAAGCAATATCTCACTATGAAAATAATTTTTAAATAATATTTCAAAATAGAGTCTCCCAATAAAAAAATTAGATAGCATGAGACATTTTCAAACACATTCAAGATTATTTGATAAAATTTGTTGAAAGGAAAAATTTTATGGCCATATTTTGTCCTCAAATTTTATTTTCAAATATAGTTGATGGTAAAAATTTTGACAGTGTAACAGAGGCTTTACCTAAACCCGTCCAAGTTCCAAGAACAAACTTTACATGTTGACTGATTGGAACACTTATCCAACGGAAATGTTGGAAGGACTAATGATAGAACTAATGACAGGTAAAGTACAAACATCAGTGCAATAGCTGACATGATTGTACCACGGTTGGCGACCACGTGACATGTCCAGAAATGACTCAAAACGCCATTCCAACATGAGTTGTCATATTATATGTAAATTGCCAAAGTAATAGATGCAGGTATCGGAAGAGGTTGAAAGTGAAGATATTATGGGCAAGGGAAGAGTTATAATGAAGTGGTGAGTCAGCGTTTTAAGTGATGAGGAAATAAGTCCGGATGCGTTGCCTCAAGGAACTGTATAAGTATCACCACCTAGGAATGAACAATGATCACAAGATAAAGTATATTTCCAAACCAAATTCCTACCTTGAGAACAGTCACAGTCGAACAACAGTAAGTCACAATCACAAGACCCATACCAGAAAGCACAATAAACATGACATGACAATGCTTACACCTGCATGATCAGCATTCAGAACACTACAAAAATTTATTTCAAAGCATGTTAATAACGTTCAAATGGACTAAGGATATTTTGCTAGACAAGAGCCATTGAGTCCATCCATGGTAGAATATCAACCGCCTAATGAAACACGGGAGTGGATTAAAGGACCATACATACACTATGAGCTGGTCATACAACAAAGTTAAAATGGGAAGCACCAGTGATGCCAGTAGTTTACACAAAGAAATTATTTAAATGTGCAAGCAATCTTACATTTAACTGCCATTCAATGAGAAAGAAATCAAACTAGACATTAAGACTTTAAAATTACGATTTTGTTTTAATCAGGCTCAACCCAATTAGTAAATTTTGGGAAAAGATTAAAGGCAAAATGTGCCTTCGGTACACCAGCCAAAACAAAGATAGTTAATGCAAACTATTTTGGAGTAAAAGATTCAAGTAATGACACTGTAACTGGATGCTACAATATTGCCTCGCTGAAACAATACTATAAGCCAAAAGTATTGATATTGCCAAAAATAGTTCAAGAGATTGCATGTATAGTTTTGAAGAGATGTCAAGAATCAAGAATTAAAGTAAATATTGAAACTTGAAGTAAAACTATGGTTGTTAACAGCAAAATACATGTGCATGAACCCAGATTCATGTATATGGTGGAAACCGTATTATACCTTGACGCATGACACGTATTGACATGTATATTAAATGCGACTTCACCTCATCATATGTCATTACGTCACCCCAGGCAGTGTTTGAACCCTGGATGACTGTTACCCGAGCACTCCAGCATGCTTCTTGGGAAGGGGCACCCACAAATACGGCAGTAAAGACCATCTTCACCCTTATGTCAGACATCAAGACACCCCCCCCCCCCCCCGGCATGTGATAGAAGCCAGCATAGCACACTTCATGTGTTTACTTCTGTTACAGTTCACTGTTAGTTAGGATTTAGTACGGGTAACCGCATCTATTCCTCATGGGAATAAACACGTGATCTTACCTAACCTCCGAGTATTCATTTCTAGGGTGACTGTGACTTCAATCCCAAAAGACATCAGCCCACCAAGGATAAGCAGGAGACTGCATCATTGAAACTCTGTTTGCCAAACCTAGAGTAGAACTGCGGACTCCCTTAACCAGGCGCACATACATTTAAAACACACATTAGACCGCCACCCATACTATGGATTAGGCAAGGCAAGGTACCTGGTGCACACATACGGTAGAGCTACAAGAACTAGAAACTCAATCCACGAGGTGGCTAGTCAGCAAGCCCAGCCAATTCACTGTGTTATTTTCACCGGAAATAGTGACACAACTGGTTGTGGAAATCTGACCCCATTTGGACCACACCCACGACATGACTGGACATTCTCGTCAGCCTAGTGCTCCATCCACCACATTGTTATTTTTGCCAGAAGGAGTAATTGGTCTGAATCTGAGTAGCCCATGCACGACTGGCTTTACACCTAGTTAGGGATCTTTGTTGCCTACTCTTCCTTAGTGCGGCAGCCCTTAGTTCTACCTCTATTTCATACATCCATAGGAGTGGTGCAAAGTGATGTCGTAACTGTATGTTAATTAACTAGAGCCAGATTAGTCATTTTTTCTCTCTCATGTAATTTTTTGTGTCTCCTCTTTCAATTTTTGCATTTTACCTAGCCGCAGATGCCCTACTGGAAGCCCATTAGAAGTAATTTATTAGTGTATTTGGAATGATTGGTAGACGTAGAAATTAAGTAGTCATTAAGTAGGTTGCAGAAAGTATATTAACAGGTCAGGCTTTGAGTTAGTGATTATGCAGCCAGTTAAGCAGTAGCCCTTGGGATGAGTAAAAATTAAGGTTTAGTGTTGCCTGTTTAACGTATTTGTAGACCAAGGGTGACATGTCTTTTTTTTTTTTGAGGCAGAAAATTTTTGTTTAATATGTCAACACAGAGAAAAGACTAGGTCAGGAAGTCGTCTTGTGTATTTAGTTCATGGTAATTTTGTGTAGCACAGCATCAGAGCTGTGATGACGTGCTACTAGCAGCAGGCTTACCTGCTGTTATAGCAGTAACCTTACCATCTGTAGTTCAGTTGTGTGCCACTAGGTGGCATTAGTTGAATGGGTACACCGTAGACGCGTTTTTTTGTAACTTTTTCTTTTGGTACAATACAAATGTTTTGTTGCCGTAAAAAGGTGCAATAATTTTGAAACAGATGTAATTGAATAAGCTTTATAAAAGTGAGCAGGATAATATTTGTTTATTACCTAGCATACGAATTTCAACAGTTTTTGGTACGCAGGCCAGTCAATACTTGGAGAGAACGTCGGTGCAGTGGTTAGAAGAGTCGATCAGCTGGAAGCCAACAGCACTGCAGCCCACATCTGAGAGACATGTAGCGGCTGTGACCCAGTCGTGACAGGCAATGCATAACTGGTGAAGTACATAGATGATAATATGAATGTTGAGTTGAAGCCCCAGAGGAATAATTTTCTTGTTTAAATTATTGAAGCCTTTAAATTTGTATAAATTTGTGATTTTATAAAATAACAAACTTTAGTAGTAAACTCACAAGTAAACAGAGTAAACCAATATATTTTTTAAAGTGTTTGGAATTAAGATAGCCTACATTCAAAGTGTTTAGTTCTAATTTGCTTTGTTGTATAGGGACTCTTCAACCCCTCCCCCAAAAATGTAACGGGATTTCGTAATTTTTTTTATAACTTTTTTTTCCGGAACATGTGTTTTGTTTTGAAGCTATTTAGGAAAGTGTCAAGGTCAGGGAATGAACAGTGAGATATCCATATGGGACCAACCACAGGTGGGTTGGCCTAAAGGGGGTCGTGGGCCCCAGAACCCCATGCCCGACCGGGGTTGGAAAGGGATCTGTTCCGAGAGCCAGAACAGCCAGCAAGGGTGGCCTGCCAAAGGAATGGTGGTCGTTCCACCTAGCCTGCCACAAGACAACAGGGTGGGCTGGAGAAGACGCAAATCACCCCTTTTTACTGGTTCCCTTCTGTTCATCAGAGGTTGTTAAGAGTTGAGGATAGTAGAGGAAGACTTGTTTTTGCTGCTACTTGAAATTGTTTGCTCGAAATTGATTTGTTTTGTTTATTATTTGTCTTGAGTTAAACCTTGGTATTTTTTAAAAAGATTTTTGTCGTGCTATGTTTTACTGATGTTCCCTATTAAGATGTTTGGTTATGTTTTGTTTAAAGGTGTATTTTAAAGCAGTATACCTATATAAAGTACTTAATCTCTAGCAGGAAAAAAAATTCAATTACCCTTCCAAATGTTGTATTCATTTGTGTTTTTGTTGGAAGTCCACAATTTATTTTGAGGAGGATTCTTGTTTGTGGGTACTAGCAAGATGCCAGATTACACAGTGCCAATAAATCAGTAAAGAGTAAATTATTTTGTGTCAGGTAGTCAAAACTTGTGAGATATAGAATTCGAAAACAAAAAAAATGTTTGATTTGTTGAATGAGTGACTCTAGGGACAAGTAAGCACCCACAAACAAAATTATTGTTGAGTAGTAGTCCCAAGGAGAGGTTGGTGAATTTATTACTGACATTTTGTAGTTATTTGTTTTCTCCTTTTATTGTCGTTGAGCTGTATGGAACAGCATAAGTTTTGGAATAGTTTATAGCAGTTAGGACCAAGAGGTGGTCCACATATAGCACAGCCTCCTTTGGAATACTGTTTGCCAAGTTGTGAAAAACAAAAAGAGATTAGAGTCCATAGAAGAAAAATTTGTGCTAAGACTTTATTGTTGCAAGGAGAGGGGTGGGGGGGCTTATCTAAATAAGACAATGTTAGTGAGTACGACTAGATTAAGTGTGATAACAGAGAGAGAGAGGGGGGGAACCGTATAGCCTTTGCTTGGTGGGTGGGTGAGTGAGTGAGTGTGTGTGTGTGTGCGTGTGTTAAAGTGTTTGTTACCTCCTTTTGGTATTGGGGCTAGGAGAGTAAGCCTGCCAAAATGGAGAAGAGCTGAGCGAGAGAGCCAGCTACTGAGGGCTTGTAAAGCCAATAAATAATTTTATGATGTGAAACTTCGAAGGCTTAAAATTAAAGCCATTGTTGTAAGTATAAGATGTGATTTGATAGGTTTCCTAGACACTTCAGAAGGAACATCAAGATGTGGTTAGCCACAAAAAGACAGATGTAAGATGTTGAAGTTGCTCTAGATGTAAGACTTAAGGTCTTATCTCTAGAGCAACTTGTTACGGTGTTGTAAATTAAGTTGTTAACAGTATTTGTTTCACAAACAAAAATTACCTGAATGAGTTGAGAGACTGTACTGGGTCGAATAATTTTAAGATGAGGTCAAAGTTAGCCTTTTAGGTTTTGTTTGATGTTTAATGCTGGAAAGAGGGTTCAGATTAGTGTGAAGATCGGTCGGGGATGTAGGATTGAGATGTTTTATTTTATACAGTGTTTTTGTAGGAGTTTGTTTCCAACTAAAGATGAAATGTGGTTTATTTTATTTTGTAGAGTTGAGAGAGTGTCTCTCAACATTTAAGATGTTTGCCCCTTGATAGTGAGTTTATGGACTTACTCGCTGTGTATCTCACTACATCTCCTTCCTCCTGCTTGCAGGATTATTCCCGTTTATTCCACCCCACCACAATATTGTTAAGTCACAATTCCCTCTCTTTTTTCTGGATGTTTTAGAATTTTTTGTTAATATAGGGGAGGGACACGTTGTATTTGTTTGGGAGTCGTTTTGAGTATAGTCAATTTTTTTGTAAAGATGTCAGTCACTTTTTGGTGTTTCTGATAGTGGTAGTTAAGTTTTGTATTTTTGGTTTGGATGTTTTGATTAGTTAAATTTTTTTTGAAGTAATTTGTTTTCTTTATTGGTGTTTTCAGCTTAGGACCCTTTTGGAATTAAAGTGGTAGTCGATTGTTTGATGGTTTTTAACATTTAGCTTTATTCAAAATTTTTTTAAAAGGCTCACCCATCTTATGGCCTTATGGCTTGGTTAGGGTTCTAGAATACTCGGGGCCCTTGCGATCATGCGCTACAGTTGTGAGCCAGTGCTTGCACAGGTTTCCGTTCAGTCAGCCGGACTGCAGGATATTAATCACGTGCGCGGTGGCTGTCCGGGTGGGGACACTGCAAGGTGGCGGCAAGCGATAACATGGTTCATGAAGTCACTGAGTTGCGGACTATTGAAGAACAGTTGTGCGTAGCTCGAGGGTGCCCAAGGGGTGGAGAAGTAGGCAACTGTTGCACCGCTGGGTGAGGCGAGGGTGAGCAGAGGCAAGTTTTTTGCTGATGATTGCCCAGCAACAGCATCGTAGTAGTGCGTCTGTGATGCGATCAATTGTGAAGGATGCAGGATGCAGTAAAGTGGAGGTCAGTTTTGTCTTGGTGCTTTGTGCAGTACAGACGAGTCGAGTGGGAAGCTATGAAAAAAGTTGGTACAAAGAAGGGCGGAGGAGCCTGTGGACGGCCTGCAACGATGTATTCATTAAAAGCTAAGTTGAGTTATTTTTGATGTAGATGTAATGGGAAGTAAAGTTTGTAATTAGAGTGATTAACAGGAACTTATAGTAGTAGACTTTATTTTCTGAGTCATTTTGTTTTGAACCCTTTTTGAATTAATGATTTAAAAGGTTTTGAGTTTTGATACTGGAAAGTTGTTTCGGCGTAGAGAGTGTTATATGTTAAATGAGAAGGTGTCAGTTGGCGATTAAGTTGGATGACGAGCCCCTAAGTGAAGTCATTGAAGTTAGATCAGGACGAGATGTTTTTATAAGTTGTTTACATTTTCCATGCGTCGACAAAGTTGTGGACCAGTTGCAAGTACTTTTTAAAAGTTTTATAGAACTTTTACTTTAATTAGGATTGCAGCTAAATCAACCTGATAAAAATAACTTGTATCTAATGAAAGCTTAGGATTTGTAAAATCACTGGAAGAACTTGATATTAAATTTTGAGAACATTTTAAATAAAACGAAAATTTATTTGCATTTTTTGTTCTGTATTTAATTGGAAATGTAAGAAGCAGACATCGTTGACTACTAGTTTTTTTGTTATTGTATTTATTGTAAATCTTCAAAATGTCCATTCACTATTTGTTATAACTTTTTATACTTTTGTTATCTCACTGGAAAAAATTTATATTTATTTGTTATGGTTTGAATAAATCGTAGTTCCAAAAATTTACTTTTTTTATTTACTAGTATCTGTAACCACCCTCCCGCCCCTTCCACAAATTATGACTGTTTTTATTTTACTGTAATTATTATATCTCTGTCGTGTCAGGGCTTACCTTAAAAGTTTCTATAAGTTACCTCTTGAGTCTTGCATAGGAATGCTGAGTGTTTTTTTTTTTTGCTCTGCCAATATAGATGAAGTATTGATGATTTAGTTTGAAAGTACAGGGCTTCAAGGTGGCCCATAACAGCCGTGTAGTGGGTTGTCCCCTAATGGATGTGGAAGCTTGGTTGGAGGATGTAGGGTTGAGACGTTTTTGTTTATAAAGTTTATTAGGAGCTTTTGTCACTAAAGCTGTATTGATGTGGAGTTGAGAGTGAGAGAGAAAGTCTTAACATTGAAGATGTTTGCCCCTTGATAGTGTTTAGGAGTTTAGTCGCTGTATGTATCCTACATCTCCCTCCCCTGAGTCGCTGAGTTTTAGTTGATGGTCGTGTTGTATATTTTCTCTCCCCCCCCTCCCCCTACACAGTTTCCCATGAATGATTGTCCTCTTTTGTTAGCCATATTACCCCTTTTTGTGGCAGTTGGAGATGAGATGACTTACTACTATTTATTTAAGTGTAATTAATTTATCTTATCCCCCTTTTAACACCTTGGTTTCTCAAGTCGCCAAGCATACATTTTTGGTAATGATCAAATATTTATTGAAAGTACCATTCATCCATCCCTTCATCCTCCAACCCCTCCCCTCCTTTCCCACAACTTTCTAACAATTGGTGTGAGGCACCGGCTAGTATTAATTTCGGCCTAGAATTCATGTTGAAATTTATTTTTTGTGTTTTGGAATTTTCCAAATTATATTTTTATCCTCTAGCCTATACTAGCCAGCACTAGGTAGGATTCATGATGTGACACTGAAAAGTTTTGTCCTTTTCTGTTTATTTTCCTAAATGGAAGAGTTTGTTTGGTTTCCCAGTATTTTTATTTATTATTTTTTCTAAGTCTGACATAAAATTTTGCCATCTACGTGTGCGAGTACCGGGGGTGCGCTCGGTTTATTTACGGTGTATGCATACGGAATATTTTAGTAGTAGCCTTACTTGATGACCCTTGGTTTCTTTAGTTATTTTAGTAGGAATCAAGTAGAATGGTATAAACATAGTCATTTTGCAGTAGGATTTACTTGTGTAAAATGTAGTTTTTTTTCCTTAGACGTAATCTGAGGGGTTGTTCGACAATTAGCGCTACTAAAGGATTATAATAGTACAATAGTTATAGTGTGTTTAGAGTACGGCCGGTAAGATAATTTGTTGACACAGAATAGTTTGGTTTTTTTTTTTGGGATGTTAAATGAAAACGTAGCAGTGGGAGGCCATCATAGGTTACATCCGACGAGCAGTAATTTTACCTTTTTTTTTGTTGGTTTGAAACCATCTTGACGTTTAGATGCAACATAAATGTTTGACGTAAAGTTTTCGTTTTTTTTTTTTTGCCATATAGTTCTGGCAGAGACATGTTATCATAGTGGCGCTCGTTGCAGCATGTCGCAATGATAGATGAAGTTGGTTAGAACAACAGCCACCCGGTGGCAGTAGATGTTTTTAATTTTGGCGAGTAACAGTTTCAACTTTTTGTTTCGTGTTGTGAGTTGACATAAACAGATGTTCATCCTTTTTCAAAGTAAATTCACTAGGGCAAATTTATTTCTTAAGAGATATGAAGTATGTTTTGGAAGTGTAGAAATTAAAAAAAGTTATAGCCGAAAATGTTTTAGTAATCAGATGAGTCAATGGATTAGTTGGAGGACAGTAGACAACTGCCATTTTAGAAAGTGAGACGTTCTGCAGCCCCAGAGAAAGAGCAACTGAGGCTTGCTGTGGCAAAACTTTGTAAGGTGAAAGTATGCTTTCTTAGATTAATTGTTCAACCTTTTTTTCCCCAGAAGTGTTGAATTTTTTTCTGCAGCAGGGCTGCTAGGTGGTCACTTTTATCACTTCTAGTCACTATTTTATTACTATTTTAAAGAGCTGGTCACTATTCTCAATATTTTTACCATTTTAATTTAGTTCACGTATATTTTTTTGACAAACAGAAACCAATTTTTTTGTGTAACATTGTTGAAGTTCAACTGTTCTGATCTTGGTATCGATCATATCGCTCCATGGTCGACGGCGAGATATCAATTGTGAATTGCATGGTCACGTGAACAAATGAATATGAGTAATGATTAACATCTGTTTTAATTTCGTGGACAAAAGAAAATGTGCGTGGGAACTAGAATTGCTGCTAAGAGCATGATTTTTTTTGTGATTTAATAGATAGTGGATGGACTATTTGTTGTGAATACACTGTAAACTGCATTACGGTTGCAAGTTCAGGGCAGTGTATACAATAAAAATATTAGGCCAAAGCTTCATCTTACAGGAACTGGAAATTAATTCCGTCGCCTTCAGTGAAATGTTGTTGTTTATAGTTTGAAATAAACCCACACATGCATTTACTCTTCAAACAAGGTAAGAAAAATAATATAAAATCATTTTTTATATTGTTAGCATTGTAAGTTTTCATCTGTGTAAATCACGTATGGTACTGGTAAAGCTTTAGCGAATTTGAGTGTTGGAAACATACTTATTCCTTCTACGATTTTAATATGGTCTGTTTAACCTAAAGTCTGTTAATTCCATTTAATTAGTTCCTGCTTGGTTGAGCATAACCTGAATTTTACAGATGTGAACAAAACTTCCTGAATGCTTGTTTTGAGTATGATACTAATTTAGCCAGCAAAAATCATGCAAAAAATTTTTTCCTTAGGTTTTTAGGGTAAAAGTAATATATTTGTTTAAGTGGCAGGAGCTGTGTGTTAAGTGTTTTCTCTTTCTGATTGACAAAAAATTTGTTACGTTGAAATGAAAATTAAGTGGATTAGTCATGGGGCGATTGTTTTTTTGGGTTTATTTAGTCCCCATTAGGTGTTTATATTAATTTAAACATAGGGAAATGCAGTTTTAAGAATGATTAGCTGGATAGGAAAGATGATAATACTTCGTAAAGGAATAGGGCAAAAAAAATAATGATTGTGAATTATTTTGTATAGTTTGTTGTTTTGCAACTAGTATAGTGTCAAAGGACTTCCAAGCTATCAGTCAACATACTTCAACAGAGGTACATAAAAAGGAGTGTAAAAAAACTTTCTCTTAGTCAACTGCAGCTGTCTGTAGTACGACCATCATCTACCACTGGTGTAAATGAGTTGACTGGGGGAACTGTACAAATATATAGTGTCGAGGACAAAGCTACAGCTGCGGAACTTCATAGGACCATGAAATGTGTGATTTCCAACTACTCATTCTCATCATGTGATGGCATAGGGGAACTATTTGTCAGTATGTTTCATGATGGTGTTCCTGATGATGTTTCACTCAATAGGAGAAAGGCAAACTACCTTGTGACACATCTTGGCTCCATATTTCAGACAGGATTTGTTAAATGACTTGAACGAGGCCTACTATTCGTTATGTTACGATGAAACTACCAATAGTGCTAGCAGTAAAGAATTGCAGATTAGTGTAAAATATTGGTCTGGGAGAAAAAAAAAAAAAAAACAAATCCCTTCTCAGAACCTGCAAACATTCTTTATTGGCAGGGCTACTTCTGAAGATCTAGTAAACATAATCAATGAAGCAATTGATGATGAGTGTTTGCCATGGCATAAACTTTTGATGCTTGGAAGCGATGGTCCAAATGTCAATAAGAAGGTGGAATGGCTTATCAGTGAAGACTTGATTACATATAGGGGAAAACCTCTCTGGTAATGGTTGGAACTTGTAACATTCACACAGTACACAATGCGTTCTTGGCAGGGTTAAAGGAATTGGGAATGGATGTTTTTGAACTTGCATATGTTGTTCAGGAGTTCTTTGATGGTTGGCCTGTATGGAGAGAAGATTACAGGATAATTCAAGATGAACTTAAAAACCCATCACGCAACTTTATTAAACACATTGGATCCAGATGGCTTACACTCGAAGCAGCTGCAAGAAGACTGATTGAACAATGGGAAACTCTTCAAAAGTATTTCTTGTTATTTATCCCCAAGAAGAGAAATAACTTGATCAAGACAAGAGGGTACAATAGGATACTGAATCTTATCAAGGACAGTATTATGAATTACTAAAGTACTCCAATTTTTAGTGCAGTGACTTGTTTCCTTCAAAAAGAAGAACCTTTTGTCCATTTATTCTATGGTGAACTCAGTAAATTGGTGAAAGAATTAATTGGGGAGTTTGTAAGCTTGAAAAGATTAAGGAGCTTGATGAAAGTGATGTTTTCAAGCTTGAAAATCTACTGCCTGTTTATGATATAAGATGTGAGGATGAGGTTGCAGCACAGCTGTCAAAATTATGTCAAAGAGACAGTTTACAGTACCTTGACTCTGCTCAGAAATTTTTTGTAAAAGCTTGCAAACATGTCCTGTCAAAGTCTTCATTGCAGTCAAGGCCAGTTCTTAAATATTGTCAGTGTATTCAGCCTAAGGAGAGGACTTCAGAACAAAGCTGTCGAGATATAGTTTCCCTAGCTAAATCTCTCTATTTGGATATTGACCTTGATTTGTTGCTAGACGAATGGAATTTACTTCAGCTAGAATAAAGATAGTTGTACTGAAAGCAATATCAATGATTACTGGAACTATTTCTTTGAAATCAAGAACAGTATGGGTGAGAGACAAGGTGTCCAACTGTGGCAATTTTAGTGAAGGCAGTATTGGCTTTGTCGCATGAAAGTGCTGATGTAGAGTGTGGATTTTCAACCTCGTCCAGATTTCTCACAGATGATAGAGCTTATGTGTACGAACGCCCCTCAATACTGCTATGACTTTAAAAGTGCTATGAAACTCTATGGAACCTCAGTTAGTCCCTATAGCAGGATACCTTCTCAGAATGAGACAATCTGCACATAGTCATTACAAAAACCATCCAGAGGAGCAAAAGAAATTGAAAGAAGAAGAAGAAATGAGACTAAAAGAAGAAGAGAAACAAAAAAAATCACTGGAAGAATTAAACATTAAAGAAATGGAAGCAACACGAAAAACAATTGCAGCTGATGAAGGGAAACTGAGGGTATTAAGAAGGGAGGAGGCAGAATGACGAAAAAGGGCAGACAGACTCTTTGAAGAAGCCAACAAGACACTGAAGAAAGCAGCGGACAGCAAGAATTTTACAGAAGTAGGACTTGGCAAGAAATGTTGCAGGGGGTGCACAGTGTGAAGGAGGTTGCAAGTGTAGTAAAGGAAGTTCAAAATGTACAAAAAAATATTGATAAGAATAAGTCACGATTTATATCAGACTTTTTTTTCAAAACAACCAAAAAAGTAGACTTGACATGTTATGCTGCATTCATAGTTGTTTTATATTTTTATCAAACATCCTAAACAGCATTATCCTTATTGTTTTGTGTTCTAATGCTTATTATGTTTGTTCACATTAACTCTTTGGGTACTTAACCACCAGCCTTTTACAAGTAAACTCAAAACTTTGTTACAATGCATCAAAAGAAAATATTGATGAGAATTTTAATGAAATTGTTTAATTTTAATCAGGTGCCTTGTGGACTGCATTTGAATCATTAAAATATATTTGGAACGGGAGAATTTAAAGCAATATCTCTGAAATTGATGTGTCTTGTGTGTAAATTTGTGTTTAAGATTTTAAAACCAAAAGCAAATTGCATTAATTTTGTTTTTAAATTCAGTAGTGTAATCTGGAGTTCTGAGTACTTGCAATAAAAGTGTCTCCCTTTATATCTCTTAAAATATGCTCCGCTACTTTTGTTTAGAAGTCACGTATAAGCATAAAAAACAACACTTTTTGTCACCATTTGGTCACTATTCTGGTATTTAAAATCACTATTATCACTATTTTGGAATCCTTAGGTGCTAACAGCCCTGCCATAGCAAACAAACAGACGAGGAAGAGTTTAATTTTTTTTTGGTCAAGGAAACAAAAAGAAAATTTTGCCATAGCAGGACGAAGCACATTTTGAGGATACACGTAGAAGATGGAATCTTTTTGGTTTTTTGGTCTAAATTGAAATTTATGCGAATTTGGGTTGAAGCTCTAATGCACTTATGGTTTTCATTTTTTTTTTTTTTGGTAACTTTTAGTTTCAGAAGCTGTGAGTGTATTCTGTTTAGTTTTGTTTCAAGATAATTTAGGTTAGGCAGAATAAATTAGTGTTCAGGTGACATACAAGCAGATTCAAGACTGTACCGCCCTATGCAAGGGATGACCAGTGTGTGTGGTCGTTGGTGACGACACCCTAGAAAGATGGCCTAAAAGAGTATTGCTTAGGATGATGTGATGTTTCATGTTAAGAATTACCCTGTTGGCTGGTATTTAGCACCTAAATGTTTGTTTAGGTTAATACTGATTTTTTTCTTGTACGTACATTCAAGAAAATACTCGATTGCTAGTTCTATGTTCTGGAAAAGTATGCTCTTAAGGAAATTGTCTCCAATTATTTGTTCCTTGTAAGTCCAATTATTTAGTAAGATCTTTGTAGGTAATATTCCTTTGTCTGTTGCCTAATTTTTTGTGTGTGTGTGAGAGAGCGAGACACACACACACACTAAATTCCAGTCACCCTTGGTCCAGATGCCTTCAAGAGGACATTCGTCCTTCACATCTACAGCTCTGGCTAACGGTGGTTGGGAGGGGGGTTGACAATATCATTCTCTCACAGTGGGGCCCCCTTCTAAGAAGAGCCATTATGCCGTACACACCAGAGCACGCTTTCCAGGGCTTGCTTGCCCAGCTGTTTGCCGCCTGCTGCGCTGCAACCCACTATACATCACATCACTGCTCTCTTACCCTTCCAATACCTGGCATGCGAAGTGAGGTAGCAGCCACTATCTTTTGCTCTCTTCTCTCTATGTCCACAACCCCCCACGCTGGCCCTGTGCACCACGTATAAATAGGACAAGCAGTTCTCAGTTTGAGGCTGTTGCACACCAGTCTGCTACAGAACGTCATGCTGCCCAAGAGCCACCAGACGTCTCGTCTCACCTTCGCAGAACGTTACGCTGCAGAGTATCAACCAACTTTTTCATGTCATCACTACATTTCACAGTTCAATTGAGAGTTCTACTCTGCACAATGCCACGCTGTCCGCCAGCATACAGAAGCTGCCGTGCTTACTCTCAGCTTTCACGAGTATAAGTACCGCTGTCGAGGTGTCACCCCCCCGCGATGCAGCATCTTCCAAGACTAGGTAAAATACCAGTTGGCAACTTATAATCGGCTCTTCAGGCCTCAGTCAAGATACAGGCTGGTTTATGTGTGTTTCACTGAGCGCTCTGTATTTTCCTACACCTTGGTCCTGCTAAGTCCCTATTTTGTAACCAGTCCTAGTAAGAATCTTCTAGGGATAGCCACGAGCCGAACCATCATCCCTTCTCTCTCCTATTGTAAGCTGTCTTGAAATTTAACTCCGGAAGCTCGCCTTCCTGGGCCTCACTAGAACAGTTGTCTCCTGGACTATCACCCTTCCAGTTAAGTGTCTGGGTCTGCCCAAGACGCCTCATGTGCCAGGTCACCGACTTGGAAACAATAGGTCTACCCCCAAGAAGCCCCGTTCTACGTGACACCTAGGTCTTGCTGCGACGTCCCGCGCACCAGGGAGCCAGAGTGGTGGGTGCCCCTAGCTTCTATTGTAACCTCCAGTTTGGTGCTTGGGTCTGCCCGCGACATCCTACACGCCAAGTCACTGTACTGAAGGCAGTAGAACAGGCCTACAACCTTAATTAACCTCCAAAGCCTACTCTCCATCAGGTTGTGTCTACCCCTTACTGGCCACCCACTATCAACCTATCTGATTCACCAACCTCCCCCTCCTTCTGCCTCATTATACGACTGGGCAGAAAAAGCTGCCAAGCAGGGGGCTAGCTCAGGCTCAGGTGTTGAAGGAGTTGTTCAGTTAGCAATGATGTATACACCTGGAAGAAAGAGGAGGCTGCATGTCAGAGAGGATCTTCATCTGCAACCAGCATGTAAGTCCTACCTGAAGCCTTATCTGGCACGTACCACGGGTAGTATCTTCGCTACCACCAACACCACTGAAGAAGACTCCTACTTTCATCCGGCCAACCAACGTTACAAGGGTAATCAGGCCCCTTAACGTCACTCACACCAGTTTATATCCCAACCAGGGTTCCCACTCGCCCATCGCTTGCAAGAGCACCATCCAAAGCTCAATGCTCAATTACAAAAGTGGCAGAGCCAAGCACCGTACGTACCAAGAAAAACTCAGTGCCAGCAGCGACCACTGCTTCACCATCGCCCCGGAGGAGAGGCCCCTCGACCTTACCCTCCAACTGCCATTCCCGCTAAGGGTAAGTAAAGAGGCAGCATATTGGTGACATCATTACAAGCAATAAAAAAGAGGATGTAAACAACTTAAAGTTCACATGCAGAAAAATACGTCTTATGTGACACTTACCTGCGCATCACCATCAGGAACACGTACATTGTGGAGTGGAGAGTATTTGATTAATGTTTCAAAGTGCTCCTTGTCATCAGAACAACCATAGTCTGTGGTCCACGCATGGCCAATTGTAAATTTGTGGAACCGCAACATATCAAACACCCTGTAAAATCATGCACGTGGGTAAACAGCACTATAAGATGCCACATTATATCCACTTTGCCCTTAAACTACTAATTCAAAAGTTCTTAATCATACAGATTAACAGACAGTCACACACACACACGGCACCCCCCCCCCCCCTACATGCAGTGAAACCTTGTTAATAAAGTTAAGGAATTTTATGTAATTTTTTTGCTAAATAAAAATATTTATTGATTTGTATTACAATTTAATGAGAAGTCTGGTGGTAAAAATAATTAATGTTGATGATTAAAAAAAAAAAAAACAGCCTTATTTTCCACTATACTGAATAACAGTCAACATTTAAATTTGAGATTTTTTAATAATTATTCCAAACAAGTGTTCGTACAAACTTCACTATTACAATTTGCAAAAATTTGGGTCCCTTGAGGTTTATATTAAAGAAGTTCCACTGTCTTTGCATTCTTTTGTGACGGGTCGTCACTTGGATGAGTGCTTTATCTGCATAAGACCTTCTGTGCTACTTGTCTAGTTTTTTGGTTGTTGCATACAGATGAGCCTACACATATCTTTGCCTTGTATGTTCTTTGGATCTTATGGCACAATGTAATTTTGTAATATTTTGTTTATTCTGCTTATTGTAATATTTTACTATGTAATCAGCAGCATGTGTTTTGACATGCACGCACGCACGCGCGCGCACACACACGCACGCACGCACGCACGCACGCACACGCGCGCGCACACCACACCACACACACACACGCGCGCGCGGGGATCTATAAAAATATTTGTGTACAAATGTTTCTGGGAGTTTCTTCTAAGTGTGATAGTTCTTGTGTTTGCCACATGTCACATCACCGCCTGGGAAGGAGGGTGCGTGTGACAAAGAGAGTGAGAGTCCAACGGGACGTGTAGGCAGTGATGGTCATGGTGCAGAGGGAGAGCTAATGTTTATATGGGGAGAATGTGGTATAAGCGTCCGACCTAATGGGGGCTAGACTTGGGTTGTGTTGTCAGCAAGACAGCGTTTTCTGCCGCACAAAGATGGCTAGCATAATTGTTTGCCATTTTGAGCACTGCTTTTGTCTCCAACTTATGTGCGTCTATCCTGCATGTATTGAAGACAGCATAGATCTTTTGCTTAGCAATTTCTCCAGCGTAGGAAGAATGGAGTTTGATTTCTACTCTGCTGTATGTCTCCTGGGACAAGACCTAATCACAGAAAGCCGGCAGTAAACAGAGTATCCTGGCGGTGGGTGAGGCTGTGATTGTCACCAGCCTGGGTCCATTGGGAGTCGCTGCAATAAATACGATGTGGCATACTTCCCCACTTCAACCTATTACATGTGCCTACACAAATCAACGTTTTAATATTTGAGGTACTGTGATAACTTGTCCTAAATGTTTTGCTGTGTGTTTAAAAAGAAGTCGCAACTGTCATAAAATATCTAGAGCATACTATTATTGCACCATTTTATGAGCATATAAATTTTAATATTTGGGTAACTTTATTGTTGTACACTAAATATTCTTTTTAACCTTGCCCAATTGGTTTAGAGAAATTTATATAATAATACCTTTTGGTAGCGCTTTACGATAAGATCATTTCAGAATCTGGAACTATTTCTATATTGTTAAATGCTGCCTTAAGGTTGCAGCTGAGTAAATGTAAACTCATAAAATTGGATAGTAATGTATGTGTATTTGCTGTTTGTGTTTGCAGCCAAGTAAATATAATTGTGTTATGCAGTTAAATAAATGAAAAATAGATTTTCCAGATTTTGAGCTTTTATATTTGTAATGGAAAATTCACTAGAATATAAGATTTAAATGAAATGAGAATTTGCTGCCTTGTTAAGAAGTAAATTTTCTTGATTTTGGTCATTTATATTTGAAATGGAAAGATTACTAGAGTATGTAATTTTAATGAAAGTGTAAATTTGCTG
Organism: Dryococelus australis; assembly: GCA_029891345.1. Lineage (NCBI taxonomy): Eukaryota > Metazoa > Arthropoda > Insecta > Phasmatodea > Phasmatidae > Dryococelus > Dryococelus australis. The sequence continues at coordinate 129,182,528 of CM056995.1, read as the reverse complement.
CTGTGCCTTTTTATGCAATTGAGTAATTGAAACTTAAATTTGCATTCTTTGGCCGCTTTGGTTTTATATATATATAAAATTCTTCTGCGCTGTGTATGTCACTGAACTCCTCCTAAACGGCTGGACGATTTCAAAGAGAGGGGGAGAGATTAAGAAATGTACAGGACAAGTTGTCAGAGGGCTGAGAGAGAGAGGAGAGAGAGAGAGAGAGAGAGAAGAGGAGAGAGAGAGAGAGAGAGAGAGAGGGAGAGGAGGAGAGGGAGAGTGAGAGGAGTTGTGAGGTGCTCATCCACCTCTCTCTCTCTCTCTCTCTCTTTTTACTCAAGAAATAAAAAATATCTATTTTATATTCTTGTATAATTTTGTAATAAATTGTTTTGATTGGACTTTGTGTGCCTGTTTTTTGAACTTTAGGTTAACCCTTCATGACTGTTTTTCTTTCTGTAGTAGCCAATTTTGGTTTGAAACCAAACTTTTACCCATAAAATATTTTTAAAATTTTTGGATACTTATGTATGTAATGAGTGGGGTAGCCTGAGGCTTCAGTCAGGGTTGGCTCACTTTAAAAGACAAAAGTCCATCCTGTAAGCACAAGGTGTATTCCATTGTAGCTGTACCAGACTTTAAAGATTATTTGTTTATATTTATGTGTCTAGAGCTGGATATTTACTATTTTTCTAGTAATTTAAAGCCCTTAGCCTAAGAAATAGCTATTACTGTATTTTAGGACACCACCTAAAAATTATTATTAATTTACTTCATATTTCTACGTTGACTGGTCTCATCTCATATATCATCTTTGGAAGTGTTAAAATATTTTATTGCAGTTTTCTCTATGTACACTACCTGTGTTATCACTCAAATTTTGCCATGGAGAAATTATCCTATTTAAAGACTGATTAGTATGTGTTACGTCTCAGAAAGTGACTCATATCTGGGATTCTCCTGTTTTAGTAAGTGTCACTGTGAGAACCCTGGAGAACTCTCTCTTTAGACACCATGTAGAGCAGTTCATCACGAGCTTTGTTCCAGTAATATCGTGGTAAATTTTGCTGATAACCATCCGTCATAAGCGAGGGATGTGTTAGAGAGACGCCTCAGTTATTATTAAATATGCGGGGCACAATTAAGAAAAGGCCCAAAACTACATTGTTAATTTTTGAGTGCTTCAAAACTGAGTTACCTTCTCCACTGCAAGAGCAGCTTAAGTATAATTTTACTTGTGTGTATGATCCAGCATCAAAGGCAACCTGTCTTACATCTGCAAGGCATTAATTTTGTGGGACAGTTTTAATTTAAAAATTTTCAAGCAGATTTTTAAAGTAATATTTGGACTAAATTTTCTGAATTTTTAAATTAAGGGCATGGCTTATTTAAAGAATTTTAACAAGAAGCCAGTGGATAAAATTATCATGTTCTACACAGCCGAACGTAATGAACTTTTCTAGCAAGATTAATTTTAATAAGATTATTTTGAACCTATCAAAAGAACTTACTAACTCACGTAAATGGCTATTTTTTTTGTATGTTTTAGTGAGGTGATTTAGAATTCTGATATCACAGAGATAGTTTTCGTTTGACGACGGCATCTCAAGTTGATAATGTACACTGAAACTTATGAACCAATTAATTATTTTTTAATAGGCAATCACTATTTTCACACAGTTTCTTCTGACAAATAAAATTTCATTTTCCACAGAATTGAGAGTCAAATGTTTATGTAGATTAGAAAGTAGTTATTAAGAGTGTTTTCATACAAATTGTATGAAAGTTTTGATTTTGTCTTTAGGGTATATGGAACATATTTCTGCAATATTTCATTGCAATTTTTCAAGGGTTAAAAGATATTTCTCATGCTATTTAATTCAAAAAGGGTTGCCACTTATGATTGGTGTTATGTACTAGCTAGCTGCAGCGAGCAAAGATAAAATACGTGGCATCTAGACAATTCTATTTTGCATCACATTCATGCCCGACAAATAAACCTACATAATTAATTTTATTTTAATTATTATCTCTTGACACAATACTATATTTAATTTACTTTACACATATCCATAATTAGTTACTTTAAACCATCTTTCAAGTGCATGCAAATAACTCCCTGTAGGATGCTCCTGTTCATCTTGCTCCAGTGTTACTTTAAGCAGCATCTGTTGGAAATGACATTACCAACTGTTTTGTATTACTTTGCACATGTTAATGTAATGGACAAAGATTTCCCCACAGTGTAGGGAGATTATAGAGAGGAAACTGCCATGCTTACAGTTCTAACCACGATACTAGCGCTATCTCTGTTTCGGGAACAAAACTGCAAGTCCCATCGACAGCTACAATTGATGAATTGTATACACAAGATATTTTGTGATCTACCTGTTTTGATCATTTTCACAATCAATAGCTTTGTATTTCACCAGTAAATCGAAAATAATTATCAGAATGAATACATTTATGTTGCTTGTGATCAATATATAGGAAGAGGGGAAGGAAGACTAACATAAGCATTAACACTTTGATATTATTATATAGAAATTATACTCCTTGCCTATCTTAAAAACTTGAGTGCACACAATTATTGTATTGCTTCTGCATAGTGATGAAATATCAATTCAATTTATGTACATCTAGTTTATAACCAAGAAGAAAAATAATTTCCACATTATAGCCTAATGTTCTCCAATAATAATGCTTTCATTTTTAGTTGTGTGAACAGCCGCTCATTTTTATTTTCTATCATTTGCAGCCATGGCCGATGATGTAAAATTTAATCAGTCCTAAGAATAACATGAACAAAATGTATCTTCACAATTTTCTCCCTACTCACTCCTATAAAATCTTAAAACAGAAATGTTTTCAATACTAACTACTAACACATGTTTTCACTACACTTATACAGGATTTACGGTAACGGCTATTCAACCATGCTATAAACAACGGAAAATTTAAGCTATCTGCTGTCATCTGCTCTTCTGTGCTGTGACTGGCTGAGGCGAGACACGTGACAGTTTTTTTTCGCGGGACACTAACGCCATCTAACTTTCGGAGACACAACTTCCTGAATTCACGTGGAATCTGTGGGCCTATCGAGTTTCCTCCGTCTGGTTTCCCTCTTTCACCCTAATTTATCAACATGTGGTATGCCATTTCTGTATTCATCATATAATCCAGGATTCAAAACTATGTGAGCTGAGAGGTGGCAGTAAGAGCAGCTGGTTACCATGGGTTGTCTCCCCCCCCCCCCTCATGCCACTGAGGCCACTCTCTGATTGTAAGCAAATTGGAGTGGAGAGCTCTGGGTTGCTATTAAAGATGTCTTGAAAGCAGATAAAAGTGAAATGAGGTGGATATGGAACAGTACTGGAATGCAACGGCGAGGGAAACAGGAGATCCCTAAGAAAAACAGCAACCAGCTGTATCGTCCAGTAAGATTCCCACATGCAAAAATCTGGGAATGACCCGGCTGGGAATCAAAACCAAATTTGCTTCTGTGAAAGGCATGTACTCTAGCTGCAACACCAACCATATCTCTGAAATGCAAATGTGTGGATTAGTGAAATTGTGACCACACTAGAGTATTGATTTTGTCCAGTAATTAAGTAAAGCAGTTTCAAGTCATGGTTAGGGAGGGATGTATTTTTGGAGCAGCATAAAAGTGACTTGCTTGCAAGAGACTTGGCATTGTTCTGTGTTACAGCCTAATTCACTTTTACAGTTCCCTAGGTGGAAATTGTTGTGGTGTAAATTATTAAATTACTTTAATTTCTTTAGCATTCCAGCAACCTTGTTTTCTGTGGCACCTTGGAGTACTGTGGTGGATGAGCCCAGGTCTCAAAATTTTCACAAGATGGATATCCCTTCATGATTTGTAGCATGGGTTGGGAGTCTCCTTCGACATTTGACATTGGGGAATCACCACTCCTCCCCACAACTTACTAACACTTGTTCTACGTTGTGAGTGAAGATATTTCGATGGATCTTAACATTGAGGTCTTGAGAGCAGATGAGGATAATTGAGGTGAGTATGGAGCAGCACCGGAATGAAAAGGCGCGGAAAACGGGAGATCCCAGAGAAAACCCACCAACCAACGGCATCATCCGTCACAATTCTCTGGACATTGAAGTCCCAATAGCTGCAATGAAGAACATAGCCTCACCTTTTTCCGACAGTCATCTAAACTGAAAGCAGCTCCTTGCATTGTTCAATCATAGCACCTTACAGAGGAGGATGACTAAAACATCCTGACTTAACTCTTGACAACAAAGAAGTGAAAGCCATATGCCAATGGTGCACATACCCTAAATGTACCGATAAACTGTTTCCACAGTTATTTTTCAGTGGTCCCGGTAAAACTCCTACATAAATAATGGCAAAGCTTGATGCACGACACATTTTCACGCTGCTGAAGAGCGCACCCTTCCAGGCGACTTTGCCCCATCTTTGAAATAGAAATTCTTATGGGTGAGTCACAAACTAAAACAGTAATGGAGGCGAGACATATGGCCGACATAAAGATGACAGAGCCTCAACGGAACCTTCAAACCAAGTGCTTCTAGCATTTACTGTTAGCCTGTTATCACATCAAGAAGCCGTCCCGTCAATGCCCCTCACCAAAGAGTGCCCTGTTCAAATTTGCAGCGCCCACAGGACAGCCGCGATATTCAAACATTGCACCGCTGTAACGGTAGTAGGCCTTCCAGTGGAGAGTTACGGCCTGTCTGATCACAGAGGGGCAAGATATGTCATCTCCTTCATGCCAAGCACCATGCCTCTGAGATAAGGATCCAGGAACCCATAAGTGTGACGTCAAATGCTCCACCCCAGAGAGGCGGGGCTACATCCCCCGCACCCTTCTGAGCACCACGAAACTGGGAAATTTTGTATAAAATAAATCCCAGTGTGGACTCAGGGAAGTCTACTGCACCTCTCATTTGCTGTGAAGGCGTGAGGGTGCTAGCACAAGGGCTGAGTCCCTTATGTGCGGCGGGTACCAGTGGACATTGACACCCCCGCAAGCTCCGGAGGACCAGCCACCTTCCAGAGGCTCGCAACCTCTTCGGCAGCAGCCATCAACGACCCAGAGGACCTCCAGCTCCAGAGGCCTTCCACCTCTTCAGGCCTCCACCAGCAGCTCTGGAGGGTTGTCAACGCCATCCCAAGGGTCCTGCCGATGTCGTCTACCCAACTTTCTCAAACCTCTTCTTACCCCACCAGGTTTTTGTCACGATGATAATGTCCCCTTCTGGTAACCCCTGAGGTCCTAGCCAGGCCACCTTATTTACCCTTCTGGTAAAGACCCCCATTATTCCATTACTAGGTCCCTTCAGGACACGTCCCATTTAATTTCAATTAGGATTAAATTATTTTGACTTGTTCAAAATTAATTCTCTTTCGCCTCATCAACCACAGTTACTGTATTTACCCAAAAGGAAGACGACCCAGAACCTAGGACAACCCCTTCCTACAAAAATATTTTGAGGGGATAATATTTAAACCTGAATTCAAGACTACCCCTGTGAAGTGCTGAAAAAATTATTTAGGTTGAATGTATTTTTGCATGAATTTATGACAAACCCTGCAAGAAGAAATGCTATTATATGAATCAAATTATATATTTTATTTTTTTTAAAGAAAACCTAATCACAATGAAATAGGTGCGTCTAACCTGGCTGTATGGTAGCAGCATCTTTCTTACACTGTAAAACTTTTGTGGGTGTTATATATTCGTAACTTGAGCCATTTTGCTTCACAGCCAAGCACTTCCTCTTTACAGTTGGTCTACATCAGATAAGGGGACCATCCTCAAAGTTGACAGGCACAGTTTCAGCCCTACAAAAATATGTACAACCATAGAACACACTATATTTAAGCATGAAAACCTTTGTCACAATCCTCTGTCTAATGGCACGCCAATTTTGGAGGACTAGCTGCAACCTGAGTAAAAAATTATGAATAGGAGCCCGTAGTAATTTTGTACATGGAACACAAAATACTGAACTAGCAGTGTCGCACATTTCTGGTATTTGTGTCTAGGTTTTGAATTGAAGATGACTCCGAATTGTAGACGACCCCTTATTTTTTCTGTCCCTTGTCTGTCGAGAAACCTTGTCTTCTTTTGAGTAAATACGGTACATTCATTTGTTTTACCAGGTCACCTTTCACCTGGCTTAATGTAATTTCAAGTAAGAATTAAAATTATTAAAATGAATCCAATTTTAATTACGAGTGTGTGGAGATCACGTGTTTACTTTTAACGTTTAATATAGTGTATTATTTCTCATATGAATTTGTTACAGATAATTCTTTTAATTATTTTAATGTTGGCAAACCCAGTATGTAAACCAGAAATATCTGTTTCTTTAGAAGATTTTTATCAGTGATTGAAGTGCTCATTTCTTTTAGTAAGGTAGAGTCAGTTGTAAGTATCGCAGCCACTAAGGCAGGCATAACACATTTTTCTAACTGTGGACATTGAGTGTCTTGGACATTTCCTTACTCTGAGCCTGCTGGAGAACGGCCTGGTTCGGAGAGGCAAGTGTCTTCGTCACTCGATCCACAGTAGGGTGTGAGAAACGTGTAAAGTCCAAAGCTCTGTTTTACCACTGGCAACTGCCGATAATTCCATCCACCGCCGCTCACTCAGCCAAATGCGGAATACCAGGGTGTGATTATACGCCATGAACTCAGTTTAACTAGTACACATTGGTAATAGGCTGTTCATGGTGAAGCGAGCACTTTTTAAGGCCCTTCTAAATTTTTCCTTTCATCCAATTTTTATCTTCCCGCTGATATTTAATATAAACACCGCATTGTGACCAATAAACACAGTGTATACATTTCCCCACCTTCAAAATTTAATGTCTGAGGCTGCAATAAGATATATTTATTATTGGTTAAAGCCTGTTGGGAGGGCCTTAAAAAGTGTTCACTTTACCATGAACAGCTTATAGGACATTTAATCTCACAGACTCCATCTTATTTAATTTTTCTTTCTTATCTGTTTTACCCACCCTCATGCATTACGTAAAGAAGGGCGGGAGTAAACAAAAATTGAAGGCTATTTTAAGACAGCTCGAGCACATGATTCTTAATTTACCTACTCCACTATAGAGAAGGAGGACCCCTTCTTCTCACCACCTATCAACCCAGAAGGAGGAATAGGATTAGAAAACTTATTGGTTGTAAAATTTGACCACACTCTTGTTGGCTTAGAGCCAACACAACTACCAAAATCCCTTACATCTATTCCTCCTCATCAACCTCAAAAGACACTTGTCTGCACCCTCCACCACAACTACAGTCGGCCGCTGTTCCACAGCTGACCCCTGCTACCAGCCAGCCGGTGAGGAGGAACACACCACCGCCGAGCATCTCTCAGGTAAAGTGACTAAAGATTGTGGCTCCTATCTCACTTGACTTTGTCCCAAACAGGGTACCAACCCGACCAACTTTATACACTGGAATTTTTCCAAGCGAACTTGAGTTCTTAGGGCATGCTCTATGTGATTTTGGCAACACGTGAGTTGAAGGCCTCCTCACAGCTTAAATCTAAAGCTATTTACCACAAAGTTATCAGAGTACAATCAGTCATAGGGTGTTGAAATGCCCCGTTCTCATTCAGAGAAGAACCCCCCCAAAAACTACCCTTTGTTAACTTCACTCCAGCATGGGGAACACATATTAAATACCGGGCATCTTTAAGGGCTTGTGTTTGACCCCGACGATGGCAGGGTAACCTCTATTTAATTTTTTCCTCACTATAGCTGATTTTGAGGTTTCAATCCTCGTTAGTTGCTTATTGCGTGTTAATCCCTATTAACATCCCCAAGTAACTACTCACATTCAAGGGGCCCACAACAAACTACCCACATTTATAATTGATTGGATATTGCTAGGGCCTAGAAATTTTCGCAAATGCGAAATAACATGAAATAATGAAACTCTGTTAAGAAATTTAATCTGAAGTTTTCTTTTTATCAGATTTCTATCTTCCTGTCACTTTTTAATATAAACACTGCCATCAGACTAAACACAGTGTATACATGAGAAATTATATTTACTTGCGAAATTCTGTAATAATTCCCATATTACAAGTGAATGTTCTTGGGCAGTTTTGAATGTCTCAATAAATTACAAGATTTATCACACAAAAATTATTGTGACGTGTCAATGTATGTTACATGACAAGTATGCTCTCGTAAGGTTTCCATGAAAATATGTACTGATTAAAAGAACAAATGACAAGTTCCATTTAGTTTGAGTGCAAGTGTTACAAAAACAACCAATTTATGTTCTAATAATAATAATTCATGTTTTTTTTTTTGCTATAAATTTATTAACTTATTAAACAAAATAAAAGTTTTTTTTTTGACGAAATGGTGAAATTTTAATGATGAAATTAGCTCATTTTATTTACCATAACAGTGGGGCCCTAGATATTGCATCAATTAAAACCTCTTTCAGTCCCGTCACCTTAGTAATTAGATGCAACATATGTCAGGCGTGCAGCAGTTTATCACTGCTGTGCAACGCGGCACAAGTCTGGTTTGCTCCCTCCCGTTGCACGCCTGAGAGGGGTCGGCAACTCGGTACCAAGTCTGGCTCGACAACCTTTATACAGCGGGGTGCAGGCTTAGGTGGTAGTGCAATAGGACAGCGAGGTCATTGTGTGCGTGCCTACACACTTTTGGTTCCCTCTACCGGAGTTGCACTCAACTGGGGGGTGATAGGCTCTGGTACAGTGGCCGGCTGCAGTTCTGGCGTGCTGGTAGGTCATATGCCAAATAGTGCCTCCTGCACTATAGGGTGGTATCCTTCTGTGACCTTGGTGAGTGGCTCAAACAAGTCCATGGGCGTGACGGTGGGTGCTGGTAAGGTGATGCATCTCAGTAATGCAGCTTGCTCACGTGGACTAACAACCAGAACCCACTGGGAAGGATATGTAGCCCTTGGGGATTTTTAGCAGTAGCTCTCGCCTTCTTGGCCCGTATCTCAACTCCACCCCTACGGGTGCAAGGCATTAGGCACAAAATCGGGACTGCAGGAGGTTGGCAGTTGACGTGTTAGTGTCCATGTGTAGGTGCAAATTACTGCAGCCAACACCGTCTCACTCTCGACGACTCTGCTAGGTAGAGACGGCATGAGCTGCGGAGTGATGGTTGTGGGAACCGCACTGTATTGTCCTGCAGGGGTAGATTTCCCTGCACCAGAATGCAACCCTCTCGGCACAACCAGTGAGCAGTGAGAGTTGACCACCCTGGTTGGCAAGTCTATCCCACCGGGAGCATACCTAGTGTCGTGGCTCTACCGTTCCTCCCACTTGGTGCACGGAATGGGTGGCCTTCCAATAATGGTGAGGTGAGGGTCCAGTGGTCACTGGTCTCCCTGGACTCCAAGAAGATCCCCTCCTCTGCACCAAAAAGTGAGTGGTGAGATTTGTGGAGGGGGGAGGGGGCAACTTTGAGCCAGAAAGCCAACTTCCATGGTATCCTTGTGTAATGGCTCTCACGTTCACTGCTGTGGCAGAGAATGGGTGACCTTCCAAGGATGTGCTGGTGTGTTGTTTGTGTGCATTCGGAAAAGCAAAACCCGGTCTCCTGCTGCGTCCTCCAGCTCCGGTATGACACAGGGAAGGAACTTGGAGTGAAAGTCAAGAGAACGGGTAAGATCGGTGTTTATTATCCAAAGGAAATAAACACAGATGGCAGAGGTGCTATCTCCTAATTCCCCACGAACTATGCAGAAGGTAAACACCCTATTTTAATACAGGGGAAGATGCCCTGTGCAAAGCTAGCAGGATAGGCAGTTAGTAGGTGCGTGTTTAACCTTGGGGCGAGCTCTACTCTCAGGTTGTCAATAAGGGACCAAACGTGTCTAAGTGTGTAACTGTCGACGCCGCTGGTTCTTCCTTCGGTTAGGTGCTGGAGAGGATCTTCGGCCCCATGAGTTGAGTGATAAGGGATCAGGAAAGACGATTGAGAACTGTAGCAAAACTGACTATCCGGAGGCCGGGATGCATCTCTTTATATACTCCTCGGGCATCCCTTTTTCCACTGGCATAGGACGTCTGGAGAGGGGGAGCAGCAGGTGCAAGCCCAGTGCCTAGATCCTCTGTGTGTGCGGCATAGAGAAGAGTGGTGGGATCTAGGCATCTTGCATGCAGCGGCATCTCACGGTACACTGTTGTACTCGTCCCGGACTTCTTGCATGATCTCGGTGGCTCATCGGGCAAAATAATAAATTATTACTGGGACGTCTGTCCCGGCCCAGTAGGTAAAACAACCTTGCAGGCGGCGACGTGACTCGTGGACCAGCTGTTAGGGATGCAGTTACGCTGATAAGTAGCAGTCGTTTAATATTAATAGACAAGACGCCATGCATCAATTTATTGATAGAACACTGTAACGCATTAACAGTTTTTGGTACGCGCTGTTAGCTCGCAAATCAATAGTTTTCCTTGCTTGCATAAAGTTTATTTAGCAATATTCATGCACTTCAAAAGGAGCTAGCATGATGAAATATTTATTCACTGAATTAAAATGTTTAAAATTCCACTGTTAATAGCTAGTCCAGTTTAAATAAACTGGAGATTCTGAATGCTGACATATTCACATTGTTGTGGTGTGGGCAAGCCATTGCTTTGGCGCTTGTGTGAACCCACCAGCACAACCCTAAAGAGAGAGAGAGAGAGAGAGGTTGCGGAGGCGAGGTGCTGTCACGAAACCAGGACACGACATGCAGAAGTTGTAACAACAGTTTGGAAGATTATTAAACAGATTAAGTACGGTTTTAAACATATTGATGGAGTTGTGTTCTACCTCTGAGATACGCATCCCCAAATAGATTGTACGACACTCATAAGGTGGCCCGTAACAATAGGAATCTATCACATTTGTGAGAGGAAGTGTAGGCTGTGTAAATAATTAAATGTGTTATATTAGCCTAAACTCTAACTTCCCTCTATAATTTTAGAGAAAGAAGATGCTAACAAACGCTAATTGGTATGGCGTGTTGCGAGAGCACAAACTCCAAATCTCTTGGCAACATTAGAAAGAAATTCATTATACAAATGATAAATCATTAAACAATACAATGTCATGGACATGCGATGTACTAACGTGACATGACACCCTGTGGCAAGAGAGGGGAACGTCACCACGTCTAAAGTGCTTTTGTGTGTGCTAGGACAGTTGCACCGTCGCACACTGGGGGGTGTTTAGGACTCTAGTACTTACATGGTACCAGAGCTTGTCCAGTATATAGCAAGGGTCTGGTAGCTTTGCGGCAGGTCACAAAGTCTGGTACGGTGACTACCACTTTACACCTTCAGTTGGTTTGTTCTAGCAGGTATACCTGGCTGACGTGTAACCTGAGGAGACTCCCTGATCAGAGGCGGTTCTGTCCTGGGGGAGTTAGAACTTGGTAGGATGGTGGCGATCCCGTAGGATTTGTCTTAACTCAGAAAGATGGTGAACATGGGGTATCTTCGCTATTGATGCATTTATCGATTTTCCGTGTTGTTTTGTATTTACACGGCATTCAAAAACGATTGAAGCGCACAATCTTTGGTGAATGTACCAATGATAAATACGGTGAAATGTAAATAATGGGAACGAAAAATCGAAAAAACCACTGTATTTCATAGCTAAACGATTGTTCCGAATATATTTTGGTTTTTTTTTTTTGACAGAATATCTGATTGATAGATGTGGGTAAATTAATTATTTAAGGGTGGTAGCATGCAGATTTTTTTAAGATTGTTTATAGAGGATATTTGTGGAGACCGTAAAAAAAAAGACTTATAGGAAATCAACATAAACGGGATATCAACAACAAGGTTTCACTGTATTCACACACCCATAATAAGCAGTAAAATATTTATACCAAACACTGGGTTGCCACACTATTTTTAGCTGAAAAATTCCTGACATTTACCTGATTCCTATACAAAAATTATTTTACCATTGACCATTTTCTGTAGCACACTTTTACACCAAAATTATTCAAATCTTGCAACACAATGCACCTGAATATTTAAAACAAAGAAAAACTAAACATTTTTTCCACAATCATCAAGCACATAATTCCCCGACATTTCACTACGGAGTTCAAAATTACCTGACATTTGCTTGATTGCCATGACAGTTTTAAAATTCCCTGACACATTACTGTTTTCCAGGTTTTTCAGAAAAGCTGCAACCATGCAAACACCAAACACGTCAGAACTAAAAAGTTCACATGGACAAGATTGTAGTATTTGTGAGGGAACTCACCCCACCTCAGCAATGGCAGCCCCAAACATATCAGGCCGCTGGTTGATGCAAGCACCCACAAGCAGTCCACCATTCGAACCCCCTTGGATGACGAGCTTGCTGGAGCTGGTGTAGCCCTCGGCTATCAGGTACTCTGCTGCATACTGGAAGTCATCAAACACGTTCTGCTTGTTGTGGAAGCGACCACCATTGTGCCATGCTTCCCCGTATTCCCTGCATACACCACATACACTGATCATCTTCGGACATATCCCCAACATTGGCTCACTAATTGCCAGCATAAATATTGAAATCAAGCAGTTAAAAAGAAACGTGGAAAATTTATTTATGTTTGGTTTTCCTTCCAACACACCCATGCTATAAAGCGCTATAAGTAGTGCTGGACCGATACCAGATTTAGCTGATACCAATGCATTGTTACAGATATCAGATAACGATACCCATTACAATACCTACTGTGGAAAAATCCATACTGAAGTCACCATTTCGAAATAAAGAAATTTACTTACCAAGTGTATAAACATAACATTTAATGTAGGTCTACTTACATTTGTGATTTTTTTTTCTACAGTTTCAAAGAACCCTGCGATACACGATAAAAATACCTACAAAAAGATGGATTCTTCACATAAAACAATTTCCCTACAAAGATACAAGTAACAATAAAACATTAATAGCTATTTGTGACATTTTAACTTTTGGACAGAAAGACATTATGAGTAATTAACTGAATGACTTCTACTAGCATTGAAAGTATTTTGAAAAGCTGATCGATATCTGTGTTGAAGTCAGTATCACACTATGTACTATTTGATGCTTTTAAGTAAACATACAAAACAATAGGTAAATAAATTTCACATAAATTCTTCTAAATTGGAGAATATAATCAGCACTGAAAGAATGCTTTAGTAATATATATTTTAATCTTAGGTCAGGGTCACTTAAAAAATTTATGTTTTAAACATATCAAATAGAAAATATTAAATCTACTACATTGTGTACCACATTTTTTTTTTTAGCAGAATTCAACTTTGTTTATATTCAAAAAAATTAAAAATTATTAATATGTATAGTTTATAAATTCAGTACACCCTTATTTTACTGAGAGTAAAATTGAAGCACTGCCAGTTGCCAGGTAATTAATGTCAGATTTCATACTGCTTTTAAAAGATTTTAAATACTAAAATGGAAAGGTTAAGCTGCAATATGATGCCTGCAAAGCTGGTAATTTGGTGATCCACAGTACAGGCTGTAGATGATTATTTCTTACAGATCCTGTCACAGCAGGCGGCCATAGTGGGGTGGGAGCGCCATTTCACTCTCCCTCACACTTCCCGCAGATGATTAACTCTCTGCAAGGTAGCTTTTCTCGCCCGCTCTTCCCGGTTGTTACGTGACAGGGGGTCAGTTTAGTTCTTAGAATACGAATGGCAACTGCTGCCTCAAAACAGCAGCAGTTGAGCTTGTCTTACTCCAAAGTCGTCACCCATTTCTTATCCTCTGGTGTTAAGGCCAAGCATAGGTAAACTGCGGTACTGGCGCCGATTATCTGAGTTTATTTAGTAAAATACTTTCGATATCAATACTATAAATATCGGCAGAAACTATGGTATCAGCATCAGCCCAGCACTAGTTTTAAAACACCTCATCATTGATAGGAGATCAATTGTATATGAAAGAAAGGTAATATCTGGGTTAAGTAATTAATTACAATTCTAATTTTCGATTTGATTATGCTTGAGGATTGAAACTTAATTACCCAGAGTCAGATTGTAACTATAAGTGTTGTAGCGATAAGCCCTGATGTTAACAGAGATCGAACACAAGCCCCTCAAATGGCTCCAGCTCTGGCGGGGTTTCCACGTTGAGAGAAGTAGAGTTATTGTTTGGGGAACTTGTGAATATTCTTTCTGGTCGGCGATTTGAGGACTGCAACCCCTACTGCTAACTTCACGTTCACGCCAGTGTCATGAGGATCATACTCAAGAATTTCTAATCTCGCTTAGGCAGAATGCCAGAGTAGAGAGTGGGCCTGGTTGATTTTCAAATGGGGACAAAGTCAATAGAGACAGGGAGCACTACTCTCCAACGCATTACATGAGGTCCACGAGGCGGTGGCACCCTCCTCTTCTCTGGCTGGCTCAATGAAGCGGTCGGCGACTGAACAGAGGCCGACACTGGTTGCACAGAAGTGGTGTCCTGCAGGTAGACTCCTGGAGTACGTGTGGAGGGATTGTGTTGTAAGATCCGGGTAGTAATGTGGGGTCAAATCCAAGGACGGCAGTATCAAAATGCACTACTATTAAATGTTCTAATTGTGAGCGGCGCGACACACTGATAGGCGGTGTAAATAATGGATTCTCCTCTATTATCACTAGGGGAGGTAATTTGGCTATATCAGCTTCTAACTGTTTTAAAATTTGCTTTAAGTTTCTCACCTCTTTTATATTTGTAAGCCATAAGGTCCTATTACTGAATCACTTAAGACAAAGCCGGTTAAAATGGTGGGCCTACCATGTACTTCTAGGAGTACAGATTTCGCTACGCAACATACACTTTGACATTCCACGTCTGGCCGTTACCCAGCAGTGAATGGCACTATCAAAGCAATCTGAATTTGGGCAATCTTTGTTGAGATGCCTTCCTAGGCAGTGCCAACAGCGGGGTGGAAAAGGGAGATGAGGAGGGGCGGGCCGCTGACCATTTGTCACTTGCGATGAGGGAGTCAGGAGGCGACCTTCGGAGTGCATGATGGGCTGTCAAGCTGTGCATGAGGTCTGTTATTTTTCCCTATCTTTCTCGCCCGCTTAACAAGGTCTTCCTCTGTCTGCAGTTTTGGGGTGATGAGGTTCTGGAAAGAGGGTAGCAGAGTGCGTGTAATATTACGAAAGAAGCTCGTCTTGCTCTTGACTGGGTAGATGCATTTATACATGTGTCTTCCTACGGATATACATCTCAACCTCCTCCTCTGTGATGAGTTGAGCCAAGACTTCCTCCTCAGTAAACTGCGAAGTCAGCCAGTGGCTCAACTGTTCCCACTCAATCACAAATTCTCTATATTTCATCCACCATTCCTTCGCCTTCCCAAGGAATTGTTGGGTTTTCTTCACCCATTGTTTGTGGGGTATTTTGTGGTCACTGAATTCCCTCCCACATTCATGAAAAACATGACAGAGGCTTTGCGCTGTCTCCCATTTAATTCTGGTAGCTGAAATTCAGCGTGAACGTGGGATAGCTTGAGGCTGTTGCAATCTGGGATTGGTCGGTTGATGTGACAGGTTACATTGACAGACCCCGCAGTGATATACCTGGCCGGTATGAGTAATCTGTTCATCCGGCCAGCCTATACACGCCAGATGGTACTCAGATGCACAGGTTATGCATCTAACTGTAAAGGGACCCTGTCCATCACACCCGAGCCAGTTGCACCTGGCTGCTTGTAGGTTTCTACACTATACACAGCAGTATTCTAAACTGTGTGTATCGGGGGGGCGTCTTCCCACCCGATGCAAGTGTAATGGAAGAGCTTTGTACAGTGGATCTAATACAAGCCTGCGCACTCATGTATCCATGTCACATCTTTCAGTGGCATCGTGTGTGCGGTCTCCGGGTGTTAGAGCCACTAGGATGTCCTGTTCGCTCTGGTCTGAGGCGGACATGGTGAACAATAGTGGATAGGCACCACAGGGTGTTTATTACTGCAAACTCCCTGAAATCCAAGTGAGCTAACCATACCCGTTTAGCGGAAACTAAATTGGTAGGGTAAATGAGATGTCTATCTTTAGGCCGTACTGAGCTTTAAGAAGACTGGTGATTGGGAATTGCTTATTCGTTAGCAATTTGTGTGGCACGCTGGTCATGTGATGTCATCCTAGAATTTTAGTTGTTCAAATAATCTAGGGTAGGTAAGGAGCTGTGGAGCACTGATAACAGCTAATTCTACTATAACCACATGGGTTATAATTTTTCAACAGTACAGTCGTGAGTTACGCAGGGGCCGCTCGAAATGACTCGTGTACCCCACTGGTGACCAAGCAAATGGTTATTGTATGTTATGGTTGGTGTTACTCAACTACTAAACACAGGAAAGCGGATTGCCTTAAATATACAACTAAGGGTGCGGCTGCACCCAATTTTAACTTTTCTCACAGTTCAAAGGGGTGACTACTGGGTTTACAAATACCTGGAAGGTTTTGTTTTACCAAAGGGTGTGGCTGACGTAGTTTAAAGATGCCAAGGCTGAACTATTTGCAGCTTACGGCCCACGTTGGGAACCAATTTATTTGAAGCATTTTAAGTCACCTGATCACTGATAGGGGATCAATTGTATGTGAAAAAAGTATGATATCTGCATTAAGTAATTAATTACAATTCAAACTAGAGTTGTTCAGATATCATGTTTTCCAATGGCGATAGATTCCCCGATACTGTTGCAGATTCCCTGATACCATTACCAATACCAATGCTCTCCCATTTGTTTGTTGTTACAGCTCACCATTATTGTGCAGAAATATAAGAAATAAAAATTAAAAGAGATTTTCCCAATATTATTGCCACCAATAGCAAAGCGAGATGAAAATTCTCCACTTGCATCCATGATATATGTATTTGGCACGTATATGCAGCATCAGAAGTTTTTGATAAAAAATTAAGGATAATTAATATTTCATGTATAGGCCACACTAAATGTTTGTATTCCTGTGAATATTGTTAAGTTATGATTTTGTACAAACATAATACATTCCAACTTAATTTCTCCACTACAAAAAATTTCTGACAGAAAACTTGTATTATGTTGCAATGTTTACAAATAAACGTCACACTATTACTATTCCACATATGGTAATGTGATTTGGGAAAGCAAAACCATGGCAACACGCACAAAATGGTGTCTATCAATGTGTAGTGATGGTGCGGCGGCGGTTGTGCGAACTACACAAGATACCCTCTTGAACAGCAGCAAATTTTTTTTCTAATGTACATCTTGAATAGTTATTGATAAAGTGCAGTGAATAGAGTTTCCTTAATTTTGCATAGCCTTTTTATAACTTTTCAGATATATTTATTAGCATTACATTTTTATACATAATGCATTCATAAATTTCATGAAAAAATATTCAAGTAAAAAAAGTTGCGTGCATTGACGTCGCATCGCAATTCAATATCTCAAAAATATGCCACTGCTGCTCCTTTCTTGTCACTATCAACATGGCTGCCGGTCAAAAAAAATTTAAATTGTTTGTTGATAATCTAATAAAATTCTACAGTACATATTTTTTATCCATATGTACTGCATTCCCACATTTTTTTAATTTCTTTTTTTATTTTGTGCTTTCTAAATACACAATGTGTAGACTCAGACGTCTATTGTTATTATTTACTATTTTTTTGTTACAAAGTACGAGTTGAGTGCAACATCGCGTCTCAACAGGTTATTTTGGAAGTGGTAAATTACATAAATAGGACTAAATACTGGGCAGCAAGATGTAAGCGGAAAAAAGTGTTGTAAATTAATTTTATTTGTGATTTCTATAAGTATTACTTGTGCATGATGACATAATGTATTGTATACCAACTTGTATGTTTTGGCGAGTACAGATGACTTGTACTTTTTTTGTTAATACTTTGTTGTTTAATTATCGGCAATGCTACATACATTTTTTGTTCAATTGATGCGGATTAAATTAAATTTTGAGTTCAGTAAAACTGACTTTTTTTTAGCATTATTAACATTGGAATTTGGTCGGGAACACAGAAAATGCTTGTTGGACACTGACTTTCTGTTCAAACGGGTTCGATGGTTTGAGTTTAGAATGTAATAACCCAATTTCACTGTCTATAATGGATACTAATGTATTAGCTCTATACCATGCCCAATACAGAATCATTGGAAAAAGGTTAATTATCTGCCGATTGTGATACTTGGTATCGGTATCGAAACAACTCCAATTCTAACTTTAGATTAGGTGATGCTTGAGGGTTGAAACCTCATTACCCAAAGTCAGCCATTAACTATAAGTGTCATAGTGGTAAGCCCTGACATCGACGGAGACTAAACACATGCCCTCAATTGGCTCTGGATCTGGTGTGGTTCCCCACGTTGAGAGAAGTAGGGTTACTGTTTGGGGAACTCGTGAATATTCTTTCTGGTCACAAATTGGAGACTGCAACCCCTACTACTAACACTATGTCCAATGCTCAGAGCGATAAACAGATTTGATTTAAGTGACAGAGGTGGCCTTCAAATAATGCAATGCCAGTGTTGTGAGGATCATACCTGGGGATTTATAATCCCGTTTAGGCAGAATGCCAGAGTAGAGAGTGGGCCTGGTTGGTTTTCGAGTGGGGACAAAGTCGAAAGACACAGGGAGAACCAATCTCTGATGCGTTACCTGAGATCCACGAAGCTGTGGCAACATCCCCTTCTCCGGCAGGCTCGATGAGGTAGTCTGCGGCTGAACTGCGGCCGACGCTGGTTGCGGAATAGTGATGTTCGTGCTGCAGGTAAACTCATGGGGTATGTGTAGAGGGATCGTGTTGTAAGATCTGGGCAGTATTATGGAGTCAAGTCCAAGGGCAGCAGTATCAAAATGTACTACTAGTAAATGTTCTAATTGTAAGCGGTCAGACACACTGATAGGCGATGTAAAGAATGGATTTTCCTCTACTATCTCTAGGGGACATAAGTTGGCTATATCAGCTACCACATGTTTAAAAAATTTGCTTCAGTTTAAGAGTAGTTTCTTACCTACTTTTTATTTATAAGCCTTAAGGCCCAATTACTGAATCACTTAAGAGAAAGTCTGTTAAAATGGCAGGCCTACAGTGTACTTCTAGGAGTCTGGTTTCGCTACGCAACATCCACTTTGGTGTTCCATATCAAGCCGTTACCCAGTGGTGGATGGAACTATCAAAGCAAGGGATATTTATGTTACCAGACAGTGATTCCTCGGTGTGGTTTACAACCAAGGATCAAGTAGTAAGGATAGATCTCTCTCTGACTTGGCCGTTCTCTATCAGGGCAGAGCAGGATGCTATCAGAAATACTCGATTCCATGAATGGAAAGGAGTACCTGCGCTTTTAGGCGCACCTGAAGACCTACCAGAGAGAGACACTGTATTTTGCCAGCAGAATTCTGTTTGCCTCTTAATGGTGTGATGTATTTGCCTTTGTGGCTATCTGTATGCGGTAGCCAGCTTCACCTTAAAGTGTGAGCAATGCAAGCTCAAATACTGCTAGTGCCTTAAGGGTCAAAGGGTTTCATCAAAGCTATGAGAGAGAACACAGAGAATTGAGATTTCAATATAAATACATTGGATGAAATACATATTTAAATAAAATGATATGTGGGTCCACACTCTCCTGAATTAAACTCAAAAGAAATATTAATTTTTAATATTTATTTTATGGAAGATATTACGTTAAAGCCAGGTGAAGGCAACCTGGACAAAACATAAAATGACGTAGTCTGGTGTGATATCAATGACCAAAATAATTGAACGACAAATAGCCAATTATAAAACTCCTAATTGAATTGAAGAGGATTGTCCTAAAGGGACTTAGGTGTTCAATCAAAGTGAGAGGTCTACACCCAAGTGGTGAAGAAGCGGTTTGGCTAAGACCTTAAGCGTTGTCCAGAGGGGACGTCGTTGCCATGACCTACTGTCACCTGGGTGGTAAAGGGAGGAAGAGGTTGAGGAAGTGGTAGAGGATGACGTCTGGAGCTGCTAACAGAGGCTGTTGTGGAAGACCTCTGGAAGGTGGAGGTCGTCAATGGCCACTGTTCCTATTTGTACTCAATTTTCCACCTTGGTGGCTCTCAGAAGGGTGAAGGGGGAATCATCCGCACTCCTAGGGGGTTGGAAGCTCTAATGCCACACATGGGTTCCTGGATCCTAATCTGAGTGGCAGTCGGCGCGAGGCAATGACATATCTTGCCCTGTGCGTTTGAGGAGACTTTGACTCTCTGCTGGGAGACCTGCCCTTCAGTGGCGTGAAATTTAAATATCGCGACTGTTCTGCGGGAGCAGCAAATTTGAAATGGCCACATCTTTGGAGAGGGGTGTTGATGGGACGACTTCTAGGTGAGATGCAGTGAACAGTAGCAGAGATCACGTGTCTGTATGTTACGTTGACGGTCTGTTAACTTTGGTAGACCACATGTTCCGCATTCATTACTGTTTTTCTTTGAGAGGTGATTTTCCCATCGGGTGATTGTCACTCAAGATGGGGCGAAGACGTTTGGTAGAGTGCGCTTTCCAAAAGCGGAGGAATGCGTCACGCGTCAACTATTTACAAACAAAATTGTTGTAACCTGATTATGTATTACATACAGTGAATCTCCTTTCTTTACACTTCTCAAGTAACCAGAAAAAAAAATGTTTTGAAATGCAGGAAAGTGCAAAAAAAAAAAAGGTGAATCTATGCTGTGTATGCATTGCGTGGAACAAAGAAAACTGGTGTAAAATACATGGAAGTGTAAAATCAAGGGGTGTACAAAAGGGGTTTTACTGTAGTTGCATCAATAGTCAGTTGTAAGTGTACCAATACTTAAAAGCACATACATTAACCCTCGTTTCTAAAAACCCCTGGAATAGTGAATAACAACCCTTTTTGGGGAACCATAAAAAAAATCTAAATTGTTAAGATTTTTCCAATAACGACCCCGTTGAAATAACAACCTTTTTCCTAGGAGCCATGAAATGTCTTAGAATAGAAAATTTACTATATTTGAAAAAAACATTTTGATTAAACTAAGGCCAAGTCAAGTAATTCTGACAGTTCTGTTGACAAAAAACTTAGCTCAATGTTGGGATTCAGAATTAGGTTATTGTGCACCTGGCATATGCTCTCTAACATGTACTCCATTTACAGCTCACACACAGTATTATAGCACTCGATTTATTTATTTTTATTTACTCTAGCTATGTACATACACATAATTATGCCACTGTTTATATATTGTCATTCCCTAGATGTTCCCAGACAGCAGCATTAGAAAAACTATGATGGCTAAAATAAGACAGAACCAGTTTTGGTGGGAACACACTCGCAGGATGGTACTCATGGGTAGACAAACACCCAAAAGTCTGACAAACACATTTTCCATACAAATGTGCCGTCCCAGTATTTTAATGACTTAACCAGCTTTTCAGGTGGCAAGTGGTGATACACTGCAGGCTGGTGAATGGTGGTTGGCAGATAGTGGTCCTAGCAGCCAGGAGACAAACTAGGGTGAGGTGGAAAATTTGAAATGTGGCAGTTTGACTATCTTATGTTTAAGCCAGGTGTCTGTCTGGATTTGGTGATGTACTGGTAGGCCAATAGCCAACATCACAGTTCTGCACTATTATTACAAGGTGGTAGGGTCCTTACCACTATGGTTGTGTAAAAGGAGTCAAAGTTCTTGTTATGAGATACTGCATGTGGTGCAACTGTTAAGGTATCAGACACATTTATACTCCATTTCATATACGTTCACTAAATTTAGACAATTCTAGAAATGTAGAGCAGCAACAATGTACCCTTCAGTCAATGTTGTTCTAGCTATCTAGAAAACAAAGTTTGTAAACAAATGCTATGATCAATGTAGGTTAGCATTCCAGCTTACTTTATTCTTGTTATGGCCAAGTTGTACTGCTGAGGCTCAGTTTATTTTATTATGGGTGGATGAGTTTCGGAGAGACTTTAGTTTAAGTCTTTCATGAGACGGCATTGTTTTGCAGCACTTATAATATGGTGTCGTTCTGAATTACATACATATTGTTTTAATGGACCTGTAGAAAATTTTGTTTGTATGGAAGTAATATTCAAATTACTAAATTTGTAAAGTTTTAACCTCAATGAAAGAAGAGAAACAATACATTATTATGTTGTTTGTACCAATGCAAATAATAAACACATTCCGTATGTACGTAAATATTTTTGGCAAAGTTAACCTTACACTTGTCTTTCCATACAATAGTGTTACTGTTACACCACAAAACACCGTTTGAATAGTGGTTTTCTAGGCTATGTGCATTTCAAACATTCTAATAACCATTTCTAAATACATTATTTACAAAACACTTTGACTCACGGTCTGTAATTCCTATTTGAAACTCCTGAACATATGTTCTATGACAACCCTTGGACAAGTTTGTCTGCCACTGATATGAAATAATTTGCAGAATCATTCAGTAAATACAACATGTCACTGGTTTCCCGAAACTAATAAACTGGGGAACAAAAATATATGCTGATCTATAATATTACATTTCACAAAAGAAAATTCACTACAAGGGCACCCCTACAACCAACTATATTTATTGAAATTAAATACGAAAATCATTAACTACTGATAAAATATTCCAACAACACCAGTAAGGTATTCGCAAAAACGTGACACAAAGATCACATGCACAATAGCGTTCACAGAGCTGGAAACGTTTCATTGACCATAACTGTTCGTAAACTCTGCCATAATTGATAAACATATTTTTTAACCAATTCGATAAAGGCAAAAAAAATTGTACATTATTTTAAAAACATAATTTGAATCACAAATATTGCAAGTATAATTTAAGTTTTGAAATTACAACCTTCAGTTCTAAATACTACTTTCTTCAATGATGATCATCGATATCGCCAACATAACATACATCTCGCAACCAATCATTATCCGACACAATACTCAGCAAACGAAAGCATTTACTATTTACATAGTGTGTAGGTTGGTCACATTGTTTGTCAAACTTTAGTGTACTACGAAATGCAGTATAATAAGGTATCACACTGATGTACGACACATTTCTGCTTATTAGCAATGCGCACGCTACTCGCCGACTTTGCCCCATCTTCACGCATGCCACTCATACGAGGGCAAGACATTACTCCATTACAGTGCAACGGAAGATGTGCCTAAAGGGTACATTGGCGCATATCAAATGAGACTACAGACACGTGGCCCAAGATTGCATTGTTGGTCAAGAAACTCCAAGAAGGCATCACACTGACGCCCAACCCTTGACGTGGTATTGTACTGCTGGCTGAGACACTGGCACACTCCAGGAAGGGCAGTTAGTTCCACAGCTCGCCACTGGAGGGCAGCAACCAGTATACTCCAGCAGATCCAGTTTCAAGTCTCCAACAGAGGAGCTGTCAATGCCTCCGGCCGAGGAGGTAAGAAATGAATGGCACCCCTTCAGCATGAAGAATACTCAACCCCTGGGAGTGAGGGTAGCCAACCCCACAAGATTCAGAAATTAGTATAAACGGGCCAGCATAATCCTGGCTCAACACAGTCACTACACATCCACCACTTACAAGGGCCGGAGGTAGCAGTAGGGGCAAGTGGTCACAAACCCTCCTTCTCCACCGTTGTAAGGGCCTGAGACATTCATAAGGGTGCATGAACCACTAGACCTCTTCGCTCCAGTGATCACCATCAAACCAGAGGGTCAACACTTCTTCAGCTGCCATCAGCAGCCTCCACAGATCCTAAACTTCCAGAGGATGCCACTAGACCAGAGGTTACCGAAGACGTCACCCCTCGCCTACCACTCCACCTACTGGTAAGCCCCAGCAACTCTCTTGGTAGCAGGTTGTGTCGATGTCCCATCTGAACCTCTTCAGCCCTCCAGATGGTGTAGCTACTTCAACAACCCCTCTGGTAGTTACAGCTTTAGGTTCCTTAAGAACACTCCTCTGCAGTTAGGTTCAATTTAAATTCTCTTTACCGTTGAATCTAATTTAATCACAGACTTATACACGTTACACTTGCCTTTGCCATGATTAACGTTAAACTCAACTTCCGTAACTTATGTAAGTTCATAGGATATAGTGTGGCATCACCATTGTTTCCTAAACTATGTACAATAAATACATATTTATAGTAATTCTCCAGAATTTTCCTTTCTCTTAAGTAATTTCATTGAACACTTTTGCTTCTTTCTTTTCATGCCCTAACTATAAATTACCCCTTTTGAGGAAAAGCAGATATATGCGTGGGCCACTACGGCAGACACCCACACTATTAAAGGAGCTGTGAGGATAAAATACACATATAGACGAGTGGTCGTATTGCACAGTTCAAATCACAGCACTGAGAACCGGATCTCAAATGGATGTCTGGTTCTCGAGAAATCCTGGGAATTGTGCGAGCGGCGAGACAGCGATGACGTCACAGTAGACTATGGCTCGCTTCCCCTGCATGCAGCACTCGGACCAGTATTGTGCAGCGCCATTCTGCTGCCGCTATACTGTGCAGTGTATGCGTGAAGTGAAACTGGACACTAGTGTTTAGTCATGCCGTCTCGATGCTGTGTTTATACGTGCTCAAATAGTTCAGAAAAAAAATAAAGATCCGAGTTTTCACAGTTTTCTTAGCAGAGAAAAATAGCCAAATATGTAGATACAAGGCTTGGATAAGTAAAATTAATTGTAGGGCTTTGTTCCAGGTAAAACTGCCAAAGTGTGTTTGCAACATTTTACCGATGATGACTTTGAATCTTCTTCCGTGTATAAATCCAAACTGTTAGGAATTAAAACTCCAAGACTGTTAATGAAGAGCATTATTCCAACAATCAGGCTTAAGGGACAAGGGTCACCCAAGAAGAAAGCAATAGGTATTTACCGAAGGAAGAAGATCTTTCAGTCTTTCAGGAAGCCTTCGATGATAATGCGTGTTCAAGTTCACATAACATTTGTGAAGTAGCATGTAATGATATTGAATATGAGAACTGTAATAATATATATAGATGAATCATTCGCGGCTTATTGCGATCAAGGAATTCAGCGTAAACTTGGTATGGAGAGATACACGAATACATATTTTGCAAGCGAAGAAAGTATGGAGGAAGATAATGACGATTGTGATGACGATTTCAATGTAAGCGAAGCAAGTGTTAGTTCGGGAAATGAGTTTGATGAAACGCTTGTAACAAAGCCGCTAGAAAACAAGTGTAAAAATAGAAAGTGCTAAACGCGCACCTCTTTATAGTTGTGTTCAATCGTCTTTTACAGCTACTGCAGTTTTATTCTAAATGTGGTAATAGTGTATATAATGTGCTGACAACTGTAAAAGGTGCTTCACACAAGTAACAACAAACTGTCTGAAAGGTCCTAAAAGTATATGCCACTTGCAACCAAACAGTCACGGCCGATCTTCACTAAACATTCGTCTGGCTACCTTGATGTATGTGTGCAGTACGAGTCATACTAATTAATCAAGTACGGAAGTTTTCGCACAAAAAAATCCTGTTTTTGGATGACTGCTATGGGTAAATGGAGGGAGGAGGGGGAAGCCGACCCCCCTCACTGATCCACCATCCTGCCTCTTTGAAACTATCCCCCCGAAAGTGCCACCCTCCCCTCCACCTGGGAGGAGTTAGAGGGAAAAGGGAGGTATGTTTTCCATTATGTGGGATTGTAGTGCATCCCATATTTCACCTTTTTGAGCATCTTTATGGTGAAGCCAGCATGGGCAAATGATAGTAGGCCCGCCCCATGGGCAGTTAGGTCCTTCGTAGGCCTTACACCTTAGGTCTTAAGACTTAAGTCTTAAGTTTTAAGTATTAAGTCATACTTCCACCATAATTGCTACTGCATGTCTGGATGTGCGAAAGAGTGCTGATAGGCACGAGCAAGCACATGCTGAAGTTCCCAGATGACATTGCAACATAAATGCTAATTTGTACTGTTACCTGCTTCATCATTGGTAGCTCAGCCTGTGGTTTACACAAGCCAAACCCCTGGTTTTTCTTTATTTAAAATCTTTGCGCATACTTTAGGACTTAAAGGTATTTCCAATAACAGTTTTTACTAGATTATAAAACAGTTTGTTGTCCCAGAAATAAAATCATTTCGGTTTTATGAAAGAAGTTCACATTTTGAAAATAAAAGTGAAAACCGGATAGCTGGTGATGGACAGTTCGACAGCCTGCGATACTGCACTAAATATGTAACGTATACAATAATGGACTGGCGCGTGCTATTCAACCTACTAAATAACGATTATGACTCATCGCTAAATGTTCTATGTTACTACTTCGATCAGTGCAGGAGAGAAAATTTTCTACATGAATTCTTGGATGCCTACTCTACCAGGCAACAGGAACGTATGAGCGGATCCTCTTCAACTGAAGGTTACGTAACCCGGCAGGCCAAGCACCGCCGATGAAGCATGAAGCAGAAACGCTGACCAGCTAGGATGCTCACCCTCCCCGTAGCCCGCGCCGGCAGCCAACAAGCTTCACCTATATAAGATCAGATGCTGCCGGGCTCGGGCAGTTCATTCTTCACAAACTCTCTAAAATACCAGAGCACTAATTCAGTGCTGGGACCTCCGAGAACTTCGGAGCTACGATTACGCCCCAAGTGTCTACTCACCATGCACTGATATCCATCGAACAGGTACACATATACTTAACTTCACTTTATCTCCTCCAGACAACCTTTTCTTAGCCAGTTTAACATTAATACTTTTGCATTCGTCTAGAACCAGATACTCCTAATTTTTACTAGAACCAGGTCCCCTACACCTGGAACCGCAGTCACCTTCAGCTCGCCACGATCTGATAGGCGGTAGCACAAGGTCACATGCTTATTGCATCTCCAATAAACATCCATTCTTAACTACCCTTCTGCTTTTCATTTATAGGGTACTTGTCTGTGTGACAGGAACAGGATATGACATGCACCGCCAACAGGAACCCAGTACTGACATCCACATAAGACAGCTACCTGTTTCTTCTCAACCCCCGAGCACTAAGTCAGTGCTGGTGAGGAGAAGTAGCAATGCCCCAAACACTAGAATCACCTTCATGCAGAGGGGTTACATACTAAGGTTATCTCTCACTTCGAGCACTAAGTTAGTGCAGAAGTGATCTTAGCCTGGGGGTTGCCGCCCAACCCGGTGTGAACGCACAACCAGTAGAGGTTTAGTGGCCCACGCGGCTCCACGTCCCTGATCAGCCCGCATGTGTAGGGGATCAGTGGGGACGCCTATTGAGCTCATACCGACAAGTCAGTATTGGGCTACACTTTAATTACAGTTCCTGTTTAAGTGCACTGCGTAGGCTGTCAGACCGGTGTGCCTTATGCCTCACAAGGTGACGAGTGGAAAGAGGCGTAGAGAGCAATACCAGGCTCACGCTGCTATCAAACCGTGGATAGTATTACCTCATCTTACACAGGACAGGCAGGCGGAATGGGACCGCGCCGCCCAAACTTAGATGACAAGCAGTAGCGCTTGCTTTGGTAACTGTTATCGTATTCCCACCGAGCATTCGCATTCACCCTTCGTGCCACCTGGTGGTAAGAGGGTTGCTAAACCGAACAGAGGCCCGATACGTCTGGGCAAACCCCAACTTCTGGAGCAGTGAAGCCTACGACTGGAATCGCCGCTTCGGAGTTGACCAAACTCGCCGCCATTAAGTGAAACCCTCTTCAACCGCTACACCCAAAATGATGGAATAACGAAGCAATCGCCAACAACCCTCGCCTCGTACCACAGAACCAGTGTAAACCACCCCGCTTTTGGTCTAGCGGAAAAATCCTCGACATACGTGTCAGTCAGACTTAACAGGCATGCGTCAGGACATAGACAGTGGGAGGATAGTAGATTTTGTGCTGTTAAAGAAAGGACAAATGGCAGGTGATATAGAAAAACATGCGTGTGAAACGTTATTACACAGATTATTAAATAAAATGAAAATATCGCTTTTGTAGGATTCGAAAAATGTTGTGTACTAAGTATAGTGAAATTAGTCACGAATTTGATGTGTGTCATATTTCCAAATCGTTAACAAAGAAACTCAAAGCAGGTTGAAATGAATTTGAAACAATAAAAGATTAGACATCCATTTATGTTGGTTGTCACAAACGTGCAAGGGAAACCAAGATATCCACATTAAAAAATTTAAGTCTATTTTAAAGCATATTACTGACACCCGCTCTTGGACAGGTGGTACATATATAAAGAACTGTTCATACGTAGAACTTAGTGAACATGAAAGAAAAAAAATAAAATGGTTTAAAAAGTCTACAGAGGAATTCAATGCCTTATCCAAAATATTACGCAACAGTAAAATATTTTGCAAGACATAAAACAAACAAAACACTATTGCCACACCAGAAGACTGGAATCATTTCACAGGGCCGTGTTAAAATACAATCGAAAAATAAATCACTTCAGTTATGATGGCATGGTTGCACGTACAATGTTATCCATCTTTAACTTTAATCACAATTTGGGAAGACCTCAAACTGGACGGAAACTGAAATATTCGAAAGCATTGAAGAAGTGGGTTGGTGTAAACACGTACAAGAGTAAACGACATGATTGGTGATATGAAATTCTTTCAATAGTCAGGGAAGTAGTACGGGACAATCAAAGCTTGAAGCTGGATGACGACCCTTAAAGAGCGATAGACGTGCCAAGGTGTATTGCCACTGTTTCTCCACCATATTCCATAGAATAAATACATCAATTTTCAAGATTCCCTCCGGTTTTGTATTAATATATATAATAATAATAATAATAATAATAATAATAATATATCTGTAATGTTACATTTGCATTAGAGGCTTATATATTTCAGTTATAGGACTATTGTGTTTTGTGACTGTTGTTTTATTATAAAATACAGTATAACGTACAGTATTGGTAACTTATGTATGCACATTATAAATGTTCGTAACATCGTATATACGTATGCCATAAAAGTTTTCATTGTACAAATGCAGCCTGGCCTATGGCGTGAGTTTGAATCCGATATAAACACCATTCTCTTCAGGGTACTTTTTTCGTATAGTACTAACAACACAAGATGGAATGACGACCCGGTTTCTGTAACCTACGGCAGTCCATGCATTTATCCAAGAGACAAATTGCTTGTATGCAGAATAATGCCAAGTTCTGTTGGAAGGAAGGTCTGCAATTAGCAGCCGTTTCTTTCTTTTGCTTTTGGTTTTAACTCCTTTTAAGGCTTAAATTATGTTGTGTCATTGTTAACACCTCACTATCTAAGATAAGCCTGTTAAACTATGGACAAAGCGAAATGCACTGGCAATGTTCTGATTTTACAGTTTTGATGATACCAACCTCGCAACAGCACACGCTTTATTCATCCATTTCCATGTTCACATACAATCCAAATAAACACTAAGTTCGTCTGTTAGCACACCTGTAGTATCTGGAATATTATTTTCATTGTCACTGCTCGAAGAACGATCAACATCTCTTCTGTCTGGTTCAAATTGATAAGGCTCGATGTTGACAGCCATAGTGTTAGTCGCAGAATGTCTGTGTAGCAGCGCGAGAGCTGCGCGGCTGGTCGAGTCACAGCGGAGCTTAGCCTACGATGATGTCACGCCACATTTTCCTGGAAACTTCAAAGGCCCATAACTTTAGAACTATACAGCTCCTTTAAGAAGAAAAACCGAGTTCTGCCAACCTTGGTAGATCTTCGGCTGTGCCCAAAACACTCGGTACTCTTCTAATAGTGGAATAGGGTGGACTGAGCAGTTCCTACTCCGCCACCGCTTGTAAAGGCCTGATAGGAGAACCATTCGCTCTAACCCACACAACCCACTTTGGATACAACTGAATATCTCCCCATTACGTGACGTGAGATATCCTAAACTCTGTCCACCATTTGCAAGAGCCGGAAGTTCCATCCACCGCTTGAAAGGGACACACACAGAACACAAAGTGCGATATTACGTGATAAGTCGGGGTATTTAGCAGTACTTGTTAGGGACCTTATATCTTGGCTTATCCTCAGAGGAATATTAACATATTCTGTTCCTTATGCCTTATTCTTGCCAGGGAGGAACAAGAAAGAGGATAAAGAAGGTAGTAAAAATCATTGTGGATGAGATACTTAACTCTTTCAGAGACTGCTGTAAGTCATATTGATACTCCATCCCCAGCATAGTTTACAGGGCCATTGTTAACACCTCCAGTTAAACTACCCAGTAGGATACACCCTACCATAGCAGTCATCTTATGAGAGGGAGATACCCTCCTGGGTATTGAGTGGCCTCGGATAACACCTTTCCACGAGCCCCTTCGCCCCATCATCCCCAGCGAACCAGAAAGTGTTACCGCTACTCATCTCACCAAGGCAGCTCCCGAACCACCTTATGTCCGCAGTGCAGAACCAACACAGAGGAGGAGCATACCTCTTCCCAAAAAAAGCAAAGGTACTGGGTACAACCAGACATAGGGTAGTGACTGTGACTCTTGATTGTGTGCCGACATGAAAGCCTACAAGACCTACCTTATATAATGGTAGACCCCCAAGGACGGATTAAGGACCAGGTCTAACTTGTGTATTTTCCCCTCCACTCTTTTAATGCACCTGCGATTCTGGTATCGTGATATTTTAAGTCTGTCAAAGTGACCAGGACCAAATCATTCTACAATGTAACATATCTTGTCAAGTTTAGCATAGGATTTAAATTTCCTGACCTTTGGTCCCGGGTTGACGCAGCTAAACATAAGGAGTAGTTATCTTCCCAATGTGGAGAACCCTTGCCCTAGTCAGGCAATTAAATTAATTTGGGTTGCGAGTTCTGTAACATAACCCAAGGTCTACATCAACACTCAGGCTTACAAAAGGTGTCCAACTTGGGGCATAACTACTTAACAAGTGTCTAGTGTCACTAACCCGAAATGTGAGCTGCTTAAACACACACACAGCAAACATGTGTGCATACACAAGTATTACAATTTTTGCACGGTAATGTCACACTGTGGGTGATTATGCAGTAAAATCTACAACACAACAATATTTACAAATATTTAGCATATGCAATGTGACCTTGCATCCAAGCACATAGCTGTAACACTACAAAGATATATTTCCCTTAAAGGACCTTCAAAATACAAGGTGTGGGTTTTACATGGAAAGAGTTTATACAGGAACACATGGTATACAAAGAAGAAGTGTACACACACCCTCCACCTCGAATGTTGGGTATGGCCAGAACACCACCAAAGTGCTGAATGAACACTAGTCGAGGCACCCTAAATGTTGGCTGGATACTGATGTTGAAACCTCCATAACCATACAGCAGGCATGGGCTAGATCCATCCTTCACCAGGTCCTGGGGAAAAAAAGGGAAAGCTTACAATAAAGTAAGATTCAAAAGCTTTCTTTTGCTTTTAGTATTGGAAATATAAAAGAGTATCACAAACTCCAGTTACAAACTTTGAGAGATTTAGAATGGAAAATAAGGTAGAAAAATGAACATAAACTATGACCAAACATGACACACCATTCAAAAACTGGGGATTAAAGTTTATTATTAGTTGTAAAATATCATAAACTACATGAGGTGACAAATAAATTTGTGAATAGTGTTAGCCTGACTTGATAACTGCAATCTACAGATATTTAATGAGTAGTAACATTGCCTGTCATTAGGAAATAAGGTGGTGCCACTTCTTAACCACCAAAAGTGTTTTACACATACGTGTTTATTTATAGCAATGATGTAGAAACTAGTGATGGTCAAATATGGAAATCTGCCTGATGCTTTCTATATCTGATACATTGCCTGAAAGCCTATCCAATTCCAATTATCTAAACTAATATAAAAAAATTACCTAAAAATTTTTATACTGTAATTTTATTTAGTAATCAAAATTTTTCTTCATAAACGTACTAAGTAAATGTGACAAAGAAAATCAAACAAAAAATGTAGGCTACAAAATTTAAGTCAATATAATGTTTTTGTGTTAGATGATTTCTCATGTTAACGTAATAAATGATCATGATGAATGCCCGCTCCTAGAAAAATCAGCTTTGCAGATATTGCAACTAACCATCCATAGCTTATCTGACTGCAAGAAATATTGCCAAACTGCATTTGATTTCCCCATAACTGCATGTTAACTACCCACTCATAAAAGACACACCCACACACACATGCAAATCAATAATAATTAATGTTTTACAAAGATGCCAACTTGAAGAAAACCATGTTTAATCAGTTCTATTGCGTTAACTCTACACTAAATCAATTTAAGTTCTCAAAATGTACCTAGCAGAAACATAAGGGAATAATACCCATAAGATATATACCATGGTATAGTGCTATCTTTGGTATGGTGAAAAACTCCACAATGTAAATAAAAAACTATATGCATAACTGCAAACTGTTTGGTTAAAGCTACTGTTCAAGAGGTAAAAATAAATTCAGATTATGAAAAAATTTCTTGTGAAACTATTTCGGTATAGAATTATTACTTTTCTATGAAATTGAAATAGATGTAATTATAAACAATTTTCAAGAGGTGGATGTAAACATTGACATGTGATGCCTCGACTGACTGGACGTTCACTATGTTATGGAGGAATTGGTTTTTCCAGAGTTCTAAGTCAGGCGCACACTTTGACGAGGTTTACGGTTTTTACTTAGTCGCTATGTGGTACTGGTGTACGTCCAGTGTAGAGGACTGGCCTGGTAGCTTTGCAGCAGGGTACAAAATCTGGTTCAACTAGCATGATCTTGCGCTTCAGATTGTTGACTTTTGATGGGATACCTGGGAGACGTGTAACCTGGGATGATGGCTTTACCTGACTGGTCTCTAATGAGCGTACGTTAGCTACAGGTGGTTTTGAGGTTCGGTACTCTGAGTTAGTGTGAACTGTTGGAGTTGAACAGTAGCAACAAGTCTGAAGCTAGATGACAAGGCTTACAAGGTCCATTCGGGTTGGCTAAGTACTCCGTAATCCAGGGGTGAATCTCCCCATTCAGTCGTGTTGGTATCTCAAAGAGATCCTTGGGGATTTCTGGTACGATGGTTATCAGTAGGTGGTGCAATGCCTAGGCTTGATCCTTCGGCGAGAGCTGGCTGATTGCGGCAACGAGGTAGGGAGTAAGTTTTTGCAATATCACCCAGAGGCAGTTAGCACCTGTTTAACTTTCTCTCGGAGACCACTCCGAAGGGAGAAAAGGCATTGGAATCAGAAAACACACTCTCACGCCTTGAAAGGATTGCAGGGTAATGTTTGGTCTTATTACTGCGTAAAACCATGTGGAACATCTGTCAACTCAACGTTCACCTCGCAGTGCCCAGCAGTTAAATGCGGTGAACACTGAGAATCAGGCCTCACCATTGACAGTTCTGGCACGTGGGTGTGAGGCTCAGAAGCACACAGTCTTCCGAACTCAGGGAACAGCCTCTCCAGTGCCTAAACACGGTAGAGGTGGCGAGCAACAAGTCGACAAGCTGGACTCGAGAGATGGTGTACCTAGGCGTAGGCTCTTCCGTTCTGTCCCCCGTGGGATGCAGAAAGGTTGGCTGGCACGAGTGCAGATGGGTATCTGACAGGGTGTTGGCTTGTGCGAGTAAATTTCCCAGGGTCACATGCAATCCCTTGCTTTGTGTGAGGTACACTAGGAGAAGTGCAAGGTCTGCAGGAAAGGGATACCCTCAAGTCAGAAAAACTTTTGTTTATTCCGTCTGATGGGAGATAAACAGGTGGAGTCGCATTACCTCCTAACATTGGCAAGAGCTTAGGGAAGCTTAAACCTACATTATCCAGGTAGAGGTGACGTGGTCCTGAGCTAAAAATGGTGAGATATAAGAGCGCTATCAAAATAACTTAAACTGGTACTACTCCCTACACATTTGTTGTCCGGAAGGGACAGCAGTGTCTCAGTGTATATATGACGTGTGGAATAAATTCTTGAGCACGAACGCAGTGAAGACTAAATAGGTTGAGAAGGATGGCTCTGGCAACGAGGCACGGAGGAGACCAAGAAGAGAGGTGTCCTTCGGCAGCAAGTGCGGTGAAGGAAGGTAGGTAGGTAATGCTAGGAGTGAACCGAGCAAGGTAGCTGTAGCAGACCGTGAGGGCCAAAGCAGGCTGGTCAGTTCTCCAGCAAGAAGTACAGTGGAGATATGAAGACTCGTCAGGAGTCAACTTGTGACGCGCTATTTATACTCTTTCAGGTCCTTCCCCCTCAGTCAGCTGGAGAGGGGCAGCAGTGGAGAGGGAGTAGCGATAGCGTAGCTTATTCCAAGGAGTGATGTCACCGGCCGGTTTAGAGATGAGGAGACAGTGAAGCATACCGGTGTAGCCATCTAACGGCATGCAGTGGAACTCTGTGTCTTCGATGCATAGTTTCTGTGGGCCGGTGAATAATACAATTTGCTGGCTGGAACGTCCATTCTTGCCGGAGAGAACAGTACAATTTTCTTACGTCTCGTTGCGGGGTGAACAATAAAAACTTCTTTGAAATCAGGCACAAGGCTTTCAGGCTGACGAGCTAAAGTCGTTTATTCCATTGTTGAAAAGACATCATGCGCCAACTTTGTGGACTTGGGAACAATTTAGACAATCTGGTGAAAACGTATCTTATGTGTATTCAACACTGGCCACTTATAAAATCATGGAGTAGGCAATATTTTGTTTACATCACAAAGTGCATTTTGTGTTAACTGCTAGACCTTAGTTAATTACGAATAAATCATGTTTTATTACATTTTTTTCTCTGATGTGAATCTGAATGAAAAATATTACTTTTTAAAAGGACGTGTTCATTTTTAAAATTTAAACATAGAAGTTGAATTATACAATGGTGCCCCAACACAATGTATGCTACCGCTCCGTGTCATTTTTAATAATGACTGTGACAATATATCTTTTATACTATATAAAATTCAGTCAGTTATCAATATAATTTATGTTTATATTTACGATACAGATATTTCCAATAACAGCAATATCTGCAGATAAACTAATAAGTTTTATTGGATTGTACCATCACTAGTAGAAATCATGTGAAATACATTAAAGGAACACTGTCTTTGCGTACCACTCTCAGGTGTACGGTTATCTCAAAAAAACGTGCAATGTTTGAAAGAGTATTGTACACTGCCAGTCCCATATGCCATTTCCTAATGAGGGACAATGTTATTACCTGCCAAATGTTCGCAATATGGCAGATATCAAATCAGGCTAGTACTACTTACAAATTTGTTGTTTCATCTCACATAGTCTCTAACATTTTGCAGAAAAAAACTACTTTAACTTCCAAACTTCACGGTTATGTCCCCCTCACATTAGGTCATAGGTCATATAATTAATGTTTTCTACCACATTTTATATAATGAATCAAATCATAACATTTGTGAATAGAGTTTAGGATAAACATTTAGATGCTAACCATGAAGAACTTTAAAATTTTTAGTTTGGAGTAATCCTATCAACAATGATGCAATGGTTGGTAATGTGTAAACATTTTCACCATTAACAATGTAAGTATTTATTTATAGGCTTTTCACACTAAAGTAAGCACTTTTGAAAACCTAATTACTTTTTCCTTTCAGCCAATTTTTATCCTTTAACCAAATTTTTAAATAAATATTGCCATGTAAGTAATAAACACAATGTGTAATTCCACCAACGTATAAGAGTAAAATTAATAAATTTTTTTTATTTTTGTTCCAAATAAGAGGGCTTTTAAAAGTTGTCACTTTACCGTGAATGCTATTTTGGATACTCAACCAGGCAAATTCGAGCACTCAATTCTATTGTTATTTCACAATTTGACTACACAGCTAACTATTTACAATATACAGTAGTATACTTGCTGCTACAGCCATACAGCTGCATGCATTTCCTGATACGTTTATAAATTGAACATCCATTTTACTCATGTTTTCAACTAGGTATAGAAAAAAGTGTTGCTGCTTTAAAGAAATTTTACTTTCACTCGACTAGAAAAAAGGAATCCGCAACAAATTATTGAAGTGGAAATCGTAAATTCCTATGAATAATATGAAAAACCACTGACTAGCAGGCAGACCAGTACTTCATGGGATCTATAAAATCACATTTTTACCCTCGTAACTGGCAAGTTTGAGACACTAAAAACCATAAGAATGTTTACTATCCTTGGAAATTCTAATTCAAATAACAAATCTGAAATAATATTAAAATAACAGATAATTATAATTGAGCAATGCAGCAAGACAGCAACCAAATTCAGAAATTTGCAGTATTCTGACATCTCTAGAACAGTTCTTTAATGAAACAGAATGCCTAACATCCAAATCAACCACGAACAACATATCAGCTTCAAAGTTGAGCAAGTACATACTTAACATGTGATATGAATAATAATATCACTATCATCTTAAATTCTTTATCCTCTT
The DNA here is from genome assembly GCA_029891345.1 of Dryococelus australis. Classification (NCBI taxonomy): domain Eukaryota; kingdom Metazoa; phylum Arthropoda; class Insecta; order Phasmatodea; family Phasmatidae; genus Dryococelus; species Dryococelus australis. The sequence continues at coordinate 129,146,100 of CM056995.1, read as the reverse complement.
ACATCTGACAAGAGCTTAGGCCATATCTAGTTGACCTAGTTACCAACATACCAACTGAAGGCACATTGACTGAGCATGAAAAACCAACTTCTTCCGAGCCCCAACACTGAACTGCTTTCTTACCACTTATTGTCAAAACTATTTAACATGGACTAACGTTGCCACACTGTTCATGTGGGTGAAAACTAGATATATTCAATTATATATAAAAGGCAGACAATGCACAAGTACTAACAGGACAGTATCTGTAGATACACACACACAAAAACAAAAGTCAGACGAACACATTCTCCACGCGGATGTGCGGTCAAGCAACGTTTTGCTGGATAGGTTAGCTTCATCAGGCGGCAAGCGGTGGCACACGTGTTCGACTTTTTTCTGTGTGTACAAAAGCTCCCACTTCACAAAACCTCAGCTCCTCACCCTCTGTTTGCTCTCCCAACTTCTCCAACCTTATGCTTTCCGTTCAGGAGTGGGTGGGAATTAACTGGAGAGGTTTCGGTCAGCGATTAACAGAGAGAGTAAAATGAGGTGAAGATGAAGAAGTAGTGGTTGAATGCAAAGTTGGGGGGGGGGGGGGGGAAAGGGACGCCCCAAGGAAACCTGCTAGCCAACTGCAACATCCGCCACGTTTCCCACATACAAAAATTTTGATGACCTGGTTTGGTTTATTGGGACGCAAGCAGTCTGACTGCAAAACCGCAGCAACAACAGCCTCCACAAGAGGGTGGGAGATATGCACGGTGTATCCCGCAGGCCCAGCCTGCAAACTTGTCCTGCCAGTAAATGAAAGAGGAATGCCAGGCAACAGCCTAACATGTAGGAACCACAGACTTCAACACAGACCAACAAAATTGTCACTTTCACTCCTCAATATCTTACAACTGCACCGTCTTACCAAATACACAGTATTATGCCTAGCGCACATTTTGTCACAAACGGCAAGTAATACTGGTGACATCTTGACACAGGACTACTACTCTATGTGCTAGTGGGGTATGCGAGCTTATACTTATTGCACCAGGAGTAGCCCCGTCAGCTTTTTGCTAGGAGCTAGACCAAATGCTCCTGTGTGGTCTCTGGGGTCTGGTCTCTCCAGGCTGCAGGAACCTTCCCGTTATAAAGAAACGGCCTGATTGGTTGTCGGCAGGCCACAAAGTCTGTGGTCATTAACACAATTGAGTGCTTATGAGCTGCCACTCATTTCTATATACCTGGGTGACAGACCATTGGGAGTGCTCGTGCAACAATTGGCAATGCAGGCTGTGGCTTCTGTATCCTAGGTTGAGGTGCAGGTACTGGACGAAGGATGTCGGGAACCTTGTAAGCAATGACAGGATGCTGTGGAGTCGAGGATAGGCAAATGAGTTCAGCAATCTACTGTAGAATCTCCAAAGGTCCTGTGCGTGTGGGGTTGCTGAAGTGGTGTGTGGGATTCTCCAGCATCACTGGGTCTTGCAGGTGTCTTATAGCCTGGGCTTGTTCTCTGGGCTGGAGACTGGTGATTGATGCAATCATAGCTGGGGAGAACTCGTGTAGGCGTCCAGAAGCAAGTATGTACTAATGTAAACCTCACTTTCTCCATGAGACCCCCTCTCTTGGAGTAGGGCATTAGGAAGCACAGTACACCACTCTCATTGAAGACTGGAAGGCAAGCTCTTTGTTTTTCCCAATTACATGTCGAGCAACTGGTGGACAATAACTCAGTGGACACCCTATTCCAGCACTTGGGGGTGACTGCAGTGTGCACTGGAAGAGGGGCAGCATTGACTAAGGTCAGACATGTGGGTGTTGCTTCTGGTAAGTCTCCCAAACCCAGTGAACATCCGTCTCTCTTGGCGGTGACTGCTGTGGAGATGCAGATGGACACCCAGCTGACAAGCTGTACAGAAGATAAGAGTATTTATGTGGAACCCTCGTTCCACCCACAAGTAGATGGAAAGGTTGGCCAAGCTAGGTGTGTGTAGGTGAAAAAGAAGAGTCTTTGGTTCACTTCAGCAACTTCCCTAAGATTACCTGCTTTCCCTTCACCTTGAAGAGACAACTGAGAGTTAAGTACTAGGTCTACAGGAAAGGTGAATCTCAAGGTTTTGGTTCAGTTCACATGTATTTCCAGCAATGGGAAATAACATGGTGACATACTTGCTACTGCACGTCGACACTAGTAAACGGCCGCGAAGCTGTTCGTATGCACTTGAAGCTGGTAGAGGTACCAGGTGCTGTGCTGGGGTGAATGGTATGTGAAGCATAGCATGACCTGGCTAAGCAAGATGTCTCTTCCGTTGTTGCTGCAGTGTCCTAGGTGTACGGCGGTATGCTGAGCTGGGTACGACGGAGGGACACTAAGCAAGGAGAGATAGGAGCAGTCCTGAGAAGAACTGTAAGATTGAAGTTTCCCTATCTCAAACACGTCGTGTTGAGGAAGGGGGTGGGAGTTAGCAGGGATCTTCGTAGAGAGAGAGAGTCACCTAACTAACGTCGCCGAGTAGTCAGACCACTATGCTTCCATGGCCTAACATATTCCAAGCAATGGATGCTGGAAAAGTAGCGAGAATGCAGGGGTTGTCGGAGCAGCTAGTGCTAGACTGCCGGGAAACTTATTCTGAGCAGCCAGTGCTAGATGGACAAAATCAGACTGCGCGTGGAGGTGCAAACGTGACCTCCTTTTATACTAACTTTGGGCCGCTGCCCTATGCTGACTGGCCAGCGTCATGAGGGCGAAGGAGTAGCCACAGAGCGGGGAGGTAGCGCTGACATGACTGGCAGCTGTGACATCACCGAACAGCTGGAGGAAGGGAAGCAAAGACCAACGATAATACAACTAATGCTATCTAGTGGTGGAGAAAAGAACTCGTACTGTACGCATAGTTACGGTGGGTCGGTGAATAAAACATGCTAAGTACTAGACAATACAATCTCAGCTCACGTGGGGGAAAACTGTAAAATAAATTTCTATTCCAGCAATGTTAAACGTCAGGATGGAGCTGAGGTCGTCTGAATACCAGTGTAATAGGGATGCGTCATGTGTCAATTTACTCCCTCTCCGCTGCAACTCTAGCTCATCCTGATGAGTAGAGGGAAATATTCTCCAAAAGGACAATATGTCTCTCTCTCAATTCACACAGGTGGTAGAGCAGTAGTTGATTCTCCCAATGTCGCCTTGATCATCCTCCACGTAGCCAGGATTTTTTTTTGTGTGAGTAGGAGACGGACGCCCACTGAGGAGAAGTGGTGCTTCACAACCCAAAGGACAGTGCTCACACTCTCCTGCCGGTTGTTACCTTTCCTCTAAAGTTAACACCCACCATGAGACACTACCCTTCTCTACTCCTGGGGCAGCAGAGCGCAAGGTCCTTCCTTGCTGTTGTATCCTGAAGGAAGATCGATATACTGTTGGACTACCTCGCTGTTGTATCCTGAAGGAAGATCGATATACTGTTGGACTACCTCGCTGAGCAGCAAGAGTAGCTGCCAAGTGTCCTCGTATCAGAATGTCAACTGTACTCCTCCCTGGCTGGTTGAATCAGAGATGGTTGAGGGTCGAAAAAGGAATTCTCTTGAGAGAATGTGGCGCTGTCCTCTCAATGGCAATTTTCTTTCCTCCCTAATGCACTTCTGCTAGGCTCGCTGCTCTGTGTGTGTGTGTTTCCTCAAGCCACTGCCCTCATGACTAACCTTGACCGAGCTGTGAGAACAGCTGGTGGAGGGTGAAGGTCGTAATTTTCTACATGACACTCAGAATGCTCTTAACACTGCTCCGGTAGCAGACAAACTCTGTTTCTTTCTAGCTCACACGTTAGTTAGGAGATGCTACCACTTCCTCAGCTGCAGGTGCTTAAGCCGGAAGCACAGGGGTGGTCTCTAGATCGACGGCAGGGTCGATGCGATGTGGCTCTCCATCCCTTGTCCTCTCAGGGCTCTCGGCGTCTGTTTGAAGCAGGCTCGGCGGCCACTAGTTGTCTTCTGCCCCTCCGGATGGTGGTACCAGAGACAGGGGACGACTCGGGACCCCCGTGACATCAGCACTGGCGGGTTGCTCTTTCTCTCACAAGGGAAGCTGTGCAGGTGGATCGGCCCTGGCATCCAGTGATACCAAGACCTCATTGTAGCCAGATGATACCTTCTCTCAGATAGGAAGCTGCGTCGGCGGCTCGGCCCAGGTGTCAGGCAATATTAGGCTCTCTGCGACCATCTGGGGCAGGTTCGGCGGCCACTGGTTGTCGTCTGCTACCTCCGGCTGGTGGTACCAGACAGAGGGGATGACATGGGGAGGACACTTGAGTCAGAGGTCTGGTAAGGATCTCCGTCTCGACAACGTCTGGTAGCAAATCTTCTCCATGTCCATGAAGCGAGGCTTGGGAGTTGGCCTCAGCACTGGGTGGCGCCGGAACCTGGATAGAGTCAGCCTCCGCACTGAGTGGTGTTTCAGCCGGCTGGTTGGCCGCATGGTCTAGGTAGACTGCGGCTAATGGTACCAGCTGAAGGAGGGCCTTGAGAAAGGCCTCGTCTTGACTGGCTAATGGTACCAGCTGAAGGAGGGCCTTGAGAAAGGCCTCGTCTTGACTGGCTAATGGTACCAGCTGAAGGAGGGCCTTGAGAAAGGCCTCGTCTTGACTGGCAGTTCTGACAGTTGCTTCGCACGTGGGAGGCAGTGTCTCTGCAGTGGCTGCGATGTTATCCTGCACTTCAATCTCTTTGCTGAGGTGGGCCATCAGGGCCGGTGATGCTGGGGTTGCAGGTCAAAGTGATGGCTTCTGCGGCTCTGTTGGTTCGACTGCACTTGGTTCTTCTCTCTTCTCGGTGATGGGACTTGGAGGAGGTCGTCTGAGGCGTGGTTCTTAGTCCAAGGGACTTTGCCAAGATATTTTGTTGGTGCAAGGCGCCAAATTTCCAGATCGGTTGGCGAACTTGTGTTTAAACTCCTTGGAAGTTGAGGGCAGCATGGGCACAAATTCAGCTGCCTTGGGTTTCGGGAACTCCACTCGTTATGGCATGGAGTAGGTGACGCCCTGACTGATTTTAGTTTCAAAGTCTTGCCCTCTGGGGGTGGTTGCCACATCTCTGGAGCGGCAATTGTTGCCGCAAGCTACTACCAGTGCCCCAACAGGGTCAGCAGTCTCCAAAGGCTATCTGTAGCCCAGGTATAAAGGTGAAAGTAATCCAATCAGACGAAAAGTCATACTCACGTCCCCAATCTCGTGCAGTGCCGTAAAACCAATCTACCAGGTTTTTATACCGGCAAGGCACAAGTACGTAATTAAGTATGGCTAAGTCAAAGCAACCCGGTGTGTCTGTCCTCGCACCAAACAAAAACAGTCTGACTGTGAAGATCCGCCATTAAACAAAGGACGTCACACATCAACATGGTGGAATTCTTGCATGTAGATATTGTACCCTACCACGTAAGTGCCCTGTCCAGTACATTCAAGCCAATTGCGGCTAGTTGCTTGGAGTTGGCGGCGGCAATCTACACAGCAGTACTCTAGACTGTCTGTGTACCTGGGTTCGTTTACCCACCCCAAGCATAGGTAGTGGTAGCATGGAGAGTATTTGCACAATGGATCACATGTACCCCCGTGCCAGGGCATGTGTCCATAGAGCACTTCTTGAGTACATCAAGAAGGTTATGATTAACCATTGCAGTCTCGGGAGCACCAGGTAGACTCCATCCGGAGTCAGACATGACTGATGAGAATGTTGAGAGTCCCAGGATGTTCAGTGTGGACTCTAAGTCCTTGAGGTTCGACACCTTGATAGTGTTCACTAGTTGACGGGGTCTACTGGGATAAGGTTAGGTAGGTCATGTCAAGCTCTAACGTAATGGGTAAATCACGAGTTAGACATGATAGAGGAGTTAGCGGCTTAGCCGTCCAGCTAAGGCACAAATAGGAGGCGTGGCTGGCCTAGTCCGAACTGCCTAGTCGGAACTGTAACAGTTAAACGCCCATGTAGGGCTCCACAAAAACAAACTATTGAAGTGTGCCCAAAAGGATAGGAGCTGGGTGCGTCAAATAATGACTTAAGAATTTCGGGGTTAAAAGTTATGGTGACTTGCGTCACACAAAGTTTAAATATGGGAGTAGGAGACTTAAGTCACCTTAACAGTTTTATTACATGTTGTCAGAATCACAATATTGAGTGCCTTAATGTTTAACTGGCACATGGCCAGTGTATAGAACAGGTCTGGTTGTCTGTCTCAGGGGCACAAGATCCAAAACCACTGTCACGGCCCTAAGAGTTGGCTCACCTTGTTAACACAATTACTTGGAGGCTTGTGGCTCTTCTCAGGCAGTGGTGCTACCGGCTGGAGACACTTACCCTGGCATGGGGAGGGCTGGTAGTCACCTTGATGACTTGTGGACAGTGAAGTACTCTGGTTCTGTAGTAAACTGCTGACAGCTGTGGATAGATGAATGGGACTGCACAACCAAGGGTTGGCGAGGCCAAATGAATGTTCTTCACCCCTTAAGAAGGCTTCTAATATGGGATGTGGAGGGCCTTCAGGTTTAATCAAAGAGGGGAACAGAGATGTCGACAGTAAGGAGGGTTGCAGCCCCTTTGTAGAGCGAGCGGAATAAACTCTGCCCTGCTGGGTGCAAGTGCAAAATGTAACTTTTGACTGAGGGTTGCAAGGAAATATAGGTACTTTCACGGGCAGCAGCTGCACTTATTAATCTTCTCTGTTTACCTCCCTTCTGGGTGTAAGACATCAAGAGATTAAAGGTACAACTGAAACCTCACGAAAGCAGAGCCAGTGCTTGCAATTCCCTATGGTGTACTTCTGAGTAATCCCATTCTTGCAACGAGAACGGCATTGCGTTCCTTTTGCCCGACCCCTTGAGCGGTGGACAGAGCGTGGATTGCTCAAGTTACTTCCTGACAGGAATACCCAGGTGTGGTATCCATAGGTCAGATGATCAGAGTTAATCCCAGCTCCTTTCTGGGCCCATAAAGAGCGGTGGCGGAGTATGGAATAACCTGAGTCACTGATTCACCTGGCTGAGGAATTCCTAGTGATATAGGCTCTACTGAAAACTACCAGACGGCAGATCTCAGGTAGCCACTTAATGTGTATGTATCTGGCTTTGTACCTGGTTATGTCGCCGGTTTCACTTAAGAGGACTGAACTACATTAGGAAAACTACAGTGCTTTACACAAATAAATCAGCATACAGAGAACAGTTATAAGCTCAGGTGTTTTATTATGTAAGTAGTAAAACACGGTGGCGCTGTACTACCTCGTACACCTGATAACTTTGACATGCAGTCTGAGAGAAAATTAAGTATTTAAAAGCTATTTCCTAACTCACTGGTGGTTGTTCTGAAGGAGCCGAGGGGGGGGGGGGGGGGCAGATACCAGAAGGGTAGTGACAACGATGCCAACACCGTCCGGTGGGCAAGAGGAGGTCCTGAATGAGGTCGTCGTGACCTGTTACTGGGGTTTTGGGTTCAACACCAGGGGGTGGTCAGGAGAGAGCGATATTTTCAGGAGCCCCTGGAAGGGTCCAGTCTCCCAGAAGCAGAGGATCTACGGTGGCTGCAGCAAGGTTGGCTTCTGGTCGGCAATGTCTTCAGCTAGTAGAGATTCCGGTCCCAGAGGAGGTGGTGGAATCTGCAGACTTACCAGCCAGGAGCACACCCTGATGGCAAACTCTGGCCCTATACAAGAACGGTATAGGTGCAGAGACTGAAGATTTCAGGGGTCACACCAGATCTTTTATACTAATCTCGTATAGGTGCTATGTGATGAGGGGTGCGAGGGATGATAATCTCGGCCGCAGATATTGAAAATTTCTAAAGTGCTGAAGTAGAGCTATCATCCCTTATCTTGGCCACAAGGTGCTGGTAGAATTTGTGCTGCCCTACAGTGGCATGCTCTGGAAACTAACATGACCTTCACTGGAGGAAGCGGTGGCTCAGCAGACAGTACAATCTTCGTTGGAGGGTATTGACGTGACAGCTTCTTGGCAATTCTGGGTGAACAGTGACCTGCCCATAGGTTTGAACACTGCGCTCAAAGATAGGGCAAAGTTCTTTGTAGAGTGCACATCAAAGATTCGGAAATGCGTCATGCGTCATGTTCAATATTACTCCAACATAAATCCACCACAACCCAATTACAAAATACTAGTAAATATTTTATTATTGATAAAAACATACTCTTTACATAGCAAACTACAAAGAAGTGGCAGAAACCTATTTGATTTTGTTTTCTTGGCAAATTTGCACTACTACTACATTGCTGTGAATATGGCATGGCAGTATTTAAGCACGTGTATTCTCGCACCCACTCCCAATGTTTACATTGCAGTTTTTGCATTTCTGTTAGTATATAAAACACAATAACCCTTCAGCAACCACCCTCACTCAGTAGGTACAAATGCTGTATTTGCTAGTTGTCAAGAACCTAACCACAAAACAACAAAAGATGAGTAAAGTCACCAGTACCACGTGAATGTTTTGTACGTAATTATTACATTTGACAAAAAAAAAATTCATCTGTGTTATAGATACGTACTCGTTACTTTCATCATATCACCAAAATGTTTAGTTAGAGATGTTCGTTTATAAATTAAATACATGGGCGTCATTCTACCCGCGAACGAGAGCCATAGAGATTAGGGTCAACATACAGTAGAATCCCGCTATAGCGACACGAGGACATGGGTATAATGGCTTTATGAGGAACCATCAAAAAATCGCAAAAATATTACATGAAAAATTGTAATTTTACGAGTTGAAACTGTGCTGCGAGATCGTGTGAAGAAGGCTTGTGGCGGGATTCGTAACCATGTGAAGCGCACTTTTGTTATCTGTATTCCGTAACTCCACTCCCTCGTCAGACACCTAGTTTCCGAAAGTACCTAGTGCAGCTCTTCCCAAGTGCATTGTTCTATAAATAGAATACCACCCTTTCTGCCTCGACACCGTTTTCATGAACCAGTTCTGCTTTTCCGTAGTTGTTCACAGTCATTGTGGTGTCAACTACGTTTCATTTCAAACAACTTGGCGTATGTGGGTTGAACGTTATTGTTAAATGAAAACAAAATTCATTCAATCATAACAGTCCAAGTGATTGCTGGGATGGAATACAACTACATATTAACAGATTTTCGCCGGTTTTTTTTCTATACTGTGGCATACCAATTAAAGACAAGGACACAACTACTACTACATTTTATCGCTGTGCTGTAACGAACTTAATTTTAATCCATTTTTATGAAGTTTTCTTGAATTTTTGCTAGTTTTGAGTAAGTCTCACACCATGCAGGTTTTCTTAGTTGAAAACTTATAATTTTTCAGTGACTACCATATTTACTGGTACAATTCTCGCGCTGGCACAATTCATGCAGCATATTTCTCTCAACGAGGCATGTAATGCTACCGGGCCCGCGGCATGCGCTTTGTTCGACTGCGCCAGGTTACTGACACTTCAAGGTCGCTGGTCCCCTTATCGATTTTTGGCTGCGCGCCCGCGATGCAAACATGTAAACACAATCAGTCACTGAGTTTATTTGCATGCGAGTGGTTTTTTTTAATACAAAGGGAATAGTTTACATTTATATTAATTTTTGTTTAGAACAAATGCATAATGGGTAAATATGCCAGTCAAACTGCTGCATTTAAACTTCAGGTAATTAAGTATGAAGATGAACACGGCAATAGAAAAGCGGGCCGAAAATTTGTTGTTTCTGAGTTTAACATACATGACATGTTTCCCCAACACCAGGCCGCCGCTACGAAGTGCAAAGACCTGTAATGACGGCAGTGGCGGGCGGCTGCCGCCCGACCAGAATAATCGTAGCTATCCGACCAACCGACAGCTGGCCTGTCCGAGGATCTAAGGTCGAGCGACAGTGGCAAGCAGCCGAGCCCGGCCACGCTGCAAAGGAAATAGGCGCTCGCCCAGCTAAGTGCACACTACAATGTTTTCGCTGCTAGCCCCAGCACACAAGTGATTTAATTTTGAATATGTATCTTCATATCTATTATCAATAAATGAAGTGCTGTGTTTTTAAAAAACGTATCCCCCTCAGTTGGCAAGGGATTACCTACACTAGACCCCATTTAATGTTTACATGCACGTGTCTTGGCGATTCCTTGCATAATTCACGCACTCTAACTTTTTGCACTAAAATCCTGTAAAATAGGTGAGAGAACTATGCCAGTAAATATGGATATTTGGTTTGAGGCGGTCGTGTGGAGATTTGACGGGCGAGTTATCGCTTGCAGGGCAGTGCTTCAGCAACCGAGTAAGTGATAGCAGGAAATGCTGCGTAGGCCGGGTAACTGATTGTGGGGCAATGCTGCGTAGGGCGAGGAACTGATTGCAGGCAGAGCAGCTATAATTAAATGGTGCGGTCAGATTTTCCGCACAATTTCATGCAATTATTTTTCATATAACAGGCTATTTTACTTTATAGTAGTCTGAACACAATTGAAAAGCAATTTTAGGGCGATTTTTAAATAGCAGGCCCTACTGGAGATCAAAATCGGTCTAATTCGGCGACAGCGAGGAGACACATAACGAGGATTAAACATGGAACCGTGACATCTCGCTATAACGGAACTCTACTGTATATTGAATTGTAGGTGCAACAATAATCTTTGACCTTGCTACCAATTGATTTATAAATCATTCTCGTGACATAAGATATTGTTTAGGTTTTTATAGTGAACAACATGATCACCATGCAAATAGTTTTATTATCTGCATGTATGTGAAGTAAATGAGAGAGAATTCTGTATAACAAATGGAGAATTGAAAAAATTAATGTTTGTACGAGTTTTAATGGTAAAAGAAGCTCATATTGTGGTTTTAGATACACTTACACAAGTAATTTCGCCAATGTTTTGCGAATACAGAATTTCTCAAGGAAAAAATAATTTCTCAGTATTCTGCATTGTTTTGCAGTTCACAAAAATTTCTAGGCCCTACAAATTATGCATCTATGTGTAACCTACTGACTCAGTAATGAAAATTGTGTTATACAAGTACTGTACTTAATACATGGATAGTTTCGACCTGTCCAGCCAAAAGTGCAGCGGCTTAGAATTTTAAAATTACAATTTTATTTTGTTTCCCGTACTTTTTGGTGTCCAGTAGGTACCAGCTTTAGCTCACTCCCCCCAATAAACATCAGCCTATGAAATAACTACAGAGAGAAAAGATTTACCTTTCTGTGGACCAAAAACATTGGTATCTTTGTTCCATCTTTGCTGGAATAGAATTTCTGAGTTGCTACATATGGCGATGCATCAAACCCTTTCAGCTCAGTATTACGGAGAACCTGAAAATAAATACAAAATAAAATTGTATCATAAACATTATTTATAAACAGTATACACTAATGTTTAATATCTAAAATCACAAACTGTACTATTCAAATTTACATAAAAATTACTCATAAATGTGTGTGTGACCAAAAGAACTAAACGATGCGGTGCTGCTTTCACGACAAATACAGACTGTCACGAAATATTTACAGTTGTGAAATGGTTAATTATTAGTGTAAGAATGAAGGTCTCCAGTTGTTCTGAATTATAACTAAGTCATACTTTACCCACCTAAGAAAGAACAAAATGTTTCAAGACTCCTGATAAGAAAAAGAGCATTACTTTACTGCTTACACAGAAAGAAATGGTGGGGTGCAAGCTAATATTGCAAAAGGGCAGTAAATAGACATCCAACCATTGTTACTCCCCTATTATTCCTAACTGCAATACCCTACTAACTTTCCCAATGTTACATCTACTTCCACGCAAACTTCGAATTGTAAGTAAATAAATTTTGACCAAGAAATAAACTCTGTGACCCTATTAAAATGGCCCAGCAGGTATGTACACTTATCCAAACAACAGTGGATTAAAAATATACAATTCTGTGACAATCATAGCAAGAAAGTCCCAACTTACAAGACAGTATTCATTCCAAGCTTGAAGTGTTTGAAAAATGTAACTTGGTTATAAAGTAAAACCTGATAATTTGAAATGCTCAGAGCTAATAATTTTTTACTTTGAGAAAACAACACTACAAAGTAAACAATGACCTGGCCTGGCGGTCGCTAAACTGGCAAGACATAGTGTACAAAGTAGTTCTGCTGGGAGGGGGGCCGAGGCCATGTACAAAATGACAAACTCGTTATTTCGTAAGTTTCACTTTGGACGTTGTCAACAGTCACTTGTTTAGCACTGCTGCTTATTAAACGACACATATTACAGCATCGCCTTGCCACAGAAGTTACAGTATACTTTGAGAAAAGTCAAACAGCAGCATGGGTAAGCAGAAAACTGGTTAAACAAAGTACGAATAAGCAGGAGTGTACTGTATAAGGTAACTATCTGAAAAATAATGAGAATCAAGAAAGTTACTATTTAACCAAGTTTCTGTTAAACAAATGACAAGTAATCAACACTATTGATATTTTGAGAAAACAATACAGATTTAGTTTGGAGATCCTTAACATTGTGATAATAAAGATAAAAATTGCCCTTTCCTGGAATTATACATAATTAATAACAGCATCTCCCTTTGCCTCAACTTATATTTAGACATGATAACCTAGGTAGATTCAGTGTCGACTCCTCCAACCATCTCACTATTGTGAGTGAAGAGATTTGGGCAGCTCTTAACAGCGAGGTCTTGAGAGCTAAAATCTCACTATTATTTTTATTAAAATAACAGAAGGTTATTCCTCATTCTGTGCCATTAAAGTAGGAGACTTTAACATGCTTGTTGCGCAAACAGTTTATCCTTCTGAAGTCTGCTGTAGAAGAGGCTAATTAAGCAGCCAGTTGGCCCAAACACCATATTAAAAATATGTTCATAATCAGTTTCTGCCACCGATATATAGAAAGAAGAATAAGGTCACACTTGGTTTTAAGTTTCACCACTTTCAAGTCTGAAACATGGCGGAAAACTTTGTTCCGTGTCTGCAGACCTCCACAAAATCATCCTCGTCAGCAGCCAGCTGTGCAGGCATTTCCTGTTGATCTGTAGTTTTCTGGTTACGTGTGACAGCAGCGTGGTTTTACCATATGGTACATTAGATTGAGTTTTTTGGTTATTAAGTACAAAAAAATCAGAACTAGAAGTAGATTCTTTACCATTTGAGGTAATTTCACTGTAAGAGTGTTTCTGTGGAGAGCGAGAAACCCATCATCCAAACAAGGACACACATTTTTGTCTTTATTTAATTGAAGACTCTCAAACATAGCCCAAAGTAGAGAATTATCTCCTTTCAGATCTCTTACTTCTTTAGTTAATTCATTGATTTTGCTGCTTAGAGCCTCAAACATAGAGTTAACAGTGGAATCCATTGTATCAGTTACTTCGGTAGACATGTCTTCTTGACCTTCAACTTCACTATCCACAAGCATCACTTTCAGGGCACAATTCTTATGTCCAACATTTGAATTAGTTTTTCCAACAGAGTTATTAACTTTACTACTATGTTTAGATGCCATAAAACTGAACATAGTTGAATCATTACTACAGTTTATACATACATAGTTCTCACTTTCACTTGACCTATTTATACGTAGAACAAACCTGCAGTTTTAATGGATTTTATCCATTTTAACGGATTTTTAACACACTAGAAAAATCCAAATCCATTCTTTTTATGCTGCTGCTGTGTACATGTGACACTAGAGCCCACAGTGATGCGTCAGTTTCACTGATGTATTTGTTTGAAAGATTTTTACAACGGATGTGAATAATTAAGCAAAATATTTTGGACATACACCATTGCTTCAATAGCATATGTCCAAAATATTTTGCTTCATTATTCACTGGTGCGGGTATACAGTTATCTACGTATTTCTGTTCCTGGCTGTATGATCACATGCAAAGGCCAATGCCATTACTAAAAAAACCTTTGCCGCGAATTGCCGTTTTTACAAATGCAATCTGAATGTGGTGACCGTGTTTTGCATTTGGTATTGATATCACAATGGTGAGGAAACAAAGTTATTGCAGCTACAGTCGTATAAACGAAAGTATAAGTGTGAGTGGAGAAAAGAATTACCATGGTATGTACATCCAATCCAAAACAACTACATTAAATATGTAAACGTCTTTCATAGCCACTTTTTTTTTGTAATTTGCAATTTTTTCAGTGCCAAGGATTTTACAGGCTTTGACCCAATGATTCCAGAATTTTATAGGATTTTTACAAACAGGAACCAGGATTTCAGCTTCAGGGCTGGTGGCAGCCCTGACATAGTGTATGTAAACGGGTGCCACGATTTCCCGAACACTAAATTAACTTTTGTTTTCCATAAAACAGCTTACCGCATACTGAACATAAATCCAAACTCGGGGCATACAAAAGACCCCTAATATTTAGAAGCCAGGAAGTTAACAACACTATAAAACACTTAAAAACGATGGTCAAACAATAGCAGTAGTGAAACACATCCTCCTTCTACGAGCGCAGATTGCTGGATAATGATAATAACAATAACAACAATAATAGTAGTAATACATTTTAGATGGGAATAAAATCCACAAGCCACAAAAAAAAAGCACTCTAACCTCTTCACTTCCCAAAAGCCAAAAATACGTACAAATGACATATTTAATAGAAGCACAGTTAAAAAATTAATGCAACAGCAGTACCAAGATACTCAGTGATCATCACAAGAGAGCTATTTTTACCTTAGTGACAGGAGACCCGCCTGACAAGTCACAGTGGTAGATGATGGCTGGAGTGAGGAATGATGTGAACAGATAGAACATCTCACTGTACTGCCGCTTCCCAGAAAACTGTGTCACCGTGCCCAAGTTGAGGGGCAGCGCTGATAACTGACTGCCTGTCTCCAGATCGCACAGCACAAGGTGACTCTATAAAAAATAATTGAAATGTAACATGTTCTGGTTGTGGAGTAACCATTCTCCACATAACTTAAGCTATGTATCTTTTTCCTTTTGTTTCAAAATCATTAATAAAAAAATAATAAAAAAAATCACCACCACTTTTCACCTTTAGTCACTTTCATACCCTGCTTTAGAATTACTCAGTTAAATGATTGGAGTGGCTGATTATTGAGTTCGTCAATCATTCATGGGCATGTTGTAGGATAAAAGATTGGTAAAAACCACCAAAGTGTCCAAATCCTCTACTTCAGACATCATAAATGTGCCTGACAAGACTGGATAACATGCTCATTTGAAGGATGATTTATACTTTCCCTCACTGACAAAAAAAATTAATGGAATTCACACATTTTGCCAAAATTTAGCAGTAAAAATGTTTGTAAGAATATCAAGTCAGTTTCAAAACTCTGCATTATACTGCTTACTAGCAATATTTTGTTCCTTAATGACTGATTCCTTGTGGTCCTAAGTACCTAGGTTCAACTGGAAAAAAATCTTACACTTACACCTAAAATCATACTTTCCACGATGCCAATGCTTGCTACATAAAAAGTAAGCCAAGAAAACATGTGTAATAATTGTTGCAATTAAACATACAACAACAAAATTGTCCCCAGGCTCATAAATCTGCCTGTGAAGGTGGATTAAATTAAAGCAACAGTGCAATTAACATGGCTTGTAGTAGACATGCTAGAATCCAATATTAATTTTCTTACCAAATACACTTTAAACTAGTTTATCTAAATTCCCTGACTTTTTTCATGTTTTTTCTGATGCTAGCCACCCTGTCAGAGAATAGCTTGGTGGCTGGGTAAAATGCAGTCCCTGTTGGATCAACATGATATAACAGTTACCATCCCCATCCCAAACTAATAAATCAGGTGTGGGCAAGACAAAGCTCTGATACTGTACCAACCACCATAGTTTCCTGCCAGTACAGTTGTATTTCAACTTGAGTGTTTCCAAAATACACTGCCTTGGGTGACTAGGTAACTATGGAATAGCTCCAAAAGCTTCTCTAAGCCAGCAAGCTATTCAGAAGTAAACTAGAATTAAGTGGTGTGTGTGGATAATAAAATGTTAGAAGTACAACGCACTCTGCTACTGCTGTTAACGCAATCTATTCCGCTCATCTGCTGCAATGTCGCTACTGACCGAAAAGGAGTTAAATCCAAACAGTAATGCGGATCAAATCCACCACCAACTCTATTTACTTACATTTCACAACTACCACCTCTTTCATGCTAATAAATTCTTATCCCAAAGTTCTGCCACCACAACCAGATGCACAGTAGTCCTACCAACAGAGCCAGATGCACATACCCTATTTGCCACCCTCTCTCTCTGCAACCTCTCTGCTACCTCCTCCAACCCCTAGCCCCATGCTGGCCCTGTGCACCGGATATAAATGGAGTTCACAGCCCACAGTTCGAAGCTGTCTCCCGTCAGTTCAGTTGTACAACATTACTCTGCCTGAATGCCTACCAACGTTTGCAGACCATCACTCTGCCCGAGAACCAAACAATTTTTCCAAATTGTCACTGCTCTATGCAGCCTTAGTCGAGAGCCTTACTCTGCATGACACCATCATCATGCTGCTCGCCAAGGCACCGAAGCAGCCGCACTCTCAGCTATCTTGTAACTCACCTTAGTGACTTGAATATGAGTATCGCTGACTTGGGGTCGCCCTCAACCCCACCTTGCAGCATCTTCTGAGACTAGGAACATACCGGTTGGCATCCTAGGATCGGCCCTTCAAGCCCTAGGCAGGGTACAGGCAGGTTTATGTGTGTTTACTGACCAGTCAATAAACAGACATAATCCACACTTGCTTGCGTTATCACTCCCAGAGCTCTAAATTTCTCTACCTTGCTTCTGCTATCTCCTGCGTGGTCACCATACCCTTTTACATTCTTGCTGGAGTAGTCACACAAGTCGAACCATTGTTCCCTACCTCAGCCCTCTGGAGCACTATATCGACAAGGAGCTTACGGAGCCCACCTTCCTGGGTAACACAAGAGCAGTTGCTGCCTTGGACTATCGCCTCCTCCGGTACAGGATTGGATCCCCTAATGATGTCCCACTAGCCATGTTACTTGCTGGAGAACGATAGGCTAACCCATGACAAGGAGCCCCATTTCTTCATGATGCTTGGGTCCACCAGCGACATCCCACTCGCCAAGTAGCCACGAGAACAGACGTGCCCAAACCAGTACTGTTACCCTCTGTTTGGTACTCAGGTCCACTAACGATGTTCCACTCGCCAAGCTACTAGACTAAAAACCAGTAGTCCAGGCTGTCTACCCTCATTCTACAGCCTCTCCCTATTTCTATCCGGACATGCCTACCCCTTTTAAACACCCACTATCCACATCTCTGTACTGTCACCCCCCTTATGACGCATCATACGGCTGGGCAGCGGAAAGCAGTCAAGCAGAACTTAGCCCTTGTGTAAGACCTGGGGAGTACGAAACCAGGTGTACTCTTGAAAAAAAGAAGAAGCTGCTTGCCAGAGAGGATCGCCACATCCAGGAAGTCACATAGCCTCATCTGGTACGTGCCAGTTGGATACCGCCGGCTCAAAACCACCCACCTTTGTTCGACCTGCCAGTGTTAACAAGGTGGTCAAGCGACTCAATATCATGCCTGGATACACCCAAACATGTGTACCTACACGCCCAACACTTACTAGTGCACCTCCCAAGGCCCAGCACACTGTAATAGATATTGCTGAATCCACCACCGCAGAGCCCAAGAATAACCCTGTCCAAGCGGCGACTCCGGCTTCTCAGTATTCCAGGAGGGGTGGAAGCCTTGACCTTGCCCGCTAGCTGCCAGACCCAATAGGGTGAGAATCAAAGAGATAATTTTTTTTGTGACAGCATGGTAACTCAGCTGTAGTAGGGCACAGTCATAACAACAGCACTGGTGGAATGTGTAACAACTAATGGCTCCAGTACCCCAGTGTGTATTTCCAGTACCCCAGTGTGTATTGACGAGTGCCGCTTATTCCAACTATGTACAACAATTAGGACTCATCTCACTGCAACCTAGTATACTAGTTCTACACATGTGAGATTCAAATCCCGCGCCAACCTGTACATGGAAGTCGTGGCCTGCCACAATCCTGGAGGGCAACCAGACACGTGGATACGAGGGGTTGTGTAAGACAATGGCACATCACCCCCCCCCCCCCCCGTGCTGAGAGCCCCACAAGCCATCAGCTGCCTTGGGGTATGCCCGAGCGACACAAAGAAAACGCGAAAGCCGTGAGATGACCCAAGGGTGCTACCCCCCTTCCAGTCTCGCAGCAGAGGGAAGTCACACGCCCTCCCCCGCGGCCACCGCGACATGCGTTACCCTGACTATATAAGTTTGTGCGCAGTGGACCTCACCAGTTGCTCTTCTTCAGTCTTCGAGCTCGCTCCTACACTTTTAGTGCTGGGACCCTCCAACCACTTTAGTTCTTCAGCAGCCCTCCCAGAGGCTTCCACCAATTGCTCAACACTCTTCAGCAGCCACCAGAGGCTGCCTACATTGACGTCGCTGTCAGAGCTCTGCAGCACCTGCGACCCGACACTTCAGAGACACCTATCACCTATAGTTACCAAAAGCTTTCTGTAGCTACAAGACATACCACACTTAATTTCTTTGTCTCCTACAGACACCCTGATTAGAGTTAGATTTGTAGTGACGCGTGCCACTTCTACACCTATTATAATATGACTCTGACTCATCGCGTAGGAGTACTGCTTCCATCTCTACAGATGTGAGCAACACGTTGCCTACCCCTACAGGCAACGGGAACTTCTGTGTTTTTCCTTCTCACCTGGAAGGCACGTATCCCGGCAGGCACGCTGCCCCCTCCTCACTGTGCTCGATGCCTACAAGTCGCCCAGACCTCGGGCACGGCCGAGCAGACCTGATGAGGCATGAAGACAGAACCGCTGACGAAATAATTCCCATGCCACCCAGGGTGGAGGACGTCACACCTCCCCTGCTCCCCGTGCCAACAGTCAACAAGCTACCACTATATAAGTCTGGCCGAAGCCAAGCTCTGGAGACATTCTTTCGCATCTGTTGCACCACCCACAGTACTCTTAGTGCTTGGGAGTTCTAGAGAAGTTCGAAGTCTTCAAGTAAACCTTCGCAGCAACCAACTAGGTACGTCGATGACCAGTCAACCCTGCGACATACAAACACAAACTTTCTTCTTTTAACTTCATTTGTCTCCTCTAGACACCTTTAGTTAGTAGTTTAACTGTAACTCTTATTTTCGTCTAGCTTGGTAGGAGGTGGCACAAGTCACGTGTCTATTGAACTTTCAATAAACACACGTTGCTTTATACTTTGCTACTTTTATTTCCAGAGTATATATCTGTATTCACAGTTGGAGGTAGATTATGCTGTGCACTGCCAACGGAATCCGGGGAAGTTATTAAACCGAACTAACACATACACATTAGAAGGTTACCTGTTTCTTCCCATCAAACACACGGCACTATTAGTGCTCGTGGCTAAGAAACAGTAAGTCCCTAACCACTAGTAACACCTTCACACCAGGAGAGACAACACACTCGGGTTGCTTCACACCACTCGCACTATTAGTGCGCGGTGGCAGTGACCTGCAGTACTGCCGGGTATTCTGGGTGGACGCACAACCAGTAGAGGTTTGGCACGACTCCAACTCAACGTCCCTGATCAGTTCGCCTACGGTGGGGACTCTTATCGAGCCAGCCGACAAGTCACTATTGGGGTACAGTGATAGAACTGTTACCCTAAGCCTCATGAGAGGAGTGGTAGGAGACATAGAGAGCAACAACTGGCTCACCCTGCTGCCTGGCCGAGGATAGCATCACCCTATCCTACACAGGATAGACAGGCGGAACGGGTCCATGCTGCCAAACTCAGACGTCAAGCAGTCGCGCCTGCACCGGTAATATTAATTGCGTTTCCTCTGTGTGATCGTACCAGCTACAAGTATCACCCTGTTGTTTACGGCTCCTTAACCGGAGTGGAAGTTCGCCTACATTGGGACAGCTTGGTCTTCTGGAAGAAAGAAGCACGGCTTTGGAAATTTCGTGCAGGCATTCACCCCGCTTAAGACTTAACTTACCTCAACTACCTAACTAGAGGTGGAGTGTATCAGAACTAGCCAACACTCCTTGCCTCATCACCGCTACCTAAGTCGCTTTTGATCTAGCGAGTAAAATTTGTAACTACCGTGTTCAGTCAGTCTAATAGGACACGTGTCAGTAATAAGCAATTTTCAACAGTTTAATTTCACTTCCCCATTAGCCTAGAACCAGGTCACATACACCTGGCTACCATAGGTTTACTTGCAGCCACCGGTCTTCTTGGTAGGAGAGCACACATCACCGTGTTTACTCAGCTCTTAATAAACAGGCTTGTTTCCTTTTAACTTCGAGTCTCATTCATTACAGTACTTTGTAACCAACTGCTGGAGAACCTCAAGTCGAGTATCACCGACCGGGCTCGTGCTACCAAACCACTATGGGCAACACTATTCTAGGGCTACTCGTGTCCGTAGTGCTCGATTCATAGTGCTCAGCAGCTAACCTGCTCTATGTCATTTAAGGTGAGATACGGTGCAAGGAGGGAGGAGCAAAGAGTTGCATGCCTTGCTGCCAAACAGCCGGCTGGTTCCGTCCCCCTTACAGCTAATCGACGAGCCGAATGAGATTGTACTACTTTGCTCAGATCATTAGAACGACCTACGTCTACAGCAGGGGATCCAGCTACTTTCTCATTATCACCTCTTCGCACGCATCCTGCTTGCCACCCAGTTGTGTGTGGGTTAATTAAACAGACCGAGGAAATCCTTGGCATCTTGAACGCCTACTTCTGGACCTCAGTAGCTACCAAGTGGAACTGTAGTTTTTGCGTTGCTACACCTAGGGCCCTCGGTGCAGCCCGGACAGAGAACAATCTTCTCACCCTACTATACCCAGCTAGTCCTTGCAGTCACGATGTTAGAAAGCCTGCTACTGCTAGCACCTCCTGCCAGTCTACGGTAACTAGTCACGCCACCAGCCATAGGGCAGACCAATCCACGGGACTTGTCAATCGTAACGTCAAGAACTTTGTTCCTTCACGTAAGGCCACATGCCCAGCTACCATATCTGACCATAAACACCAGTAAGCACAACCAGCCAAAGTGCAACCAAAGCCACACGACCGTGATCCAGCCTTAGCTATCCAGACACGCATCAGTATACTTTAATAATACAAATTACTGTTGCATGCAACATTCAGACATTCTTCAAGAAGTGGGTGATAGTTTTATATGAAGTTCTATTAATTTTGTGAAATGTACACTATATTTACTCAGCTATAAAACTCACCCCTGCATAACTCCGTCACCTTTTTTGTCATGGTTTGCTGGAAATAAACATTTGGAAACAGTTTCTACCTGTAATAAAAGTCGCTTGCCTGGTTACATGTTTACACATTGCTTTCTTTTCCTTCCCACTGATGAGCACATTGCTAACGGCAGATCAGCCACAAGACCTTGATGGAAACAAATCAAATAACTGTTCTGAGGATGAAGTAGGTGGATGGCATCCAAGCTAGTCAGCTATCATATGGCTAGGCTGACAGAAGTCCAACATTTGAAATTTTTATTAGTTGTTAATGTGTATGAATAGTCATGCTGAAGGTGTGACGTGCCATAAAATAAGAGGCCTTTTATGTCTGAATACCTCATCTGGCTGTATGTATTTTTGTTCACTGACTTTGACAACTTCCCTTCGCTCATGTACCCAATCACCCCACAATCCGGTAAGCAACAGCCTGCTTCAATGGGAGGCAAAACACCTTAATTTGCTAATATGATTCCTAACCTATTAGTAAGGTGTTGACATGTGACATCGGGTGACAGGTCGACGTCACAGTTGGGCAAGGTTTTTTTGATTCGGTCAGGGACACGAGGTTAACACTGGCTGGTCTTCCTATTGGCGGACCGGGCTCCAGCCAGTGTACAGAACAGGGCATGTGGCCTGTCGGCACTACAAAGTCAATTGTGGGTGTCACAGTCTGGCATGTAGGGGGCACACTGCCACAGGTTTACCTGGGTAGGTGATGGCCTGGAGAGACTGCTGACGGCTGCTGCTGCTGGTACTACGACTTGGTGTGTCAGTGGTGCTGTGGCTGCTGAAGCTTGGATAAGCCTAGGATGGGATGGTGCTCTGGTGGCCCTGGAACCAAGGGTTGGTGATGCCAATGGGGACGTGCTCGTCTCGGCGAAATGCAGATACAATCAAGTGCGGGCTTCCAGATTTCTTGGTTGGGGCTGCAAACAAGGTTGGGGAGGGACTGGGAGGCGAGCCCTCTCCACCTGTCGGCCGGTTTGAATTTTTTCCCGAGAGGTAATACTGCAGAGTGCAGGTGGGGCTGAGGTGCAGCTCCCGTTTGCTTTGGAGATGGTTGCTGTCTTCCTTTCTTGGTACTTAGTACCACTCCTCTGGGTGTAAGGCATAGGGAAGGTACAAGTACCGGCCTCGTAAAAAGGAAGCAGGTGATGATAGTCCCTAACTAGGTGTTCTGCCACAACCGAAGCCGAGCCAACACAGAGTCATGCGCGTTTACCACAACCGGCGACACTACGGTCCAGTGGTTGGAGAGCTGGGTTTATTCTGAGCGTCCGACAATCTACAGTGGATGTGGGTCCAAAGGCGGTCAGACCTCCAGGACCAGGCTAGTACTCCCTCCGGCGACAGTTCAACATGGTGGATGAAGTACAGACTGGGCTAGACGACTAGGTTCCTTATGGATTGTCTTTCTAGTGGTTGGGGCTCTACCTTACTGTACACCAGGTGCACGGTATGAGTGGCCGTTAAATGTGTGTGTGTTCTGACGTCCGTGCATTCCAGTTAAGGGAGCCTGCAGTCCTACACTAGGTTCGGGAACTGGTTTAGGTAATATGCGAGGTCTCCTGCGTTACTCTGATGGGTTCGTGTTTATAGAGGAATGAGTACACAGAGGTTTGAGAGAAATACATATTTATTCCATGAGGAAAAACACGGTGGCCCGTACTACCCCCTAACTGACTAAGAGCTGACCGGAAGTAATCTAGATAGAAACAGGTGAAGGGAACCTACGTCTAACCTGGACAAGGCAGATGCAGTTAGGTAGCTATTAAAACAACTAACCCTAACTAGCTCTAATACCGTTGATTTAGAACAGACTTGCGGGAGCGACTACCAGAAGTGCACTGAGGTGTGTTACCAAAGGGGTAGCCAAGACAAAGGGGTGTTGAAGATGTCTTTGGAGGTTACTGGTGAAGGTCTGGAAGATATTAATAGACAACAGAGAACCCCAGGACCCAAGGTGGTTGAGCGAGCTACCGGAGATCAACTGGCGTTTTTTGCCTGCACACTGCTTATATTCTGCTGGCCCGCCCTCTTCTGAGGGTGCGGGTGGTAGGGATGTGCGAGTACTCGAAATTCAGAGTACGATCTCGAGCTTTGTAACTACTCAACTTGAGAGCGTATCATTTTCTCAAGCTAGAAAACTTTTGAGTTTTTCGGGGGGAAAAGTGCATATTGCAGTATCACCCTGAAGAATACAAGAAAGAATGCCTCATTTTATATGCATCATAAAATAAACGACTACTGGCCAGATGGCGGACAAAGTTTGGGAAATTTATATTGGTGCATATACCGAATTATTATAGCTCCGTGTGAACTCAGTTCGCCACATAGCTTTGTGCCACCTATTATGCATACGTGAAAGGAAATGTGAGCATTACATATTTGTAGAATCTCGGAAATTACGCAAATGCGAAACAATCATTATAAAATCTGAAAAGTTGCACTATTCGCTATAAAACGCTTAATTGTTATGATTTACCGATAAATGAGAAAAACTTTCGTAATTGCACCAAATTCTTCACAAATGTCCATTGCGTTAATTTTCAAAGTAAATAAAATATTAATTTTGTTTTAATTTAAAAATACCTTCAGACGATCTTTGTACTGACAGAAAATGTAACGTAAACAATTGCTTTCTTCGGAAGTCAAAGATATGAGACATGCAAGCAACAATCAATCCAAAATGTTTGCCACTTAACCCTAGAGCTAGGAGTGTCGCTTTTGATGAAAAACGTTGTACGTAATAAACGTGTGCATAGCAAAATGGTTCAAAGTCATAGTGTAACGTGCCATGTAGGAACATCGATGTGCAGACAATAGCGCATTTTTATTTTGTGTCATGTACGTAAAGTCTTCAGCCAATATAGAACTAAAGGTGCAGAGAAAAATGAGTATTTGTTTGAACATACAATTTCCAAAAGTAGTAGAAGTAAACAAGTAACCTTAGTTGTGTATAGTTTGTTAAGAGAAGTCAATAAGCTTATGTGCAGTAAAAAAAAAGTCTTTTATTGTTTATTTGAACAATACTACAATGCTGTTTGAATTGAATGATTAATTTCCCCCACTGCAATTTTTTTTGTGAGATTTATTATTAGACAGTGAACTTACATATTATTACTGTACAATATTACATTTTAAAATTTGATATGGGAATAATTTAATGGGCACTTTATAATATGGCGGAGGTATTTCATTCAATTGTGTTGTTAAATACTCTTAATTAATAAGAAAATGGTGTAATTGTTTCATGTCCATTTGTGTGAAGTAGGCTGTTAGTAGTTTTATATTGAAAGTTTTATTAATAATTACAGAAACTCATTCGAGTTTAACTCGAAAGATTGAAGCTTTTTTAAATACTCGGCTCGAGCTCGCCTCAAACAAAATTTCAGTGTTCGCAAATCCCAAGCGGGTGGTAAATGAGCTCCGCCTCTGGGCGGAGCCGAGTAGTAGCACCATTCCTCTGCATTCTTAGGTATTGTCAGAAAAGAGTTACGTGTCAATCGCCTCCCCTCCATTGCGATGTACTCTATCTAATCTGGGAGGAAAAAAAACCTCCTTCTTCCCAAGGGTGGTGATGAACTGTCACCCACAAGAAAGCTGGTTGGCATCTGAAGTGTTCCCTTTTCCATGTGCTGGGTTCTGAGTTGCGGCACACCGCACCACGTGAGTCACTTTCACTTTCGGCTGGAGTAGTGCTGTCTCTCTCTAGCGTGGATGGCTGGTGGGACGAGCGGCCAGCTAATGGTTTCTCCCTCACCCCCTGAGGAGGGCATGTGTCACGCGCCCTTCTTTCTTATAACTGTGCCGCTTCACAAAAGTCAACTGAGTGCTACAGTTACCTAAATACAGGAATCATTTAACCTATTTTAACCTGCGGGGAAAAACTAATCACAAGCGGCACGAAAAAAAAAACACTTGAACATGTACAAAAGCCCCACTTGTGAGGGGTATTTGGTTCCTAGCTTCAATGTTGCAGTGGCTCTGAGGGCGAGGAGAAGTGGCTCTGACTTATACTCTTCCTATGTGTCACATGGCAGGTAGCAGTTACGTGTGATCTTGCTAAGATAGTGCTGATGTTAGGTCTACCATTACCCAGGCCAGCGGTAACTATCTTATATATACAACAAACACGAGTACCCTTGAATGAATAAATGCTAATAAATGATGTACGGACAACCTACATCAATTTTAAAAAAACATGGAACTCTCAAAGATAGGCAAACAAACACTGCAAAATATTTACAACAATATTTTCAGAACTGACAATTTTCTCTTCCCTTTTGGTAAAAGTTTTGGGTTCAAGTCAGGCACGTGCCCGATCACATCTTCTAAAAAGGAAATCCTTGCTTCGCGAGAAGAAGTCACTTTACACTGACTTCAGTGGGATGTCTCTACATCAAATTACGTACATTAGCACTATGTAGTGTCCTTGGGTGTCACAAAATGCTAGGTAACGTAGCACACAGTCACTAGAATGCTACTGGATCATTTACCTCTCACTGGTTATTTACATATACCATGGAACAGTTAAGCAATGGCTGTTTTATTGCTGTCTCTCATGATAGTTACCGGCATTGTTCTAAAGCTCCACAAGACACTATACTTTATGTAGCACTGACGGGAACACAACGTGTATGGTACTTATAACAGCAATTGACGGATGTAAAACAAAAACTGCCTGTCCATACTAATCACAGCTTTTACTAATACCAGCCATTAACTAGCTGTTTTCAAAACTTGTGGTTTTATTCTGTTCGGTGGAGCACTTTACTACTCACACACCATGTTCACTGCAGTTGAGTCCGAGCTTTCACTGGTCGGCCCCGCTTCCTCAGGGCCGTGTGATGAGGGTACGGCCAAGTGAAGTGTAATGCGGGCCTCCAGGGTGATTTCCGATAACGGCTTGATTGAAGGGCGCCGGGGCAGGCGCGGGCAGATGTCTCACTTGTCGACTGGTTAGCAGACTTGGTGTTCTTGTTCCCGGCAGCAGCCAGCTAGAGGCCACCAGGCGCCGAGGCATGTTAGGGTGCCCTCTCCTCCTTAAGAGAGGGCATCAGGGTAGCCATCAGAGGCCAAGGCTCATGGGACTCCTCGACCTCCTTGGCACAGCAGGGTTTATCATCTCCTACCAGATGCTGGGCTTTGGTATGGCCTCGGTGCCGTCCGGCATTGTGCCTGGTAGATGACCCCATCATCCTTGACTGGGGTGGTTGGGATGGCTGGCCGAGGTTGAGGCTCTTGGGGCTCCTTGACCTCTCCAGTGTGGCTGCTGGGATCATCCTCCTGTGCGGGCGGCTGGGTCCGGATGTCTGTCTCGGTGCCTCCTGGAACCTCGACCTGGTGGATTGCTGCACCATCCGGGCAGGACACAGCCAAGGTTGCCACCGGAGGCAGGGGCTCCAGGGGGCTCTCAACCTTGCCGGTACTGGTGGGCTCCTTCTCCCGCGCGGAAGGCTGGATCTGGGTGCTGGTCTCGACATTGTCCAACGTCGGGAACTGGGTGACCGTCCGAGGTAAAGGCTCTTGAGGCTCCACTACATCCTCGGCTTAGCTGGGCACATCCTCCAGTACAGGAGGCGAAGTGCGGGTGTCGGCCTCGGCGTCCTCTGACATCATGGCCTGGGTGTTGGAACGCGTCGGTATTCTGCCGTCCCCCAGTTAGGTCTGGTTTCTATAAGGAGACAATACAAGGATACGGAAGTGATATTCCAAAGTGGGCTTTCCAGTGTTTATTCCTTGAATGGAAATAAACAGTAATGGTGAAGGCACTATCTCCTATCCCCTAGGGCTTGCAGAAGGTGAACACCCTACGGAAGGCAGCTGGATGTTACCTGCGCATAGCTAGAGAGCAACGCAGCGTAATAGCAAGGCTAGCTCACTGAACTTCCCTAGCTCCTGCAGTTGTGCAGAGGGTACCACGCGAATCAAGTGTTAGCTTGAAGATGATGGTTCTTTGGTAGCCGGAGGTAAGAGAGAGTCAGGTGTAAGTCCCTTGTAGACAGGTCATCAAGGGGCTGTCGACTGATCTCGAGCACTGGAGCCATCTCAGTATTTATACTCTCCAGTGGCATCCCTCCTTCTTCATATAGGATAATGGGTTGGTCCTGAGGAGGGGTAGCAGGTGCAACAAACGAGCCAATAGATCCTCATGAGAGTTACGCCAGGCCGGCGCTGGATCCAGGTTCAAGCCTCTGTGCTAGTAGTGGCATCTGGCGGCGCACTGCAGTACTTGGTGAACTTGACGCATGGCTTTGGTGGCAGCGTGGAGCATCCACCCTCTTTCTTAGTACATAAAACAATCTCGGGTACATTACTGGTGGTGGTGGCGGCCAGTTCAAACTCCGTTGCAACTGCGCCCCGTTCATTTGTACTGATGAGTAGACTGCGATTAATAACAACTGAGAAGGACGACATGTGTCTTGAAAAAGACGTCATGCGTCAAATTAATAAAATTGGATGTCAAAAAGACACTGTTCAGCCAATGTAAAGGATCCAGAGCGACCACCTAATCAGAAAACGCCTCCATTATACTGCAGTATGCCGAGCTTCAAAGCAAGGCCCTTGACAGAGTGTAGATGAATGGAGTTCGAACGAGAACTTTTAAGTCACCAAAACTCAACCACCCAGTATGGGATTTGGACCCTCCCTGAACCTAGACTGTTGGCGCAACACCAAACTGCTGAGGGTCAGTAGATGAGGGTTTAAACCTTGGATGCCAATTCAACAAGGATGTACACTAAATCTAATACTCATCTACGGAGTCACCTAAAGAAATATGAACACATGACCCAGGTTAGCTTGTGAAGAGGTTCGACCCACGCTGGGGTGTGAGACATTGAGAAAGGCTAACTTGTAGCGTGTGAGACATCTGTGACTTGGGGACAATGACCCCGGTGAATACCTTGAATTTAAGTGTACTCTCATACACTGTGCGTGTGCAAGTAGTTTCGGTGGCATTCAATATCTTAATAGCGAATTTCAAATGGAACATGTCCTGGGGCAATAATTACACGCACTTTGGTAAGGTTCCAGCATAAATAGTATGACGAGTCGGTTTACGTAAGGGAACAAAGTTTTCAACAGTGGGCAGAGTAGTACACCAATGGGTTACCTCAGAAGCCTCAGGCAGTGGAGCTCTCCTCTGCTCCGTGGATGCTGCTGTAGCGGCCAATTCCGATTACGGCTGTGTGGTGCTCTGGTTGCTGAAAATGGTGTGTGTGGTTCGAGGAGGGATAGGAGTATATTCAAAAGGGAGAACTGACGGCTCTATGCCTATCACCTCTTAGACGGCTATACAAGATGGTTAAATACTCAAAGGGGAGTCGACCCGGCATACCGGTCCGCAATTCAAATAAAGCAATGCCTTCTTGAGATTCACTATCAATATTACTTTTAAATTGATTTCAATTTCTATTTTGACGCGGTTCCTGTCATCGTCCTTACAACCAAATTACTCAGGCAAAAAATGAATGGACACACAGACACCA
Source organism: Dryococelus australis (assembly GCA_029891345.1). Taxonomy (NCBI): domain Eukaryota; kingdom Metazoa; phylum Arthropoda; class Insecta; order Phasmatodea; family Phasmatidae; genus Dryococelus; species Dryococelus australis. Next base: position 129,117,340 of record CM056995.1, on the reverse strand, counting down.
AACAAGCCATAGCTGGTCACATCAATAACCTACAAACTAACCAGTTGCAGCACATGCAGCATCACACAACAAAGATTTTTATTCCTGTTACTAGGGCTGTGGGTATGTCTCTTTTTCATTGCAAATTGAATATGAATCAAATACTTGTGAATACTAATAATTTGCAAATATTATGGAACTTGGATGTAATAAATCGTTATTCATCTTTCTGAGTCATCATTTGGTGAGAATTTGTTTGTAACAAATATAATACATAGTATTAGGGATGGGAAATTCAATTCTTCGATACCCCAATACCCATCAATTCTACAATTTGAATCAGGAATCGAGAAATAAAATTGATTCTTTGCAATCCCCGTTAGTAACAGTGTCAATAAAACTTATTTTAAGATGACACTTAGAAACCACATGCTCCCGTGAAGAAATTGCAGGCATGCTTTGTCAACAGCACAATTGGAGATTCCCGTAACTAATGTGACCCTGAGTGAGACCTTGCCAGGCGGTTCACAGCTGTGCCGGTATCGACCGCTTCAGTTCATTCCTCTCTCTCTCGTGTAGTACTCTCGTGCTCGCTTCCCGCTTCCTAGATAAACCAACTTGCGGCCGTGTTCCAATTAGTTTCTAATTTAATTTCTCTTCAGTTATGTCTAGTATTTTGTATGGTGTAGTTGAAACAATATGACGTTTAACTGCCTAGGAATGCAATACTGTATTATTTTGGTGTTATAATGATTTCAAAAATAAAAAGTGATATGGCTGCGATTTGGTAATTTGTTTGTCAACTTCAAAGTTGACAAAACGTGCCAATTGGAACATGGTCTCGTTATAATCTAAAAGGAACGAGAGAGTTATTATGCAAAATTTAAATATTGATGGTTGTGGAATATGCACGTGAACAAGGGAAAAATGCAGCTAGTCTACAATTTGGCGTCAACAATTAAAATTTAAGGTGTTGGTGCGGGGAAAAAATTGCTCAAAAAAAGTGCTTTGCGTAGCAAAATGTGTAAATACACGCAAATGGAATAATAGCATCATCATCACGTGCGTACCACTATGAATAACGGATTTTCTGTCACCACAGAAATGCTTGTATTTTAAGTCAGAAAAATTGCAGCTAACAAAAACATTCCCGTAACAGAATATAAGGCAAACATTTATCGGCATCTGGATTGCGCAATATACTGGCGATCAGACTACCCAATTCTTAGCAGCTGTTAGGTAGCACGTATAAATAATTTACTTGTACTCTCAGGTATATTCTCTGACAGTGCAGAACCTTAGATGTAATTTTATCATGGTCAGAAACATTTTTACACATTACCTCTCCCCCCCCCCCCCCCCTAATGTTTCATGTACATGTGGCACCACATATTTTCACATGAAATAATACAACAATTTCCAATGATTGATTCAAATGAAGTTTACTTACGGACAGATATTCACGTAGCATTTGACTACTAGTTTTGGCCAATATTATAACTTTCGCTTTGCGTCTACACAAATACACAGTGTCGAGCGCACAAGCACGCGACATAAAACAGTTGTGTGCCGATGCCGGACTGGCGCTGGACAGCACGGCCACAGCAGGTAAGCTGTGCAGCGTTTCTAAGTCTGTGCTTGGTCAGCTGGCAGCAGCGATGTTGCCATGTCTCCGGATTAGACGTAACCACAAGTTTATGCATGGAAATCAAAACTTTTTTAAAAATATTTTTACAAAATCATTTCTTCTTGTATTGTTTTCGAAGGAAACTGCTGAGTATTGCTAATTAAGCTATCATTATAACAAAAATAAGCCCACACTGCATTCGTTATTACCAACTCCTTTTCCCATTGGGTACACGGGCAATTGACGGATCCGATAAAAGTTATCATTAACGGGGACTTTTTGTTATAAAGCATGTTTGTTACATCTGACTTTCACTATACAATATTTTTGACTGTGAATGGCAGTGCGATTTTGTGTGTTAAAAGTCCTATAAGTTGTAAATCATAGGAATTGAAAATCGGGCATCAAAAATTGGAATCGTCCCATCTCTACAGTATATGTTTTGGCATTCCCGCAGGCTACTGCCGTTTCACATTTAGAGTTAGCCAACCTGCAAAATGTTAGGCTGGAATGCACAAGATATTAATTCCTCCTGTGGCCACAATTTTGAGGGATACAGATAACAGTTAAAACAAGATAATAGCCCATTAAAATTGAAGTACAAATGGAAAATACTTAGGTATAAAAAATGGCAATAACACATATTTTTTCCTGCCAGCCATCATGTGACATTTAAAATGAGGGGAATCTACAAAATATTTAAGAAGCAATAGTACTTGTTGGTTCACATATGTGCTCAAGCCAAAATAACACATCTAGTATTGTTAAACGAATATTTATAGGTGCTTGTTATTTAACCGATGTTTTCTTTGCAGGTTTGTTTGAAATACAATGTGAAAAAGTAGTCTTTACTTAAATTGAGATGGATAAACTATTGATTATATACTTTTTTTTATTCCATTTTGTTCCGAACATTATACTACACTGCCATTGCTACAAGTAAATAACTGTTTTGGTATACATGGTATACTGCACAGTTGAGCTTTATGTGGTAATTTTTTTAGAGAATATAAATACACCTAATAATGTATAAACTTCACTACCAGATGTATGAAATCTGATGTGCCTACATCCTGAACAAATGTTTACAATTCAGTGCTGTGAACAGCATTTTGATTGCATCCTAACCTAAACATCCTCACAGTTTTAAATCCTTCCTCATGTGTAATCAGAGCAACCACTCTATTGAAAATATAAAATTCTGGGGTTTTTCCAAGTTATCTTAAGGATTTTACAAACACACTTAAAAAACCGGGTTTATACAGTGTTCCATCTTTTACAATGCAGTATATATAGAAATACATACAAGTTCGCATTAAAAAGACAATATAAATATAAGACAAAAAAAAATTATTTACACACTGAGTAAGTTACTACTTATAAAAGTTCTTTCCTTGAAAAACTGCAATAAATGCAATTTATAAGCCTAATTTAAAAAATCAAATTACATCTACATTATTTATAAAGATTTATCCTTGAAAAACTGTAATAAAGGCAATATATACCCTGGACAAAAAAAATTCAAATTTATTTGCACATTATATATAAAGTTGTCCTCCAGCTAGGCGGCGTGCCGTGTGCTGCTTATCAGCAGGCCAACTGTGCACAGCTTGCTATATGCTGCATGCCTGTCAGCAGCGATTACAAGCAGGGACAGTCATAAGTTGGCCTATTTTCATGCATTGCAGACTATTGACTGCGGTTCCTACTTCCTTTTTTTATCCCCACGCGCGAGTGGAATGATTGTCGAGTGCGCATATGTGTGTGATGTGCGCGTGCACATTCAGATTTGCATAGGCCATGTAACATTACTATGTTAATGGCTATATTTGCACACAATTTTATTGAATTATGGTTTTTTGTTGGCCCTAGTTTTTTTATTTTTGGTTTTATGATTCAATTTGACAACTCGCTTAAGTTTAGGGGGTTAGACTTTAGACGACTCCTAATAAGACAAAGGGAGTAATTCGGGAGAAATATGAAATAATCAAGGGAAAGTACTGGTTGTACAGCGCGGCGGCAAATATCTGGACCATCGTCCCCGACTCGGATATTAACGGGTGTCTCCATGGTACATAAACGCTAGTCAATAACTCTTAAAATGAATTTGTGCGTACCAATTACAGTACGCTGCATTCGTAAAAATGTTTACGGCCTGCTAAAAAGCAGTGGCACTCGAGCCTAAATTACATCGCACAGTTTTAACTATTTTCTGCGATATCAAGAGGCTGTATTTATATAAACCTACAGTATAATTTATTTAGATTTCTGCTGCTTATTAAAACATGACTTATCATCTGGTTTTCTCACGAGAAGTAACTGAATCTGAACACGAAGCTCACTAAATTAGACACATCACCCAAAGTTTGAACTTTTCTAGGCAATAACAACATAATGTATTTATACGTTGTTATATACCTTTATTCTAAAAACATGTCATTAAAACCAATTTATATAATTTAAATAAATTGCCCAGTTTATCCACAGCAACAGAAAATGAACCTAGCATATAGTACATTTTGTTTATAGAAATGTGAATTGTTAATAATATTTCTAGGACAACTATCGTTTTTAAAAATTTTATATTTAATTAATATATAAGTGAGTTAATGGTAGTTTTTCTACTATAGACAACTAAATTCGGACTTATTCGGCTTGGTAAAAAGTCATGACACTTATTAGTGTTTTAACATTGAGACAAGGGGATGGTAAAATACACTTTCACCTGGTCCTGTAATTTTTTCGGAAGACAAAGACATTTGCAGATTAAATGAAATTAGTAATGTGGGCAACATTCCCATCTCCGACTATACGACACCAACAATGAAGGAGAGAAGTATTGTTACAAGCGACACAAGAGGCATGCGAAAAGTCTAGCAGTCAGTAGTCGTGAGGCGTTGCCAACTAGTAGCTTTCTAACTTCCTACTGTGCAGGTGGGTGGTAATTAAAGTTATGCTGTAAACTTCTACAGTTAAAGAAAGCTAAGAGTATGTTACATTGTTAGTTTAAATGTTTAAATCAAGTGGAACATTTGGGACAATTAACACACACAGCCGTAAAAAATACTACAAGCAATTGTTACTATATTAGCTGCAAGAATAAATAGTTGCGGTTTGGTTTGAATGTGCAGAAAAGAATGCAGTAACTTGCAAGTTTCTCGAGTTAACAGCAAGAATTTTTTGATGCAGTTTAGATTTCGCGTAGCTTAGAAATGCTCTCCTGCCCATTTATATCTATTTTAAAACTTTTAACACATATTTTGCACAATACAATGAGATATGCCTGCCTACATTCTTCCCCTCCAGAGTGACATGTCGCTCGGCTTAGGAAACTACTACGGTGGGCAGGCGAGAACTGGGGGTGGGAAACTACTTCAGCCGGAAAAAATTTTGCACAATGTTAACAAATGATTGTTCACGTAAAACTACCCCGACCTACCATCACAGTATTCAGCGACAAAACTCAAAACGCCCGAAAAAGGGGGGAAAAAATTGCCTACAGATGGACAAAATTCCACACTATTTCCAGGTTTTTCCCGGGTCCTTTTCAATTCTATACTTTTTCCCGGTTTTCCCAGTTCGGTGGCCACCCTGTGTAATGTAAGATTGTAATTTAACTGATGTTCTACTACATTTAAAATATGCAACAAAAAAGTAGTCCATGTATATACATATGTGAGCTATCAATTACTGTTGGTATTTGTTGGTTTTGTTTTCGCATATCGCACTATGCTGTTGCTGCCATAGTAGAACTTTATGAGGCTAATTTTGTCCTTTAATAAATGCATGTAATACTGTTAAAAACTAATTTCCAGGTAATTATTTTCCACATGTGATGAGCCTACATCCCGAACTTACTATTTGCTTACATTTCATTGTCGTTCAAAGCATGTTGATGGCATCCTAACTCCTAGCCTAAACGTCTTCATAGTTTTATGATATTTCTTATGCGTCCTATGAATAAAGTACATAATATTACCAGCCACTAAGTTGCATTTAGGAAAGTGCAATTTCTTTCCTCTGTGATAGTACAGTAGTTGAAAAAGATGTGAATATTTTAAAACTTTGAATACTTAGTTTTGTTTCAAATATGATTCAAATTGAATATTTATTTGCACGAATATTTGCATTTTCGAATATTCGCACACCCCTATGTTACAGTAGCAGAGTTGTGAGAGACCTGCCACCTTCAAGCAATAGCTCAGAACTCAGATGCACGGAATTAGCTCATCAATTTATAACATAATCCAGGCAGCTGCCATGCCTCAACATAAGATAATCACAGCTCCAAACCACACTCATCTGCTATACGGGCAAATTTTTTATTTTCCTGCCACACCCTAGCTCACCACCTGGCCAGTGAAACATTGTGATCGTGCAACAGCGTGGAAAATGCGTCATCCTTCTTGTGTGTGTGTCTGTCAACAGGTACTACATTGTGAATACTTGAATTCCTGTCATTTTATATATTTTTGGTAGCCTTAGGACAAGTTATTCTCAAGACTTAAAAAATTGAACAGAACAATCTCTAATATCATTCAATTACAGTTCCCTTACAACTGTGTAACAATTCATGCTCATTATTAAACATAGTAAACTGTATTTGTAACATTGGTTAACTAACAGTTTAATGGATTATACTTATAAAATAGCTCAAAAAAATGATTAGAATGACAAAATGTAGATGGTTTACTTGGGCCAGTACAGGAAGATCTTTGTATGAAAAAAATTAATGCTAAATTTAAAAGCAAACCAAGAAGTAGGACACAAGCATTCGGTTCCCACTTTTTTTCCCCTACATAAGAGCTATGTACATATATGAAGACTTTTGCCAGGGAACACATTCTAATTTAGATATTTTTACAGTCTGAACAGAAGTTTCAAATTAACATTTCATCTAAATTATATACATAAAAACAAAAATTCTATTTTTATTTTTCTGGCTACAGTAGATCCTCATTTTCACATATCTGTTTTTCACAAATTCCCACAATCTGCATATATTTTTATTTGTACCATCATATAACTTATATTATGAATGCACTCACTTTTTGCGGATGTATTTCCTGCAATGTACGTATGTAACCACTGCAGTACTTTATGCATTTCGTCCTAAGTAGCTTTGGAAAAAGAAATTGAAGTTACATGTACGACAATCTATTGTAGTAGCAGGAGCATGCTGGTTCTGGGACACTAGGCGAATCATATGTACATGGAGCAGATTAACTGATGGATTAATGGCTAATCCGATTAATTGGTTACTCCTAACCCAATTAATTTTGATATTGTGTAATCGGATTGTCTTTATCTGTTTTTGGCAAATTTTCCAAAATTTCCACAGTTTTGGGATTTTTTTTTTAATTGATGTATTTTGGGAGTAGTACGTGTAATTGAGGAGCAATATTTACTCTCTGACGTCTGGCAGACGACTGAGCGGAGAGGTGTAGTGTATTGGGTTTATAAGATGTGAGGTTGGTGCAAGAGTGGAATACATGTCTTTTTTAAAATTTGTTTGGAGAGTGTCTATGTGTATTCAGGTTGGGAGCAGGGTATACGTCTGTTCAGTTCGAATGTCTGTGGAGGAATGAGCACTTGCGACTAATTAGATAGGGCAGAAATAAATATTCAAGCGAAGCAAATTAAATTAATACGAAACATTACAAATCACGTTGTTATACAAGAGACAAAGCAAGTCACACGCCACAAATGTGAAATAATACTTAAATAGTAAATGAAAAACATGTCACACGAGACAAATCAATTAAAATTAATTAAACTGATTGATCAACAAGTAACAAATGGACCACAAAACCATTTCCCTACCAAAGGACGAAACAAGTGTCAACTAAACGAATTTCACTAAATTTATCAAGCACACGAAACAAGAACCCAGGTGTCATAAAAACACATGATTTACAATCATTTGGATTTTGTTACTTCTTATTTGGTTAAGTATCTATTTACCTTAAATAGATCTTCTTTAACATTGATTGTCCTTTTACAAGATAAGAGTTTTTTTTCATCACATCCCACTTTTTACACATGATTTCTGTTTAGGTCCCTTAAAAAAAAGAAGGGGTGGGGGGGTTCTACTGTATTTCTTAATCATTTTAGACATGACTGATCACAGATATGATGTACGAGTTGAAAAATTTTGCCCAGTTACGGCAGTAAATATAAAATATAACTCACTGTTACATCTCGTATGTAGCAGACAACCATCTTGTCACCAGCTATAGGTGCAACCCAGTCAAGCACATCCTTATCGTGTCCCCGGAGCACAGATCGCCAATGCTGGAGTTCTGGGCGGTCCAAGTTCATGGCGATCAGCTGATAATTTGGCGCATCCTTGTTGGTGCGCAGGAAAACTACTCTCCCATTATTTGCCACATACTGTACAAAAAATAAATTTTCACTACCAGACAAATTAACAGCAATTTTAAAACTTGACATGTCATTTTACCCCGGGGAAATTAGGTGGCAAGTTGAATACATTACTTGAATCCTAGGGCAATGTGTACAGTCAACTGGGGTAACTTCATACCAGTCACTGCAACAAAGTGCCAGCTTCTTAATTTAATCTAACAGTCCTTATGAATATTGTGTTCTTCAATAAAAATGACTGTTGACTATGTAGTACCGTATATACCAGGGCTGTCCAACTGGTGTCCCGTGGGCCGCATGCGGCCCGCGATGACTTTACAAACTTAATAAACATATAAATATTAACTTTTCAAAGAAAAAGCTACACAGCTACAGGTTAAAAAACAAAAAACCATGACAAAAATATGAAAATCTTTCCCCACTGACATTGATTTCTCAATAATTACACATCATCGTAATTAATAATAACATTCAATAAAAATATGTTTTCTTAACTCTAGCCTAGCCTAATTTAATACTTTGTTATCTTTGTACAATATAAGAAATTAACCAAAACTATGGTACTCTCGCAACTTTGCTAGAATTTGAATTGTGACCCACAAGCCCTTCCAAGTTGGACAGCCCTGTTGTATACATTTCAAGATGGGGCCTGCAAATCTTCAATTTTAAATGAAAATGTGTGGTGAAAAGTTGCCCCAAATGATCGTAATAAGTCTGTACTACGATGTTTCCTATAAATATTTACACCATATAATTTTTAAAAATTCAACACAGTTTATTCTCATGCTAAAATTATAATTTGAAGGTTTTTTATAAGTATTTTTATTACAATAGAGCAGACTTAACAATATCCAGAAAATAGTAGCTTTCATTGCTCACCTGATACTCTGCCTCCATCTTGTGCACAAGCTGTATCAACTCCAGCTTACCAGTTATCTTCCCTCCAGAGAGGTCTGCCAGTCGTGAGTAGTACAGTAGGTTATCTTTGCAGCCTTCCTGCGGCATCACAAATAGATATTCCCCATCATCACTTACGTCCACATGCCTGAAATAAATTCCATTCATTTACTGAAGCTCTCAAAATGACGTGCACCTATAGGATGCTTTGAAACTATCTGGCCAAGGTGTAAAGGATGCTAGAGGGATTCAAAATACATATACATTTATTGTCATAGAATGTGAGTCTGGAAATTCCAAATTTAACAGAAGGGAAAGGTGACATTAACATGAAATGAAAGTCAGACCAAATGCAATACAACAATTTATTTTGTCCTGATTTTAAAGTAGATGTTTGAAAGAGTGACCAATACCAGGCACACAAGCCTCACACTGTCAGCACATGGATGCCCATACATGTTCAAAAATTCCCAGTATGTCCCGAACTTTTTCAGAAGCAGCAGTAGGTCTGGTGACAAGATTTTGCTTGGAGTTAATGGGGGTATTGTGCATGGCATAGTGCTCTTCAGGAGCCCTCACAAAAATAAATCCAAATATGACAGCTTGGGTGGTTGTGGTGGCCAAGGAGCAAGGCTACCTTGACCAATCAAGTGAGAGGCGATACGTAGTGTCCAGATGAGTCCTGACATCTGTGGAAAAGTGTGCAGGCCCACCATCATGCTGGAACCAGATTCGTCGTTGAATAAACCCAGGAACAACTGCCAGCAATTCTGGCAAATTCTCTTGCAGGAAGCTACGGTGCATGCACCCGTACAAGTGACTAGGTAGGATGTACAATCCAATCAAGTAATTGTGCACCAAACCCGCCCACACATTGTTTAAGTATTTGTACCTGGTAGACATGTGGTCGTGTCACATGCAGATTTTCATGTACCCACCCATGAGCATTGTGTCTGTTAAACAGGCCTTCCTGTGTACATGAATAACATGTATGAAGGGGAGTCTGGCTGTAGGGCAGTCTGTTGCAGGTATCAATAGGCAAAGTCTTCATGGTGAAGATAATCTTCCACTCACAATTCCTGCATCTGCTGTAAATGGAATGGATGCATTCCTTCGTCATGTAAAATCTCCCATACAATGAATGCCTCAGACCCAGGCTATGGGTAATAGCTCTAGTGCTTGTCGATGAGTGTACATCAATAGCATGCAAAACATCTTCTTCCACACAAGTTCTGGCTGCTCATGTGCGGTCCACATCACATCTGCTAACACCAAAGGATCCACTTTTGCAAAGCTGCCGGTGCACACATTCAAATGTTTGCAGATTCTGCTGTTGCCTGTTCAGGAATCAATCTCTATACAACTGTTGAGCAGCTCATTTGTTTCTATTTGCTGCCCTATATGTCTGATTAATGTCTGCAAACTCTGCATTCGTGTAACAATGCATGCTGATGAAGCTTTCAGCAGGGACTGACGCCTCTCACTGCTGCCACCGCTTATCGCCTGACCTACCCAGCGCCACCTACCAGTGCTTAAATGCTGCATTTCCAGACCCATATTCAACTGCAATGTTTATTTAGTTCTCTATATCATCCCTTGCAATTTGGCCATATAGTTATTGAGCAGCCTGAACAGAGAGGTATGAAATGCTATGTGTATGGGTAACCAAAAAATTAAGTCAATTTTCAGTAGCAACAGATTATAACGCTGCCTGGATGTAGAATTCAAATTTTAAATTCTTTATTTATTACTTTGGTTTTATGATGTTTTATAACGTGTACATTCCATTAGAAACACACAGTCTTAAAACTGATTCACCTTGATCTCCAATGACAATTTCATTTTGATAGCTCTGAATATCATCTTGTGACATGCCGATTTTGAGGTCCACTAACACTGCAGATGATGAGAGTTTGGATGTGCTCTACAGTCTTTTAATTTTTATTACATGTGGAATATTCTTCGAAGACTAACATAACATTCCCATAATAATTTGCCTGATGTATGAAATGTAGTTCTGATATACATCATTAAAAGTTCCTGTCTTGGCCAATACCAGTAACTGCGCAAGTAACAGCTGTACTAATCAGCTGCATCTGTTTGATTCAATGTAATCCGATGAAAACCCAAGTGATATCACTAAATTTGAATCTAATTTATTCACACAGCTATTATTTACAGCATTAATCTATCTATCTCCACTATTACTCTTTTTATTTCTCAATGAGAGCAATATTTAATGTCTATTATTACTCTAATTAGCACCGTTATGTCTCTGGTTATAGTCAATTAACTAATAGTCATCATTAACACACTTTCAGGCTGTCTGTTGCCATCATTTGTAATTTCTTTCCCTCATGTATACAGTCCAATAGTCCAGCCTGCAGTCATGCTCTTCACTGCTCTGACATTCACAATTGCAGATTTCCCTTCCGCTGATCACTTCCCTTGCCGCTTGTCGTCTGTCACCTAAACTTAGCCACTCATCCATTCAATAAGAACAATGGTGGACCTATGTCATATTAACATAATGACAGCTCCCGTTCAGCATTAATGGCAGTATAGCGTACCTCAAGATAGTTCCACTTAAAATCAGCCTCTTCTCATCCCACCCATGATGACCTTGGCGCAAACAGAATCAACATGCAGTTTCCCTCAAATTTTTTCATCAGATGTGAAGGGCATGGTTTACATGAGTGTCAATTATCTGCTATGCTATACAGGTAACTATAGTCTACTCACCGTTTCTTCATACTTTTTTAATCAAACCTTTAAAAAAATCACCCTATGTATGACATGTTTGGTTGTTTCTTAGGTCATGTATTACAAGCATTTTATATAAGTGTTAACATTAAAGTACCTTATTTTACATTAAACTGAGCATTTAATTATATTCTATCTACAAATTATAATATTCAATTAATAATTAGTATGGAGAAAATAGGAGTGTCTGTAATGCATAGTAAGAAACAGTTCTTATACAAAATAATATTACATTGAATGCACACAAATTCGGTGTCTTGTCCCTTTGGTGTCATTTTCTATACTTAGTTAAGGTTTGTTTGCATGAGACTGTGTAATTTCCTAGAAGTCAAACTTTAGCAGGACTTCAGAAAAGTTAAGATGTAACCGTGAATGGACTACACAAGGAATTAACATTTAACTGAGATCTCCCATGCCATCCTTTTCATGAATACATCCATAAGACCACTCTGTGACAAAATAATCTGTAATTCTGATCATAATAAATAAGCCAAGACTGAACAAGGGATGGGACATTTCCCAAATTTTTGACTCTGATACAAATAATTGATTCCTAAATTGATTCTAGATTCCTGTGGTCTACAGTGGTTGTAACCAAAGAAACGAAAAACGTGTTACCAAATAATGTTTCATTTTTCTTTTTCAAGGTTTACTGCACTTGTAGCTCGTAAAAGTAATTTGTTATTACTTTCGTAAATGACACAACTAATGTACACGTAAGTTGCTATCGTAGTATTTAAATTTAACATTATGTACTGATATTTTGGTTTGGTGGTATGACGAAATACAACTGTGAAGTTATATTGGCAAAAAAGTACATCTTTGGTTTGTCATTTGTCGTTAGCTGTGAAAAATAAATAATTTTTTTATGATGAAAATATCTGAATTACGTAATGAATGGTCCTAATATGAGATAAACTACTTAGAGAAGTACTACAATAGTGAAAAGTTTGATGTGCCACTGGCATCGTCATTAACCTGATCTAGCCTAGACACGCCACACCTCGCCCTGAAGCCCAGTGTTGTCTCAACCAGCTGATGCATCCTGTTGGACCACAACCCATTTTTCACCCCAGCTAGGCCTCTCTACCACTTTGGCCTTAGGCTACTGAGGGGAAGGAGTTGCCAGTTTCAGCCACCTTCGGCCATCTCTGCTGCCCTGAGCTTAGAGTATAGTAGATGTTCTGGAATTGGTGGTCGTAAATTGAATGACTGATAGATAAAGCAAAAACAAGCATATTGTATCGAGGATCATGTGTCTGGAAATGCAACCCTGCAAAGGTGCAGGCATAAACATAGGAGCGCACATTCTAATTCCACACGCAACTAGGCGCCAACCCAGTGGGCTGCCCTCACAACAGACATTCAAAGTGCTCCCTAATGACCTCAACGCACGTGTTACAGTGCCGAAGCATGTTGTCTCGGACTCTTATGAACACTCGTGGCATATCACATAGCTGTTCACAATCTGCTATTTTGCGTTGGTGTACTTTCCCCTCCATCTCAACCGGCATCACGTAGACTTAGTGATTAGTGTAGCTCCACAGAAAGAAGTCTAGAGGTGTTACATCCGATGAACGAGGGGACCAAGCAGTCAGTCCACACGCCCCAACCATCATCTAGGAAAGATGTCATTGATATGCTGTTGCACAGCATGAGTGAAGTTGGCTGAGGCACCATCATGCAGAAACCACATGTTATTCCCCACAGCTAGTGGCATATCTTTTATCAGCTCCGGGAGGATGTGTTGAAGAAAATGGAGGCAGGCATTACTAATGAGTCGTGGGGGAAGGAAATGTAACCCAATCAGACAGTTGTGGACAATATCCACCCACAGATTTATCTGAAACCACCGCTGGTGAGCGGTGATGTGTCCTCACTCCACACATGGTTGTTTCGGCTGTTAAACACACCGTCACAAGTAAACATTGGCTCGTCGCATGAAAAGCACAGATTCACTGAAGTGAGCATTTTGACCTAGTTGAACGATAAACTGCTGGCAAAATGCCACTCATTGCGGGAAGTCGGCTAGCCCCAACGCATGCACTGTTTGACAGTGGTGAGGGTGCAACAACTGTTCATGTAAAACATCCCAAATGGTGCTGTTACTAACGCCCATGTTGTGCACTATGGCCCAAGTGCTATTTTATGGTCGTTTGGCCACTTGTTCCAGGACATCTTCGTCGAAATGTGACATTCTGACAGTTCTCCTGGCACCAGCATCCACTCTTCATGGAATCAAGTCCCTAGTTTCACGCAGTCGCTGACCAAGACATATGAAGGTCAACCTAACAAGTATATGTTTATGCACATTGCTTCTGTTACATTTCCTCTAGGCTCCCTGTACACCAAATGCATTTCCACCATCTCAGTGAATGTAAAATGCTGCCATACCATTGTTGTTCACTAAATCCGTAATTGCAAACCTACACACACAAAACAGTAAACTGTCAACACTTGCACTAATTGTCTGAAGACAAACATGTAAACCAACTACAACCACCCATCCACTGTGCTGCTGTACACCATACTGCCAGTTGCTAGTATGTCTGTCTAATTGCAGACATCTGCACTTTGTTCTTCGCCCCAATCCCCTGAACATGATATTTCACTGCGTTGCTATCATCTGTCCTCTCAGCCACTGAATTGACGCCTAGGTGTGCGCAGAATTGAAAACTGTGAGCTTATACTTGTGCCTGCACCTTTGCAGGGTTGCATTTCCAGACACATGTTCCTTGACACAATATGCTTGTTTTCGCGTCATCTAACACCCATTCAATTTATGACCACCAATTCCTAAACATCCTGTGTATAGAGCCAGCAGCCCACAGTTCATGGCTGTCTCGCATCAGTCTGTTGTGGAATGTTACTCTGCCCGAGGCATACCGACTTTGCTGTATCACGTCAGTCTGTTGCGGAATGTCACTCCGCCCAAGCACATATTAACTTCACAGTCTCCAATCAGCATCATTCAGAACATTATACTGCCTGAGTGCTTACCGATATCTTCAACCAGTATTCTACATGAACGTTTGCTGACTACTTCAATTGACACTACTGCCACACTGCTCGCCAGATCACCAAAGCCTTTGACCTCATGTCTATCGAGCCCAGGAGTCACTCTGGTTGGCATCCTAGGATCAGCCCTTCAGGCACTACTCAGGGTACAGACTGGTTTATGTGTGTTTACTGACCAGGCATAATAAGAACTTGGTTGAATAGTCACTCCCAGCGCTCTTTACTTCTCTACCTTGCTCCCGCTATCTCCTGTTTCGCCACCATACCTCCTACATTCTTGCAGGTGCATCCATGAGCTGAAACCACTGTTCCCAACCTTAGCCACCTGGAGGACTGTCCCGTAGTGGTGCTTAGCGAAGCCCACCTTCCTGAGTAGCACGAGAGCAGTTTACTTCATTAGACTATCATCCCCGCTGTACGTGCTTGGGTCTGCCAGCGAAGTCCCGCTCGCCGAGCCACTCTGGAAACCAGTAGACCAGGTCTACCTACCCCACCTGACAGCCTCACTTTACTTCCTTCAGGCCATGCCTGCCCCTAGGAAAACATGCTGTCCACCTCTCTATTGTCACTCCCTCTATACATTATAGAGCTGGGCAGAAGAAAGCAGCCAAGCAAGAGTTAGCCCTGGTTGGAGGCCTGGAGAGTGCTGAACTGGATGCAAACCGGGTATACTCACGGAAGGAGGTAGCTACCAAAAAGAGGAAATTCAACGCCACTGCAACCAGAGATCACCAGAGTCTGATCTGGCACGTGTCCCGAGTAGTGTCACCACTGCCTCCCACTCCACCTAAGAAACCAGCAACTTCCAGCTGGCCTTCGTTTACTGAAAAGGGGTCAGATACCTGAACCTACCACAGAGTTACACACCACTCGAGTCCAACTCAACCTACCATAGACAGTGCAGCTCCCAAGGCTAAATGTAAAGTGACTGAGCTCCCGAAAACAACTGTCACTGCCCATCAGAATAACTCCATCAAAATGGTGACTCCAGCTTCCCAGCCATCTGGTAAGGGGTGGGGGGAGCGTTGCAATAACCCTACAACCACAAGACCCAATAGGTAGAGCATCAAGTTGTATTCCTATTCTTGGTAAGTATCCATGTAGGTTGATATGAATGAAATAGAGAGTTGTGTCTGTTGCAAGAGTGATGTGAAATGGCAATTGTCAACTCTAGAGTTCAGTTCAAAGGTTATATTTTTTCAATGTGCAACCACAAGTATTGGACATACGAGGATTGTCCCCCCCCCCCCCCCCAAATGTGAAAAACTTTTTATGATTAGTAATATTTTCAAGTCAATGTCTGTTATGATATAATTTAATTAAGGGTCAATGTCTGTATTATGAAATTGTAACTTTTCTCTAGGCATTTCACGTGTAATAGAGTTGTGCAGATGTTTCCATAATTTGAATATTTGTCCCAAATACGTTGTTGAAAATGTCAAAATGAATAAAGGAAAAAAATTTACAAGGACAAATTGAATCAATAAAACAAATAATTAAACTTAACATTTATGTGAAAAAAAAATGGAAATAATCAAAGTTATTTACAGATTCTCAATTATTAGGTAAGAGTCAACAAGTATCGTGGAATGAAAGATTGGCACGCGACAAAACAGGAAGTTGCTCATAACTAATGAGACTACTTTCCTCTACATGGGTGTACAGTAAATAAATGTGATGAAATTCTTAAAAACTTAGATGGCAGATAGCCATTGACATCTTATCAACAGCAATATCATTAGAGATTAAACCAGAAACATGTGAAACAGTACCAAGACAATTAAAATACACGAGTGCCATACCTGGGGTTCAAATTCAGAAAAACTTGTAAAATTCAGCTAGCATGCAATAAACTACATCACGGAGGTGCGATTCATAGCATCAACTTTGGATGAAATCCGTCTAATGTTTTGAATGATAGGGTTCACTAACCTGAAATATTTACACTGTCATCATTTTGAAAATAAAACCCATAAATTTACATGGCCTACCATAATGCCACTTATGTGAAAAATTAAGAGGAAATCCATTGATTGGTCTCTGAGATATGGCATAAAAACTTAATGTTTTAAACAGGGATATCTTATAAAAAACTGCCTAAAAAGAGTTTCTGTATAGAATCTTTCTAATAGATACTATCAGCATAAACAGTTTGAGTGAATTTGGTTAAATTGTTAAATAGATATGCCAAACATATCTAATTATTTATATGGCAGCAATCTAAAAAATCAATGTCTGGCACTATATAAATCATGTAACTTTACATGACCTTATGTAGTTGTAGAAAATTTGGTGGAAATTAGTTGAATTGTTCTGGAAATACTGCAAAGTGTTCCATTTACTCCCCTGAAACTATTTTCTGAAAAATTTGGCAAAAGAGGATTTTTGTATGTGTTAATGCTTTTAATTAATGCCATTCGCATACAAAACTTGGCTGAATTTTGTTGAAACGTCTTATACATATAGCAAATTAATATTAAGATTTTATATAAACCCCATTAAAACATGCCTGCAGCACATAACACATGTTAATTTAGATACCCTACTGTAGCAATGCTTCACAACCTTTTTGTATTAATCAGTTGATTGGTCTTCGAGATATGGCACAAAACCTCCATTGTTTATGAGATGATCTTCGTAAATGGAGGACAAAAAGTTTATATATAATCACATTCAATGATTGTCTAAGTTACAATATAAGAAGTTAAATATAAATCTGTTACATAGTTTCATAAATATAGCACACTAAGCTAAAATGTTTGTATAGGCGCCATTCGAAAAATAAGTGACTTACACACTTAGAACACATAAAAATAATATGGCCTACCACAGTACAACTTCTTTGCCAAATTTAAAAGAAATTGGTTGATTGTTTCCCAAAATACAACATAAAAATTTTAATATTTTGTGTGGGGCTATCTTACAAAATGGTGAAGAAATAAGGTTTTGCATACACAATTTTGATGGATATAATTGATACTGTCAGCAGTCAAAGTAAAGTTCAAATTAGTTTTGTAGTTTCGTAGATAAAAAATTCTGTTGTCAAAATCTTTATATTGCCACCATTTTGAAAATGTGTGTGTCTGACCCTCCCAAAGTTTATCAGTTTACATTACATAGCCTACCATAATGCTACTTAATTGCCAAATTTAGGATAAAATGGTTGTTTTTTGGAGATATATAGTAATTTTAATTTGTCATGTGACACTATTTTGCAAAATGATGGACGTAATTGAATGCCTACACCTTGTGCTGTCAGTATACAAAATTTGGTTTGAAGAAATTGAATGGTTTCTGAGATATTTAGTACTATATGTGAACTGAGTTTGGTGAAATTCAGTTCACGCATTCAAAAATTGAAAGTGGGGACACGCATGCATGCACTCAAACACACACACATATACACTCAGATGGGAAGGTGATCTCATATGCCTTCCTTTTCTTCAGAAAGTATGCTAAAAAGAAGACAAAGAAGTGGAATACTAGATTTCTCAGGACAGAAAACGAAGTCACAATGCAAAGACAATGACATTGTACAATGTATAGACATTCACCGAGAACCATCATCAAGTGTACAAATTATAATTTTCATTAACATTTTAGTTGCACAATCCTAAACTAGCAATCAAAATCATGTTTTCCACAATGTCAATGTTTGCTGCACCAACAAGAAAAAAATTCACACAAAAATGTGTATAACAACTGCTATCACTACACACAAAGCAACAAAACTGCCCTCAAACTTTTAACCCTTCCTTCCAAAGTGAAACAAACTAAAATAATGCACCATATGGTATGTAAAATAAATGCTAGAATGCAATATTTAGTCTCTTATTAAATGTAATTCTAACAATTTTATCTGAATTTCCTGATTGTTCATAAATTTCTTTGAGATTTCTCTGACTTTTCTAGGTTTACCTTATTTTCCCTTATGCTAGCCACTATGAAATAACCATGTTCACAGGTGTTAACTTCTATGTGTATCAGAAACCACTCTACAATACTTAGTTCAAAACTAATGCCCTCTTCATTATTTTCCATTTATAATATAGTGTTCATGTGCATATTACTGAATATAATATCTATAACATCATACCTACCAACTTTTAAAATCCTCAATCAGTAAAACATTTTGAAAATGTCAATTTTCGTAAACTGGACGCAGCATTTTTCCAAAAACCTACAATACTTTAAAGAAAATGTCTTCCACACAGGCCTATTTTCTTACATGTTAATTTATCATTTTAACCCTAAATTACAAAATAAATACGAAGTAGAAGTTAAAAATTCTTATGGGCAAGACTTCTTTAAACTTGCAGAAAATGCAGTTTTCACAATTATAGGTTAACTCTGCGAGAATGGGAGTATGCCAACATGAAGTTCAAAGGAAATTTCTTTGCAAAGAAAGTGAAAAATTATTGTCAAATTGTTTACTAAACTAGGTCTATTTATTAATGGTTTCTTTTAATAATAATAAAAAAACCTTTGCAGCTTAATGTAAAATGAGAAGTAACACTAACAGTAAACATTAACACATTACAAGCCTTACCTTCACAGCAACTTTCCTTTCAATCAACTTCAATTATTAACAGTTCACATTAACACTGCAGTAGTTGTGTTGCATGTTATTTACAACACACTGTGTCACATATTTTTTAAAACAACTCAACTTAAAACAATAGTTCAAACTTTAATCCTAATTAATACTATTGACTGGCCATCTATACTATTTTGACACTTCCGAATCAGGAAACGTCTTTTTGAACATATAAGCCCTGCATGGTATGCTACACTTATTGGAATGTTCTGTTCAACTAGAAAAGACGTGAAATAGCATTCTGCTACTGTAACGTTAGCCACATCAGAACTTTTGAGAAAGAACTGGCCATTTTCAAAATATTAAAACAGCCTTTCATATTTAAATGTGTTTTGCGCACTTTACGTGGTTGAGAACATATTTTTTGCCACATTGTGCAATGTTTACATTGCGCCTACAAACACGGCAAAACGCGAACTTCTTTCCTTTCTTAGACTTTAATATACACGGAAATTATTCCATGTACTCTTTTCAAAATAATCACAAAATAGTTTTATTACATTTTCTACTCATTTTGCCAATTACTACGCGACACGACATTGTAAAAAATACACAATCACACCACGAACATGGGTGACCAGTAAACACAAGTACACTGTGTGATGCAAAGATGGTGAGATACGAGTCATGAACACTTCATAAAAATACAACTTCAATCAGCCAAATAACATTCCGCGATAAACTATCAGATTCTTTGTTACAGTGACGCGTCTCTATTGCACTATCTATGGCGATCATAAGAAAAATACATAAACAAACAAAACAAAAATGTTCTGATAAACAAAAAAAAAATCAGTAAAACTTTAGCCTTTTTCCGTAAACACAATATAAATTCCGTACATTTTACGGGCAAACTGTAAAAGTGTGCATGCATGTGTCTGTTATCTTCAGCAAAACGAGCACCATACTTAACGGAATAACGACTTCATATTTCCCGCCAGGACTGATTTGCAGTCTATAATTATCAACGTGATTCCACCCAGCCATAAGACCCGTATAAAGGTCGTTCACATTATGGGAGAGATAGTTTTTTATCGTGGAAGTGATTCCTACATCCCGTGTTTGGTCAACTTCAACTCCGCTAAGTATATGCAGTATACCATTTCTAACTATACTCGTGCTTACTGGATTACTTTCATAGGTTGTCTTTAGGAATTTTCCTCTGAAGCGTAGAGCTGATTTTGACGGTAAAGTATAGATGTTGTGATTTTGGACTGCGATACGTATTTCTGACGGGAAAGTATATAGCCCTGCTCTGAACTGTTCGTAAACATGGACCTGTGTGTTGGTGAAGAGTCTTTGTAGCTCAACGGGTTCTTCAACGACTAACCTTATATTGTAGTTCTTTAAAAACAGTTCTTTACGTCTTCTTAGTCGTACTGGGTTCTTAACTGGACTGTGCAATTGTCATTGTTTGATTCTTTTTATAGTTGTTTTCTTAACTAGTTTCTTAGCCTTAACTAAATTACCCACTTTGCATTTTTTGGGAACGTATTGCGTTTTACATACAATATCCATGTTTGATTGTATGACACGGAATGCAAGTGATTTTATGCTACGCGTTTTTTATCCTTACTGACCATAATTACCTCATTCCTAAAGTTTATTAATTTACCATTTCGATCAATAACAGTAACTACTAATTCATCTACACGGTTTACTATTACTGGAAGATAGATTAACGTACTTGGTTTTTCTATAATCTTGTATCCGGGAAGAACAGCACAATGAATTCATGTAATGTATTTGTTGGTTTTCGGTTAAAATAAGATCCTCCGATAATATTGACATTTACGCAACAGACCTTGACTGCTAGAATATTAACATGGTTTGAAGATTTGTGTATTTGATTTGCAAGGTAAACTTTGTTTTTGTAGCCTAACATACTCACAATTGAATCATTTTGCATGAAATAAATATCTAAATTACTATGCATTAAAGACGTTAACGTATTCGGATTACCCTGTAACAGGAAAGTAACATTGTCAGGAAGATTAGACTTTATAAATGTCTCCAGATCCTCAAAACTTGTATGAACCAATGGGTATAGTTATTTTATGTTTCTCAATTCCAATTACATACATGAATAAATGATTATTTATGTCCACGTTAAGAATAATGTTATATGTTACGAATTCAATTGAACTAATTTGCCATTGCCCATCTAATTCTAAAGCTCGAAAATGTATAGAACGCAGTTCCAAAAAGCTAGCACTTACAATCAGTGTGATTGACATTTTCTTTACCAACATATATTTAGGTTTGTATATCCTATTTACAGAGAGGAACCTTAAACATAAATGTTCACAATTATATGTGTTCGGTAACTGTATAGTTTTATAATTGTACCGTATTTGCGTGTTTCTAAATAGTTAAGTATTTCAAATGGTGGTTTTAAATTGCCAAAACTATCTTAGTAAGTTGATTTATTTCTGTTTTTAATTAATGCAACCCAATGTGTTCCTTCGTTTCTTTTTGAATCCAAATTAACAATTTTACATACCTTACTGTGTGGTTTCAGCAGTAAATTGTCTCTCATGAAAACTCAGCGGAAGTATATCTTAGGTTTCTTTGCGTATACACACAGATATGTATTGGTAAGTGTACACTTCGGAAGACCTACTTGCTGCGTTTCTTCTTTCCACGTTTGGAGTGTTTTCTTTCCTTTACCAAGTTTGTACGGTTTCAGATACAATCCTTTTCCTTTCGGTTTAACTGCTCTACTTAATGCTGAAACTCCACTTGAGTAGACTTCTGAGAGCAGCTAGCGCAGGAAAAATAAATGGCAAGATTCCACGCTTCTCGGTTTTACGTTTTACACCCATACCTCTTCTCACTTTCACTCTCATTACTTTATCAACAACTCCCACACCCAACTTTTCTCCTGTGGCCGTGGATGGATTCTTCCTTATATTGTTGGTTGCATGAGCCAATATCTTGTCTGCAATATGCCTTTGCTCTAAGTCGTTGCTTTGTGCATACACAATGTCGTGCCGCTTGCTAGCCTTATCCAAAGCGATTATGCCTTTATCATTGCAGACCAACATTTTTGCGAGCTTCATTATTGGACAGCAATAGTTATAGTTAGGCAAATGTAGCTCAAATGAAAGTTTATTAATCAAGGTATTTAGAACTCCACTACCTTTCTTGATGCGTTTTACATGCGTCAATTACTACTGAATGTACAACTATATATGTAGCTGTTTATATACATTTTACTTCAGTATATTACAAGTAGTGTACAATGAAAGTAATTAAGCAAAACATACAACTTCCCATTAACGCACACGATTATTAAACAGTAAGTGACCAGAAACATGGGATATTGTTATCCTCAAACATTCAATGTATTATCACTGATCAGTCAAGTTGTGGGAAAACAGGTGTAATTACGTCATTATTGGAACATCACAATGGACTAAAATTTAAAAACGTATATTTGTTTTCAAAAACTTTAAAGAAATGAAAGTATAAATGTTTAGCAAGAATTATGTCAGCAATTGCTGGAAGGAAGTTTTTCCCATTCAGCAGTAAGGATGAAATTATTAGTCCAGATGAAGTATTAACCAATTATGTCTTTATATTTGATTACATGTGGAATGAGCCACAAGCCACAATTCAAAAGTACTTTAGTTTTGGTACACACTCAAATGTAGACTGTTATCTTTCTCAGAGTTATGTTAGAATACCAAAACATAATTTGTACGATAATGCAAACATGATTGTTGTTTCCAAAATGGACAAATTTAATTCTACAAAACATTTGCAATGATCACATTTTGGGTGATAAGACCTTTAACAAATTTAAAGAAATGTGTTTCTTTTGTTTGAAAGAAAAGTATGGTTTCCTGTTAATAATCCAGGAACTGCCTGTATTTAAGGGTAGATATCACTCTGGAATAGACAGTTTAATTCTACTTGATTAAGAATACTGATTATTTCAAAGTTTGGTCATAGCAGTCTACGGTGAATGGATTACACGAGTTTAACAAAAAAATGTAATAGGAGCTGTGACGTCAGTAGACATATAGTATGCAACGTTGGTGCGCCAATGGAAAATTCAGATGCAACAAACACAAGCATTACGTGGAGAAATTAGTTACACAATGTTACTTTAGAAAATTTTAAATCTCAAATGGTGGACATACGGGAGAAGTTAATAAATTTAAATCTAAGAAATGAATATGTTTATAATAACATGAGTAACATCAGAAATTCTAGCTAATACTCTAACTGCATTGCAAAACATTGAACATAGATTACATGAATGTATTGATAAGTTACCGAATGAAATAAAATACATATTAGGCACACTTATTATATAGCAACTTGACACAAGAATACAAGATTTATCTCAATAAATAGGTGCTGTACTTATTAATAAAAAATCCAATTTAGTTTTGCACACACAACTACAAACACAAATTGAGCATTTGATATCACAACTGGTTGTTATTATTAATGATTTGCAAAGTTGGGTTGGAACTAAATTGGATTCTCTTTTGAGAAAAGTTGATAAACTTGAAAAGGGTCGCACTAACATTTCACATACAAAACCTAGTGCTCCTACTAATCAAGCTAGAAAACCATCCTAAAAAACATATATAAACACACAAAGTGTCTTTAGAGTAATTTCAAACATGTCTGAAGCTACTTCACAGTTGAATCAAGTTATTTCTGTGGTAAAGGTTAAGTCCTTACAAGCTAAACGGGCAAGAATGGACACAGCTATTTTAAACAACAAAATTTTTAAGCCAGTAACAAGTTGTTTCGACGCAGCTATAAATAATGAAACAACACCTGGAATAAAATTAGAACATACGCTTTCAATAGTGAAAAAACGTGGTAGGCTTTCTCCATTAACACGTAAATACCTGGCTTTAAAAGTTAGTTCTCCTTCTTGCGATACTACTTTTGGTGTACTTAGGCAAGGTAATATATGGTTACTGGGCAATTCCATAATTAATTTATTGCCGGAAGATAAAACCCAAGTTGCTGAGACAGTGCTCAGTGCAACAGAAGGCAAACACCGCCACACAGATGAAGACACCAAATTATTTAATAAGGATTTTAAGAATTTGATCAGAGAATTTGTGATAAACCATTATGTAACATACAACGGGTTAAAAGCTAGTGTTGCGGAAAGATTCAATAAATCTGTAAAACAACTTATTTATAAGTATTTTGCTTCTTCTGGGACTTATAAATGGGTGGACAATTTACCTCAGTTCTTACAGTACTACAATACTCAAAAACATAGGACAATATAAAAAGTCACCTGTAGATGTGAAAAGTGACACCATATTACAATATCATAACAACATAAAAGTGTACGATAAATCTATCCCAAAGTTCCAAGTAGGTGATTTTATCTGCATTTCAAAAGTGAAACATATATTTGAGAAGAAATTTACTGTCAATTGGTCAAATGAAATATTCAGAGTTATTTCCATCAAAGACAGCTTTCCAAGAGTCTATTATTTGGAATCCTACAATAACAAGATAATAAAAGGAAGCTTCTATGAATTTGAGTTAAGAAAGGCTGAAGATCCAGATTTATACTTGATTGAAAAAGTAATTACACGAGTTAAAACAAGGTAACTTGTACGCTGGCAAAGATTCTCAAAAGCACATGACAATTATATTTTTAATTCACAAATTAAACAATTATCGACTGGACTACGCAAGTCTGACCCTATTAGACACTTTTCATGACTAAACATTTCGCAAAAATTTTGTTCCTAGTTCATATGGCCACAGGATGTGTATTCGCGAAACAGACAGCAAAAAAAACTTTAATGGCTCTGGTTATACAAAGAAATTTGCCTAGAATTTTCACATAAATACGGACTCCAGCCTGTTCAATTTTAAAGATTCAGTTTACTTCTACTACTGAAAAATCTAAGATATGGAATCGACATCTCCCATTGTTTCAATGCAGCGTATTATTGATGAGGTATGTTGAAAATTTCAAACTATATAATAATTTTTAATGCTTACATGAATTATTCATGACGCGATCCTTAATGCATGCCGTTTTTGAAACAGGTTCTAGAGATAGAGGAGAGGCCGCTCGACCTACGATTGGCCCGCCCGACTCTAAACCAGGCTATGGAGGTTCAAGAACAAATTGCCTGTGGCTCGCCACCCACCGCCACTGATGTCTCGTCACCTACCGCCACCGTCTTCCCTGTTGGCCACAAGGAGGGCATGTAGTCGTCATCAGATGACTACACTTTCACAGTTGTCGATTATGCCCAATGCAGGGCTGACAGTCAGACTCCCCTTCCCCGCTCTCAAGTGCACCAACCTTTGTTTTGTACTTAATGCAATAATTCTTACCTAAAACACTGTAGTTTGACCACTCATAAAAGTTGTGTAATATTATTGTAAAAAAAAATTAATTCACTATATGCTATTTGTTTTGCAGGAATAAATTTAATCCATGGAGTGAATTTATAGATGATGTTGGAGGTTACAGTAGAATTCCACATTTTATTAGACAAGTTGTATTTTGCAGTAAAATTAATCATTTTGAACGAATGGCGTTGGTAACTTTTTTTTATGGACAATGGTTTTGGACCGGAATTGTTACATTCAATTTTAATGTTTTGTAATATAATGTATAAAAAAAAGATCCTTTTAAATTGTTTGAAATAAAAAAATTATACACATATTTATCTGTATCTGGTAATACTAGTGTTATAAGAAGAGAAAAACATACATATTATGATATAAGTGAGAAAAAATTTTAACTCTGAATGGTAATGCTCCAGAGTTCAGTTTCGGAAGGAGGAGGAAGTAACTGCTGCTGCTGACTGCCTATAAACAAGGTAATTATTATGGAAAAAAAAAAAATGGATCAGAAAGAATTGTTAAATGAGCTCGATACCCCAGATATAGGTAATGGAATGTCTGCAGGCAGGTTTCACACTGATGCGTGAGCTTATACGTCTATTCTAATAAGATTACGACTCATCACCTAGAATACCTCTTCCACCACTACAAACGTGGGTGACACATTGCCTACCCTACAGGCAACAGGAACTTTGAGCAAATCCTTCTCACCTGGAGGATACACAACCCAGCAGGCACACTCGCCCTACTTTGCGCTGAGAGCCTACAAGCTGCCCAGACCTTGGGCAAGGCCAAGCGCCTCCGACGAGGCACGAAGCAGAATTGCTGACGAGAGTATTCCCACGCCAACCAGGGCTGCAGGACGGCACGCCTCCCTCGCACCCCGTGCCGGCAGCCTACACGCTTCCACTATATAAGTCTGGACACTGCCAAATTCGGGAGTCATTCTTTCGCATCTCTTGCAACCTCCCGCAGCACTACATCAGTGCTCGGGACCTTTGGAGGATCTTGTTATTTTCAAGTACGCCCCAGCGGGCTACTTACTACATACATCGACGACCAGTGAACACAATCACATATTTATTTAACTTCACTGTGTCTCCTCTATACACCTTTTACTTAGCAGTTTAAATTTAACTAATTTGTATTTTTCTAGAACCAGCTTTTCCCTTTTTACTCAGAACAAGGTCGCCTACACCTGGAACCGCAGCTTTCCCCAACTTGGAAGAGAAGATAGCACAGGTCACGTGTTTAAAAACACACATTGTTCTCTACCTTTCTGTTTTTCATTTCCAGGGTATTTGCTTGTATTAACAGTTGGAGACAGAATATGCTGTGCACTACCAACAGGAACTGGGAGATTCGTTTAAATTGAGTTACCCTGACTGTGGATCCCTCTCAGGTGTCTACACGTCAGAAGACATACATATTAGATGGCTACCTGTTTCTTCCCAGCCACACATCAGCATTAAGTCAGTGCTCGTGGGGGAGAAACAGCGACTCCACAACCACTAGAAACATCTTCACACTGGGAAGCATGACAGATTCAGGTTGCTTCTCACCATCCGCATTACGTCAGTGCGTGGTGACCGTAGTTTGAATTTTTGCCATTCAGATATTTTAGCTACTGATTTTCCTTGTTTCTGAAAGATGTTTAGAGACACCTTTGTGCTATTCAAGACAGGTATACATATCGGTTTCCTAATTCCTAGCCTCGAATTGTAAGAAAATATCTATTAAAAAAACAACAAATTTCTTTTATTCGTAATATTGCTCGAAGTTTTCACTTTACCTGTTGTCCTAATAACCTTCGTATACGAAAAAAAAAACGTATTTGTATTCAAACTTGTACCATAATTAATCTGTTTGTTTACAACCATGTCAAAGAAATATAGTCTTCATTCTTCCTTACAGCATTTTAGTCGAGTGTTTTTATTAATATGTGGTCTCAGGGCTAGGTAACTGGCACATAGCTTCAGGAACATTGGCGACCTTGATAGAATGGGGTGACAGTAAAAGTTATAAGTGGTGCCTATTTTTGAGCTTTCCCTCTGGAGTCATACAGTAGTAGTGAAGAGAAATACAATGGTTAGCGACCAAAATTAATGCATCAAACTTAGTAATTGACCTATTTCCATCAAATTTTTTGATTTTGTAACCAAATCTTTTACGGTTCCCCAAAAAAGTGTTTTTACTTTAAAGGTGTTGTTATTACTAGGGTTGGGTTTTCTGGATTTGACTGTACATCTAGAAATCGAGACACACTCAGATTTTTAGCTGACTAATAATTGAGTGGGACTCACATAAGCCAACGAGGGTTGTCCGGGAACTCTACAACCATAACATCCTCTGACTGGTTTGTGTTGAGGACATGGTAGAACAACTTCTGGTTGAGGTTACTCTCTGTCTCTGTGCCATCTGCTTTTGTTGTGCTCTCTGGAAACCTCTGCAAACATTCATATGTGTACATGCCTGCAGTGTAGTGACTGCATCCTCTGTAGCCAGCTAGTCAACAAAATTCTATGCCTACAATTTTTTACTGGACTTTCCTTAGGAAGGTTTATCACTGTATTGTGGGCATATATAATTATTGTTAATATTTATTAGGGTTGTGCAATGTCAGCATGCCAAAACGAAAACTCACAACTTCCATTTTATTTTCGGTATGAAATTTTGCTGCCGAATGTCGTAACAAAATGAAAATCCTCGAGTTCTATAAATACTTGGATGTTTACTGAATGTTAATTTAGTGTACCAGTATAACTAAAATAACTACACTTAAATGGAAATTTAAATGTAAGCAAGAACCCCTTTGGTAAATACTCCACATCCTATGATTTTTTGGTTTTGTTTTGCAATGAAATTATCATGATGAATAACTTGCTAAATTGTTATGAAATTTCTTAACTTTTGTTGAAACTTTCTTCACTTTTGTTGAAACTGAGCTCTTATGAAATTTATTTTAAAATTTAGTTTTAGTTTCATAAAAGTTCATAACATATTTTACATTTTCATTTCATGAGAAGTTACATTCGCACCAGCCTAATATATAATCTGCATTAAATTAATTATTGATAATTTTTTTTAGTATTTTAGCCTTTTTATAAAACACTGGATACAAGAAAAAACAAATTTAAAACACAGTTTTTATTAGTGTGTAAGGACTACGACTAATAACTGCAAGACTTTTTATTACTAACAAATTTATTTACTTACGAGATTAAGAAAACACTATTAAATTTCTACAGACCAAATATATGCAAAGATTTACAAAAAACTGATAAAAAGCTATGACAGAAAACTACATGCCAATATCACTTTTAATTGAATTTTAAAAAAATCTTTCAATATACAACACAATGGAAACAAATTAAACACCTTCTTAAATTTAAGTTAAAAAAGTTCACCCCAGCATGTGTTTAAGAAAATAAAAGGTACAGAGTGTGTAATAGCAGAATTTACATCATATATACATGATGCAATAGATAACAATTAAAACTGTTTGACTATTTCATACTTCTAGAATAACTTGAAGCAGTGAGGATCAGAGGGGTGGTTAAAGATTGGGTTTAAATTAGGGATGTCAAAGTCGATTCCTTGATACCCTCGATTATAGAAGAATCTAACAGTTAATTGTTATAAATCCTCGTCCACCTTCACATGAATTTTTGAGGTTATGTAGCACATCAACAGGTCTTAGGGTTTTCCAAATAGGCTGAACCTGTACTAAACCTGCATGCGTTGACCAGAATTAACATACACTTCTTCCAGGCCCAGCAAAATTCCTATTTATTAAAGTTGAAAATGTCAGCTACTATCAATTTTCGAATATTTCTTTTATTATCTGTCATAAACTTATTCATTCCCGTCACTAAAAATTGGAGTTAATTATGGTTCAACTATAAAAGAATTACGATAATACAGTAGAAGCTCAATTATCAGCGATAATGCAGGGGAAGAGAGAGTTGGAATATCTAAACACTCGGTTAAACAAGTAGTTTTTATCTTAATGGCTGTCATATGGCAGACCACTATTATCAGTATTTGGCTGCCTCACTTCACTCCCACATCACTATGTGCTGTTGCGATCAGCTCAGCGTTAGTTAATAAGTTGATAAGCCACACAGGGTCTGCAATCAGATGTGGTTTGTAGATAAGAACCCTCCATAGCAGCAAGCTCCTTAGTGTTACGGGTCGCTGACGCAGAACTGCATTGGCTTTTAGTCTGTTGTGCTATAGTTATGAGCACAATGATCCTGGTATTATTTTTTGGATTTTTTATTTTATTTTACTTATTATTTAATGATATAGTAGATAAAGAACAGGTACATTTTTCATACCGTACATATTACCTGTATGTGAAATTTTCCTTTTTGAGGTAGTCGAGATAGAAAGCAATTTTGTTTTTGAGTTTACTTTTACCAAAAACCTCCATCTCTTTTTTCTAATACGGGGTAGTGTTAAAGTTTTCAATGTATTGAGGATTTTATTTACTTAGACATGAAGAAAATGTCTAGCAATGTGTGGAATTCACGAGGTGGGGTTAGTTGCACAACTAGTAACATGAGAAAACACTTAAGTAAACACAATGAGTACAAGAAAATTGTCAATAATGATGTTTCAGAATATCTTTTGGGTGAATATGCGTGTAGCAGCAAGTCATCCAGTGTCCCCGCAACTTAAAATGTCCGGTAGAAGCATTTTCATTTAGCAATGTAAAATGAAAGGTTACTAGTATTTCAGTTTCATTACTGAATAGTATTAATATTTGCGTACATATTGGTTAGCTTCATAAGTTGACCTAAGATATTGCATTGAGATGTTGAGAACTCTTGTTTAACACTTTTGTATAATATTTTGTCTATTCATTTCAAATGAATCATAGATTTATCAAAAATAATAATATAAACTTGTTAGGCCTAATTAGGTAAGACTGAATGTTACATAAAAATATAGGAAATTAACTTTACTTAGAAGACCAAAAAGTCTTTCCTGCAATTGTCTTCATATTTGTGTCTGTCTAATTTGACATATAAAACAAAATTTCAAAAGGATACATTAACTGTAGGCACATGTTAATAATCACTATACACTAATTTATGGTATTGAAATTGTGTGTAAGAATTTGCAGTTGGAATCGAGAATTGGAATAGAGAAAAACTGATATTTTGACATCCCTAGTTTAAATCATACTTGAAGAGAACTCAGATAATATGTAGAAACTAACTAAATACGTATATTATCAACAAATCTATGACTCTTGACCCTAAAAATATTAATGTTGGCATTTCAGAGCTAATTCTATTCCTAATTTACATCAATGATATTAGCGCAGTAGTAACTGATATAGTATCACATCCTGATGACAATATTATAATAAGCAGTACAGAAAGTAAGCTCCTGGAAATAAAATCAAATCAAATATTAAAGAAAAAAACTAACTAATTCAAATAATACAAATTAAACTTAAATGCACAAAAAAACCAACTTGATTTAGTTCTCATTAAGAAATCAACCAGACCCTTAAATTATACACAATAAAGCAATAGAAGTAGTACAACAAAGAAAGTTCTTAAGAATCACCACGAACAGTAAATTAAATTGGAATCGCCATGTTCAAAACTTAACAATAAAACTTAATACTATAGTGATATTGTATTGAAGCAAAAATTTTGCCTGTAAAAAAATTTTTTTTTTGTTTCTTCAATATTTTTTTCATTTATTGTTCAGATGCCCTTATCTTTTTGGAAGTTCTTTTTTGCTATAAGTAGTTAAACTATTTTTGTTAGGATTGGTTAACATTTTGAAATTTAGAGATGTAAAGATTTTTCTATTTATCTTTCCCATGAATATTCCTTTTAAGTTGGGTTTTCATTGGAAGGTTCCAGGGATGCTGCATTGTGGTGTTCTTAGAATTTTTTTTTTCAAGCTGCCAAACTGAGGTTAGCTTCAGGATTTCTCTTTTTTCTGAAGTTTTAATTTTTATCAAAATTATACACTTTTTTCCTTTGCCACTGCAGTTTCTAGAGTTTTCAAACAATTTTTGTGAGTTTTCGGGTGGTGTGTTTTGCTTCGTAAGTTCCTGAGCTGTTGCAGACGGGATTGTTATGCTAGGGCAGCCACGTGTTCAGTAATGAGTTGCCGGGGGGGGGGGGGGGGGTGGATGGTGGTGGTATGTGTATGTTTTTTCCTGAGCTGTGAACTAGATGTTAATAGAGGTAAGGCTATAAGGATAGGAACTTATAGTCATAAGTTCAAGTTGCTTTAGTGTTGATTTTTCAGTCGCAAATAAATAGAGAAGTTCCCAGAAGTAAGCCAGATGATAAATGTAAATAAGAATAATAGTTTTTATTAGAGTTCATCTTATTGGTTTTTGGACTTAGTTGGTATTTGGCATTCAAGTAAACTTGTTATTGTGGTGTATCTAAAGTGAATGGTGATTATGTTTTATTAAATTATTTTTTTAATCATATAATCTTTTATCATTTTTATGTCATTCTTTTTACTTCACGTTTTCTTGCAGATAAATCAGCCCAATCTTGATCTTATTTTACTTTGGTAATTTAAATTTTGAGTAGCAGTTGGAGAGAGCTAAATCTTGTTTATGTTCAAAGAGATTTATTCATTTTGATATTGAAGTTTCCTCAAATGTATGGAATAACTTAACCTCTGGTGCAGAGATCTTTTTAAATTATTGGAGTTTTGTAATGTTTTCCTGTAGTTGTTTATTGGTGTTCTATTACTCCGATACAAACCTCATTTCATTGAAAGAGACCTATTTTTATCCTGTTTCGCCATTTTAGTTCAACAGGGCTTCGTGCTTGCCATCAGTTGTTCTATTCTAATTAAGCATGTGGCCGAGACTACCATTTTATTTTTGTGAGAGTTTTACCTGTTCGTCTGGTATTATTTTGAAGTTCTAGTAACCCCCTTTCCTCAGATTTTTAACAATTGGTTTCGACGCTGGGAGAGTATCAATTTTCTTTTGAAGTTATTTGTTTCTGTAGATTTTCCACTTGTTTAACAATTATTGTTTGCTTTGCCAAATATTAGGTATTTTAGCATACCCTCTTTTTCCCACTTATTAACCATATATGCTGCATATTCTATCTACCACATGTAGTCTCGTATATGAAATCTGCTTATTTTGCTTATATACATACCTTAGTAGATTATGGTATAATTTTCAGGGGCATACATAAACAGCACTGAAATGAGATATTTATAATGTGAAAAAGAGCAGAAGAAATAATGCTTCTGAAATATATACTCATGCATGCATGCAAACGCACACACACTTTTTCAATCTCTCTCTCTGTAAAAATCTTTAAAAATTTTTTAATTCTCCCCACCCCGGTATTTATATCTAGAAATCTATTTTGTTCATAAAAAACTGATGACAACCAGTTTAGTACATGTATACTACTGGCTACAAATTAAGTAAACTGTCTAAATTTTGCTGTATTATGAGTGATTTGTTTTGATTTAAGGATAATAAAGTTGGTGTTATTACATTACAGTACTAATTGATGTATTAATATCACATTGCAGTTTCTAAAAATTCCACATTTTTACTTACTGACACGTGACTTAATTCATTAGGCTCATGGCAATGTAAATTTTATGTACGACAGAAGAATACACATAGTGGTGAAAAGCAGATCTTAAGCAGGGCTTTCAAAATTGCTCATTTTACCATGAACAGACTATAATAAAACACTTACTGCGTAGAATATCCCTTTGTGGTCGTGTGTCCATGCCAACGGTGAGAACTTGACGTGCTTTAGAATATCAGGGTAGTCCTTGCCTGCACACACGTCACACAAGATCCTTCATAGTCAAACTTGCATTACCGACCTGAATTAACTTAAAAGCAGAAATTTATCAAAATAAAAAAAAAAGTTTTAAAGTGCAAGCAGCATATCTTTCCGACATTATTTCAACAGTGGCTTCCCACTGCATAACATTTTAGAATAAATACTGACGAGACATAACTTTATGAATCATAAATGTACTGTTGGATACAAAAATATTGTCTCCAGGGAAAAAATTTAGACAATAGCCACTTCCCAACAAAAAATTCTACACCCAAATCAAAATATTTTATGTATTTCT
Source organism: Dryococelus australis (assembly GCA_029891345.1). NCBI lineage: Eukaryota > Metazoa > Arthropoda > Insecta > Phasmatodea > Phasmatidae > Dryococelus > Dryococelus australis. The sequence goes on along the minus strand of CM056995.1, from coordinate 129,083,603 downwards.
ATGACATAATTTTTAAAATATTTAATCATGTGCTATGTCATAAGTAATGCGTGTAGGTGACATGATGATGTTCCCGTTTCTCTTCCTTTTGCATGCACTTAATTTAGCATTGTTGGTGTGCAGGACTAGGCAAGGTAATGAGACTTTGTGATGTACTTCTCAGCAGAAATCTTTAAACAAAGTCTCAGAAAGTTAATCTGAGGGGCTCAATTAAATATGACTACCACACATTTGTACGAATGCAGTGTATTCCTGTTCGCATCCATTACCTCATATGAAGTTTATATGTATTCAATTCCACCATAGAGTAATGCAGTTGTGATGCATTTCACCTCTTAGAAAGCATTATTTAATTGACCCCCTCCCTGGGTACTGCAAATAACTAATCTTTGAGATGACTACGCTACTGCTATTAACATCTAGTTCACAGCTTAGGATATGACACATAGTCTAGCCCTGATGATGTCTCCCAGGCACCACAGATAGGTAGGGGAGGGAAAACAACCCCTTGACTTGTGAGCTATGTTTACTTCACAGAGAGGAACACCACAGGCCAGCACCTGTCTGTAAGGGGAAGGTCATTTCATTTTAGCATAGAGAAAGGCTTAGGACAGTCTGTAATTTACCATTCATGGATGCCACGACATGCAACTGGGTTGTGTCAATCACTGAAGCGATGGTTGCCAGATGACAGAGTAGTGTATACCCATCAGAGGCGAATACCATAGGCTGGTACTGATATATCTATAAGGGCAATACATATTAGGATTCCCTTAGCCACAGTGGATTTTGTCCGGCTGGGGCCTCGAGACTTCCCTTTCCCTATTCAAAAGAAAAAAGTTAAGGTGTACTCAGACATTTCTTTAATCATCGCCATCGGCCAACACCACAATCTATTGCTGAAAGGCTCACAAATTCCAAATAAACCTGCAGGTCCCTATGCCTATAAATAGGTCAGCACTCAAGTTCCTATGCACATACAGGGATGAGCAATCAAGCTTAAGACATCTTTCATACAGTACACTCTCTATCTGTACAACAGTAAACTCTCTATCTGTTAGAAAGAACATTCACTATGATGTGTAATGTATTTCCTGAGCATGCACGCTCTACTTTAAGACTTCATCCATCATCAAGCACCAGCGCACATATGGGCAAGTCATACTCCCAATAATACAATAGATCACGTGCCTACAGGCTCCGTAGACTGCACGTCACGAGCGATTACAGGCACGGGAGAAATTGTACTGTTACTTCCCACGCAGTCGCCCTAACCCCAATGCGGGATTTTACTGTTCGAGGAGCCGTCGACACCCTTCCCGAAGATACGCAAGTTCCACAGTTTGCTGCATGAGGACAGCACTCTTTTCACTGGAGCAACACAGCCTCCAGCTTACGCCATCAGTAGACACCCCAAGGACTTCGCCACTGTTGGCTGCCATCACCAGAGGCTTCAAAAGGCATTCCCCTGACTACCACCTCGGTACCTTACTCCAGCACCCACCATGATAGCAGGTCGTGACGACGTCCCTTCTGAACCTTTTTGCTCGAGTCAATCTTATTAACCTGTGTAAAGTAGGCTTACGCATTATTACTCACATTAAATTCATTTTAACATCCACATGTAGATTTCACAGGTTGCCTTCACCTGCCTTAAACATGCAGCTTCCTTTTTAAACTACAGGAGTTAGCAAAGTATACTGCTTTCCATATGTATCAATAAATGTGCAATATATTTTGATTCGATTTTGGGTGTTCTATTTTTCTTAAAGTAAATAAGGTTAACCATGTCCCTGTTCTCAAATTAACTTGGTTTGTGTTGTTTAAAAGCTCTGAGTCAGATCTAGTAATCACCCGCTTAAAGGTGAACCTGGGATATGCGAGAAAACCGTAATGGTACAAAATATACAGAGTAAGAGGTGATGTGTACCGCTTATACAACTAATCTAATACGATTACGACTCACCGCCAAGAGTACCTCTTCCACCACTATAGACGTGAGAGACCATTGCCTACCCTACATGCAGCAGGAACTTATGAGCTAATTTTCTTCACCGGAAGGATAGGCTACCCGGCAGACATGCCCTCCTGCCCCCGCTGAGAGCCAAGAAGCTGCCCAGACCTCAGGCAAGACAGAGCGCCACCGCCGAGGCACGAAGCAGAAATGCTGACCAGAGTTTTCCCACACCAGCCAGGGCAGAGGGAAGTCACGCCCTTCCCGCACAGGCAGCCTACAAGCTTCCACTATATAAGTCCGGACGCTGCCGGCCTCGAGAGTCATTCTTACGCATCCTCTCTCGCAACATCCAGCACTGACTCAGTGCTGCGACCTCCGGAGAGCTTGGAAACTTCAAGTACGCCCCCGCTGCTACTTACTACGTCTCGACGACCAACGAACATGAACATACACATTCAATTTCACTTTGCCTCCTCTAGACACCTTTTACTTAGCAGTTTAACTTTAACTAATTTGTATTCGTCTAGATCCAGCTTTTCCCCTTTTTAACTTAGAACCAGGTCGCCTACACCTGGATCCACAGTTGCCTTCAATCCTCCATGGTTTGATACGATGTAGCGCAGATCATGTGTTTATTGAATTTCAATAAACACTCATTGTTCTCTATCTTTCTGTTTTTCATTTCCAGGGTATTTGTTTGTTTTAATGGTTGGAGACAGAATAAGCCAACCGACCGGAACCGAGAAATTTGTATAAACTGAGTTAGCCTGACTGTGGAACCCTTTCAGGTGTCTGCACATCAGAAAACCTACATATCAGACAGCTACCTGTTTATTCCCAGTCACACATTAGCACTAAGTCAGAGCATGGTGACCATAGCCTGAAGTTTTGCCATTCAACCTAGTGCGAAAGCTCAACCAGTAGAAACTTGGCGGTCCCCACGGCTCCACGTCCCTGATCAGCCCACATACTGTGGGGAATCAGTGGGGACTCTTATCGAGCTCGTGCCGACAAGTCACTACTGGGTCACACAGTCAAACCTTCCTGTCTAAGTCATCACGTAGGCTGTCAAACGATTTGCCCTATGCCTCACGAGAAGAGGAGTGGTAGAAAACGTAGGGCGCAATTCCTGGCTCACTCTGCTCTCAAAACGTGGATTGCACTACCATGTCCTATGCAGGAGAGGTAGGTGGAATGGGACCGCGCCACCAAACTTAAACGTCAGGTAGTCGCGCCTGCTCCAGTTCTGGTAATTAACTTACCACCTTGTACCCGCACACCTGTGGAATCTCTGGTCCAGCCTAGACTGAATTTGCCACGTCTAGGTGAAACCTACCCCGATTACAGCACCCCAGAAAAAGTGAGTGAATACTAACCATCACCTCTCGCCAACTATCTAAACCAAATTACCCTGCTTTTGGTCTAGCGGACAAAATCATCGACCAACGTGCCAAGTCTAATCGAGCACGCATCAGACACAAACAGAGATACTACCAATAGGTAGATATTCAGCTGTGTCCAAAACACTAGAAACTCTGAACCACATAAGAGACATGACCAGACCAGGTACTCAGTTCGACTCCCAGCCTGTAAAGGCTGGAGGAGACCTCGTAGTACTCAGGTCTGATTGCCCTCTTGAGGGTCACTTACCCAGGGTTCGGTTGTTTATTCCTCCCCCACACCCCCCAGAACAGTCATAGCTTGAAAAAACCAGATGTTGGGAACAAAGGGAGAATGCATTGAGCTCTGGAAGCACACGGGATAGGACCACTCTCCAAATACCAGTTTTTCCTGCAATCGAACTTGATAGAGTTACGACCAGGTCGGGTGTTCAGATCCCAGCTTGCAAAGGCCACAGTAGTATTTTAACATTTCGGGTCTGTCCGACCTCCAGCACGTCTCGCTCCCAGGACGACAGGCCTAACACATTTCCAACGTCCCAGTCCCAGCTTGCGATGGCAGAATAGGGGAGAACGGTTATCACCCTGTGTCCTAGAAGTATTTTCATTTAACAGACTTCCGATGAAGTTCAAATGCCTTATGCAACAAAAGACAGTCTTGGCAAATTATGCAGAAAAACCCTAAGGGCTATTATCCGAGCGCTCACAGCATTAGATTCGGTGAAACCTCCTTCTACTAGTAGCAATATTACACCTCCCAGTACCGATACTGTACCTCTGTTAGGCCCATTTATATGAGTCGCCCCCGGCGAACACCCAGGAATAGAGGCGATATGACAGGGTGGAGAATCAATACTAGGATTAAACTGGCCCTGGCACAAGTTCGTATTGCCCGAACCCCTTACTCCTGGTGTGGTCAAGCTGGCATCACAATATTTGGCGGCCCTTACAGTAAGCAAAACAAAAGCATCTTACAGCGAAAGAAATCGGATAAAGCTTACCCTGGGGTTGAACTCTCTCTTCTCTCTTATTAATCACAACCCAAGACAGCCAAAAATTAGTATTTCTCCAATATGGGAAAGTCCCCTGACCCAGCGGGTAATTTAAATCTTCATTTTAACCCTCTCATTCACTATTGTGACTGAATTAATTCAATAGGATACTTAACCCCCACTCAATTGGCAATTCTGTGTTCATAGAATGAGGGAAGTTAATGACCTCAGTGAAAAGGGTAATCAGCATCAACTATGAACAAGCTCTCAGACTGCCACTAACAGGCTGTACCAAACAAAAATCCTTGGGGCGGTGTGGTTTACCCTGATTTATACCTGCCAGTACCGGGCAAGGGGTAAGAGGAAGGATAGCTCTGAACCATTTACGTGCTGCGTGGGCTGTGACTGGGTTATTGTTTATATTGTTCTTAAGCAATGGCAATCATGTTTTACTGTCATCGTTTTGTTTGTCATTTGCAATGTTGATGCAAACACAATGTTTCTTCACACTTTTTTACTCAAACCTTTGAAAAATCACCTCATGTATCATGTGTGCTTGGGTGTTTCCTAAATAGAAAATTTGTCAACATAAAAGTACCTTATATTTGGTTAAATTGAACTTTTTACTTATATTATAACTACAAATTATATTACAATAGTTCATTTATAATTAATATGAATAAAAACACGAAGAAAATGGGCATGACGGTAATGCCTAGTAATAAATAGTTCTCATGCAAAATATTGTTACACCGAGTGCACGTGCATGCAGTGAATTGTCCCTTTGGTGTAATTTTCTAAACTCTGTTAAGCTTTATCTTCATGCGGTGGAGGAATTGCCTAAGAGTAAAACTAGCATGGTTTCTGAAAGTTGAAAACAACCATGAACGCACTATAGTTGATAACATAACAATCATAAACAGGACACACAACAATTGTTGAAGTCCAATACTACATAAGAAGTGATGCATACATCACAAATAATTTCATAGCATGTAACAAGTTCATTAATACATACAAAGAAGCAAAGAAACAACAACGTAACATGGCAACTCATAACCAATGCAAAAACTGACAAACTTTACATTCAGCCAAATTTTAATAAATACTGGTAAGTCATTTAACAAAGGCAACTAGAATAAAAAAACTAGTTATTAAGTCTGACTTTGAATATCTAACTCATAGTTTTATGTTTTATAGACATTTTTAGAGTAAACTGATGATTTTCCAATGTAATTACTTCATTGTAATGGACTTATTAAATTAAATAATTATATTTTACATTATACTTTAAATATTATTACTAACACCATGTATTTACTTAATTATAAAAGAGATAAGATTCAAACTGTGTTAAACAAAGTGAAAGTAATATTTTAAAAATCCCTAGTGAAAAGAGCGAAGAGCGCCTGAAAAAATTTACCAACTCTTGAACAAATCAATTCACTGTTTGACAATGTTTACAAGCTAGGGAACTCTTAAAATGCTGTACTATAATGGAAATCTCAAAACGGAAAGCCGGATATTAAAAATGAATATGTCTAGGACTGCCTACCAGTCCCAACATCTCTAAAATGGATGGTGACCCAATCCGAGCCGGCTTTGCTGAGAGCATATGCAAATGTCTTCCCATCCTCGGAGAAGCTGCTGCTCCACAAAGCAATGGTTCCATCCTCCGACAATAAGTTTGGGTCCAAGAAAACGGTGGGTTCTGCATTCAGTGAGTTTTCGAACATACAGGACACTGCACACAACAATACAACAAACACTCGCTAGTTTATTTGTTCCAACAAAATTATATTATTATACGTTTATTAAACATTAATATGAATTTATTTATTCAAGCATGTTTTGTGTGTGTAGATGTAAACCTGGACAGACTTACACAATAACCAGTTAAGTACACTTGAAAATAAAACAGAAACAGATAAACAAAACAAATTTCAAAAAAAATTATTTCAAGTCAAAATACAGAAAGAATTGATCACACTTCAATAGACATGCTTAACCTAGAAACATCTCAAGATAAAGGCCTAGCATGAATTATGCAACCCTCAGGCAGGCAATTGATATAATCAAGGAGCGGGTCGATAGACTAAAGGACAGGCAGTGGGTTGTTGTAGCAGGGGATTTGAATATGCCAGGGGTGAAATGGGTAGAGGGTGCAGAAGGAAAAGGTAGCATGATGCAGAGAATGGCAGCACAGTTAGTCAACAGAAGATTAGTCCAGTTAGTAGAAGCACTTACAAGTTGGAATGAGGAGGGTGTTGGGTCAGTGCTGGATGTGGTGTTGGTCAGACCTAGGAATGCTGTAGTTGGTGCAATAGTAATGGATGGTATAAGTGACCATCATATTCCGGTTCTAGAAATTGGAATTGGCAGGATGAGGGAAGTGCAAATGGCAGAAAGGTTGGTGTGGCAGTATGGGAGAGGGACAAGAAGGGGGCAGAAATCTTCCTGAGAGACAGGTTTAAAAAATGGTCTATGGAGGAGGGTGTAGCGGGGTTGTAGAGGGAGTTTAGAGGATTAATGGAGGTTATGTTGGAGAAATTTGTGCCAATGAAAAGTTATGGACTGGGGGAGATCCGCCATATTATGGACAGAAGATTTTGAAAATGAAGAAGTGCAGAAAATTACATGCCAAGTGGAGAAATGAAGAGATGATAAGATCTAAAGAAATGATGAAACAAATGGATAGGGAGCTTGAGAGGAAGATTAAACAGGCAAAGAATGTATTTTTGGGGAACATGGTGGAAGAAGGAAAAGGCAAGGAATGGGGAAAATTGTTTAGGTATGTTAGGAGGTTAAGGGGAGGAGAGGAAGGGATCCCTCTGCTAACAGGAAGGGATGGTAGGCATGCGACAAATGACCAAGAAAAATCGGAGATGCTGCAAGGACAGTGCATGTCTCAGTGTTTGAGACAAAGGAAGATGAAAAAGGGGGGGGGGGGCAAACAGGGTTTGGGGGAGGGGGGGGGGTGTTAGTGAGTATAAGATGAGGGAATGGGAGATAGAAAAGGTAATTAGGGGTTTGGAGAGCAGTAAGGCAGGAGCTCCAGATGGGATAGAAAATGCAGCACTAAAGTTTGGTGGCAGGGAGTTGGCAAAATATTTAGAAGTTCTGTTTAAAAAGTCCTTAGGAGAGGGTAAGTTACCACAAGATTGGAAGGCTGCTATGGTGGTACCTATACACAAGCAGGGAGAGGATAGGGGGAGGCCCCGTAGCTACAGACCAGTGAGTCTCACATCAAGTATAGGAAAAGTAATGGAGATGCTGGTGGTGCAGTATGTGGTGAGGGTTATGAACAATAGGAATTGGTTGGAGGAGTCCCAGCATGGTTTCAGGAGGGGTTACTCATGTGAGACTCAGCTGGTTGGGTTATTAGAGGATCTGGTGCAGGTAGTTGATGAGGGGAAGCAGGTGGATGCCTGCTTCATAGATTTTGAGAAGGCATTTGATAAGGTGCCCCATGGGACATTGATGAGGAAAGTGGAGGCGTTGATACCGGACAGGAGGGTGGTGGAATGGATAGGGGACTTTCTCAGGGGGCGAAGGCAATATCGGAGGAAGAGGAGGTTACGTCAGGGGTACCACAGGGAAGCGTGCTGGGTCCTTTGTTATTTACCATAATGGTAAATGACATGGGTTTGGGGATTAGAGGAAAAATCAGGTTGTTTGCAGATGATTGTGTTGTATATGCTGAGGTGGGAGAGGGGGGTGGAAATTTGCAGGTGGACATTGATAAGATATGGTTGTGGACCAGAAAAATAAAATGAAAATAAATGTAAGAAAATCTAAGGTAGTGAGGTTCACAAGGAAGAAGATGATAAGCAGGGACATGTACAGATGGGAGGGACAAGAGATAGAAGAAGCAGCAGAATATAAGTATCTAGGGATTGTACTGCAGGGAGACCTCAGGTGGAAAAAACAGGTAGAGAGGGTGGTTGCAAAGGGAAGAAGGGCTCTGGGTATGCTGGGAAGGGTGATGACTGGAGTCAGCTGTGAGGTGAAGGCGAAAGCATATGGCAGAATGGTACGGACAATGTTAGAATATGCTGCAGCAGTATGAGACCCATATGCGGAGGTGGAGGTGTGAGAACTGGTAAAGGTGCAGAGAAAGGCAGCAAGATGGGTGATGGGTAAGTGGAGAAAGCAGGGGCAAGATGGTGAGGAAGAAGGGAACTATAGACCATCACTGATGATGAAAGAAATGGGATGGATCTCATTGAAGGATAGGAGGAAAGTTGAACGGTTAGTCAGGATGTTCAGGGTGGTGAATGAAGAGGGAGAATGGGGAGGGCTACACTGCAAGCTAAGTAAGGGGGTGTTTAGAGGAAGAGGAAACAACAGTGAGAAGCTTAAAAGGTGTGGAGGAGAACGGAGCAGGGTAGGCAATCCATGCTTGTGAGGTCTGTGAGGGAGTGGAATGTGTTGAGGGAGGAATTGGTATTTGTGAGAGGAGTTGGTAAATTCAGGAAGGGAGTGGAAAAGGAGTTGGTTGGGTGAAGGAGAGGTGAGATAGCTCGCCTCCGGGCGGTAGCCTAATTTGTGTGTGTGTGTGTGTGTGTGTGCATGCGTGCATGCATGTATGTAAAGGAGATCTGCATCCATCACAAAAAACATTAGTGGCCAGTTACACCAACACATCTTAAAATTTAAGTGCCACTTAAACACTGAAAAAGCTGTCCCTAGTGCCTTGTACCGTTTCACCAACTTTAAGATCTTCTTAAAATGACTTAAGCAGTTTTTAATTTAGGCAGCCGAAATTGGATGCCCAACTCTCTAAGCTCTGCTTAACTCATTGTAAACAAATTAAAAGGAAAATGGCTGCTACTTATTAAAGTTGTGTGTAAATATCCCTAAATGTGCTATAAAGTATTTAGCTTTATAAATTAAATTTTTATAAATAAAAATAATAAATTACTGTGTATCAAAGTTATTGAGTCTGGGTGTAAGTCCTTATTTGCTTAAATAACCTATTACGATGGTCAAAAACAAAACTTGTGGCAGACACATATTTGTTTACGTGCATTTTCCATGTATTTTCAAGAGGCAAAACCAATATATACACAGCAAATTTAACATAAAGACAGGTGGCTGATTGATAAAATAGGATTTTATTGAGTACACATAAGCTACGGAAGTATTTTTAATAAATGGAAAAAATGTTTGCCTTCACTATACTGATATTTTTTACAGAAAAAATGTGTGTACATTATACCTGTATGTACGATATGTAAAAATATATTATTACTTTGATTGGATTTGAGACTGGACATAATGTAATACTTTTACACTTACGTTTTACTACACATGATAAATTGGCAGTACAAGTTTTACACACATTCGACTTTGTTTTGAAAAGCTAACGAGAGCCCAATTAAAGATCTCATACAGGTGTGACAGTGATAATCATATTTACTCAAACTCAGGCACTGGGCATTTCTAAAATGCACATGAATATCGTCAATGTTATTATCAACAAACTATCACAATTTTAGAAAGTTAGTGATGAAAGCCAACATTAATTAATCATCCTATCCTCAATGGGGTGATTTATTTTCTTCACAGTGTAATTGCTTGAAATATTATCTGCGAGACATTTCAGTGTATAAAGGACGTATAGTGAACGCTTTTTTATTTTAAAAAAAATTGGATTTCGAAATTCCAACTAAGGTTAACACAGAAAAAAATTTATTTTTTCCTTTCTTTGAAAAAATTCTCATTGGTTTGTTTAGTCACATGACCACAACACACCACTACCAACATGAGAATATTTGCAATTTGTTTCTTTAAGCAACGCCCAGCTAAGACAAGCTTACAACAATGAGTTTTATAATGGTGAAACACCTCGACATTCTTAAGGGCCGCTTAAGTGTCAGTTTGCTGGAACCTAGTTTATTCCTTGTTGGTAAAACTGGCCCTAGGAGTAGTAGGGTTAAGGCGAGTCTAGGACAATGTATTTTAAATGGGAGCTAAGCGGCTGGCAGTCTTCAGCTCGGCAAACTTCAGCAAGACTCGGGGTGCCCGGAAGTCATCGACTCGGGTTTGTCGAGCGTACCTGAAGGTGCTCGGCAGTTATGCCCCCTAATTCTTCAAGCAGATGTTTGTTTCTGGTAGCCATATTGGTTTTTCAGGCATAGGGTATGTTAAATCTTAAATCTGTATTTATTATCAGATTTTAAAAAATTATTTTCTATATTGTCCCAAAAGTATACATAGGGTATTATGGAAACATGAAAAAGTCTCTCACTCAATTACTACATTTCCACTCCCTTCTCTTGAAGACTGATTAATACATAAAACCAGAATCTGCAAATTATTCACTAAATAGACTGTTTTGTAGGTATAAGTATGCTACAAATTTATTTTTCATGTATGTATATACAACTAAACCAAGCCCATCATACTAATAGCGACCACATGCACTTAAAATCTTGGTATGGATTAGCTTCTACCAACACTTTTATAGACATCATTGGCATTAATTTAAATGTCAATGCTGCTAGGCCCTGGAGACTTGGAATGTACGATTGTGATAAACAGCCTTCCTTAACTTTCATGCTCATCTTTAACTACAGCAAAATGTAACAATGTGCTACAGCAGAACACTTTTTGTATCATGTTAACATATGAATGAAAAGGGTGGAGGGAAAAACCTCAGACAATGAAATTTTAATAATTGCAAGTAAAAACTTTTACAGAGAGTAAATCACCTGAATGAACTTCCTCTTTGTCTGCTATATCCCAGCAGTCTTTTGAAAAAGTAGTCAACAGTTTTTGACTCTGGTCTCAACTTGTAACCCCCTTCCCCTAACACCAAAATTTACAAAGGTTACAACACCACTGGGCACAAACCTCCGGGTTCTTGTACATATGGACCCGTGGGGAATGGTGAAGGTGGTGCATCCTGGTGGCCACAGTGGGTAACTGCTTTACCACCTGATGCAGCCATCACTCTGGCTTGACTGAGCCCTTCACTTGGATACCATCTTACTGACTACTACAATTTTCACATTTACCTTGTCGTGAACTAAATAAAAACTGATATTTATATACGTATTGTAACTAACACAAATTACTACTTTTTTTTAACATAGGTGCACCTTTGATTTTGCAAGCCAGTGTTCATGAAGAAGAAGTACTTGTCACCATGCTTGCGAGGACACGAATACCTAGGGTAGTTCCACAGTTCTGTGAGCCGTGCCTTCACCTGATCTCGAGCAGGATATGTATCCAAGAATGGCCGGCTGATGGCATTCTGTTGTTCCACAAACTTAACTGTATCTGGGCTGTCTGGATCCTCCATCCAGCGGTAGGGATCTGCAATCTGAATACAAATTAAAACATTTTCTCGCACATTTTGCCTTCTTGGCATATTTAATTAATAATGAAACAACTGAACACAGCATCTGAACTGAATTACAACACATTTTCAATGTTTCCCTACAGCCAGCAATGTTAACACAAAATCAATCTAACAACAGTAAAAGAAGTTTATTGTTTCAAGCAGTTAGTGTCATGACGAATAGGAAATACGGAGGTAAGGTGGACTTGTGTTTGGGTGAGTGATGGTGATTCCACGTCTGAAGTACTTAATTTGGAGAACAGGTTGGCCAATGTGACCAAGTATGAAAGGCATTAAGGAACTAAAGCAAATGCAAGGTAGTTGAGCAAAGGCTATGATGGTATGTGGAATCACTTCGAAGTTTGTAATGATGCAGAATTTAATACTAATTTGATAGGGATATTTAGTTAGTTTTCTTTTGTTTTGCAAGGAAATGTAATTATTTTTCATCATTTAAGATGTTTTGACCGTGTTAGTATATTTATCTGCTATGAATTTTCTTTTTCTAAACTCGTAGTTGAGGTTGCGTCAACAATTGGAGACAAGGGCTATTACGATGTTCTAAAGCACTCCTTTTGGGTATGTTCCAGAAATTTGGTTGTTTAACTTTTGCATAGCGTGGCTCGTGTGGGAAAGTGGTGGCAATGGGGTTCGCACCACTATCCAAAGGGATTCTGTACCACATGATGCCCTCATATGGTTAAGTTTTTGGCACCCTGATAGAGGAGTGGGGGTAGAGCAGAGTGGCGACATGAGCCCTGAGTGCCCGCTGCCTGTTCACAGATTACACACCAGCCTGCGAGGAAGTAGCTTCAAGCATAATGAATTTTGCCCACACCAGCAAGCACCAGTGTCGTTTACTTTTCAACATCAATTTCGGCCAGATTTGCTCTTCTAAATTATGTATTTCCGTCGGTGTGGAAGGTCACCAGGGTGTCAGGAAGAAATTACGTCCCTCCTACAATAAGTCTACTATAGATTTTTCCTTAAAAGCTTATGTTCACAGTAAATACTGATTTAGGGCCTCAGTCATAGTCAGATCTTCGTGCAAGGATGATCCAGAGATGCTCTTCCTCGGAATTGGTCTGAGGTTAGTACGGACTAAAGGTGGACTAACTATATTGTATTCATAAATTCAGACTAGGGTGAGAATAACTTTAGTCGAAGGATCATTGACGTACACTGTTGCCGGGTTTACTAGGCATGTGCATTGTAGGTCCTCATCTCAAATACAGTAAAACCTTTACTTCTAAAGGAAAGTCAAATTTGAGACAACCCACACATTAAAAGTAGCTTCAATCAATTCAAACGGAGATTGTTCCTTTACCTAATGACCAAATTTTGCATCAAGTGCAACTTATTCAATATGTCATTTACGATTTAATGGTTTCCTAATATTTTAATTTGCTAAGTGAGAATCATATATAACTGTATAGAGCAGTGGATAAGGTTCTTGCTTTATAAATGTGAACTGCAGGTTCAAATCTCACGTGTTTGTTAAAGTTTTTTTTTATTATGGCTATTTGTTTCCATAGCAACATGTTAAAGAAAATAATTATATTGTAATACTGCAGGATGGAGGAGGAAAAAATTAATAATAATCTTAGTATTCCATGTAAATTTGTTAATTCTTTTGTAGCACATCACTATGCCCTGGCAGTATGGGCTGGTTTAAATTTATTATGCCAATGCTGTTTTTATAATGATAATAAATTATATATTTTACTGCTAAATACATTACAAAAATGCCCTTGTGCGCATCAACCCACAACGTTACCATTGAGCTTATGATACACTTATCTTAACTACTTTACACTATAAATCCTGAAAACAGAATTTCTATTAAAATTCTCCTCTAAAGTATTAATATCACATCTTGTAAGAATTTGTTTTCAGGGAAGGCATTTGACTGACAGAAATAGAAAGGCATTGCTGTAGCTTAACACTGATGTATTATGATTATATCTCCTTTGAAATATTATTCAAGGTGCATTTCATCCATTAGATCAGCATATTTTTTCTAACAGATTGACAGAATCAGTCTTAAAAATATTTTTTGTGTTTCGTAAATTTTATCTAGCTTTCACTCACATGTGATATGAAAAAAACTTTCTTATTTCATGTTCGCCATGTTTCTTTTTTACTTTAATGCATTGTTAGTCCTACCCAAGTCTGGACTAAAAGTTAGGCTGTAAAAAGCAAGATAATCCTGTAACTAACAATAATATGGCTCTCTGAATATGAAACATTTTGGTCGAAGGATGATCTTTCCTTAGTCTGGACTAAATACGATTATGAATAAGACCCTTAATGTTTTGTTTTTTATTTTCTTATACTGTTTATATTTTTTAAATAATATGTTTTGGTCGCCCCAGAAAGTTATTTTTATTTCATATTAACTTAAAGCTTAACAGTAATTGTAAACCACCAATTCACTTTCTAGGGATAGTACTTTCAGTAATTGTTCAAATTTTAAATTCAAATTTTGATTTTTTCAAAGACTTTTTGTTGTAATTTATTTTACATGTGTAGTTATCTTATATTCAGCTTTGTTTTAATTGAGGTTAAGTTTTCTTTTGTTTTTCATTTGGAGGATTCCCCCCCCCCCCCCCAGAAGTCGTTTAGGGTTTTTAGGTACTCGTTTGATGTAGTTGTCGGATGTGACGACTTCTGATGAAACTTAATTGATACTGCAGCATCTCATTTTTGGCGGAACCAAATCAGTTTAGTACCCAGCACCAACATAAATCAAATTATTTCTTTGAGTCCAAGAAGTTAGTTTAAAGGCCAGGAACACTGCACCACGTAAAAGAAAAGGGTGTAGGCGTTATAATTAGTTTTTAATGAGTCCAGACGCCGCCTATTTTGAGGTGCCTGCTGCTTAACGCCAGGCATCATTTTATGGATAATGAAGCCAAAATCACACGAGGTAACGCCGTCCATTGTACAATGCCAGAGGGGTATAAACTGATTTTTATTAGAGTATTTAAAAGTACTTTGGAGGAACTCTACTTCAAGATCTTTGACATTATTAATTGCGATAACCCGTGTTATCATTGACATGATACAATCCACAGGTCCGCAGCTGTGCGGACTGATGCTAGTACCGGAGCAAACTGAAATAAGTAACCGTGAGATACAGTTCTAATTGATATTGTGAGTTGTTTGAAACAATAAACTTTACTTTAATTTTTAATTTGAGTGACTTTTAGGATAATTACCAGTGTCAAATGACAGTTTTATTTTACGTAGTCGGAGCAACATTAATATTTCTTTTCAGAAATTCCTCCTGTAAGAATGATGGATATCTGAAGTAATTAAACTCCATATCAAGATTGAGTCAAACATTAAAAAATTTTCAGAGTTTCTAATAAAGAGTCAGCATTTTAAATTTTCCTTAACATCATTTTAATTTCCTAACTAACAATTTTGAGTCAATAAAACATTAGTAAAAACTAGTATCCAGCTTTTATTCCCAGTAGTGAAGTTTAGATATCATTCCTGAGTTTTATGTCCTACATATCCTGTGTTTTCTGTGTGGAATTTTAATGAATGTACACTTGTCTATTAAAAGTGTGTCACTACTACTATACTGACCAGTAATTACTCATGTTACTCAAGATAGCGTTAACTAATAATGTGAGAAGTCAAAGAACCAACACAACAACCATTTTATCTATCAACCAACCCATTACACTCCCGCCTTCCTGATTTTCTTACAATACAAGTTTTTAGTGATATGAAGAATTAATGAATATTGCAACACTGATATCGATAGTAATCAGCCTAGCTCATATTGCTAACTATTTGTGTATTTGCATTTTTAATAATGTGAACTGTTTTTACTTGAATAAATCTTAGAAGAAATTACCCTATTTTTAATTCTCCTTTTCTCTTATTATGGTGCCTTTACTTAGTCTCATGTTTCTACGAGTGAGTGAACAAAGCTGCGACCTCCAGTTGTAGAATTTTGACGTCTGCGACGTTACAAGTTTAAGCAATTCAACTACCTCAGCCAAAGTGGTTGCTGTACAGGTGCTTTTGGTTCATACACCAAAACAATTTTCAGTTCAATCCATAATACAATACAACATAAATTTCAATACAAAAATGAACTTGTTATCAATACAGTAACCTACTACATATTTTCATATTTATATTATTAAAGTAGGATTTTCTGGACGAGAGACTGTTCTTTTACTGCACAAATTGACCAGTTCGTGATGATTTACAACTGATTAGCTAATAATACTCCGCAAACATCTTAATGAATTTCCTCAAATAAAAATTACACTCTCAAAGTTATTTACTCTGACAGAACTATGGTAACACAAATATAGGGAAGTTGGCACTACTAAAACTGGCTACTTTTCTTAATAATGTACAGCGCTGTCATTCCTGGTTATTCTGAAAAATGCTGTTTGCATAGGGGTGTCCGGGTGCCTTTGATCAGATAGTGTATACTTCCCTACAAATTATTTTGTCACATAATTCAGCAGGATTATTCAGCACTGACTGTGTTGAGATGAGACTGGTGTAGAGAAACACTGAAAGACAGACACATGACAAAAACGGAGGTTTATGAAAAAATTTGAACAACAGGTTAGATTCCACGAGTAAACTCATCCATAACATTCTGGCCCACAGAAGCTGTGGCTCAATTTAATGAATACTCTTTTGCACAACCTGGCGAGAGCACTGCTTTGCGCTCTCTAACATTGTCATCTGTGGAATTGATACAACCACTCTCTCGTTTCTCTCTGACGTCATGCAGGCAGCTGATGCCGAAAGGCGGGAAATCATGTTAAGCTAAAATCGTACCTAATAATAGCTATTGGAAATAACAAATGCGTCCAAAATAATTTACAAATAATTACGACACTACCAGAATAATTATTAGCGTATAAAGAAGTATTATTTTTGTTTTACATATTACCGTCATGTTGCAGCAAAGTGACAAAAAAATTAAACTTTGTCAGATATCCGTATTTATAGTTTTATAAATATGCGTGATGTAAGTTATTTCGTAGTTTAAAACAATTGAAATTCTTCACTTACAGGTAAAATGTGACAAGGTTTCGGTTCAGAAAGCTGCTATAATCTTATTCAAACCCAGAAATAATTTAAACAAAATGGTGCTTGGTAAGAGAGTGCGAGAGAGCGCCAGCGAGTACACAACTTCGTGCTCGCTCTCTTTCGCACTCTCTTCGACGAATTGAGACGACCAGAGAGCGTTCTCTCTAATGTCATGATGATGTGGTCGAGAGAGAGCATGAGAGAGCAAGCACACCCTGGGCCAATTGAGATGGCCTGAGTCCGGTATGAAGTGGGGATCACAGTATAACCATTAAATTAATTAGTCAAAAATTTCATACCTCAAAAATTATACTAAAACTAAATTATAAAAGCTGGTCCTTCAAAACTTCACAATCTAATCCATCTAACAAAACACACAAATTGATTTAATAATATAGAGACTTTGTTTAAAACAGAAACAAACATGTAAAACCTACCTTCCTACTGTGATAATCTTCAATTACATGATCCTCTCTTCTTGCTTTCGGATAGTTGAACTTCATTCTGGATGAGAAAGTTTTCACTGCTGACAATCTACACAACTTAAGATTCTGGAAAAAAAAATTAATTAAAAATAAAAATGAGTCTGCATTGTATGTAATCTATCAAACTTGGCACGTAGCATTTTTTTACTCCACGAGACATTTATGTAATTAAAGAAAAAAAAGAGAGTCCAAGGTTATAGCAAGGTTCAGGTTTGATTATATAATACCTTCGCTGCAATCACAATGTTAGGGCAGGTCTTAATTCTGGCACATAAAGCTGGCCTCCTTAGTAACTGATCTATCTAAGCAAATAGGCATAATTATAATTCAGCAAGTGCATAAGCCACCATTTTCTATGTAGGCCTATATAAAATTATTTATAACCAATTAGTATTACTAAACTATGCACTCCTCATTTAATATGTTATGTTAATATTAAAATAACATCTGTTGATTTGACTATTATTTTGATATTATAACTGTTTTCCTTTTTTAATTCGTTAATAATTACTACCAAATAAATGAATGTGATTCATCAATATTTCAGAAGTAAATTTGTCAGTCACTATTTTAAAAAGACAGCTATGACACAGGTGTACCAAAGTCTTGTGGACTTATCAGTGAATAAGAACATTAGTTTTCCAATACTAGGAGAACAAGCAAGTGTTCACACATATGTCCTTATATAGGCCATTCACGGTAAAGTGAGCACTTTTGAAACCCTAGTTACTTTTTATTTTCAGGTATTTTCTAATACTTTAACCACCTTTTTAAATAAATACTGTCATGTACATAATAGACACAGTATGCATGTTCTACAGCACTCGAAAGTTATTTTCTAAAACTAAAATTAAATATATGTATATATTACTATTCCAATTGAGAGGGCTTTCAAATGTGCTCACTTTACCGTGAACAGTCTATAATAACTTTCTCATAGAAGAGAAGAAGAGATTTGGGCAGCTCTTAAGAGCGTGGTCTTGAGAGCCGATGAGGGTAATTAAGGTGAGTATGAATGTTGTATATTTGGTTTCTTCTAAACTTACACAGCTTTACTGTCACTTCATATAATATTTTGTGGTTAAAGTATGAGTAGCCTAGAGAGTGGAGATAATTGAGCGGCTTTTAACATCAAAGTCTTCGGAGCTGGATTAAAGTATAAAAATGAGCAAATTTTGCAACTGTAAAAGCTTGTTAGATGACCAGTCATGTTCCTTTATGTCCGGTAATGCCAAACTGCCTATATCACAAATAAACATGAAGTGAATTGTCGTGAACAAAAGCAAAGTGAAATGCACACATTCATACAGCAATTTCCTTATATTTTTTGTTCTTGTAATAGAATAGGGTTCAAAATAGTGTGGGAATGTTGGGATGAATAAAATTTGTGTTTGGCAGATATGAGTGACTGTTGTAAGAATTTGAATACTTAAAACAAATTGATAATAACCACGGCTGCACTTGAGAATGATCAATTGGATCAAAAATATTGGCTTCATACTTCCCTGTGGGGAAACATTTCAAAAGAATTCACAATTCACAAGACATAATAAACACTAAAAAAATTAGTACACAACACACTTAAAAAATAGCAAAGGACAACAGAAATTTTTTTAAAAATAAGGCACTTCCAAATCAAATAGTACTACCATTCAGCTACAGAAACGTCAGAAATTCTGCTCATGCGGAAGAAAAGTTTCTAATAAGTGCAAAGGTTGTAAACAGCGAGTGCATTTTATTACTGCAAGAAATACAGTATTATGTAATCTGAATGCTACTGCCCATTTTATTTAACTGTTTCTTATTTGCCTCTGGCATTTAATAATTTAAAACTTACCATAATTTTTAATAGTGAAATGTTTATCTCACAAGTCACCTATACTTTCATTAACTTTAACAATTATGTTATCAAGGAACAAAAGTCTTTGCTGACGTCAAGATTATAAAATTTGTCTCAAATTCTGGAGTTAATCTCATCCTGGCTGACATTCCGTCTTTAAAAGTGCTTGACGCAACTACTCACAAAACCTCTGGTTATTGTGCTAAAAATAGAAATTAAGCTGAAAAAATTCAAGGTTCAATATCATGCAGTCTAAATGATGAAACAGGCCCAATCTTACATTCCAACGCATCAAAGGACACAAAAATAAGCATGGAATCACTACATTGTAGCAAGATATTGCTGATGCTGCAACGAACAGCACTAAAATTTGCAATAAAATAAGCGCTTTGGGACCTCTTCAGATTCTGCTCGCACTACACGGCTTTATTATCACGCCACTTGTAAATGTGATACCTATTTATTACAAAGGTTTACCTAATGCAAAACTAGAAAAAAAGTTTGTAAGAAATATAAAAATGTTTGGTTTAGTTTACTGCATCCGGTAATTGTTAAGAATAGTGGCTTTTCCAAAACATCGGGAAAATAATACCTGCAAATGTTATATATGGTTATTACTAATCACACTTAATACAAATTTTGGAGGGCTTGATGTAATTTGCAGTATATACCATGAAATGAGAAAGTGAGGAGGCCTATAAAGATTGCAGTGTTTATGCAGTGAAACACGTAAAATGTACATCCACTATATTTATACCAGGTCACTAAATTATTAAATGTGAGAATACTTTTTGAAACCAATCTTTAATGTATAAAACGCCATTCACAGATTATATTTATGCAGAGGCGCTAAGATTATGCAGGTAAAAAACACTGCAATCAAACAGCGTTGAATATCATGTACTTCTGTTGAATTTCTGAAGGCTTACCTTGTCTGTACGAAAGGATTGTAGCACATAAAATATTACCTACTAGTACAATAAATACACATAGATATAGTATATCATACAAAAAGACGTTCACAGATGGTGTTTATCAACAATTGACGTATATCGCTATGGTGCATTACAATACATTTGGTAATCAATGATGCAGAAAGACAGTAAACAAATACACATCACAATTGGTTTACGTCACAGTTTTATTGTGGAAATTTGCATTACTTCAATGTATTTGACTGTGGGTAGGTTTGTGATGAACGAGTGCTATTGCGCATGTATTATTGCAATTCATTGTGTTTGAAGAGTGAAATGAAATAATTGTATGATAATACGAGTGTACCTGTGCCATTATGTCCATGGTAAATTTTAAAATATAATATTAGTGCGGTAATTTGAGTGTGTCTGGAGTTTTAACAAACTGAATACATTTTGACGTGTCGTGCTGAATCATCTAAGACTTATGAGTGCCGATTGATTGTGTGAGTAACGTAATAAATCTGGAGTATTAGCATTGACAGTGATTATACTGTAGTGAATAGAACTGTGTAGCGTTGTGTGTGAGTGTGTTAATTGAAGAGCTTACGTAATTTTGCCCCATGTTAAATGCGGAAGAACTAACCAAATTAAACCTAACGTCAAGATAGGTTGTAGTTGATACTATAATTCTGAATAAATTATGTTCAAGCTAGCTCCCTCGCACTGAAACATACTGTTAAAGTGTAACAAAAAAAATTGTGCACAGAGCCAGAGTCCCAGCACCAGCAAGGAGTAAATCCCCAAAACAGTGATTCGAGGCACGCTGGCTATTTTTATTAGGTATAGAGTACGAAGCTTGGAATTTACCATAAAAACCAAAATAGATGTGTGTGTGTATTGGCAACATTGTGGATTTAGGTATTTTCCAATTAGGTCTTTTTGCATAACATATTTTCATGATAAAATATTATGATTATATACATATTTCAAACCTGTTTCAACCCGCAATTTCCCTGATCTTCCTTGCCCTCCCCACTATTGTATTTGTAGTTTTGATAAAATCTTGATGCCTCTAGTAAAGACGTATTGTGTGTAATAAGTAAGGCGGAATTATACCACTTTCTGTGAAGTTTATTCTTTTGGGAAAGCTGCTATTTTTAACATTTACCAACATTTTACAGTTTTTGGTATTTTGTGAAATTTTTACTATACAATTTCTTAATCTTCGTAGCCCTCCCACTAAAGTTTCATCAGGTGTGTCACAGTGAATAAAAAAATACAACATAAAATATTCTTTGATTTTTTAAATAAAAGTAAAGATTTTGAATACAATGAAGATGTCTATGCAAGTATGCTTTCATAGTAGGCACAGTTAAAATAAGTAACGTTATCTACGGTTTGTATGAAGCCTAAAATAAAATAAAAAACATATGGCATATCGAGCTAGGTACCTAAATGATACTTTTTTTTTCTAAGAAACCACACAAAAATGGTGCAAAGTAACAAAGCGGTTGCTCATTAACTAGCCTATAAAAGAGTTAGCCAGAATTGTTAAGATATTCACAGGTTATTACTACATAAAAGCAAAACACGAGAGTTCTGAAACATCAATGAACACCGCATTTACAACATACATACATACATACACTCGCAATTAGGCTACCGCCTGGTGGTGAGCTCTCTCAACTCTCCTTCACCCAATCAACTCCTTTTCACTCCCTTCCTGAATTTACCAACCCCTCACACAAATACCAATTCCTCCCTCAACACATTCTACTCCCTCACAGACCTCACAAGCATGGACTGCCTACCCCGTTCCGTTCTCCTCCACACCCTCTGAAGCTTCTCACTGTTGTTTCCTCTTCCTCTAAACACACCCTTACTTAGCTTGCAGTGTAGCCCTCCCCATCCTCCCTCTTCATTCACCACTCTGTACATCCTGACTAACCGTTCAACTTTCCTCCTGCCCTTCAATGAGCTCCACCCCATTACTTTCATCATCACTGATGGACTATAGTTCCCTTCTTCCTCACCATCTTGCCCCTGCCTTCTCCACTTACCCTTCATCCATCTTGCTGCCTTTCTCTGCACCTTTTCCAGTTCTCACACCTCCAACCTCCGCATATGGGTCTCATACTGCTGCAGCATATTCTAACATTGGCCGTACCATTGTGCCACACGCCTTCTCCTTCACCTCACAGCTGACTCCAGTCATCACCCTTCCCAGCATACCCAGAGCCCTTCTTCCCTTTGCAACCACCCTCTCTACCTGTTTTTTTCCCACCTGAGGTCTCCCTGCAGTACAATCCCCAGATACTTATATTCTGCTGCTTCTTCTATCTCTTGTCCCTCCCATCTGTACATGTCCCTGCTTATCATCTTCTTCCTTGTGAACCTCACTACCTTAGTTTTTCTTACATTTATCTTCATTATATTTTTCTGGTCTACAATCATATCTTATCAATGTCCACCTGCAAAATTCCGCCCCCCCTCTCCCCACAGCATATACAACACAATCATCTGCAAAAAAACTGATTTTTTCCCCTAATCACCAAACCCCTGCCATTTACCATTATGGTAAATAACAAAGGACCCAGCACGCTTCCCTGTGGTACCCCTGACGTAACCTCCTTTTCCTCAGATATTTCCCCCCCCCCCCCCCCCCACGATTAACCCTCTGCCTCGCTCCCCTGAGAAAGTCCCCTATCTATTCCACTACCCTCCTGTCTGGTATCAGCGCCACCACTTTCCTCATCAATGTCCCATGGGGCACCTTATCAAATGCCTTCTCAAAATCTATGAAGCAGGCATCCACCTGCTTCCCCTCATCAACTACCTGCACCAGATCCTCTAATAACCCAACCAGCTGAGTCTCACATGAGTAACCTCTCCTGAAACCATGCTGGGACTCCTCCAACCAATTCCTATTGTTCATAACCCTCACCACATACTGCACCACCAGCATCTCCATTACTTTTCCTATACTTGATGTGAGACTCACTGGTCTGTAGCTACGGGGCCTCCCCCTATCCTCTCCCTGCTTGTGTATAGGTACCACCAAAGCATCCTTCCAATCTTGTGGTAACTTACCCTCTCCTAAGGACTTTTTAAACAGCACTTCTAAATATTTCGCCAACTCCTTGCCACCAAACTTTAGTGCTGCGTTTCCTATCCCATCTGGTCCCCCTGCCTTACTGCTCTCCAAACCCATAATTACCTTTTCTATCTCCCATTCCCTCATCTTAAACTCACTATACACCCCCCGAACCCTGTTTGCCCCCCCCCCCCCCTCCTTTTACCAACCTTCCTTTGCCTCAAACACTGAGACATGTACTGTCCTTGCAGCATCTCCAATTTTTCTTGGTCATTTGTCGCATGCCTACCATCCTTTCCTGTTAGCAGAGGGATCACTTCCTCTCCTCCCCTTAACCACCTAACATACCTACACAATTTCCCCCATTCCTTGCCTTTTCCTTCTTCCACCATGTTCCCCAAAAATACATTCTTTGCCTGTTTGATCTTCCTTTCAAGATCCCTGCCCATTTGTTTCATCATTTCTTTAGATCTTATCATCCCTTCATTTCTCCACTTGGCATGTAATTTTCTGCACTTCTTCATTTTCAAAATCTCCTGTCCATAATATGGCGGATCTCCCCCAGTCCATAACCTTTTCATTGGTACAAATTTCTCCAACATAACCTCCATTAATCCTCTAAACTCCCTCCACACCCCCCTCCATAGACCATTTTTTAGACCTGTCACTCAGGAAGATTTCTGCCCCCTTCTTGTCTCCTCTCCCATACTGCCACACCAACCTTTCTGCCATTTGCACTTCCCTCATCCTGCCAATTCCAATTTCTACAACTGGAATATGATGGTCGCTTATACCATCCAATATTATTGCACCAACTACAGCATTCCTAGGCACCCTCCTCATTCCATCTTGTAGGTGCTTCTACTAACTGGACTAATCCTCTATTGACTAACTGTGCTGCCATTCTCTGCATCATGCTACCCTTTCCTTCTACACCCTCTACCCACTTAACCCCTGGCATATTCAAATCCCCTGCTACAACAATCCTTTAGTCTATCGACCCTCTCCTTGATCATCTCAATTGCCTGCCACCCCTGTCCTGGTGGTCTATACGCTGCCAGCAAAGTAATACTCCTATTACTACTACCACTCAATTTAATTTCCATTACCTCGACATCCTCACTAACCCATTCTACCACCCCTTTTAGCCCTTTCCTTACACACACCATTATTCCTCCTCTCCCATCCCTGTCTCTTCTGAAGATGGTGAACTCATCCTGCCTACACTCTAGGTCCAGTACTTACTCAGTCAACCAAGTCTCCACAGCTACCGCTATATCCGCCCCATATCCTTCAACCTTTCCCCAGAAGCCGTCCAGCTTGTTGTACACACTCCTACAGTTCACCATAATAATCTTTATACTAGTACTCTGCTTTACCATCCTACATTGCTTACCTCCTTTCTCCACCCCTGCTACCTCATCAATGCTATGCTCTCCATTTCTCTCCCCCTTCCGTTTCCTTGCTTCTAACTGATTGCTATTTCAACAACTGCTGCTCTGCCCTGACCCTCTCCATGCAGCCAGCTACTTCTCTACCTAGCAGGTCCCCTAGAATCCTCTTTCCCTGTTCTGTCAGGTGAACCTGGTCTCTCCCTACACTTTCCCAGCCTAAACCATTTCCTACTATCTATAAATGTGGCCCCCAAATCCCTACACACCCTCTCATATACCTCACTAGCAGCCACTGCCTTCCTATAGGATACTCCTTTCCTCACCAGCACACCAATGACTACTGCCCTAGCTCCAGGAAACTTCTCCCGCACTTTCCTCAGCAATCCCGAGGTCCTGCTCTACCTCTTGCCCCACCACCTTACGAGACAGGTCATTTCCCCCTACATGAATGAGAACCTTTGCCGCCCTGCTACCTTTCATACCACTACCCTTTCCTCCAAATCCCTGGTATTGCCCCCCCCCCCCCCCAAAAGCTGCCTTATATGTCATTTCCTTCCTGATATTCCTCAGCTCCACCCCCTTTACAATAGAGCTGCCTAGAAAAACTACCTCTCGCTCCCTTCCTACAACCTTTTCCTGCTTTGTGGCTCTTCCAACCACCTGCCTACCCTTGTCTCCGGCCTCCTGCAGCACCCTTGTTTCCCTCCTTGGCCAGCCATCCTCTTTCCACTATGGCCCTGAACTGTCTACTTTGTCCTGCTTGCTGGACAAAATGCACTTCTGTTCGTTAGATGTTCGCATGGTACTTTAAAAAAATCTCAAACACTTTTAATTCATGAAACACCTAACAATACTTTCTTTTTCCACTTATAGAATAAGCTCTCCTAACTCGCAACAATATATCAATACTACATAAAAGTATTATGCGAAATGGTTATACTCTCACCCTGAAAAAGCAGTGGCTAAAGATCAACATAAATTTACAATACTGTTAATGTTTCGGAAACACCAGAACAATTGAGTATATTTTATAAAAATATGTACATGTAGATACAATCATGCAAAAACGTGACACGTACTGACCACCCCCAACAACAACAATTGTCATAGTACACCTCATCACTGAAAAGCAAGAAACCGTACTTCAACTTCGACCAAAGCAACCATATTATTAGAGACGTAAGTAAATGGGGACAAAGAGGACAGATCATGGAGGTCGAACAGATCATGGAAGTTTTTTTATATTATATATATATATATATATAATAAATATAGTTGGAGCGTGAACGTGTGTCAGACTACACCACGTACACGCATCACATCTTTACAAGTGGACAGATTATGCGCACGATTGTAGAAGACAGATCTTAACAATATTAAGGAATGGGCCCACTTATTCTAAGAACGTGATTGTGCACATGAGATAGTGGATGACGCCAACATTCCGTATATTATGCGGAATTTGATTTTTAAGAATATGTCGCCATGCATCTATTTGTGATGCAGTGAGATACTGTGGCTAATGTATGTAAATTCCGAGTTAGGTACACAAATTGAATCATTACTTTTGAATGTACAAACAGCTTTAAAAAAAAACGATACTATGTTTGGATTTGCAGTTGCTTATTATGTTTCAGCCGAAATTTCTCAGCAGTTCAGCAAGTATAGCTGGTTTTAACACGATCGTCACTTTTTTTAGTAACAGGCTTATCATAATAACAAAACTTTAACGGGATGCGAAATGTCGCTTTTTTTTATTCGTCCCTGAATGACCCATTTTCATGAGAAATTTTTTTTGTATGCAGTTTCGTGTTCACATAAATCGTTTTTATTTAGAAATTTGAACTCAAGCAATGCCGTGTTCCATTCCCTGCACTGATACGACCAACTGCATAGCCGCCAGTTGTTATTCCATTACTGCATGTATTTAATGCTGGGTTGGGGAACGTAACCACTTCCATGCTCTATTTTCGGCGTATAATTTGAGAATTTTGTTTACGAAATGGCAAAACATTTACATATATGGCCATACTAAATCCGTGATCTTGTTGTACTGTTTGAAAGGATAACTTGTTCACAATTCTCTTATATGTAAACACGGCATAATAAAATCAATCGGGTATTAATTATTTAACATCCACCACGAGTACATATTAACCTCAAAGTCGTACACATAGCAGATTAACATGTCACAGGTTGGCATTCCAGCCTGCTTTATTTTACATTTGTTTGGGTTCTGTTTACTTTATATCAATGGAAAAAGGAAACACTGCTTGAAAAAAAGGAAACAGAAGGGATGGGTGAGGGGGAAGGGTGTTTAGATTAATGTCTTTCATGAGCCGGATTTGTTTTGATGTTTTGATGGAGCAATAGAAAATCTTGTTCGTATAAAACATTCAAATTAAAATAACCTCGAAAATTTTAACGTCAATGAAAAAACAAAACACTATACATACATCGTTCGTATTCGTACAGATGCAGCAATACACACACACTTTGGTCGAAGTTAACCATACCCTTGTGGAACATGCAAAGAAACAAATATAATTTACACACTAGAAAAATGTTGAAAGTTCGACTTTTTTAGGCCACCTGCAACACAGAAATTATAGTTGGTAACAGTTTACAAATATATCATTTACAAAACGCAAACTTACTGTTAGTTAAATTCGCAACCTCTTAAAAACGTGTTTTCATATGGAAATCCTTTCAAATTTACTTCACCAAATAAGTTTGTTCGTCATTAGCATTATATAATTTAGTTGCAGAATCATTCAGTACAATCAACACTGCACATGTTTCCTAAAACCAACAAACTTGCCATTAGTCGCAGCCAATGCTAACCTCCAAATACGTGCATTACTGGCATTTTCCTGCCACTGTGATGTCAGTGCCTGAAGTATTTGTGTTTTTTCCTCATGCAGGTTATGCGTGAGATTGACCGGAAGTAGAATGATGTAGTAAGTCCGATGATGCGCCTGTGTGAAGGGATCGGAACTACTTCACTGCGCATATTTCAAATTGTGAAGGTAACAGAACACTGCCAAAGTTTATATTATTTTGTGAGAAATATCATGTGAATATTTTCTAAGTTATAAACCATTCATGTTATTTTTAACCTCTGCATGTGTGTTTCAGTTTGGTCTGTTGTAACCATAAGCTGACTGAAGAAAGCATCCTGTCCTTCAGACCGTCTGCCACACAGCACACCCAGCTCTATTGCATCAGTACGCATGGCATGCACAATGACACAATGCCCTGATGCAGGGCCAGTGAGGGTGTAAAGTGCAATTGAGAGCAAGACAGTGTTAACTTTTCTCCCATCTCTCCTTTACCACATCTGGAGAAGGGAGAAACAGATAGATTTAAAATTAAAGTTGTAAGGCAAAAATTAAAGTACAATTTATTATAATTTAAAAGGACGTAAGAGCTTGTGCAACATGCAAAAGATGCCCCACAATATTTCTAAAGTATTTGTTTTTGTTTATTGTTTATGTGAGTTCCTTGTGTTCATGTCATGACAACACCCTAATTTCACATCACGATTTAATCATTGTTGCAAATGTGGAAAATGTGAGTTTTATTTAACATGTTCCATGCTTCCCGACTAAGCCCGTTCACCTCATCCACAGCATTCAACACCCACATGCCCCGAGCAGCAGCTATAAGGCTACAATATGTCAAGCGTATGTTCTTTTAGTGCCTCGGTTGCATCAGTGGTGTACAAAGATGTGCATGTAAAACTTTGTGTAATATTTCTGTTTATATTCATCCTTAGTTTCTTTTTATGTGTCTTTAAATGAGATTCAGTAAGATATGTTCTTTTCCTTAAATTTTATGTCTTTTTACATCCAATTGTTACAATTGTTAACATGTATTTCACACAGAAGGTGCAACATACCTTATGAATCCATTTATATCACTTTACCATAGGGCGCACACTATAATTAATTATAAGGTAATTTTTATTAAGACACAATCTCTGCACACCCCATCCATTTGTCGAATATGTAAATGTATAATATTAAGTCAGTAGTGGATAGTAACATCCCGTACTAAGAGTAGTACTAAAACAGAACATTGTAATTGGGATGCTCTTGTCTTTAAGTCTACCGCCATAAGATGTGAACACAAAAAAATTAAGCTAACCCCACTTTTCAGTAACTTGTTGATATTAAATGTTTCAAGGAATTTGTGTCAGTAACGTAATCTACATCATTAATTTAGTGTGTGCACATTATAGGTTCAAAAAGGGAAGCATTAATTAGCACACAAAATGTGTGCCAAAACAGGCAGTTTTGTACACTTTAAGTTTAAGTACATGGTATATACACCATCATAAGTCATGTAAGTTTCATATTTTATACTTATCTTTAAATATTTTCAGAGTATAAGGTAAGTTTTCATGCAATGTTTCGTATCATAATCGTCCATCTGCCGTCAGTCATCTCACTACATTAAGTTGATAATTGTAATTAACAGAACGTTCTTCCAAAGGCGGGAATGGCCAGCCACTCAGAGGGGAGCGTGCCATAGCTAGTCAGTAGCATCATCGCCTCACCGTCGAGTGGACATGCGGTTCATGTCCTCCCCAGACCCTCCCCATCAAACACAACCTGTCTTCAAAATGTCGGCAAATTGTCGGTTGGATACCTGTACTGTCGGCAACCATCAATTCAATGCCAGAAGATTGCCATCTGATAACAATGTGACATCTTTTTTGAGACAGTATGTTTGTCGTTAGAAAATAGACATCAGCTCACTGAATTTTTTTGGATAACAGATGGATATCACCTAAATTATGTCGGCATGATATTTTTGTAAAGTGTTTTGAATAGGCAAGACGCTAGCAAGCTGTTAAATGCACAATGATTATTTCAGCAATAGACTTTATTAATTACCAGAACCATTGTTCATCAGCCGCCGAGACACCACCCCGTGTACCACCCAGTGCTTCCATCGCCTGTGTGGACTTTATTTGTACAACTTAATATATATTGTGTTCATGTGTCTATTTAAACTGCATAATCCACGCTGACGGGTGTAGCTCAGCCACAGATGTAAGTTACCTCAGACTAAGTGTGTAGATCGATACCTAATAAATTTCACAGTGATGCAAAATACCGCTGGTATTTTATTTCCGGTAGCTTCGAAGCATTTAAGGCACAAGCCTTCTCCCGCCAAATTTACTGTAAGGAAACAGACAGTGCAATGAGTGTTTTAAATGATCACATGTAACAGAAACTTCGTAAGTAAAGTGTCGTATGGGCGTGTGGGGAGCCATGATGCCCCACAGCGCTGCAAGCAAGAATATACTATACTTTTCAGAGGAGTACTTCCAATCCCCGGAGGGATTACGCTGTAGTCGTTGGCCGAATGATCCTGAGGACGAGTCAGCTCTACCGACATCACTGACATTATTCTTGAGAATAATGTCTGGCACCCCGGGTAATCAAAATTCCTAAACTTCCAATTTAAACATATCTGTTTACTGCTCCTCTAAGCTAATCTCAATCCTCATCTGACCACATGACACCATGTCAATTGTTTGAATTACTGATTCTAACACATCTGCAGCAGCAATATGATAGTACCACGAAAGTTTCTAGCTCTGTGTGCGCCGTTGTTGTTCTATGAAGATGCTCAGCTTTTTATCTAATGTTGCCACTGTACTGGTATACATGATGGAGAATGTTGTGATGAACTGTTTCCACGTCATTTAGTACTCTGTAACAGACCTCCACCATATGTGTTGTGTCGCCTGTGAGTTGAGCTCCCACTTCACATGACCACTCCTCCGGTGGGACACCATATCGCTGTAATTGCTGCATGCATTCTTCCACAAACACTCGAGGGTCCTCCAAGCCCTGTCCAGGTAAATTTTGGAATATCAGAAATCTCGTCGAAGGTACTACTGGAGTTGCATTGTATATCTGAATGGTTCATGGCACTAACTGTGAGGATGTCAAGGCAGGCTGCAGTGGCACGAGTTGCAGTACACTAGGCATTGGTGATGGTAAGGATGCTGAATTTCTTGAGTGCCAGGGGCTGTCAAGGGACATCGTGCTTGATCCACGGTTGGTCAGGTGTGGCTGAGTCACACTGGGTAAGCTGTTCCAGTAAGCAGTCTCGGCATAGAAAACACTATTTTTTAAATGTAGACCACTCAGTGACAGTCATATAGCGAACTCGCATTTACGGTGGCAGCCACGAAATATTGCAATGTCCTTAGTGGGTCGTTCGCAGTTCGGAAAGTCACCCACGTTCGTGTTGCCGCGTTTTCTTGTGGCGATGTTGTCCGCTGGCATCGACAGGTGGACACGAGCCAGTCCTTGGGTGTGGCTACACTGAGTACACACAAACTGTTCAGTATGCGAACTGATGTGTTCCATGTCACTGAGAGTGGTCACGAATTTGTCCTTCAGACAATGCATGCAGGATGCCAGATCTGGCTCTGGTCCCCTCGTGCTGATGTCGATTAGTTAGAACCTCGTGCGATCGTTCGGCTAGTGGGTTAAGTATTATTGGTGTTGAAATTGCATACATTGCCATAGAAAGGCAATAGCAAATGTTCGCTGACAGTGACATGTGCTTCTCTGGCCAGTTGAACCGCGTAGCCAAATCCGCTGCATAGTGTATTATATAGGGCGAGTGAAATAGCCCCCATAGTGTGTTGTTATGGGCCACCAAGGATAACATCTTTGTTTTTCTTTAGTGACCCAAATCTCATATCTCAAATGGCCATTTTTTTTATATACAGCAAAAGGGAACTCTTGCTGTAAATGAACAAATGGATAGTCACTACGTCCCAAATGAAGCCAGGACCATAGGGCGAAACAGCAATTGGAGGTAGGGAATTAGCTACCCATGAATCAGTGAATTCACTACATAAATTGTGCATCACTTCAACAAGCCCTGTGGCTGATACATCGAGTGTGTGCAGTGTGTGTCAAGCTAATTAGGTTAGGGATTATCATACCATGTTTAGGTATTCGTTTCCATTCGCATGGAAGTGAGGTTAGTCGTGTCCTCTTTGTAGTCATACAAATTGAAGTTGTACATAGCACTTTTTATCACTCAGTGCATCTCCTACTGCAGCTCATGTGATGCAACATGCATTTTCACAGGATGTCCTTTTATGAAACAGTACACCTGTGGATTCTAAGTGCAATACTTCTGCAGCAGAACTGCTTGCTTAAGGAAATAAAAAGGTATTATGTAGAGATTGTAAATTCACAAACATGTTAGTTTAATCAATACAATGATGTTTATAGAGTTTGATGTACAATTTAATTTAGAGAAGTGTATATGTTAATATTAGTGATGCTCAGGTCGCGCTTTCTGAGCACGCCCCAGCCATCTTGAGTGCTGGCCGGCACCACGTTCACAGTCTGTCTCCGCCACCAGAGTAAGTAAGAAGCAAGTTCGTTCGCACGCTTTGTGCGAACCATCGGTACAACACTTTTTAGGCTGCAAATATTTAGCTTATCAATAGACGTAATGTACAGGAATCTTTTATTCTATTCTTAGTGGCAAGGAGGCAACTGCACTTTTCTTGAAATATAATGCAAATTTAGTTCATTTACTTTGTGCCTAATTGCAGTTTTGGTTACTGACGGACCTGAGCATGAGATCCGTTTCAACTTAGGATTATGTGCAATGTATGTTCTTGTACATGGAAGGCAATAATAAAACATGTGAATGCAGTTTCCATTCGTTTCTTGTCTTAACTTTGGGTACGGCACCCCACAGTTTTTTTTGTGTGTGTGTGTGGCGCGTGTGCGCATTGCGCATGCTGTGTAGACACTGACTGTGTGTGTTGTCTTTATGGGGCATGCACCCTCTTGCAGAGTAGCTTCTGTGTTCTATAAGTAAAGTGTTGTAATTACGGGACTGGCACCCATAAATTCTGAGTATGATCTGTGTTTTATTAACAAGTGTGTGCCAGGGGCCTACATCTGGCAACTTCTATGGTAACACATGGTACCATTCTTAACATCAGTGTTGGCAAATTCGACGAACCAACTAAAGCAGCAACTGCAAGATGGCGACTTCAGGGACACCCCGTTGGCCATCGTCCAACAACCCCAGCAAAGCAACAGCTCTACTGAGCTTAGCACCCATTCACATTAACTCGCCCCTGTCTTGGGAAGAGACAGGGCAAAGTCACCTTCAACCCGTCCCTGAGAGTCCGCCCATATCAACAGATCATATTTGGTGAAGCTGTCATCATCTTTTGCCTTGCAGCAAATTATACAATGTTCAGCGGACCAATACTCCATTTCAAAACCAGTCATATTCGCAGGTGCGTGGCTGAAAGATGCGGGTGGATAACTAGTGAAATGTGGAAATCACATGGGGATACGGCCCTCCTGCTAGTGTGATTGCCCTGCGAGCATGAACAGCTGCATCGGCCGTAGTTGTCGTGGCAGGTGCAGGGTTGAGGTATGAGCGCTCTCTCTCTCCCCTACAGCAGGTGGTGCCGCTTACTAGTGGGGTGTTTGGTGGCAGCAGAGGGGAGAGGCATCATTTGTTCCCTGGAATGCAGCAGTAAATTTGCAGCATTTTTGTGCTCTGCTTATGCCAGTGGTGAAAATGGTGGCTCCACGAATGGTCACCCATGTGGCAATGTAATTTAGCCATACAGAAGGGTGGCAACTGACACATTTTGGGGTTCGTCACATGGTACCAGCAATGATTTTAATGTCCAGGGGCACCAGCTATCGAGTTGAAGGACTCTGCTTGGGTTAGCACGAGACTCTTGAGGTAGGCTGTGTTCGAAAAACCTGGGCTAGTGGACCCTGCACTTGGTGTCTTAACAAGTTCGTACATGATGATTGACGTCGGTGGCTAAATTTGCGATGTATCATACATACTCCCGAACTGGGGTATTAGTGCTCCCAAGCATTGCATTTGAATGCACTGGTATAAACACTTCAAATTTCACAAAATGCACTCAGACTTACATGATGTAAATAACTGTGGCAAGTAGTTGATGGTTCTAAGGGGCCACCACCCTTTGATTTACAGGACTCTCAGGGGAGGGAATTAATGGTCCTCTTACCAAAGGCAGGGGAAAGTTCAGATGTCTGGGCGACAAGCTCAGTCGAGCTGGAGTGGGATCGTGGGCCGCCGACCAACAAGGTGTTCTTGGAGTCTCCGTCGATGCTGGGGTTGCTTTAGACAACTCGACGTGCTCTCACCAACACTGATGCTGAAATGGTATCATGTGTTAACAAACAAGTTGCCAGGTGTAGGCCCACTGGCACACACTTGTTATTGAAACCACAAATCTTACTCTGCATATGGTGCAGGTCCCATAGTGCAGGATACTCTTACTAATATTGAAACACTGATATTACTCTCCATAGAGTACAGGGCTCATAGTACATAACACTCTTACTGAACTGTGGCAATATGACACCATGCCCGAAGTTACTCTGAGGTAAAACACAATAAAATGGCAGAATTTGTCACACATGTATTTATTGATGCATTTGATAGTACAAGGAATACTTTGAACAGTACAAAATTAAGCGGGCCTATTGCTCACGTCCACCAGTAACCTATGCAGAGAATTTTCCTCTAAGGCATGAATTTAAGTTGTCTTGCAGCACTGATAAAATAAAGGGTTCCAGTTTGTTATATATGCTATTCATAACCTACATGCTTGCCTTTTAAAGATGTGGTACCGATGGGATGCAACAAATGTGCTACTCCTGTGTGTGCTGCTTATTCTGGTCGAGGAGTTCAGGCTGCGAGCTTTGGCCTGCTCTGAAGATGGCCGAGGTGTGTTCGTAAAGATTGCCCTGAGCATCACGTAACACTCCGTCATGCCAATTACCATCAAGGACATGGTGTGTAATTATATGTTGGGGATACACACATATTGGCGACATTCTTGCTACTCCAATAATAAAAAGAAGTGCAAAAAACATGTGACACCATTGAAATATCGCCGCCCCTGCAGTTCACAGATTAATGAATGAAAATGCATTATTACAATTGTGTGATGGATGTATCATAATGACACTATAAAACTCTGTACTGAACACATAATAACTTTTCAGCACAGAAATACGAGACTATCGTGAGAGTTGCACTTTGGGTTCACAGAATGGCAAGTGAATAAAGTAACATCCTGTGAAACTGCATTTTACAGTGCAATGCTTGATCGTTTGCGTGCACTAATTGAAAATATGTTTGGCTGTAGTTTGCTTGGTACAGTAAAAAAAAAAAAGTACTTTTCTGCATAATTTCGTTATTGGACCGATATTAGTGCCCTCTATGTAGTTTCGTCGATTCCTGCATGTGGACAGCGCCCAAGCTGACCTCTTTGTACTGCTCTTGTTCCTCTTCTCCTTGCCTCTCCCTCTCTGCTCCCCTCCCTGCTTGCATCACATGTTCAAGCTTAGATATTTGTAACTGAATATTCGGTGGGCACTTCTTGTCTGTGTTTTGTCCATGCAAGTAGTAATCAGCTGAGTTAAGGGCTTAGGGAAACAAGTTCACTTTTAAAAAGGAATAGGTTCAACAAAATTATAAAATGGATTCATTTTACAAGATAAATTTATTGACAAATTTTATACAAACATATTTTTTATTATTATTTCGACTAACAAAAGATAAAATGTTTCACAACATATGTAAGTAACCACAGGATGCTCCAAAACATGGTATCAAACAATCAATTATAGGATGATTCAAAACACATAAATAAGTATATGATGTCACATAAATTATTTTCAAAATACAGGTTGCATCAAAAATTTATGTACAACAATTACACCTTGCTCCAAAACAGCTACGGGGTAACACAAAACATTGAACACAAACAAGTTAAAAATTATGTACAACATTTTTCTTTAAAACAAGTATTTATTTATAAACTATACACAACTTCCATGAATAAAGTTTCGTGCATTATCTTAATATTAGGATCCAGATACCTTTCTTGAGCTCTGTTTTCATGGAGCAAGCATTTCTTATACCCTAGTTTTAAGCTACCTGTTTGCGCACAAGCATCTTTACAAGTAGGGGGATATAAAACAATAATTTCAACCAAATAATGATGTGATTCAACATAATGAGAGTACACATATTCAATAATAGATGAAAGAGGTGAGATTGCAGTCATATAAAACACTAGACATTTCTTTTGTCATTATAACATATGAGTTAGTGACTATTTTTGACTCCAAGAGGAAAATAAATTACTTTAAAATTAAAAATATTGTTGCAAGTCTCCATAAATTCTTGCAAAAGTCCTTTGCACCATAGGACATGAGTTATATCGGACTTTCCTTGTTTAACACTGGTGTAATGACTTGCAGGATGAAAATACATCATGTTGCTGCTATGACATCCGAAGCTCGACTGAAAAGATTTAGCAAGGAACAATGTATGTATACTGATAATTTCATTATCTAAATTTGTATGTTGAATCGTGTTTTAGGGCTAAATTTTATTTTTGCTAATTTTATTGTTCGATGTACAGAACATTTTGAAGAATCAGGCCCAGTAGTGAGATGTGAAACCAAACTTGCTTTTGCTATAATAATGTAAAGTGTGAATATTATTATCACATTCTTCTAAATACTGATAGGGTAAAACAGTGTCTGTATTATAAACAATCTGTTTCAAAAATTATTCTTGCTCATAATATGACATTACAATGTATTTCTCCTTATGTTTATGCTTACAATGTACTCTGAGCGATCTGCACTGGTTTACAAGACATTCAGAACTGTTGCAGTTAGTTAAACTGTTGCAGTTAGTCGAATTATAACTATTTGGTTTACTACATGCTGTAAAAGTTTGAGAGAAATATATACATTTGAAATGATTGTCTGACTCACACATTTCCTTAACAACAAAATGTGAATATGCTATGCTATAAGTTACAGAATACAAACCTTTAGTAATAACCACATTCTTGCAAATTGGCGAAAACATTATTCTGAATTAACCACTTCACACGCATATAAATTACACATTGACTGAAAAACTACTCCTCGTTGTTCGAAAATAAAGTTGTGAATGTCCCAGTTGTAGGTCTCCGTCCAACGAACGGTGATTCCTTGGTGAAGTCTGTTGAGCTGGTAGGCAATTACTCTGTTTCTCTATTCCTCTTCTATCTCCTTACTAAGACTGGCAATCATCAAATTGTCTAATGTTGTTGGCAATTCACTGTTGGGGCAAAGATATCACACAGCACAATCATTGCATGCACTTCCTTCGCCAAAGAAAATGCCAAGACTGTTGTCGAAAGAGTAGCACCAATGTTCTATATTGTTGCAAACATTAACTTGAAGAATACCATCACACAGTTTAAAGAAAACTCTTCTGTGTTCAATTGGTAGGATCTCATATATATATCTGCAGGGTCAAAATTCTAGCCCTGACTAACAATTTTATTCTGAAAGTTCACCTTTATACAGTCTGCAAGATGTTCTTGCTTTGGAAAACATTACATTGCCAAATACCACAGAAAGAAGTTGATTCTTTATCACCGATGTACATATGATGTTGCTTGTTGTTGCATTGTTCTGTCCAAACTGTAGTAAGAAAACAGAAACTACTCTCCTTCTACATAATGTATTTGATTTTTCTTGTAGGACTTGCATATGGTGATGTAAGCACTTTGAGCTTCAAGTTTTAGTTTACCTTCATTGAAATGTAGTTTATTGTCAGAATGTATATTATATTAAGGGCAATAATTTCGCCCATAACATATGTCGAAAACTTTTAAAGTTTATGTTGGAATGATTATTGAAATACTCCAATGTTCATCTCCATTGCACATTTGTATCTGTAGTGGACTATATTCATCTTCAATTCTAAACAGCACTTGTCTGAATCATATAGTAACACTAGAATAATGATGTGATGAGCCAAACCTCTCGATCTTCACTGAAGGCTCCTTCTCTCTCTCTCTCTCTCTCTCTCTCTCTCTCTCTCTCTTCTCCCTCTCTCTCTCTCTCTCTCTCTCTCTCTCTCTCTCTCTCTCTCTCTCTATTTTTATATAGACAATTGTTCTTCCAGTTTGTGGTAAAATTAGTCCTTCGACAACTTTGTTAGATAATATTCACAGACACAAACAATGCTTTTCCAAACCTCACACTCCCACATTCTGCATGGTGCTCGTAGAAGTGTGCTACTGCCTTGTATTTGTGTGATGTGTTCCTTAATATTACATGTTTCAGTCGATAAGGTAGGGGTGTTGTAAAATTCTTTAATCAATTTATATTTTATTTGATGAAAACCTGGTTATTTGGTTATTTCTACACTACGATTTTTAAAACATAGGTCACAAGAAGAACAGGGAAGTTCTCTTTCAGGCCGCATATTAAAATCAGGACAATCTTCTTATTCATCACACAACACTCGTTCTGTATACATGCTTTCTCCAAAATGTTTTGTAAAATTCCAATGTTCATCTCTATTGCACATCTGTGTTCGAAATTATATGTTGCCTACAAACTGGAACCATACCTTCTTGTGTCCTAGAAAAATAGTGGAATATGTCTTCTCTGGGTCGAATTTCTCCATTTTTTTTTTTCGAAATTTTACACTACCTGGAACAAACCATTTTTTGAAAAATTAGTATCTCTCTACACATAGTTAGGATGTTGGTACAAATATTCTCTTAAAGCTTTGTTTTTACATTGTGCACAGATTGTTTTTTTTTAATCACAGTGATTAGTATTATAGCATTTGAAAATTGAATTAATTCTCGAACAGTCATGGTATCTTCTGATATTTATTAATTCTGCATTTGTTAAAGTTTTTAAAATTTTGTTCTGCATTTTTCCAAGCATATATATGGGACAGTCTTCCAGTAACACATCATTTACATATTGAAAATGTTTTTTATAAGCTATGTCAGCGGGATTCCCATTTCAGGTTATGATTCTCATAAGTGTGTTCCCGGAACATCATTTCAACTTCAGGTTTTAGACTGTACTAATGTCTGGGAGATTTAAAGCATAATACTTTAGAGTCATTATCATTGGTTGCATAAGAAATAACAAGCTCCTTAATTACAAAGGAGTTGTATTGGTAGTTTTCGAAACCCCTAGCATTGTACACCATTTTTTACATAAATTTCTTTATACACTATTTACAGAAAGCCTCTCTCATATAAATTATATAAGATGACAGTGCTCGCTTTGGAATCTACTTCATCTGCTCCTGAATCGTCCATTATCACATCTGGAATGATTCTAGCTTCAAGTAGCTGTTCTAGCCTGAGCGACATACAATCCCTCCGCATATGTCGAAGTTACAATCATTAGCAAAGGTAGGCATGTCATAAGGACAGTTATCACATTGCAAATAGGATAAGATATCCTCATCAACTTGTAAATGTTTATCAATGAACAGATACACTAGTTATATTTCGTGGCCCACAAAATAAATTATAAATTCCTTCAGCAACACTTGCAGTTGGGAGTAGTTTAAATTCAATAATGTTTTTTCCTTCCCATAACCAAAAATCGCATTGAACGTTCAACACATTCAGAGTCACAATTGTCACAGCAATACCATTGATGCATTGTACCTGTTGCAAGATGATGCAGAGATGAAATCTCTTGTAGATCGATCTAGATGGTTTGTGTTGATGTTGTAAACACCTGTCATTGAAGTAGATTCTTGTCATTGTAGTGGATGTATGGAGCTGTAGTAGACGTGATGGATGCACGGCATTGTAGTCGATGCTTGTAGTGGATGCCTGTTGTATTGGATGCCTGGATTTGTAGTGGAGCCTGGATGTTTTAGTGGATGCCTGGAGTTGTAATGGACATCTGGCATCATATTAAACATACTAAGTCTCACTTTTGCTAATGATATGCACACATGCATACACACACGAAGTAACCTTGTAGATGCAGAGTAAATGCTGGGAAAAAATTTAATTTATCCCTCCTTATATAGTAAATGAATACAAAAGGGCTGCCATTTTCCTTGAAATTTACATTAAATTTGCCCTTTTAGGAAAATCAGTTGAAATATTGTGAAATTTAGCATATTTCAGCTCTGATAGCAGTCATTCAAAGCTGGATATGTGTTATTTCAGTAATATCACATCGATATTTATAGTCTAGGGACAAGAATTTGTAAATATATAAACATTTTATGGTATAAATTCAAACATGGGAAACTATACATGAAAGACGTGAAAATATAAAAAAAAAACAGATTGAAAGTATAAGCCTTATAGAACAAGTTTGTTAAAAATGCATTTTAAATGTTTGAAAAATGAAGTTTAACTTGAGTAATTGCTTACATCAGAATAGTTAAAAATTGAATAAAAATAGGTGTTTGTCATTACTAACAACAAAATGTCTTATAGCTGTGTTGGTAGGAAAATTAATCATTTATTACTTAAAGGTTGTTGGAAAACAGGAATAATGTTTGCTGGAAATAGAAGTAAAATTCGCTTGGAAAACGGGAATAATGTTTGCTGGAAACGGGAGTAAAGTTTGCTGGAAAACGGAATAAAATTAGCTGAATATGGGGAAAAAGTTTGGTGGAAAACAGTTAATATTTTTATTGCATTTACTGTGTGTTGAAAACATTTGGATTGTATCTATTAGGGATGAGGAAAAATAAAATCTTATCGGCGGGAGTTTGGTAGGAAAATTTTATTTAGCTGGGAATACACCAACCTCTTGTGCCTCGAAAAATAGGAGAAAGCTTCAGTCTCCAAGTGAAAGTAACAGTTTGTAGGGAGGAGGTGAAATAGCTAATGTCAGTTCAAATTCCACTGCTGTCTCCTTAGGGAAACCATCGCTTTGGCCTTGAAGCAAGCCTTTGTTCATAGCCGAGGCAGCGTTCATAGCCGAAAAATGTTTCACTTGAGGGCTGTAAGGGGATGGGGTAGTGCATGGCCTTGAATATATAGTGAAGGCTTTGCAGCACCCTCCATAGCCAGTCATCCAAAAAAAACACTTTCTGACTTAAGGATGGCAGGTTTTGCAAAGCGCCATGTTGGAAGGGGCAGTTCTCGGGTGGTGTTGTCGGAGGGGGTGTTTGCTGCTAACAGGTTCTTGCAGTGTTGAATCGATACTAGGGTGCATGGCCCAGAGCTTTGGAAATGACAAAAATGAACTCTGTGTTGGAGGGATGGGAGGGATGGTCTGGGTTCTTGACCTCAGGGCACATAGCTCTGCCAAGGGGTAGAGGGTAGGGAGTGCATACAGGTAAGCGGGACTGATGTGAAACCCTCTAGCCAGTAGTCACCATCTTGACTCAGGGGTGAGAAATTGGCAATCAGGTCAGACAGGTGAATGACCTCAGGGCTTATCACTCTGGTGAGGGGTGGAGGTATGAAGTGTGGTGAGAGGTGGGTGCAGGAGGTCGGGAGCAATGTGGCTGTATCTAGCCAGTTGTTGCCACTTGTTACATTATGGAAAAAATTGACAATCGAGGGCAGAGTGATGGGTTACCTCAAGGACAGAGTAGTGTGCTCTGGCAGAAGGTGGGGGAGGTCAGGAGCCATCTGCACCCCTGTATCCAGTCGCAGCCATCTCAGTTGTTCATAGAAGCTTGGAATAGATGGATATATACCTCAACAGCTCCATCATATACACCAGGCTATTGAGTACAGCTGCAATTCTCGTTAAGTGATATCATATGCTCTGGTACTCAGATCTCTTTCACAATCTCCGTAAACTATAGTGTGAAATAATTTTGAATAATGCCTTTAATTTATTGTGTGATAGTGCGTTTTTCAGTAGACCCCATTTCTGTGTTTGGTCGACGAAACTTCATAAAATTTTCAACTCACATTTTATGACCATGTTCTATGAATTTCACATACTTGGCTGGGAAAAAAATGTCTAGTAAATCTTTTATTTTTAAATAATTCACATACTTGTAGGACAA
Organism: Dryococelus australis; assembly: GCA_029891345.1. Lineage (NCBI taxonomy): Eukaryota > Metazoa > Arthropoda > Insecta > Phasmatodea > Phasmatidae > Dryococelus > Dryococelus australis. Next base: position 129,042,210 of record CM056995.1, on the reverse strand, counting down.
ATAGTGTAATCAAGTGATTAATAGTAGCTTGATATGGAAATAGGTTCTGGCAGTCATAAATTTAAACTCAACCATGCTGCATGTAACAGCTTATAAGCAGGTGCACATCATACGATACATTCATTCCTTCATGAGCCTTCAAGTTGGATGGCTGTGTTTTGCAAGAGGTGCGATTTTATTAAGTGTTTTTTTTAATTTATTAGAAAACATTCCTTTTGTTCCTAATTTCCGAGTTTTTCACCTCAGTCTATAAACAAACAGTCCTTCATTGGGGTGCGACGTTATTAGGCACGGTAATCATTAAATTTCTTTTTACATGTGGATTACATTTCTGAAGGTCCTCCTCACCAATTTAACAGGCAGATGTACATGTAATGTATGTGGGAGATGCATCAAGTAGTTTCATATATCTTGTTGTTGTGTAGGTTTAATTTATAGGGATATTTTTTAATCATTGTAGGTTTGTAATTCCATACTCTACACTTGTGTAATTGCTATATATTCACATAGTTTTGTTTGTTCATTATACTTCTCTTTCATGTTTATTACATTGCTAGCATACAAGTTGGGTTAGACTAATTCATCTCTTTACATTTAATTTATTTTCATTGCATATTAATTTCACACTGGACACTCACTTAATTTCACTTATTATTATTCACATAGTTGCGATTATTTGAAATTTGCGATGCTATGTGTGTAATTTATTCATATGTTGAACACTCTGAACTCCTCTAACATTTAATTGCAATTGGAATAATACTATCTTTCAAAGTCGCCTATCTAGCAACACCAACTATGAGCAAGATCACTACCAAACCAAAAAAAATTACAGTTAGACCAATCTTGCACAAAACTTTACACACAACACATCCCCAACACATCACACCTCATCCATGTGCTATTGCTCTAAGGGTGAGAATGTACCAGAGTTCTCCACAGAAAGAAATAAAGAAAAACTGACCCTTAGCATACTCTTGCTCCAAAACTCTACACATATATACTCTGTCCCCAACACATCACACCTCATCGAGTGTCAATCATCGTGCTGACAATATCTACCAGAGATGCTCCCAAATCCATAAAAAAGAAACTAATAAATTTAACAGTTATGCCACTCTTCCACCAAAAAAATCAAAATTTTCTCCTTCCATTAAATTTAACCCTTTCCTTAAATTTATGCCGTTTCAATTTTATTAACCCCTTTCAATAAATTTAATTAACCCTTTGATATCAATTTGACATTGAAATAATTAGGACAATCAAAACAGGCGGCATCCCTCTGTATCTAGGACCAGCCCGCCCCTACTACTGTTACGCGAAACGATCGCAGTAACATAATAAACCGAAACACTCAAGACAAGGTACTTATAAACGTCTTAGGGCCTATGTGGTCGTGTTACTTGTAACGAGTTACCAACGTACGTCAAGTCATGCCCTAGTCACCCCTTAGCCTCTAAGATTGTCTATAGCTAATAATAAAATGATTACTAAGTCTTCAATTGTGCTTTAAATGATACAGCATTTTATTGTATTGAGATGTAATTGTTCTCCTATAATTAATAGTGATTACCACATTCATCAGCACCGCCAACGCCGCTGGAACCTTCCTCACTAAGGTCAGTGTAATCACCACCACATTCTACTTACGTGAAAATTCTCTTATTTTTATATGCGTACTGTAGGAAGAGAAAGAAAAATAATTTCCGTGTTCACAAAGTGAAACAACACTCTGCTTTCATGCATCGCTGCCAGGTTTGCTGGGAGGGGGAAGTTGCTAGCCTGTGATACCATAGAACCACACGCCGTTACTAACATGGATTTTTTTTTCATAGTTGATTTCAAAACTGCGAACAAGCTAATTTTTTAAAATATAAAAGAGTAACATGGTACAAACTATTTTACTTGCATGTTGCTATAGACGAAAACATAACACAACATTGTACTCTTTTTATCCAATCGGAATTTCAGTTTGGAATTGAATATACACTATGCTGAAAAATTATTATTTCATATATTTCATATATACTCTTATAATTTAAGGCGCATAGGAAGATAGGGCTTAACGTTACATCGTCAGCTAGATCATTAGAAACGATCTTGGAAGATAATGGTAAAGATAATGGTATGTGATGTGCTTTGAATCCCCTTTCTGCTAAATCAGTAGTGTTTTGATACTTCTGATAAGAATGGTTTTCCTGCAGAATATTGACGTCAATACTTGATTATCCAACATTCCGCTGTCGTGTGTTTCAAGCAAATATTTCAATTTGATAATAGTATTTTTACGATACAAATCGTTTCAAAATTAAAAATAATTCGACTAATATTAATACTTGATGCCATTATAAATCAATTTTGCTTTCACTAAGATATGCTACATTAAGAGAGAATGTTCCATTAAAACAGACAAAATTATATAACAATATCGCTAAACAGATACAGCTAATGCGGCCTGTGGGTGATTATGCAAGATCGATATAACCAAATATAAAGAAAAATCAGACTTAATGAGGTCATGAAAACATGACCGTAAGCAACATAGGTTGTGCTTTGAACTGCATATCAGTTTCAAGACTGACGTCTGTACCACAAAAAAAAAAAAAAACCTATCCTTGACCTTCAGCTGTATAAAACTTATATTTCTGTTGTGAAGCTAGATTTGCAGTTGTTAACAAAGTTGCGCGATCATAACACGTCACACAGTCATAAATAAATTGTTATCAAAATGAGTAAAGGTTTGATTCGTGAGGTCGTTCCCCTTGAGCCCCAGTACAAGTTGTGCCTGCGATAGGCAGACATTGTGGCTTTACGTCTATGGGAAGCACACAAATACGAATAGCTTACGAGTTAAACTGCATGTTATGATTCTACTAAAATTACACTTGATGTTCAACAGTAGATGTATATTGCAGATCCTGGCTCACCTTACTTTTCCATTAAAAATCAAGTATTTGAAGCAAAAAATCAAGTCTCTAGAAGATTCATTTGACCCTAAATTTATACTCTAAAAAAACAAGCAAACTTAAGCAAAAACCAAGCAAATTTTCTATTTTTTTTAATTGCAGTGCACTTTTCGTTTGGGTTTTAAGTCAAGCAAATTTAAGCCAAAATGAAGAAAATTTAAGCCAAAATCAAGCAAAATTAAGCAAACTTAAGCCAAATCTAGAATCTAAATCATGCAAAGTTGAGTGAAATATATATATATATATATATAATATATATATATATATATATATATATATATATATATATATATATAAGCAAATAGTAATTTAAAAGATTCAAAACATAATTTTATACTTTAAGAGAACTCTATATCATGTATAAAATTTCCATTTTTCAATTATTTTAAGCATTCATATGATATAAAAATTTGTTTATCATTTATTAATTTCAAACTATTTTTATAAATTATATTTACATAATGACCTGGTAATGAAATTAGTAGTAGGGGCATGCCAGCTTTACTTCACCTGGGATTAATTGGGATTAAGTGAAGGATTATCGATTTGATTGATTGGATTAATCATTAATCCGTTCTTAGTCCGATGAAATTTTTTAAATCGGATTATGAATAATTGGTTAAAATGTCATCAAAGAAATTAGATCAAAGGTTTTGCATCAAACTTGTTTGATAAAATTTCCTTGATGAAATTGTTTTGCATGTGTATAGTTTGGCATACTTTATAAACTTTCTTTCTTTTTTGGGGTAGGGAGCGGCTCTGGTACGTCCTCACCCTTGGAGCCATGGGGTTGTACTGAGGCGTGATGTGTTGGGGAAGGGGTGTATATAGGGGAGTGATGTGTTGTCTGCACGACAACTGACACTCGACTGAGGGGAATGTTATATTGTACAGATGTGTTGAGTTTTGTGCAAGAATGGCATAAGTGTTTTTGTGTCTCGAATACGGTTTTGTGGAGATAGGTGACTCTGAAAGATAGTATTTACGTTGTGTATGTTATGATTATTCCCAATGAATAACAATGGTGACATATAACACGAGAGAAATGAGTTTTTACACATTGCACAGGAAAACGAATGATAAAGCAAGTAAGTGACTATCACTACACGAATTACAGAACCCAGCCATTCTGTTTTTAAATTAATGAAACTGTATATGGAGGAAAAACATGTCCGTCCAGCTGCGAGGTAGCTGAAGGAATTACATTAGTATAGGATTTGCGGAGACTTATAAGCACGATTAGAGACGTTGAGCATGGCTGGTGTCTGGCAGGCGAATGAGGTTATAGATACTCAGAAAGAGATGTGAATAGACAACTATGTGACAAATGGGTAAAAATTATGTTTATGATGCACATACTAATATATAAATTAGACTACTTGAACATTAAAAAATTAATTAATTAATTCGCACAAGCACCTCTCCCAAAACATGCCTGTCTGGCTGTGGGGTCAGTCAAGGAATGACTTATAGATGTGGAGCTTGCGGCGAAGTTTAAATTACAGGAAAGAGAGTTGAACACGAACATTGTGTGAAAAACATTACTATTTAGAATATGTGAACAGGGCTTACTAAATGCCTAAGAATGTTTAATTACGAGTCTGTAATTATGCACGAGCATGATTCGAACATCAGCGTGGAAGATCTGTCGCTGGGCACAGAGACCATGCACAGTAGTATGGCTGGCGAGTTCTGGGTCACATTCGATGGAAACTGAAATTCACCAAGTCTGTTCCCGGGGGATTGCATCTGGTTTTCTGTATGTAAGGCTACCATTGGCTTGCTTGTTGTCTTGTTCCTGTGTGCATGTGTTGGTGTGTTTCTGCATAACATATGTCCATGATGTCCCATTGGTGATGGGGTTTGCCAGAAGAAGTTCTTATATTGCCATCGGAAGTCGTCATACTGTGTAAATAATGATGATCCTGCTACATGCGAGGACCACACAATTCCTAATGAAATAAACTGTAGTCAAGTGATAGGCCAAAATATATTAAATAGTATTCATGCTGTCGGAAATGCAAATTCACTCATGCTTAGTGATTTTGATGGTAATAATTGTGCAAGCAAATGGAGCACATTTTTAATAGCATGAGTTCTCATGAATTTAATTATAAGAGATATAAAATATCAGTTTTAGAGGGGCCAGAAATTTTAATATGCTTTCTATAATAACTGTGAAAAGGAATTTAATGTTGATGGAGACAGTGTATTAGCAAATATATTATTAAACGTATGAAAATCACTGAAAATGGGCCCAAGAGCTCATTATTTGTGGTCCATCTAAAGAACTTATAACTAAATGATTTGGAATAGTAATTGTGCAAATTTACTAAATTGAGTGTAGTAATAGTATGTATCTATGGGTTGTGGTATATGGGAAAATTTAAGATGAAATGGCTCTCTACCCCATCAGTGATACTGTACAGTTTTTTCGTGATTGACGATGGGAGTGAGGCATGATTGAAACTCCTGATGCCACCAAGGGGCTGAAGGCATCTCACAACACATATTTGATTGTAAAAGAATTCCATGTTTCTGTTAAACTATGTTTTCTTTCATATTTAGTATTACAGGAAGATGTACATTTTGTTTTATTACCTTCATTTATACAGTATTACATAATGTAACATAACATACTAACATAAAACTATAGTTGTGGGTATATTTATAGGCTAGTGTTCAGTTGAAAATAATGGCTCATTCTAAACATACCAATAGAAGGACGCAGAGTATTGAATACATTGATTACTAAATTACGACTTGAGTTGCATTTACCAAAATACCATTATTGTGGGCCTGGTACTAAAATTGCAAAACACCTGGCATGGAACGATCGAGGAATAAACTCTCTGGATAATGCTTGTAAAGAAAACAATATAGTTTATGATCGAACAAACAATTTGAAAGAAAGACATATAGCAGATACAATTCTAGCCATTAAAGCAGCAAATATAAGGAATAATCCATTGACATCGACATGTGAAAAGCTTTGTGCATGGGTTATTGATAAAGTCATGCATGCAAAGGTTAAAAAGGCACGGGTTTAAAATGAAAAACCAAATGAAAAACAAAGGAAAGAGCAATCATTCCATTCCTATTTCCAACATTAACAGCTCTTGCTTGGATTAATTCTCGGAGGAGTTTCATCTATCAATAGAGCAGTTAAATCAAAGGGTAGGGTAATGTATTTGAAACCCTTTCAATTTGGACCAAGATGGAAAAAAATCCAAATGAGGAAAAAATGCAGAGAGTCCTAAATACTCTTCCAAAATGTGCATTAACAAACAGCAAAATTCATTAATTTTTACACAAACAGGATATCCCCTATTTCCAAGGTGTGTATATGAGGGACAATTTACCCAAGAAACCAAATCTCTGTGAATGTACGATTGTTAATTTAGATTCGAAACAAAATGAAGGGACACATTGGGTAGCATAATTAAAAACATAAATCAATAATTTTATTGCAATAGTTTTGATGATTTACATCCTCCAATTGAGTTACGTAATTATTTTAAAAACACAGAATCAAGGTATAATTGCCAAATGGATCAACTACCAAATATAATCAATTGTGGGCATTTGTGTCTATGTTTTTGTCTATGAATAGGATATACATAAGAAAGTACAATATTAAACATAATAGTAATATAAAAAATAACATTGATATTGAGTGGCAATTCATCATAATTGCACGCTGTATATTTCCCTGTGTTGGAGTTAGATGGAGAATGGCAAATAAGTATAATCGAGTTCGTTACTTACAACAGCATACCAAACATTGATATGCACAACCAATCATTTACAGTTAACAGTGGTGATAAAAAAACCTACAAGATTGTGATGCCGATAGGATCTTATGAGCTGGATGACTTAAAACGTTCATTACAGCAGCATTACCTAAAGATGTGCATTTCCAATTACTTTCAAATTCAAATACTAGGGCGATGTACAGTAATGTCGCTATCAATTTCTCAGAAGATAATTCAATTGCAAATATGTTAGGCTACAAACAGAGAGTGTATCCCGCTAATGAATTACACGAATCATCCAAACAGGTTAATATTTTATCAGTAAATGTATGTCGTGTAAATGTTAATACTGTAGGCAGTTCATATTTATGAAACCGACAAATACACCACATGAATTCATGTGAATGGTGGCTCCAGGATATAAAACAATTTAAAAAACGAATACATTGATATATCTTCCAGTAATAGCGAATCATGTTGATGAAATAGTTGTTACAATTGTCGATCAAAACTGTTAACTCATTAATTTTAGAAACAAAGAAATTTCCATCCATTTAAATTTTTAAAAAGTTATATAAACACTTTCATTCCGTGTACAATGCAATCAAAATGGGTATTGTGCACAACACCCAATACAGACATGAAGTAGGCAGTCCTTTTAAGAAGTATCTCACTAAGGAATGTATTTCGAAGAAAGGAATTATAAAGATGTAAATGCAAGCATAAAACACTCATTTCAAATAAGTTACCTGTGAAGTTAACACGAGGCAACAAATTGTTTTTAAAAGAATTGGGGTTTACAGTTAATCGAAATGGAAGCTGTACTAAATGTTCAAGAACCTATCAGTTATGAAGATGCAATCACAAATACTGAAATACATGTGTATGAACCATTGCGATTTGGTCTGTATACATTTCCAACAGAATTAAGGATTTCAATACAAATCACGATATTTACACACTACCATCGAAATCAAGGTTAAGGTTTAGAGGAACAATAAAAAAAAACAGTCGATGCAAGCAATCCAGCAACTACAAAAATAGTAAGAAACAGAATACTTCATTTAATCGATAGAATTTCATATATGCTAAATGGAGTGGAAATCGTTCAGACAAGAGATATTGGAAATACTTCCATGATAAAAAACTATCTCTCGCGAACTGTAAATAATCTTTATACAGGGCTGATGGATGGGTGGAGCAATGCTAGCCATTATTTACTAAAAATAAATCCAGGCAGAAAATATTAAGTTGTCATACCATTAAGTATGATTTTGGGCTTCGCTGAAGACTATTAAAACATTATTTTAATGCTAAACTAAATTTTATTATTCTATTAGCTAACACACATTTGAATGCCACATATGATACAGCTAGTAATGAGGAAGGTGTAGCATTTGAATTAAACAGTGTTGAATGGCTGATGCCAAATATTGAAATTAACACATGCAATAGTGTAAAGTTTTTAAAATATATCGAAAAAGAGAAGAATTCAGACATTGCATACAGATCATGGGCTCTGGAGTCCTTTCCAACTCTACCAACTACACAAAAAGTAGTGTGGCATGCGAAATAAAGTTTTTCGTCTGAGAAACCACAACAATTTATTGTCATATGTTTTCAAATAAACCAACAAAACAATTTAAAAGTGGATCGATCATTATCCGATAATTGTGATATGAAAAATTCTAAACTATATCTAAACAGCCAAGCTTATCACTATGTTGATTTTAATGGTTTTGATAATGGGGAATTCCTTATTTGTCACAATATGTATATAAAGTTTCAGGAATAATACTGTAACAAAATGAGTTCGCCAATAGTAGATTACAAAGCCCTTAAAAGTAGAGGAGCATTATTTGTATTTGATGTAAGCAAACAAGATTACAAAATTACCAATAGCTTAACTGACTCATGAATTGAAATAATTGCAAATACACCCATTCCAGAAAATATTCAAGCATTTGCTTTGATAATTCGCATTAGATTAGCAATTTACAAAGTAAGAGATAAGTGGTGAAAATAATTAATTAAGTCAGCAGGCAACGAACCATGGCTACGACGAGATGTTTTGCAATGTACAAAGCTTTCAATCTCCAGAAAAAATATCATTAAAAAATTAGCTATTGGGAGATCATACAACTGTATTCATCTTCAAAGCACCTTTCGACTGGAAATATCTAACTCCCAAATACAAGAAAACTAATAGGTGGGTATGCATATACCACCATGGTTTAAATGGGAGAGTGGATATATGAGTATGAGAGTGTTGAAGATATTTACAAACAATACTTAAATAATTGTGAAATATATGTAGTTAGAGTTGAGCAAAAATGTATTTTCGGAAGTAAAACATATTTATCTAATTCAACATCCATATCTGTAAAGGAAAACTCTAAATTAATGCTAACTTGGGCAATGATGTCTGACTGGGGTGAAATAAATGATGATGATTCTCCTACTGAATCACCCATGGATATTATAAGAGTCATATGGCACTATTTGGAATGAAAGAAAATTGTGAATTAATGAGTGAAATTTAGTATAAAAAGTATTTGTATGTAATCCAGTAGTTCCTAAAAATGAATCAACAAGAGAACAAAATCACCTGTTTGTGCATACAGGAATCGAAGAGTAAATTGAATATCAGCAAGTTATAAGCATATTGGAGTAAACCATTTCGACTTTGTTTTGGAAAGAAATAATTTTTAAACGTCTTGAAACATCCTGTAGTTAATATATATATATATATATATATATATATATATATATATATATATATATATATATATATATATATATAAATTTGTGAAACAAACTGCATTTGTATATGTTTTTATTAATAAATATACCTTAAAATGAATTTCTTTTGTAAGTTTATTTGATCCCACCTCTTAAAAAGTGAACTTGTTTTCCTAATAAATGAAACAAATAGTATCCTTGTTTTAAAAAAATTAACATAACTAATGCTGTTGTAAAAGCTGGATGTGCTCAATTTTATAGATGCTTTAACCTAAGTGAATAGCGAGAATTATTTCTTATGAGAAATTGTAAGCTGAATAATTTATACTCGCTTCAAATTGGTAAACTTATAGCATTTGCAAATGTCTCCAGATGTGGAAAAAAGTTATGTTTAGAGCTATACAAGCCTAGCAGTAAAACCAACCTTTGAGCAGGCTCACAAACTATAAAGTTTTAATTCTACATATTTCCAGTGCTATCAACAACAAACCGAGATCATAGAGGGTGCACGCCAGAGTCCAACAAACATGTTACCTTTATAATGCCCTGGAGACGACCCAGGCACCTAGCTTGTCATGAAGCAGACAGCGAAAGTCGCACAGAGTCCCTTACAAGTCTTCAGTTCTGTTCAATGATTAACCATCGAGCATACCAAGGTGAAAACGCCTTCCTACCTGAATGCAAACTCTCGAGCAATATATTTTGTTCTCTACTTAATAAAATTATAATAAGTTTACAGCTTCCATTATGCTAGAAAATTTACTAAAGAATTTAATAAATGCTCAGATTATATCAAAGTCTTATTTATGAAACAAGTATAATTCCACTCACACCCACACCACGTTTTACAAAAATTATCCTATAAAATATAATTTTAGCCATAGTGAAAAATGAACGTGTAAATTAACTGAATAATTCTGTACATGTTTAGCCCAAATAACAATAATAATATACACTATCAGAAAAAGGGAAAATAATTTACTTGTGTTTGTCTTTCTAACCTTCTGGTTGGAGGGGAGAAATGTTGTTTCTTGACCGTTTACCTGGGAATTAGAAAATTTTTATAAATAGAGGTTTAGCATGTAGGTCCCCTTCCACTCTTTCCAGCAGTCAATATGTGCAGTTCGCATTGCGATGCCACATTACTACGAAGATTACTTGCTTGGTTTATCGAACCAAGACTTTGATATAGAATTTGAAAATTTTAATTGGAACTATTTTAATGAGATGATGAACAGTTAAGATCCTTTAACTATAAGTCTGTTAGATTCTTTGGACAACTATGAAGAAAGTGGCCCTACACTACAACCATTACTCTTGTCAATGCCCTCCTTCAGGGTATAACAATCATCTCTGGCATCGTGACTACCTACAACACCACTTTCACTGTCGAGATTAGCTACACTGCCGCCTTCAACATCGAGAGGAACTGGAGCGACTACAGCATCAATACTACCTGCACCGCCACCTTCAACGTCGAGAGGAACTGGAGTGGCTATAGCATCTAGACTACCTACATCACCACCTTCAATATTGAGAGCGACTGCATTGCCGCCTTAGATGTCAAGACTACCTACAGTGCCGCCTCCAGCATCGAGAGCGACTGCAGTGCCCCCTCTGGCATCGAGACTACTTAAAGCGCCGCCTCCGGCATTGAGAATGGAAGCTCTAAATTTAACAACAGCCATCAAATCAGGTGAGCAATATGTACAAAAACCAAAAATGTGTTCTTGTTGTACTCCATTAGACTTAACGGTTTTACCCTTAAATAATGTACAGGAAGAGGCATATAACAACTATTTATTCCAAGAGTTAAAATAATTTTTACATTTCACTGTTGTGTCTTCACCTCCTCCAAGTCTGCAGTCTCCTGAATTATTATCACCAGAATCACTGCTATTTAAATTAATTTCCCCGCCTCCTCCTTTGTTCATGTATTCATCACAAGAAATTATATATACGCCCATATCATAACCAATATCACCCCCTTCACTGGCTAGACCACCACCACCTGTTGTTCCTGTAAAGAGATGCAAAATGAGCTTCTCTCTTAACTCTAAATGGAAATTATTGTGAACATTCAAATTAAAATTCTTGAATGATTTTGCGGTTGTATGATGAGTAATGATATTATATATATATTATATATTATATATATATATATATATATATATTCAAATGTTTTGGGATGTAACATAATTTTATAATTTATCAGGTTAAAAGTTTTTGAGGCATAATATGAGGTGAAGGTTTTTAAAGTGTCAATGATTTTAGATGTAAATTGTAAAAAAAAAAAACCATGTTTAAATTTTTCCAGTTGTAACATGATTAATATAAATATTATAATGATTTTGAGGTGTAATATGATTTGTGATATAACATGAAGTAAGGATTTTTAAGCTTGTAGTGCTTTCATACATAAATGGTTAGAAAAAAGACATGTTTAAAGTGATTCACATGATTTATGTGAATATTTTAATGGTTGTGATGTGTAATATGTAGTCTCTTTGTCTTGGAAGTATTAACTAAGATGTGTTTTATGAATTTTTAAATAAAATTTTTCCATGTTAAAAAAGGAGTAGTGTGACTTGTTATTTATTAGTTTAATACCTCGTGTCATTATATAATATTATGGGTATGGTGAGTTGATAAAACATTTAATATTACTAAAGAGAAGTTTGAAAAATATCGTTAAACATGAAAAGGAGTGGATGTCTAGCAGTAAGCCTTTCAGCTCTGGTTGAATTCAAGCTCAGGCAAGTGAGTGCCTTTGATGAGAAAATACAAGATTCTTGCTTCAGTCTTCGTGATGGAGAAGAAATATTTTGTTTATAAATTGAACCAACAAGTCCATTAAGGAAATTTAATAAAAACAACCTTTGAAGGGCTTAAGGGGCAAATATGATTACAAATATGTTAGAGAAAATCGAGCACCTGAATGAATGAATCAGAAATGAAATGAGGGAACTCGTAGCACTTCGAAAAAGCCTCGTTGCCAAAGTATAACTTATAACAAAATGGGGCTGACAAAAATTACCTTTTGAGAGCCAGGTAAATGAGCTCTCACTGTCCTACCAACAAGAATGATTCCCGCTGACCATCTCTACATCAGCAGGTAGTGTCGGGGCCCGCCAAAATTATGCTTTGAACAAAAATATTTTATCATACAAAACAAATTACAACTACTGCTGGTAATTAACATGCTGCTAAAACACACTCATAACTCATATTTAACACAAACTCAGAAAACATATTTGAAGATTTTTTATAAACCAAACTTGTGTTGAAAATGAGCGCCGATTACCTTTAAATTTGCTTAAATTTTGACTTTTTAGAAAATAACATGAAAATAAACAGATTCCAGCTTCGATAGCAGTCATTTGATGCTGAATTCGTTATATTTAATTAATATTATGTTGAAAAAGTAGAATTCGCAAATAAAATAAATTTATATTTGTTCAAATATACACAATTGATGCTAGATAGTATTCTCGAAATTCTCCCTTGGAAGCTTATGGAGAAATCTATATGTGAAATCTGCATTTTTCTCTGCTGTGCGCAAATTTTTGAAACAGATTGGATATGTTGTTTTCCATTCCCCTGAATTTAAAGACATTTGGTTTTAACTTATTTTATTTCAAAAGGTGAAAAAGTTTAACTTGTGTATTGCTTAAATCTAATGATAGGTGTTTTTCATAGATTTCTGGATTTCTGTGAAAATATCTCATGTACAAAAATATTTTCATATATTCCCGTATTTCTGTGCGATTTTTTAAAATTATACCTGACACTTAAAAGTTATTGTATTAGAATACATTTCATGGAATTTTCAGGGGTTACAATTCATTTCTTCGAATTTTGTCTGGCGATTAAAATATCAGGTTTAATTTAATTTTAGTGATGAGGGGAAAAAAATATCAATGGTACTTTGGTAGCGAAATTTTATTTCGCTGGAAACAAGCCAGGGTTTTAGGGACAGAGAAACAGTTTTTTCGACAGGTCAGTGTCCAGACGAAAGTAAAAATTTGGGCAGAGGGGCGAGAATAAGTAAACAGGCCGGTACAATTCACAATCGTTGGGAGAGGGCAGTTTTTCAAATAAGGTTAACACCTTTTGGTGAGTTCAAACTTGGTGTCCTGAGGGGATGTCTGGCAGGTGGAGATCCCTCGACGTGCTTGACAAGGGGCTGGAGGAATGGTGGTGGGTGGGGGAGTGGGGTGTCTAGCCGAGGCAGTGCTCCAGCTAAATGAAAACACTTTCTGGGCTGGAAGTGGAGGGGGGAGCATAGTGGGTGCAAGGAAACTCTCCTCTTGGACAAAGACACATTATGGACTATGGAGTTGGAGGGTTGGAGTGGAAGGGGGTGCAGGCAGTAGCATAATGACCACTTCTCCCTGGCTGGTGCCATTTTAGTGTGTTGTAAACTCTTGTTCTTGATACATACACCACTGTTGAACCTATTTTCCATTTCACTGGACTGCTGCTGGCCACCCATTGCACAACCAGGCGCTATGAGCTCTGCGAAGCCGGGGTTTCAATCTAGTATAAAGTAGAGTTTTAGTTTAATAATAATTTATCGGGAAAAATTTTTTGTGTGTTAATACCAGATCAATATAGTGCATATGATATTTTTAATAATATTTTTTTCTTTTTATAAATGTTTATCATGTTAAGTATGGGATTCCCTGAACTTTTATTGCGATAAGTTATAGTGTGCACATCATTTCCGTAATTTTTCAAGTTTACATACGTCTATTATTTTTTTAAATAATCAATGTGTCATTCGGTTAGGATTGTTAAAATGCGAATTACTGAAATGTCTGTTAAATAATTGTTCAGGTCAATAGGTTGTCTATTATTTCAAATACCATTTCTTCAAGAAAGTTTGTGGATTTATTAAAAATATACTATGTTTCTATCAAGTGTTAAATGTTTAAGCTTTGAGTGATTAAGACCGTGTTTACACCATCCGAGTCTCCCCTATGCTTCGATGGAAAATTGTGTTAAAAGTGAATTATTCTTACAATAGTGAAATTAATTTTTCCCAGGGAAGTGAAAGTAGTGTTAAAAATCTGGGTAAGTTTTTTTCTCAGTACTAGTATGTCCATGCTATCGTTACATATTGTGCAAAGTTGTCTGTGTGTTTCTCTGCTTAATTTTGCAGGCTGTTAATAGTAATTTGATAGTAATCCCTTTTTTCTAGATATAATTCAGGATGCACAGAGTAGTGTGTAAATTGTTTCGTTGTCAGTTAGTGTATTCAAGTTGTTTGCTTACATCATTAAGTTATCAGAATGGATAGCAAATGAGTTTTCTAGGGAAATATTAATTAGTTTGATAATTCAATTACATGAGACATGTTCAACTCTCTTTCCCATAATTACAACTTGGCTGCAACCTCCACATTTATAAGTCATTCCTTGACTGACCTCACAGCAGGACAGGCGTGTTTAGGGAGAGGTGCTTGTGCGATTTAATTAGCTAATTTTTTAAATTTAAGTAGTGTAGTTTATATATTAGTACATGCATCGTAAATATAATTTTTATCCATTTGTCACATAGTTGTCTATTCACATCTCATTCTGACTAGCTATAACCTCATTCGCCTGCTAGACACCGGCCGTGCTCCATGTCTCTAATCGTGCTTATAAATCTCCGCAAATCCTATATCAGCATCATTCCTTCAGTAACCATGCAGCCAGACAGACATGTTTCTCCTCCGTGTATAGTTTCATTAATTCAAAAACAGGATAGCTGGGTTCTGTAATTCGTGTAGTGATAGTCACATACTTGTGTTTGTTAGCCATTTAATTAATAGATTTGAAACACATATCTAATCAGATGGGGTAGAATTCATCTTAAATAAAATATATAATTTAATTTCCCAGAAATACACAGCAGTACAACTTATAAGTCATTCATTCTGAGATCTACCGAAGCCAACAGACATTTATTAAAATAATTAAATTTCCTTCCGTAGCTTGGCTTTGTCATTCATTTTTCTGTGCGATGTTTAAACACTCCTCATTTCTTCCATGTTATATGTCACTGCTATTATTCATTTGGGATAATCATAACATACACAACGTAAATACTATCTTTCAAAGTCACCTGTCTCCCCAAAACGTCAAAGAGACACAAAAAACACTTATGACATTCTTGCACAAAACTCAAATAATGTTTACCCTAGACAATATAACATTCCCCTCAGGCGAGTGCCAGTCGTCATGTAGACAACATCGCCCCCTATATACACTCTTCCCCAACACAGCACACCTCAGTACAACACAAGAGCTACAAGGGTGAGGACATACCAGAGCTGCTCCCCACCCCAAAAAAGAAAGAAAGAAAATAAAATACAACAAACTATACACACAATAATCCATCAACGAAATCTGTTCAAACAAGTTTGATGAAAAAACTTTGATCCAATTTATTTGATCACATTTTATCTGAGTAATCATTAAACAGATTAAAACATTTGATCGAATTAAGATCGGATTAATCATTAATCCAATAAATCAAATCGATAATCCATCAATTAATCCCAATTAAGCCTACGTGAAGTAAAACTGGCATGTCCCTACTACTGAAATTTTATACTTACAATATAGAATACAATTAATTTTTTTCCCAAACTTGGATTCATAAATTTGGAAATCTGTAGCAGCATACCATTTATTCATTTCAAGCTCTTGTAGTTATGCCAATTCATAGAGTTGTTTAACTTATTGAGAAATGATTCCATTTTTTTGTTTATTTATAAAGAAATAAATTTAATAAGATAATGAAAAAAAAATGATTATATAAAATTTTAAAGTTATGAAAACAGAAGTGTGATCAGTATTTACATATTTTATATTCTAAAAATTTCAAGCAACATTTTTTATTCTTCTTAATAAATTTATTTTTGTACTAGCTGACCCGTGCGACTTCGTACGTGTGATATTTTTGTAAAGTTATTAAGATTAAGCCCACCATAAAGTTTATGTTTAAAATACTAATATTTCTTATTTTGGGTTTAATGGAGTTTTTAAATTACTCCCTGCCATCGCTTCGCACATGTTTTATTTTAGCATGATATTTAGGACTTTGAATTGATCAGGCCACTTTTTTTTATTGGATTCTCTACGCACTGAGCTACTGCGACCCCCTTTTTGGGAGCTTTATCCACTGATCTACTGCAGCCCCACTATTGGGTACTCTTAGCCCCTAACCAGCTGCGGCCCCACTATTGAGTTCTCTAGTCACTGAGCTACTGCGGCCCCACTATTGGGCTCTCTAGCCCCTGACCAGCTGCGGCACTACTATTGGGTTCTCTAGACACTGGGCTACTGCAGCCCCACTATTGGATTCTCTACCCACTGAATTTCTGCGGTCCGACTATGTGTTCTCTACCCACTGAGCTACTGCGTCCGCTTTATTGGGTGCTCTAGCCCCTGACCAGCTGCTGCCCCACTATTAGGTTCTCTAGCCCCTGAGCTACTGCCGCCCCACTATTGGGTTCTCTAGCCACTGAGCTGTAGCACCCCTCTTATTGGGTACTCTAACCACTGAGCTACTACAGCCCCATTATTGGGTACTCTAGCCACTGACCAGCTGCTGCCCCACTATTGGGTTCTCTAGCCCCTGACCAGCTGCGGCCCCACAATGGGTTCTCTAGCCACTGAGCTACTTCGACCCTTCTATTTGGTTCTCTAGCCACTGAGCTTCTGCGGCCCTCTTATTGGGTGTTCGAGCCAGTGAGCTACTGCGGGCCCACTTGATATATATCTAGCCACTGGGTCATTGCAGCCCCACTTTGAATAACTCTAACCACTGGGCCACTGTGGCTTTTCGGAAGGAAAGGAGGAAAGTCTATATACAAAAAAGGATAAATGGCGGAATTTTTTTACAACACTTTTTTTAATGCAATAATCCTAAGATAAGCTTAATCAAGTACCTATTTACATTCCTGATCATTATTTTTTCCGGAACCGTTTGAGATATCTCGATGAAGCAAAGACTAAGTTGATCCTGGGGTTATTATCTACATACTGTGTAAATTTTATGTCAATACGTTAAGTGGTTTTTGAGTTAAATCAGTTCGGACATACAGACAGTTACGAAAAAAATTAACGTTATATATGGCTTAATTATCAATTATACTATATGAAAAAAATAATTAAAAGTGAAAAAAATTGAAAACCGCAGACAGGCACTTCTATTTTATTTAGTAGTATAGATAAATGAAAATGGAAATTAATAAAATAAGCGAGCATAGTAAAAAGTGTGGTGAAGTATTAAACATAAAAAGTTTTTCATCGCATAAAGACATCAAAGATAAACATATTAACACCTGTAAAATAGTTCTGCGGAATATGGTAGAAATTATTATGAGTTAAATAAAGAGAATGTACTATCCGAATGTGGAAAATATACTTATAATCTACATCTCAAAAAGTATAAAAATACTAAATCACACAATGCATTAGTATATATTCTAAATGAAATTGAACAAGGTAATTATTCAACAAAAACATGTACAGTATATAATGAGAAAAAAATCTATGAAATTCATTTCTCGTCATAAAACTACTAAGGACAAATATAAAAATAAATGTAAAAAGTGTTTTAATGTGAAATATTATCGTATCAAGAAGTTAAATAGCTATGAATGATTTCATTATTATCATAACAATAAGTTAAGTAATTGAAAGCAATTTCAATATTAAGAATTTAAACATTTTATTCCATTTTATAACTTTTTATTTTCATCCTTATATTTTTTGTTTTCTTTATAAATTTTATTTCTATTAAATACCAATCTAAAATAAAGCAATTTCATTACGATCAATAATTAAACACTTTTATTCAATTTTATTCCTTTATATTTTTATCTTTATATTTTTAGTTTTCTTTATAAATTTTTATTCCTATTAAATATAATTAAAAATGTCGGTGGAGAATTCGACAAGTGAGTTGAGTGAAAAGAGAGTGGTGGAGTTAAGAACTATAGCTGAAGTTTAAAAGATATATATATATATAAAACTAAGACAATATGATTTAATTAGCAATATTATTACACAAAGTCTTCAAACATGAGAATATCAATTTTAAAAAACCATGGGGATACTAAATGATTTAAAAGTTAAGGAATTAAGAGCAAAATCCAAAAGCTATAAAATAAAATATATAGAGAGACTAAGGAAAAATGATTAAATTACAACTCTTATATCATTTACTTTAAATGAAGGATCAAAGAACAATTTTACAAATTTACCATATGCATATGTCAATGTCAAAGAACTATATTCAAAAGATAAAAATGAATTAAATGAAATATTTCCATTCTCTAATAATGTATTTGTAAAGCCTAGAAATGAAAGTAAGTGGATAACAGAATGAATAACAAAAAGCATCTTTACAAATTTGCCCTTTTCAGATATTAAAATCATATCCAGAAAAAACAAAAAAAAAAAAATATTAAAAGAAATATTTCCTTTCTCAACTAATGGATTTGCAAACAAAAGAAATAGAAGAATAAACAACACTTACTTAGATGACAAAACTTTTGAATCTAGGTTATTATCATATAACATTGAAAGTACAAATAATATGATATTGCCTAGACATTCTAAAACTTCTATAAAACCTAAAGTATTTGAGTTAATATGTGATAGCCTTAAGATTCATAGAGGAGTGAAATTTCATCTTAAATTTTGGTCCACATATCGTAGTGAAAAGAGTAGCACAACAAAGGATTTTCGCTCTCAAGCAAGAACATATATGATATTAAACAAAGGAGAATTTGGTAAATTTTACAAAAATGCGAAAATAGAAATACTTGCTGACATAGATGACGCTACAAAGAACAGAATCAGAGTAATTGGAATGCAGTTAGCTATAAACAAGTATAATCCATTAAATGGGGCATCATATATTGATTTACCAGAAAATATTAAGAATAAAAAAGCATGTAGTAATGTAAATAATGAAGATGAAAAATGTTTTCTTTGGTCAATGAAGCATTGTTTCCAGTAAGTAAAAATGCGAAAAAGTAACTAAATATAACAGTGTGGGACTTAATATTGATGAAGTAAAAGATAAATATGAATTTCCTATTAAAATTTATGAAATAACAAAAATAGAAAATCAAATTGATCGCTCTATAAATGCATACTCTTTTGACGACAAGTTCAATGCATATCCACTAAAACTTATAAAACAAAAAAAAATGATAAGCATATAAATGCACTTTATTTCAAAGATGGCGAAAACTCGTATTATTGTTGGATAATATATTAATCGAAATTAATTTCAGCACAAAAAAAAATCACCAACATAAAACTTATATATGTGGTATGTGTCTTCAAATTATTTCTCTCAAGAAAAATTGTTTAAACATACTGAAGACTGCTTTAAAAATGAATCGGTAAGAATCAGCGTACCTTCAAAAGGAGAGCAAATAAAATTTAAAAACTATGGTTATAAAATGAAAGTTCCTTTTGCAATATTTGCATATTTTGAATCAATATTAAAGAAAATATCAACCAAATCCAAGAGAATAAAGAAATTTAAATTAATCGAAAAATATCCAGTTTTACAGAGAACGATATTGATAATGGCCTTTATAAAGCAGTACTTAAAGAAAGATATAAAACTTACTGATGAAAAAATTAATACCATTGATTTAAGTAGAATGATAAATCATACACAATGAGATATCAGTTACATGAAGCTTCTGGTTTGGTTGTTATATTGTATCTAGTTATGGTGATTATAAACCACCAGTTGTATATCGAGGCCCAAATGCACATAAGTATTTTGTGCAAGCAATGAAAAAAGGAAGTTGAAGAGATTGGGGAAATATATTCGCAAATTGATCCAAGCCATCCACTAACAAAAGAAGAAAAAGTGGTATATAATAAATTAAAAAAAAAAAAAAATGTGTTGTATGCGAATGCGAATATTAGAAAGAAAATAAAAAACTACATCATCATGATCATAAACTAGAAAATTCATTAGACCAGTAGGTAAAGGCCGTTCATGTTACAGTGAGCACTCTAGAAATCAACCTTTGAAAAAAAAAATCACTGCCCGCAACTGCGTATGTATAACCATGTGTTTTACCGCACAGGCTGGGGATGAATATACCCAATTAAGTTGACAATGAAATTTGAAAAGTAGTTCTAAGAAATAATGCTGTATTGCAAGTGTAATGTTTAAATTTGTAGCTTCTTAAGTTGTTTTAAGTTTATTTTGTACAGTTTGAAGTAATTATTGGCATAAAAATAATGTATTTACTGTAACTGATAATTATATTGTGTCACGTGATCAGCGTAACTGTCAAAACCAATGGCCCATTGTTGTGGTTCCTTCATACTTGTTGCTTGGCTTTGCTTGTGTGGAGTGGTTGCGAGACAAGCTACAAATTTGGAAGCTGGAAGTTGTTGTGTTTTAATATTTCTCATCTATTCTTCAGCATGTCTGCAATCATCATTGTTTTATTATAGGTCGTATAGTGTTTAATTGTGTTGTAGTGATTTTGTGTGAAGTATTTAGTATTTATTCTTTAATTCGTCGAGGAGAGATGATGCTGTGCAAGGTCATTTCTGCAACGAATTGCAGAAATAATGAAAATTTCAACTACAACTGTCTGGAGGTAAGTGTAAATGTGTTTTTACGGCGTGCTTTGCCCGCTTATTACCAGTACGTTAATGAAGTAAATCGTTGACAAAGGACAAGTCGGAATCGTCAGTTGGAAACGTGATATTATAAATGGAAAGTTAAATAGCAATAATGAAAGGAAATGAATGACAGCAGAAATCCGACAATAATATATTCATGTGAGTTTGTGAAGTACATGTTATGTCCTAAGTTCGACAAATAATGTAAAAAAGTTATGTGTACTTATGTACCTACACCCATCTGTTTAACCTTTCATTTAAATCTGTTTTGATAGTAAGTGAAAATTTGGCCATCAATAATTATACATTAATTTCAAACTATTTTATGTCACTGTGTTGTTTTGTAATGTAGGCCTAACCTCAAAACATCTGTACACATCTATTTACGCCCAGCCATGTAACCTTTCTTAGATATGCCTTGATAACAAGTACAAATTTGGCCATCAATAATTATACATTAATTTGAAACGTATTTATATCACGTGTTGTTTTGTCATGTAGGCCTAACCTCAAATACATCTGTACATATCTATTTAGGGCTAGCCATGTAACCTTTCTTAAATCTGCCTTGACAACAAGTGCAAATTTTGCTATCAGTAATTATACGTTAATTTTACACCTTTTTATTATACTGTGTTATTTTGTAATGTAGGCCGAACCTCAAACTTGTGTTCATTTAGTTATTCATCCCAAGTTACTGTGTTAAGTTTTACTACTGTTAACTTAGTATAAACATCACCGTTTGATGCTACACCAAAGGTGTTCCTACATCCTATAAACTATAAAATCTTACAGCTGGTTTTGTTAATTAATTAATTAATTTTTTATTTATTTATAGACCTACAGCTGTGCTTGTATCCGACATTCTTTCTTGATGTCGCAAGTGTAATTGTCTTATTTGGTAATGCTTGCCATAATAAGAATTAGAAGGTATTTACAATTAATTGTCAACAGTTGAAGAATAATTCCATGTTTAAATTTCGAAATGGATGTTCGGCAAGACAATTTGCTACCTTTTGAGAAATATCAACAAAGATAGTATGCATTCTTGGGTAGGCATAATTGTTTGTTATATCTGCCACTTTGGCTGAAAAAATATTGTAGTTACTGAAATTTAATGTAACTATAAATTACACAGTACAGTCAAGACCCCAGACTCCCAGAGCTCCTGTTTGCTTGCGAATTACATTCACCTGTCAGTGCAGGTGGACAAGCGTTAAAATAGAATACTGCCTGTAAGTATTACTTTTTTAATTTGTCGTTTACATTATAATTTTGCTTTACATTAAAAATAAGATATATTTCTTTCACCTTTGTGTGAGCACCCATGAACCATTTTTTGTAAGTATAGTAATTTTTAAAAAATAATTTTCTCATTTAAGTTTTCAGTTTTGCTGCCGTCATTGCAATGAAGGAACCACAACAATGACAAGAGTCCATGCACTTTATCTGTAAAATTGGTTTCTTGAGGTCTGTGTGTTTGACAAAAAGGAAATATCGCACCCAATTGGCCCACAAGAGACACCGGAAATGTGGTCATCACCAGATCAGCATTTCACTTAGCTATAAACAATATGCTTTATCTTTAGAATTATTTTGTATAAATGAAGGTGGCGCCAGTTAAAAGCCTGGTGTACCCTTCTGTTACCACTTCAATTCACAGTATAAATGTCCAGTTCGTTTTTGGAGGGTCTCAGAAGGGTACAAACAAAGAGAAACTGTGGCCAAAAAAATATGTATGTATACACAAATGCAGTTGTTGATATGTTTATATTTTAAGTGTAAATTATTTATATTATATATATATATATATACACAATAGGCCTATGTCGAAATATATTTATCTCCACTTACAAAGGTGAATATAAAACTATCCTTAAAATGTACATATACAAGCACATATTCTATATATTTTACTTTTGTATATATTACATATTTTTATGTACTGCCACATTAGTGCCATCATGTTAATTTTACTAACACCATCTGCATCTGTGCAGTGGTAACTGATTGTTCGGCTCAGATCACCTCATTTTACCGTGCTGTTCTGCCTCTCTGCCTTCCCCTTTCCCCTTTGTGCGTTGTTATTTTTTTATTTGTTGTGTTTATTTAAGACCTTACACGGCCTCGCTGTCTACTTTATTTGCTTCAGATGTCTGCTATGTTACACCACTACCTTATGCCTGCAGGATGTGTGTTTTTTCTGATGGCTTAGTTGCACTTCACTTCGTTCAGCTGGGGCCAAACACAGATACCATGTTTTCGAGCTGACTGTTTACTAGTCACGCTACAGAGTGATGGGGCACTTAGAAAACGGTGAGTCGTGGGGAACGTTAAGTTTGCAGTACAATTTTCAAATGTTTGGTAATTTGTGTGACAAGTGGTGTTGTACCTTGGGAGTGCAGTGCTAGTCTATTTCAAAATCTAGATTTGGCTGCCCTTCCAAATTATTTTTCTGCTTAACTAATGTGTGTCCTTTTTTAAAGTGCCGTGTTGGTCCTTGTTCAATGTCCAAGTTAAATGTTTGACATTTCATAGTTGACATTGTATTTCTAATCTACATATTTTATTAATGTATAGGTATTAGCATCAAAGCTTTTATTTAAATATTCGCTTAATGGTTTCCCAAATATATCTGTCATTTATTAACAAAGAAATTATATCATGATTCCTAATTCCACTTGAAAAAAGATATAATACAATTAAACAAAAATGTCCACAAATAAATGAATTAAAATTCTGAATTCGATTATCGTTGTAATAAACATTTCTATTATTTTAATAATTAATTAAATTACTAGGTATATTGTCTCCATATGAATCAATATAGTAAACATAATTATTTTCTTTAAAATAGCAAACTCAATGAGTACCTGGATTTAATGAAATGTCAAAATTAACTACTGCCCATTCATTTTTGTACATTATTTTTGGTAATTCATTAGTCATATAAACATTTCTGAAATTTTTTATATTTAATATTTTTACGTACTTTTCAATATCAAAATTAGATAATGGTAATATATCAAATTCTTTTTTTGTCATTCTCTTTGCAACTAAACCACTTCTTGATTTATTTTCCATTGCTAAATTATGTCTCTGTTGTTCTTCTAATTCTTTTTTTTTTTTTTTTTTGTTTGTTCAACAGAATTGTAAATTGCAGTAGCTCCTCCGGCTAATGCTCCAAGTGCACCTAAAATTGGAATTAAATTTGGTTAAAAACCACAATGATATAAACCATTTCCAGATTTTTTTTGCTATCTTTTTTATTGTCGATAGCGGCAAAATTAATTTTAAACCTTTGTTTTCTTTCAATTTTTTATTTTTTCTCTCAAGTTGATCTTTAGTTAAAAATTTATATATACCCAAATCTCTTAATTGATCACTGGGTATATCGAAAGTTATATTTATTACTTCATTTATATTGAAAACCATATTAATTATTTAATAAATTTTAATACTCTATCCTAATTTTACTTTTGTAAACATAGTTGAAGCAACAGCTACAGAAGCAATTTTTTCACAAATTGGTGTATTTTTATCTATCATAATGCTTCTTTTTGTAAAAAATTTTAAAGTTTTACTTGTGGCGAAAAAGACGTCGAGAGAGGGCGCCGCAAGAAAATAACGCAGATTAATATTCATGCTTTATGTATGTTTACTAAAAACTGAGATCAGTAATAATGTTAAATAACTTGTATGGTACCAATTTTGTGAAAAATATGTGAAACTTAATAATATTATAAATGCGAAAGTTTGTATGTTTGTTTGTTATTTAATCACGTCGTAACGGCTCTACAGATTTGGATGAAATTTGGTACAGGGGTAGATTATATTCTGTATTAGCACATAGAGTACTTTTTATCTCGGAAAAACGAACAGTTTTTTAGGGAATATATCAAATATGCCACCAACCATTTGAATAGGCACTTGTTGGTGGTCTGTTTTTATATTCCTTAAGGAAATGTTCGATTCTCTGGGATGAAAAGTACCCTATGTGTTAATCCAGAATATAATCTACTCCTGTACCAAATTTTATCAAAATCCGTTGCACGCCGGTGAAGCTCAGGTAACAGCTAGTAGACAATATGCGTGAAAATACCGATGTTATTTATTTCAAAACTAAAATCTTTTCAAGCACCAGGGGTGCCAAATTCTCTAAATACCTTGTTACCCTCCCCCCAGCCAAGCCAATCTCTTAACACAGAAAGGTTCCGACGGACTGACAAAAAGCTTCTGTAAATTGTTAAGGCCCCCGCCCGCCTGACGTTTGAAACGCATCGCAGCGTGTTTGAAATACTCGGTAGAAACGCGCGTCCAATGTGCTGGCTGGCCTGCGAAGAGAACACACAATTCAGACAAGGGCTGAAGACTACTTTCAAGACGCCACGGCATATTATAAACACCATGTCAGAGTAGTCCAAAAAGACTAGGCGTCAGATCAATTCAAAACAACTCAAGGACCCAGCATCGAACCTTCCTGTAGACTTTCAATCACTAAAATAATCGCTTAGCGACGACGGGACACTTGATGCGAGTGGCAGTGCTGCCCTTACTCCTACGCTTCTCGTTATCAAATACGGAAAAAATAAATAAATAAAAAAAAAATGGGTTTGGCTGTGTTGGAGACACGGCCTTTTGTTTTGCGTGATTACGTCTACGTTGACGCGCTCTGACGCCTTGATTTTTTTACGTTCCGGCACCGCTTCAGTCAATCATATGGAGTTTTATGGGTATCACTGGATTGCTTTTGAGATGCTCTTTCCAACCGTATACGATTTCTGTATTTCGACTTGGCTTTTTGACGAGAATAAGCGATATTTTGTTAAGTTTCCTTAATTTTTTACATTAAGGTCATATAATTTCACCATAACCACGCCACACGAATATTTTTATACATGCAATCGGTTGATCTTGACGAGAGCTGTCTATTGACACTTAAACGTGCGTCGCAGTTTCTCCTAGTCAAAAGTTATACTATACGGAAGTTATGAGACACGGCATCATTTAATGGCATAATAATAAAGGCAATTAATTTTTAAATAACAAGTATTGTTATGTTAATAAATTACTATTCCCAATTTGAATTCAATCAAACTGCATTACAAATTGGCTGATAGAACTATAAAATCATATCAAGCACTTGTTTACTAAATGTTATTCTAATCTCAAACCCAATCCACGCCGTTTTTGCTGGTCGTGTTGGCAGAAAAGCAGTTCAATGCTGGTGCACGGAGACAGGTTGTGCGCAGCCAGCGAGATCGGTCTACTTCATCTTTAGTCTATATGGTCTGAATTGCAGTTCGCGTATTCAAAAATGCATCGATGCATCCACAAGTGGTTGATACACCAGTGTACACTGGTTGAGGCATTGTTCGAACATCAGGTTGACGTCTAGTGGTATTTTCGCCTGCTTCAAGACACATATGAATACTATTACACTCAAATTGTAAAATTTTCATCGCCCATTTATAAAACTTGACGTCCGAATCATTTTGGTATATTTTTGAACCCTTGAAAATCACGAGTTGTGGCTGTGTTAACTTTTCATTTTCAGAGAAAGCGTTCGAAATTTCATTGTTTGATGTGTTGGTGCATATCCACTAGATCCACCGAATTTTCAGGCCGGTTGAACTTGTGGATCAATCGGTTCAACCGGACTCAACCGAAACAGTAATTTTCGAATGTCCGGTGTACATTAGTCGATGAACCGGTGAATTTTCGATTACACGGAATGTTAGATCAACAAGTTGGGTATAGGGGAGCTTTTGGAGATTCATTTCTTTTAAAACATAAGCTATAAAAACCGAGAATCCACTATGGCGGGAGAAGGTTCCTCTTAAACAAAGGAACGTCGGATTTCGTGTATTGTCACCATTCTGTCTTCCTGATCACCCTTGAGAAAAATGGCATATCTTGGGAGCAGATAAGTTAAGCGAGTTCTGGCGCAAACGATGCATGGAGGATAAAGACACAATTAAATAAACACTTTTTTTCCGTTTTCGTTTTGTAACACAACACTTTATCTGATTCTATTTGTAATAATTAATGCTTGTTTCACGTATTGGACACCGTTATGTATAATATTTGTAATTTTACCTATGTTTCACATATGTTTGTTTTTTTCGTAATTTTTGTTATTTTTATTTTGGTATTTTTCATATGATTAGAATATTTAAACTTAGATGTACGAATGGCAATAATTAATGTTTCATTGTAATAGATAGGTAGATTTTCTTTTATTTGTATTTTTAATTAATAACGTGGTATTTTGCATTATTTTTGGTCTCATATTTATTGTTAATGTTTCAGGGAATTTCTTGTATATTTTTGATTAACTTCTACGAGACCCACAACTCTATGGAACAGGGATTTAGGCCGTTTGAAGTGTGTCATTTTAGATCGTTAGTCACGAAGCCTTGCGATTGGCTAACAGCTCAAATCTCTGATTGGCTGGAGAGCTCAGCATAGGGTTAGGATGCGGGCAGTTTGAAAGTTCGCTCTCTGCCACTAACCTTCAACTACGCTAAACGTAGGGCTAGGACGCTCGTCCTACAGTTGGACGCAGAGGAGTAATTTTAATTAGAGTTAGGGCGTTTTAGTTTCTAGCAGCTTGCAATAGTTTTAGATTTGTGTTTTGCGTCGAGTTTGATAGAATAAGCACTCCACAGAATTTTTTATTTTAAGCAGCTGTTTAGGAGTATAGGTAGCTAACTAGGCCTGTAACGTCCGTGAGCCGTTGAGCCACGTAAAAAACCCAGATCTACATTTTTCCCTCCTATCCCCGTTCCTTCTACGAGTTACACCGTCCTGCCTTCATCTACAACCTGGTATTTAACTACAGAACTGTTTTTCATCAAGTTAAAAATTTTATTTCATCTTGGAATTTGTTACGTTACGCCATGGGCTTAGAACATTCTACGGACGCCATGTCGGCAAGGCGCCTAAATTAGCTTCAGCCATTTTTAAGCATAATTTAATCTGAGAGAGAAAGTCAAGTGTTTTACCGTATTGAGACAGTTAATTTTTTTATGAACTATTTACGATAATTTCAAGTGCATTAAGTCAAACTATTAATTGTCACGTAAGGATTTTGAATTATGACCGTTACCCATGACCACTTCCTAATGGCAGCTTAGTTGAACATTATTTTCTTTTTCTTGCTCATTGCCATTCAAGGATTTTTTTAAATTTTTCTTTAATTATTTTTCCAGCTTATTTGAAAACAGATATTATGAACTTGCACAGTTCGAGTCTTTTGAATAAATAAGTTTAAGCTGGATTTGACACGCCTGACACTTCTTCTGGATATGCACATTTCATCCTATCCCTCCTCTACACATTTTCAGTTGCAAATAATTAAACAAGTACTTTAGTATGTGTGTAGTTGTTTATATTAAGTTTCTCAGCTGCATGTGTGGCAAATAATCGTTTGCCAATAACGAAGGTGGTGTTGTCAAAGGTGAGTTTCTACGCATCTTACATACTGGGTCCTAAACTGAACACAGCAGAGCATAAACAGATTTCTTTGGAACAGTCTTTTATTTCATTTTATCCGCTTACTGAATCACAAGTATTGCAAACACACATAATATTCTATTTTGTCATGTGATGCATAAATTAAAGTTCTGGATATTACACTGAGTTGTCCTAGGTTATGTTTTGCACATTTTCGGAATAAAAAGTGGTCACTCCAACGTATCGACTATTATGATACTGTGCTTACTCCAAGGACTCTACATGTTACATAATTTTGAGAGTGCCGCGCACCACATTGCACTGTTACTATTTTAAACAGCTAACTTGTGAAATGTGCTTCTTTCTAATTGAGCTTGAGATTATGACGCCATATTCAACACTAAGTTTTGTCAACCTACGGTTTCATTTCCTAACGCAGGGCTTTACGTATTTTGCAGAAGTTCTTCGTTTTCACGTCATAATTTGGGATTCATAGTCATTACTGACAATTTACGATTATAGATCATTAACTTTTTAATTTTGTGTTATGTGCTTGTTGTGAAAAGTCGGGAACATATTTATATTTTACAAGCAGGAATTAACACACCAGTGAAAATTAGATACAAAAGTATTAAACAAGTAAAGACTATTCACGATAAAGTGAGCACTATTGAAATCAACCTTAGAAAAAACGTAACTTTTCCTACCTGCATGGATTTTAACGACGCACTGAGTAACACGCGCCCAGTAAAGGTGGTAACGATGGAAGGAAAGTCGCCCCATAACTCAATGTCGTATAAAAAGTATTAGGTAACCATTTACGATAGCATAAATTATTTCTTTCGCTTCCTGTTTTTTATGCATCAAAGATCACACATGAGCAGATTTGTAAAATATTTACTTTTATAATAATTTCACAGTTTCGCTTGACTGACACATGAATAAAGTGATGAGGCCCATGGCAATGTTAATTTTATATAAAGCGGAAGAATACACAATGTGTCTACAAGTAGATCTTAAACAGGGCTTTCAAAAGTAAACAGTTTACCTTGAACACCCTCTAGAAAATTGTAAGTTTTCTTTAACCAAGCATTTCCAATAATACCTCTGAAACTGACATCATGACAAGAAAACGAGGAATTACTGCATGGCGTAACTACCAGGAGGTAAACGGTGCATTGTAACATTTGCAGGGTGATCCATTCCGACACCATAGCTCTGGTAGGATATAGAGAGCGGGGGCACAATGCATTCTAAGGCAGTGTGCACATGTGCGGACATAGACCGTGGTGGCGCCACTGCGGCGGGGCTGCAGTTGTGTGTGCACTGATGCATATAAGTCAAGCGCTCGTGGAATGCTTTTGCGGCACCGCCGCGTTTCTTGCACGCTCAGTGGACGCGCGGTACCGCAGTGGCGCCGCAGCTAAGTGTGCACTGGTAAATATAAGCCATGCCTTCGTGGAATGCTTTTGCGGCGCTGCAGCGGCACCACGCGGACATTGTCCGCATGTTTGCACCCGGCCTAAATGGGAGCTGGGTGGCTGGCGGTCTTCGGCTTGACCCGGACTAGCTCGGCAATCTTCGGCTCGACTCAGGGGGTGCTCAGAAGCCGTCGACTCGGTTTGTCGAACGTAACCGAAGGTGCTCAGCAGTTACGCCCACTAATTCTTCAAGCGTATGTTTGTTTTGGTAGCCATGTTGGTTTTATAGGCATAAGGTATATCAAATCGTAAATCTGTATTTATTATACAATTTAAAAAATATATATTTTAAATAATAAATTACTTATTTTTTACATTACACCGAAATTGTTAATATGGTATTGTAGACACGTGTAAGTCTCTCTCCTCATTCAATTACTATATTTCCAGTCCCCTCTCTTGAAGACACGATGCCAGAATCTGCAGATTATTCACTACCTCGAATGTTTTATAGGTATAAGTATGCCACTCAGTTTTTTTTTAAAATGTACAGTATGTATATATGAATAAACCAAGCCCATCATACTAATAGCCACCACATGCACGAGTATGTTATAATCATGCTATGGATCAGCATCTACTAACACTTTTATACGCTTATTTGGTGTTATTTTAAATGACAAAACTGCCAGGCCCTGGAGACTTGGAATGCACGAGGGTGATAAACAATCTTAACTTTCGTGCTCTTCTTGATCATCAATCCCTCACTCTTTCACAATATTTCCATTAATCTTTCACTAACTTTTGCAATCTTTCTATCAATCTTTCAATTTTCCATCAATATTTCGCAATCTTCCCCATCTATTTTTCGCAACATTTCCATGAAACTTTCAATCTTCCCATCAATCTTTCGCAATATTTTTGAGACCCCAGTGTATTGTCACCAGCACACCATGAGTGAAAGTGCCAACACCCCGAACATCCCAAGTCTCATAACCACCAACCACTTCGCAGTTGGTAATAGTAAGAAAAGAATGGATTCAAAATTCTTTCTCTTACAGATTAAAAACTTCTAATCCATCCAAAACCAGAATCAGTTAGTGGTATAGGAGAAACTCTGGAATACTTTGCCAAAGGAATCTTTTTTCAAACCTAGTGAAAAAAAAGGAACTTTTCTGAAAATCATTTTATATATTAGGATATTTTTTTATACATCTTTTGCAGGTACATTTTCATTTTTAAAAGCCATTCTTTTACTAATACAATTTTGGGCCTCAATTTATACAAGATATAGCGGTATGAAAAATTATATTTAAAATGTGGCCCAACTTGATACTAGCAAATTAATATAAAAGTGGTTCACACGAGTATAATCAAACCTTACGATGATTACAATATTTGCAAGCCACATGGTTTGCTCAAAATATATTTATGACACATTGAATACTTTATATTTTGCCAGAAAATGCACTAAATGAGGCAATTATGACTATAAAAATTTTCATACTAAAAACTTAACACAAAATATGGAGCCCCAAATGCCGACATTAACTTTAGCCAGAAGGGTCTCTTAAATCAATACTTATCTCAATTTCGTGATGATGCAGACGGGAGCCGAATACCTCGAGACGGCCCCAGCATGGCCATTTTATACAACAAGATTCTACACCTCCTCTCTACCAGAGAAGAAATATCGCAACACTGCAATTGTTATAATTAGTTCACTTAGGGCTTAATAACCAATGCAAATTCTTTATTTGAATTTACGCATGCGCAGGAACCAAAACAGTCTTTGACTTTTTTCTAGTCTTCGCTATTATGCATCTTGCAACCCCGCATACACTTGGAAAGGGGTGAATCAGGGAGCAGTGACGCCATAATTCACGTGATCCCCCTGTCAGCAGTGTTAGCAGCGACATTCGTGGCGCTCTGCAGTATGTATTTCGACGTGCATGAAGACGGCCGGTTGCCAGGCTGCGGACCCTGCTGAACGCCAGACCCATTTGCGGCGTTGATGGTCAATACTCTGGCAAGGATGGCGAGGTTCACTTACCAGTAGACGAAAACTCCAACTTCTTCTAAAGGTAATCGAACACCATACTGTCTCCTGAATGTAATTATTTCCACGAGGATGCGGAAATTTTTCGGTCGTGGCTCGTAAAGTGCTTAAGGGAGATGCCCAGGCATCTCAGTTCTATCAATATTTCGCAATCAGCACCGCAATCAACACCACAACCTTTCAATCTTTTCATCAATCTTCCAATCTTTCCATCAATATTTCGTAATCAGCACTGTAATCTTTCAATCTTTCCATCGATCTTTCAATCTTTATATCAGTCTTTCAATCTTTCAATCAATCTTTCAATCCATCTTTCAATCTTCCCATCAATCTTTCGCAAACTTTCCATCAATCTTTCGCAATCTCTCCTTCAATCATCAATCCATTTTCAATCCATGGATTTGCCCCCCACCCATATGTATAAAAATTATATTCGTTCGCCAACTGCCTCCAAATTTGTACATGTCGACATAATTAATGCTTTGTATCCAGTCAACCACCCATGCATTTTTTATACTTTGCGACAAAATCAAGTGTAGCCCCGGGTGGAGGCAGTAAGATAGCTCGTGTTGCGAGGTCGCCTCGTGACAACGTGGGAAAGTCATCAGTAGACAGGCGAGCAGGCCCTCCCCATACACTCCCTTTGAAATGCAAGAGCCCGTTAGCACCAGCCGGAGAAGACTCGTGGTTTACTTTAAGATAAAAGCACAGTGTTTACAATCTTGCCAAATATAACTTACAGGGACCACTTTATTTCTTGATTAATAACTGTTAGAATGCTATAAATATAACATCAATCACTGCCTCCATTCCAAACACGTAGCCATCAGAGGGCGTTTCGCTTTAGTAACGTCACTTGTGCTGCCACTGTTGCTAACGCTGACGCTACTACTTTGTAGGTTCAACAAAACTTGAGGAATATTCTCCTTCGTCAGCCCGTTATTTACCCAATAACAGTTTTCTAGTTTTTTCATATGATCGCATTTTTTCCCCAATTCTACTGGTGAAATACTATCTATTGCTGAATGAGTCAATTGCAGAATGTCCGAATTCGCAGTATTAACATTTTTGTTAACAACGCGGGATTTTACCATGGTCCAGGTGTGCTGTATTGGGTTTAGATCACAATGGTATGGTGGTAATCGAATAATTGTGTCCTTGGGATGTAAACAGTTGATCGACGGTATAAATGGGAGGTAGCTGATGTAACCGAACCTTTACAAGCAGCTCGAGTTTTCTCTCGTAGGCAGGAAAAACAATGTTATTTATCAGCCAATTTCTTATGCTGGTAATATCGAGAGACATAGTCGGAGGTTTGCTCCCACGCGCTCTAACTTATGAAGCATTATCATGAACAATAATGCTTGGGGATCGAAAGTTGGGACGTAGTGAAAGTGTTGCTATTCATTTCATCACAATATTATCCGTTTTTACTTTTGGCTTTAAACATAAACTTTTCTCTCTCGATGAAGCCAGTTTCACTACCCGTGTGAACTATAATTCATCGCTAGCCTGATAATTGTTTTTGTACACTCCTTATTCGTCAGTATGCTGCCAACACTTGTTCACAATGTTATTAGAACCAATCCATATCTCATCGAGGTATATTACAGGTAATTTTCTTTCTCCTTGTCTGTAATTTTCCCTTATAGATAGAAGGTATTTCACATGCCACGTGACGATCTCGTTTCTTTCCATTAAGTATAACTGCTTATTTGTACATTTTTGACATGAATGCATACTTAGATTTGCAACCATAGTGGGAGGCAATCCAGTAATTCAAATGATAGAATCGGGGGATACGGTTTGGTATTGCAGCTCCGATTCTATCGTCTACATTAAAAATTAAATTACACCACTCGATTGCCAAAGGATAAAAGAATATGTTACGTAGAGTGAGAACTGTGAAGCAGCGGGGGGAGAGGGGGCATTTTTAGGTTTAAGGTTAATGGTCAAGAGTATTGGGTTAAGGGTCTTGAGTCTTCAATCTTGTGTCTTGAATCTCTAGTCTTAGGTCTTGAGCTTTCAGTCTTGAGCTTTTAGTCTTGAGTCTTTGGTCTGAGTTTTGAGTCAAGTATCAAGGGTATTTTGGGAATTTGTGGATATTTTTGGAAATTTTGTAGGAAGTGTGGATTTTTTTGGTAATTTTAATGTTCCTGGTCATTCAAGGTCATGGGTATGGGATCAAAGTCATAGTTCAAGGTCATTGACATCTAACATGGCTGACGAGATGGACTCTGGCCGACTTGGCGAGGGCTGGTCGTGTCGGGAGATTAGTAGAGCCACCTACCATCGAACCCTGGATTTCCTACTTATCTTTAAGTATTTTTTTAGAATAATATTTTTATTTTTTCTTCAAGATATTTTATAAATTTTTAGGGATTTTTTAAATAAAGTTTCTTTTTAGTTAAGGTCACTCAAGTCACGTGCATGGAGTTTAAAGTCATTGGTCAAATTGGATGACGTCACAACATAGAGTCCGACCGGTGCCTGGCGCCTATCTCAGATCCCTGTATGGTAGAGTCGGCATAATCATTCTACTGATGTACCTATACTATTTTTACAGTCGGTCAACAATTTATTGCTTTTTCTATGTGAGCGAATATTTTCCAGATTGTTTTGTGTTATTTTTTTGCCAAGTTACTTCTGACGCCGTAAATTTTTGTAAGTTATCGCGGTACAATATATTATACGAAATAAATGTACCAATATTACAAAATTATTGCTCAAAACTTGGTAGAAAACCGTAACTTATTCATTTTTTTAAGTTTCTCTGTTGCCTTTTACAGACCTGTAGCCATCAATAGACGTGTTAAATGTTAACTCATGTCTCATGCTCTCTTTAAATAATCGTAAGATTCTGAAGATTTTAGAATTTAAATAAATAGGCGTCCTCAGTATACAGGATAAAATTTCCTTAGTTGAAGGAGACTCCTTAGAAGGTCAATTGTCTTTCCTAATGTACGGCGGACGAAGTTTTTCTCTAAATGAAATCATGTTCTTAGCACCAGTGGCGAAACAACTAGGTAGTAAAGGACGTCAAAATGAGAGCAGATCGATATCCAGACTGTTTTCGTTCACCCATATGCTTTGATATATTGTAACAATCGCTAATGAATGTTATTGTTTTAATGTATTTCTGATACTTGTAAACATATTCTCTTCTGGTTTATAGTTGTTTCTCTATCTTTTATGCAGCATGAAATTTAGGTTTTGATCGCAGCGAAATTAAAGTTACAAGAGACGCAAAAATGTCGTACGAGGGGTGCCACTTCCCCCACTCCCCTTAGGGGATTACCCTTCCTAAGGGCCCTTTCATGCATCCGATTTGTGTCTTACGACAGCCGGACTGCTCGAAAAAAGGCAACAAAAGTCGGCCGATTTCTTTCCGTCCGTTCGGAGTGTTACCAACACGATTCGCTGCACTGAATATTGTCATTCGTATAGTAGATGCTGCTGGCAGCACGGTTCACTACAGTCCGGACGACTCACCAAGTCGCCCGTTTGCAAAAACTATCCATTGTACGCCATGTACTTAGAGAAGTCGTACGATTATAAAAGTCATGCGTTTCCTAGGAGAGGATGACTAAGAAAATCGGACGTTTTCAATTACAAATCATTTCTCCCAAGGAACTTAAAATACGTACGACTTCGAGCTGTACGAGACAAATCGGATGCATAGAAATGCCCTAAGGCTGGGATTACGGTGACTAACGTTACACGGAACACGCATCACGCTACTCTTTCACATGTATGTAAAACTTGGTTTGTTTTTTTTTTTTTTTCGTGTGGTATAGTATGATGTTTTAACGTAAGCACATAAACTTTATGTACTGAATAAAACTGCCAGAGAGAAGTATGGTTCCTTTTCAGATTGAAAACTGTATAAAAGCTCAAGTTATATAGCCTTTATTTGTGTTTTAACATTGATGTGTCTAGAACAGGTTGCGAATGTGTGGTGATACAAACTTTGAGATAACCGCCATGACCTACAGAACGAATAAATGTCTCTGGGAGATGTAGACGTGTTTTTCGCGTGTGTGGGAATAAATCGTATGTAATAAACTTTGATTTGCTGAGAAAATTAAATTGTGTTTCATGAATCACAGTAGGCCTACTAAAAAATACAAACTTAATGGTATACATTCTGCCTTTCATGTGAGCATTATTGCACCTCTGAGAAATATAATTATTAATGAACCGTGGCAATGTAAAGCTCCCCAAATATTTACGAATTAAAAAAAAAAACCATAGCGTAACTTCTACTACTTTTACATCCTCATTTCCAGGAGAAAATTATATATGAAGTATATTAATTAAAAACGTGAGCAGACGACATCGCCAAAATAAAAGCAAATCCATAAAAAGTAAAGATACCTCGTCGTCCCTATTGCGATTGGCTAGCGAGATCACGTGGTACAGTCACGTATCACGCAAAAGCTAGACACTGACAAGTTTTACAATCATGTGAACGTTACGCGAAATGATCCTGATACGTCCCCCTTGAAACACATTAGTCAAGGTGTAGCCGGTTTCCGTGGATGGGTTACTCTTAACGTGTTACGTGAAGTCATCGTAATCCCGACGTAAGCTGGAAACGTTATTAGGGAGCCCCTGTCACACTGTCAAATTTTCGCCTTCAACTATATTTGACAATAAAATTTGAAGACAAAATACGTCCATCAAACTTTTACTTCCAACAAATTTTATCAAATAATCTTTCATGTGTTTGGATATGCGTCACACTGTCAAATTTTCTTACTGGAGGCATCTACATTAATTTAATATTTAAAAGTTATTTTCATAGTACAATATTGCTTTTGTTTTTCCATGCTGTAATTTATTTTTGCGTCTTTACTAAATTCAAATATTTTACTTGTCAGAGATGTTACCTACACAATACAATTTAATGCATCTGAGTTCGTAACATTATGTGCAGTATTCACATAAAATATCATTCATGTCCAGACAGCTTCTACATAAATTCACTATCTTCATAACCTACTTCGTTTCCAGCAATAGTTCATTATTTTAAAGTTTCTTGACGTCCATTTTTATCGCCCACGGTTCTGATTGGCTGGGGCCGTCAAACATCAAAGAAATTTTAGAACCGGTCCAATCTTCAAATGTTTAGTGGAAAATAAAGCCATCAAACTTTTTCAGACAAATATGCCGGCGTATATGACGTTTCGATGACGTCATAACTGTCCAACTTTATTTGACAAAATTTTTTGGAATCAGTTTGACACAAATTTTTTCGTCAGACTGAATCCAATAAGTTTGGTCAAATAAAGTTGGACAGTTATGACGTCATCGAAACGCCATAAACGCTACTATTTTTGTTTGAGAACGTTGGATGGCTTCACTTTCCATCACATATTTGCAAATTGGACAAGTTCTAAAATTTATTTGTGTTTGACGGCCTCAGACAATCAGAATCGTGCACGACAATCATGGGAGTCAAGAAACGTAAAATAACGAACAATTGCTGGAAACGAAGTAAGTTATGAAAATAATTAATTTATGTAGACTCTGTCTGGGCATGAATGATATTTTAAGTGAATACTGCACATCATATTAAGAACTCAGAGGCATTTGTTTCATTGTGCAGGAAACGTATCTTATAAATAAAATCTTATTTTATTAAAGAAACGAAAATAAATTACAACATTACTTACATTTCTTCCTGTAATCAACCGAAAGAAAAACAAAAGCATTATTTCAATATGAAAATAATTTTTCATTAATATTTCAAGTTAGATTCTCCCAATAAAAAAATTTGACAGTGACACATTTTCAAACACATTCAAGATTATTTGATGAAATTTGTTGGAAGGAAAAATTTGATGGCCGTATTTTGTCCTCAAATTTTACTGTCAAATATAATTAAAGGCAAAAATCTGATAGTGTGGCAGGGGCTATAAGACTGGAGACGTCCACCGGAATTCACTCAGAGCTGCAAGAAAAGTACCGTCGTTCTGACGTTACAGTCGCGAACAGCTGCGCGCTCTCTCCAACCAAATATCATGGTCGGCAAAACGGTTGATCATTACTGGCCATTTAATGTAGGCCTACTTAATAGGCTTTATTTTTTATCTATTTCGCCTTCTCTTTGGACGCTTCTGCGACGTCCTGCTAGACTTCCTAGGTCTTTGTCTGCAGATGACGACAATTGGACCTACTTAAAAGGAAGACGGCAATTACATGGCCTTGTTTCATTATACCTTATTTAAGACTTTTCAAAGTGACCCGCCTCGCTTGATATGAGAGCTTCACGTGTTCTTGCACGTGCGCGAGTGTACTGCGGGAACGTGTTCCTGTCGCATTAGCGATGATTACTTCCGCAAGTTTCACGCTAATTACGGACTTCCGGTGCCCTTTCAGCCATAAGCAAGGCGAAGGTAAGCTATAAGCAAGGCGAAGGTTCCAAAACTAACGTAACAGTTCTGACGATGAACAATGTGTAAACCACAAAAGAGTAACGCATAACTATTCAGAAAATCTATGTAAGGCGACAGAAAGCTCCGAGATATTCCAGAAAACGGAAAACAGGAATAATTGCTGCATCCATGAATCGCAACCAGAAAACGCAACCGACAACACCGGTGGTTCACAACTGTTTTACTTCTCAAAAATTGATCGCTTTGTCGGGTTATCACAGATAACACTATATAAAGAGGACATTTAAAATGAACATCTGTGAAAAATCATTATAGTCTATTCGCGGCTTTTTCATTCTTTTTTAATCAAACCTTTGAAAAATCTCCTCATGTATAACGTGTTTTGTTATTTCCAACATATGCCATGTC
This sequence comes from Dryococelus australis, assembly GCA_029891345.1. Lineage (NCBI taxonomy): Eukaryota > Metazoa > Arthropoda > Insecta > Phasmatodea > Phasmatidae > Dryococelus > Dryococelus australis. Next base: position 129,003,331 of record CM056995.1, on the reverse strand, counting down.
TCACAAACGTTTTATACTTGTGTTCACAAAAGTTATTTTTTTCTGTTAAATTGAAATTTGATTCATATTTCATCTATAAATTATATTGCTTGTATATAAATAATTCGAATAAAAAACAGTGACAAAATCTGTGTGTTGGTAGCAGCGCCTAGTGAGAATAGTTCTTATACAAAATACTGTTACTCTCAGTGCGCATGAATTCGGTGCGTCGCACGTCGTTCCTCTGGTGTAATTTTTCAGGCTCAGTTAAGCTTAGTTTGGATGAGGCGGAGGAATATCCTGGAAGAAGAACTTTAGCAGGGCTTCAGGAAAGTTTGAAGTAACCATGAGTGGATTATACCCGTCAACTGCGCATAGTCCAATGAGACAGTACACTCTAGTATGTAGACAGGCTCCAAATTAATATGGCAGCTAATTAAAGAAAATAGTTCTAAAACTTAACGTTGTATTTCGAGCGTAATGTTGAAATGTTTGGCATATATATATATATATATATATATATATATAATATATATATATATATAATATATATATATATATATATATATATATATATTTACACACAAACTCACACATACGTATATATATATACACACACATACTCACACATACGCATATATATATGTGTGTGTGTGTGTGTGTGTGTGTGTGTGTGTGTGTGTGTGTGTGTGTGTGTGTGTGTGTGTGTGTGTGTGTGTGTGGCATTGTACACATTATAAAGTACGAATCGGCATATAAGTAAGACATTTGGATTCCTAAATATTTAATGTTTTCACTTGACTGATGAATGGATAACGTAATCGGGCTCATGGCAATGTTAATTTCACATATGTATGGCGGAAGGATGAAAAGAATAAGAAGAAAAGTAGAGCTTATGCAGTGCTTTTAAAATTGCTCGATTAACAGTTACCAGCACATACACGTCACTGATGGTCCATGCAGACGAAAACCAAAACTATTTCAATTAGTAGCTGATCCAACTGTTTGCCATTGTTGTGAAGGGTTAGGAAGTGCCCCCCACTTCCTAACCTTCCCCCCTTCCAGGGGGGGTTGTCATGCACAAGACTTTGTGTATGAATATGTGAATATAATATATGTTCACACATACGTGGCTATGAACTCTACCGGCAAATTCCAGTGATTCCCCATAAAAAAGGATCGAATATACAGTATGGTCCACCTAATGTGGACACCCACTACGCAAAATGTTTTCAATGTCTCCGTCCATATCCGTGTTACGAATAGTCACTATGTGCTGCAAATTACTCGCCCCCGTATGTACTATTATCAAACGAAAACCGCATTTCATGATCTGCAACCGTTGCGGACATTTTGGGGAAGTGTATGTTAGGTGGATCAACCTGTATGTACGATCTATAGCTTAAGTCTACTCCAGAAGGGTGTAACCACCCTTGAAAGTGTACCTGAAGCATATGTTTATTGATAGTTACACAGCTAGAATGAAAGGATGATATCTGAGTTTCTGGATGATGAATTAATTATTGAACGACGAAGTGCAAGCCATAAAAAAATTGGTTGCAGACATCAACCCCCTTTTATAAAAACGAAAAACAGGAGCCCCACATGTGCTTTTACAAATTTAACTGCGTGGCATTTCTGTGTAGTTCCCTGCGGATTGATAATCGACAGTACATGTTTAAAAAAAGTTCGTCTTGAGTTTTAACGCTACATAAAATCGTTTTCGAGAAATTAATGCACAGTGAATTGCAACATTTGCAGTGTTAGATCATGATACATTAATTTCTAGAAAACGGTGGCGTTTTGCGCATAAGCACAAGATGACTTTTTTTCATTTACCATATACGATAGATTACTAAGCCGCAGGAAGAAGCAAAAATTATCGGACAGAGTAAATTTGAAATGCACGAAAGGAGATTTTGTACTAAACATTTATTATGGAAGGCGGTTTATAAAGGCGGCCAATTTTCTATGATTTGCATATTGTCGTTCAATAATGCATTATCCACAAACTCAGAGCTTTGTCTTTCATTCTGGCTGTTTTACTAGCAATAAACATTTGCTTCCAACTACGCTTTCAAGTGTGGTTACATTTGTCAGAAAATATTTAAAATAAACTATTATCTATGCCCCTATTGCTTTACTTTTGCCATATTAAGTGCATTATTGGAGTGAAAAAAAATCATGAAAGTTGTCAAATATCGCATTTTTAAAGCTTGCGTATGCGGTTTTCTTAAGCGGTAAGAGAAAATTACAACCATACAGGCGTAGTTTAATCTGTGGGCTTTCATAGCATGTAATAAAACCCCATAATTACAGATCTAATTTGTACAGTACAGCGTCACGACGGAAACACTGCAATCCTTGCACATAGGAGCGATAAGGCGCTAGGCATGCATGTTTGTGTCGCCCATATCGCTCCCTCGCTTCTTGACCTTGTACACGCAGCTGCAGCCCACTCTTAAGGAAGAGTGGTGCACAAAAACCGTACATTTATCTGAATTTTGTCACAAAAATGCTTTCCAGAGGATTTCTGAAAATTTTTAGCACAGTACGTATAAATAATTCCGAACACCTTCTTGCAATATTTGTTTAAAAAGGTGGTTAAAGGATAAAAAATGGCTGAAAGGAAAAAGTAACTAGGAACTCAAAAGTGCCCACGCCCACTTTACCATGAACAGCCTATACTAACTTTGCTGGGCGCATGCCACTTAGTGTGACGGTGAAAGTATACGCAGGTAGACGTAGAATACAGGTCGTGTGTGTGTATATATAAATATAGTCTATACATTATAAATTTGTTAATACACACACACACACATATATCACACATATTCGACCTATTTTAAAATGAGGAATTATCTGCCGAAGTTTCTTGGTAGAGTTAATATCCACCCTATGCATATACTGCATGACAACTCAGATGGTAGCTAGTGTACAACCCGCGACCTCCCTAATGCGAGTTAGCTATGTAACTGTTTAACCAAGCAGTGTCTGGATAGAGAATAGTGAAGAAGGGGGGAAGTCGCACTGTACGTCCACGGTTACGTGAGAATTTTGAAATCAATCTTAAAAAATGTCATTTGCCTCTACCTGTGTATATTTTAACCGGCACACTGAGTAGAGTGCGCCCAGCAAAATTAGTATAGGCTGTTCATGGTAAAGTGGGCGTGGGCACTTTTGAGTTCCTAGTTACTTTTTCCTTTCAGCCATTTTTTATCCTTTAACCACCTTTTTAAACAAATATTGCAAGCAGGTGTTCGGAATTATTTATACGTATTGTGCCAAAAATTTTCAGAAATCCTCTGGAAAGCATTTTTGTGACAAAATTCAGATAAATGTACGGTTTTTGTGCACCATTCTTCCTTAATAATGGGATGGAGCTGCGTGACCCAGGTCAAGAAGCGAGGGAGCGATATGGGCGACACAAACATGCATGCCTAGCGCCTTATCGCTTCCTACGTGCAAGGCTTGCAGTGTTTCCGTCGTGACGCTGCACTGTACAAATTAGATCTGTAATTATGGGGTTTTATTACATGCTATGAAATCCCACAGATTAAACTACGCCTGTATGGTTGTAATTTTCTCTTACCGCTTAAGAAAACCGCATACGCAAGCTTTAAAAATGCGATATTTGACAATTTTCACGATTTTTTTCCTCGAAGAATACACTTAATACGACAAAAGTAAAGCAATAAGGGCATATATAGTTTTTTTTTTTTTTTTTAATCTTTTCTGAGAAATGTCGTATTTGCAGAACATTTATTTATCGAGATATGCTAATTCGTGCAAACAACTATTTCACACAAAATGTTTCAGTCCATCCTCGACGCTGAGTAAGAAGCTGTAGCAGAGAACTAAAGTAGGTCTACTCGCTTTAAAACGACTCATTCTCGAGTCATGTATGATCTAATCATTCTGCAGATATAGCCCGTAATAGAACTTGAGTGAAATATACGAACACATTTAAACAACTATCTTTAAAGAGATAATCATTATTTTATAATTTTTATGACTACATTTTCCGATATTGGAAATTATTGAAACGTTTCGTGAAAAGATATTGTCAATACAAACATGTATGCGTGCGAAATTCGGAATAAGTATTGTATAGCGCATGATTTATGAATGCATTTTTATTTATTATGGAAGGTACTTCAAAGAAAATATCTTATTACTTAGAAGTGTGTATGAAAATTAATTAAAAATATTGTAATAGAAATATAAATTTAACTGAAATATCTATTATATATGTATTTGTTAAAAATTCATAAAGAGTGGACAAGACATTCGTATATACGTCCATAGTTGTTTCACAATACCGAAACGGAGCAATGACGGCAACTATGTCTGAGTGCAAGTGTGTCCAAGGAGGGAGAAGGGAGGGGTTTATCACTATAGCCTTCAGCAACATTAACCTAAATAAACCAACTGTTGACGATCTTATTTCTCGGTGCAATCCGAATGTTTTCATTACAGCAAACAAGCATTGCCCGCAACAAATGTGCGATTACATTGAAAACGGCAACAGTTAGCTCGCCCAAACCAGCGCGGCCCGCGGGAGCGGGACAGCAGCGCCTGGAGGGATATGAGAATACCCATACCAGAACAGAATAGGACGTATTAAAATGGCACCAGTACCCAGCTGAAGGCCATAACTGGTATCTGTTACTTGAATTAAAAATACATTTATAAAATAGCCGAAACTTACATTTGTCGCGTTATAACATTTAAAAACAAGTCAAATTTTAAAACAGAGGCTTAAAATTATTTCGTTAGAGTTTAAAAGAAGAGTTACGTTATAATTTTAAAATGTCGAAAGTTAAAATTCCTCTGCCTCCACCCTTGAACCCTCACCCCTCCATCCTCTCCTGAGACAGGGGGGCCGATGGTTGTCGTCGTTTTGTGAGGTGTCCGTCGTGTGCTTGATATCTATGTCGGTGTTGTGTTGGTATCAGTGTAATGTTGTTTGAGTAGGTGTCGTAAAGTGTATCCAGACCAGGGCGGGAATTTTCAGCGCGTTTTCTGGCGAAAGCGGGAAAGCTGCGGGATCCCGCCAAGTGCGCTGCATGCTCTCGTTTCCCGCGCAACGCTAGACGGGAACTTGTAGTTAGCAAAAATCGTGTTCTTGTACCCAGTGCAGTACGATCAGAATCACACGGATTACAAGAACAACAGGAAGAAGGACCACATATGAACAGATATTGGGAAAGAAGTACACGAACCCAGTAAGTGTAACAGCTTTTAATATTACATGTAAGGAAGCATACAATGTAAGCAAGGATATCATTACCGATAATTAGGGATAGGAAAATTTCGCGAATTCATTTGAGGACAAGATAACGTCAAACACGTGTACACTGAAGTTACATTTACAATTGGAACACATTTCATAAGACATGTCCTGGACGTCTCTCAGCCAATAGCAGACTTGCAAGGAAACACACAGCGAGTGTCATACTGCCAGGTGTGGAGTAACATTGGTTACTCTCTGGAGCAGCAGCCAATGAACAAACATGTGAGGCACGAGTGTACACAGAACTGTGGAGTCTAGTCAACAGGTCACTGAACTCGCGAATTTTCCCTATCCCTACCGATAAGTCTTAATATTTCGTTGGAAACATTGTCATTCGAAAGTATATATAAAATGCCTCTCATATTTCCTTAATTCAGGCATTAAGTGTATGGTACTCTTCGCACAACATCCTTTTTTTGTTAATTTAATGCCCCATCGCTGCAGCAACTTGCTTCTTCATCTGACGACATTGTCAGCACATAACTACACTCACCGGTGCACTGACAAAATTCCCGATGGAACTGGCGCTGACCTCTCCAAACTTCCGTCTAGGTGGCCGATACCTATAAACAGGTTATACCTAAAGCACTGCTTCCTACTCTTTAAGTTAACTCCTACAAAGCAAAGATCTAAATCGACTCTGTTTCTTCAGGATCCACCGGGAACTTTGCAAATTTCTCCTAGCCGTCATACTGGTCCGAAAAATAAGAGTTTTCTATTCTACTCACACTCACACCTGGCGCGTCCGCGCGCTTGTCCTTTCACAGACAAAATGTACATATATTTAAGCATGACGGCATACCCTTTTCTAGTTTACGCGGCCCAGTGCGCTCGATTGGTGCAGAACTTAGATTCGGGCAATGACCGGTAAGCCGGACTCATTCCCTTCCTCCTCGTCCCCCGGACGCAAAGGGCAAGTCATACCACACTAAAGTCTTTCGTTGCATTCTCTTTCACACACACACTCATTCAATTCATGCTGCCCTTGACCACTCTCGTGATCCTGTCTTCCGTCTCACTCCTTCAGGAACGTCGTTCCCACCGGCGCCGCGCACTGAAAGCGAATCGCTCTGCTTCTGGTGTGGGTGCTTACAGTTCCTGCCAGAACAGTTCCCGCCAGAATTTCCCGCCCCATTCCCGCTTCGACAGGTCCCGCGCCGGTTTGGGAGAGCCTTTAGAGAATTGCCCTACGATACAACTTTTGTTTATTTGTATCATGTGTTCCATATTCTGCTACCCAACACTAACATTACGTTCTATGGCACATATATTTACACATAAAGGGGCACCAATTACTGGTTCTTAAACGATGACTGTGGGTACAATATAAAATACTCTTACAAGAAGCCTGAGGGGAGTATCCGAGATCATAATGGACGGAGGTATTAATAAAAATAAAAGAACTCAACTTGATTTTTAACGTATTCACACAGCTATTTACTGCATTAATCTATCTATCTCCACTGTTACTATTTTCAATTCTCAGTGAGCTCAATATTTTATGCCTTTTTTAACTCTATCGTTGTTAACATCTCTGTTTGGTTATAGTCATACTCATCATTAACACACTTTCTGTTTGTCTATTGCCATCATCTGTAATGTTCTTCACTCACGCATCTAGTCGCAATATTCGCTGCGTCGATGCTCGCACTGGGAGACCCGCCGTACTTTTATAGGCGCTGGCCTTAATATGGAATGTTCGTCACACCCCGAGTCACGCTGAGAGAAATGAAGACAGTAAACAACTAGAAAATTTTTCAGATAAACGCAGAAATTCAATTTGCTGAATTTCTGGAGAGTGTGAGCCACAAATGATTTATCGCGGTGGCAAGCTTTTCGTAACAAGATGTGCATGTATTGGATTATCGCTCGCCTGACATTCTGAACATCCGCTGTGACTCGCCGCCACTATCATATAACTACTAGAAAGTGCATCTGCATGCTGGGAAGGCGTCCAGATCTGTGCTGTATTTCAAAGTCATGTTCTTCAAAATACTGTATGCACTGGGCTATTCGATCTTCGGGGTTCTTAAAGTTTAGTAACAAGCATAGTGAAACATGGTCGGTTCTTAGAATAAAATGTCTGCTATCAAGGTAGGGGTGGAAGTGTGAAATTGTCTTCACCATGGCAAGAAGCTCCCTGCATGTAACATGGTAATTTCTCTCAGGCTTGATAAAATAACATACAGAAACATTCTAGTGGTCTTTCCTTCCATCCTGAACCTGAGATAACACAGCTCCAACGCCTACATCACTAGCATCAGCGTCCAAAATGAACATGCCCTCACTCTTCGGGAAACCCAGAACTGGTGAAAACATCAGAATAACATTTAGCTTACTTAAAACATCTTCACACTCAGTGGTACAGTGAAATTTAATTATATTCTTAAGTCATTTCATATAGTGGCTTGGTGATCGTGGCGAACCCAGGTACAAATCGACAGTAATAGGAACATAATCCCATAAAACTTCCCACTTCAGTTTTGTCAGTTGCTGATGGCCAATTTCTTATTGCTTTGGTCTTCTCGGGGTCTGTTCATATTTCATGGGCCGACACTACACGTCCCAAGAATTTATTTTACTTTGGAACATGTGGCAATTCTTAGGAACCAGTTTCAAGTTGGCTGCGGCCAATTTCTGGAATACAGAGTCTAAGTGTGATAGACGCTCTTCAAATATCCTCCCTGTCACGACAATTACATCTAGGTTAACCTGACAGATACTTTAAGGCAAGACGTTTTCCATCAGGCGTTCGAAGGTGACAGGGGCATTACATAGTCCAAAAGGCGTAACTTTGAACTGCCAGTTTCCTTTCCCTTGGACACAAAATGCAGTCTTCTCTTGGTACTCTGGGGCCACCTCGAATTTGCCAGTACCCACTCTTCATGTCCAAAGTGAAAAATTGTGAACCTACTAATATGTCCAATGTATCATCTATCCTTGCAAGTGGATTAGAATCTTTCTTTGTCACACTATTAGGCTGGCAATAATCTACACAAAAAATCTGACAGTCATCTTTCTTCTTATCAAGTAAAATGGGCGACGACAGCAGACTAAAAGATGGTTCTATCAAGTCTAACGCCCTCATTTCCTTCAGGATTCCTTCATCTGCCTCATGCGAAACTAGTGGCAGTCGTCTTGATGGCTGTATTATGGGCCTGGAATCTCTTGTATGAATGTGGTGACAAGTCACATCAGTTCCTCTTAGTCATTTGGTCCACAGGAGAAGGCATCGCTATTTCTCTGCAGTAATTCAGAGACAGACATCTTCTAGTGCCAGTTAATGTTTTCTCTTGTCCGTTCTAGTAGTTCATGCAGTACTTCTGGTAGAGGACATGCTATTTTTTCTTCTCCAGAATCTTCTGGAACATTTGGAAGTATCTGTGTGACCTGCTTGCAAATTCCTATCATAATTCCCCCCTCAAAACGAATTACACTAGTGGACAAATTTATCATTCTAACAGGAAAACTATCAGAATAAGAAGAGTCCAAAGTCCTTCCTACAAAGACATTACCTAGTAGGATGCCAAACCTCTCTGATGGCTCAATTAGAACCAAAGGCCTGACAAATTTTGCTTGGCATCTGCCTGTAATTACAATTTTACTAGAAGCGGGCAGCACAGTGGGTTGACCACATACTACTGGGCAGCTAATTGGAGAGGACAAATCATCACCAACTCTGTACTCCCACCATTAGCACACGAAGTTGAGTATCGATACAGCACCCCATTCTGCATAGTAAATCAAGCCCCAAGTACATTTGTCCTCTATTTCTGCTATGTAAACATTGTGCTCTTTGCTAAGGTCACCAAGCTTCAAGATCACTTTTCTCTTGCTTCTTACTAGTGTGGTCTTGCCTGTTACTGTAGTCAAATAACATTGTTCCATGCTGTCGTTGGGCGATCGCTGGGGGACAGGACCGAGGATTTCTGATCTTACTACTGTTGTAGTCGCTCTGGTATAGACGATCGTCTAGCAAGAAACATCATTCAGGCTCCCCTCCACCAGTATTGCTTCCCAATCATGTTTCACTGGCCATACATGTAAGAACATTGGGGTCTTCCCTACAGTTTCCACCTACACCCCCCCCCCCCCAATATGGGTGTTAACAAGTTTCCAAATGTGCTGTTTTCTCATCTGCCTCTCGCTGCCTCTTTTCTCGTTGCTGCTTCTGTTATTGTAGGCAGTAAACACTCAGGTGCCCCAGCTGTCCACATGACCAACACTCCGGCTGTTTATGTGGGGGGGGGGGGGGCGAAGCTCAGTAGGGCCGATCCTGGGAGCGATGTCCTTCACAGCCATCTGCAACTCCTTAAGTGTCTTCTTCATACTGTCTTCATCGTCTTCATTCAGGGTCACTGCCCAAACAGGACGTCGGGGTGCGGCCCCCTGTCTTACTGACTCCACCTGCTGTGCTCAGACCAGGGTGTCCTACATGTTGTGGGGTGCAGCCAGATATACCACTTGCCATACCTCCGTGTCGCAGATGGTATTGATGAAGAAGCTGACTGCGATGATGTCGCGCGCCTCCTCGGAGCACCCTTCCAGAGATAGGTGAGAAAGCTCCATAATGTCTTGCCATAGCTCCTGTAGCGGCCCTCTTGTTCGTTGGGTGCGGCTTCGCAGTTGGGCACGGTGGGCATGTCGCAGGTATCGGTCGCCGAAATGTAGTTCCAAGGCCGATACTTGTTTGGGGTACTCCAGTAGATGTAATTCTGGCAGAGATTGCAGTATGCTGAGTGCAGGGCCTCTCAGTACAGCCACGATATAGTAAGCCCGCTGTTGGACTGACCAGCCATTCAAAGTGGCGACTATTTCAAACTGGTGTTGGTACTCCCGCCAAGAAGTCTGGCCATAGTAAGAGGCGGGCTTAATTTAGACCTCCTTCGCCACTGCTGGCTGCCCGACACCAATTCTGCAAAGCCGCTTGCTAACCTCCGAGGTCGCTGTGTTAGTGCCGGCTTGTACTGCTTTTCCACTTTCCTCGGCTGTCGATGTGGTGGTAGTGGAACTCCGCTACTGAGGAAATTCATGCCATTCCTTGGCTGATGCACTCATTTTCTGTTTCATTTCATTCTCGACACTCATTTTCTAGGCTCCTGGATTTTGATCCACGTCATGGATTTCTTCTCCAACGTTTTGGCAGTCGTTGCAGCTGCCATCATCAGGGAACAACACATGACCAATTGGTCAGGTATTGTTCCCTGATTATGGCACCTACACAGACTGCCGAAACGTTGGAGAAGAAATCCACGACGCGGCTCAATCCCAGAAGCCTAGAAATTGATGACAATGGCAGTGAAAGCTTGGGAACTATTTTCGTCTTGACATTGCCCATTCCTTAATTTATACTGTACATTTTCTCACCAGTGCTGTTAATTCTTGTATTCACTAACTTGCTAATGCCTTCTATTTTCGTATCTTCGCGATTTATTTTCTTGTTTACATATTTATTTACACAATTTAAATTTTCAATTACAGAACTAATTAGATTATTTCCAGATTCATTCAGTCTCTCCTTTACACTACCAACTTGATTATTTAAATCTTCTTTTAAGCTACTTACACTTGAGTTTACACTAACCATTAGGCTACCTCACCCGTCAATTTATGCTCGCTGTGCTTCCAGTTCCGCAGACATTTTTCTTGATAACATTCACTGCGACAGTTTTACAAAACAGTCATTAACATTTGGGCTTAAAGTTAATAAAATTTGTTTTAAAACCACTTATTACTAGCCTATTGCCTAACACAATTTGCGCCGACCTCCGTGGCGTAGTTGGTTGCATGCCGGACTTACGGCACGGGGTCCGGGTTCGATTCCAGGGTAAGGAATGGGTGTTAATATAAGTTAGGTTATTAGTTAGTCTGTAAGCCGCCCCCTACTAAGCTTTACAGCATAAAACCGGGGGACGTTAACAAACCCGTTACTATCACAACTACAACATTATTTGCAGTTAAATGCCTGCAGTCCACTTCTGACACCAGTGTTCCAAGACGCCTGAGTATCCGAGTTCATTAGGGATGGAGGACTCAATAAAAATAACTAAACTTGATTTTTAATTTATTCACACAGCTGTAATTTGCATCAATAATCTATGTATCCTCGCTATTATTCTTTTTATTTCTCAGTGATCCCAATATTTGTCTATTTTAACTCTTACAAAACATATTTTTTAATGTCTCTGGTATAGTCATACTCATCATTATAGACCATTCACGGTAAAGGGAGCACTTTTGAAGACCCTTTCAAATGTATTACCCTCTAATAAATATATTTTTTACAGCATCAGACGTTAACTTCTGAGAGTTATGAAGTATACACACTGTGTTTATTAGTCATATTACAATATTTATGTTAAAAAGTGGCAGAAAGTTAGAAATTAGTTGAGAGGAAAATTTTAGCAGGGCCTTAAAAAGTGCTCACTTTACCGTGAACAGCCTATAACACACTTTCTGTTTGTATATCGTTATAATATGTAATGTCTTTCACTCATTCATCCCGTCCAATAGTCCAGCCTGCAGTCATACTCTTCACTTCTCTGATGCACTCAGTCGCAGATTTTCCTCCCGCTGGTCACTTCTCTCGCCGCTCGTTTCGCTCGTCCGTCTATCGCTGAAACTCCAGTCACTCATCCATTAAACAACTGCCAGCTCGGAGGCCCGGCGCGCTTTATATAGCCACAGGCCTTGACCTGGAATGTTCGCCCACACCCGAGTCTAGCTGAGAGAAACAAAGTCAGTAATCCAGAGCATTCTTCCGATGTCTCAAAGACACCCGATACCCAAGGCCGGGAGCGATACGCACTCTGATAGGCATAAAAGTCACGCTTTGTAAACATTCCTTTGTGGAAAGCCGCCGCGTCTCAGCTGCAAGTGATAGCGCGCGCATATCCATAAGTCATCCTGCTACTCTGTCCTTCACTTCTACTCGTTCGCGCGGGACAAAACAGCAAGCACGTAACACTATGATATATAATTTGAAAATATGAATATAATTGTTTTATTGAGACTTTGTTTTGAAAATAAGAATATATTTTGAAATATTAAGTCATTTATTTGTCTGTTTTTGATGTCAATATTTGCATCCGATAGTCAAGGGTATGGCCTTTTATTTATTTGAAAATAAGATTTAAGGAGGAACCTTCTAGGCGTCATACGTATTAGTTGTATGCGAACGCATATTACGGAAATTGAAGCTTGAAGATTCTCCCTCTCGCTTTCAGACTTGATGACGTCTGTGGGAAGAAACTGATTAACAGAACTTCAGGACCAAGACGTTGTAAGCAAGGGTAGGCGGCCGCAAAGATCCTGCTTGTAGTATTGAGAACATAATATTGTGCGAATGATTTAATCTAGTGTCCTAGTATTACTGAAAGAAAAAAAAAATTCTCTTATAGTTTTACTATTGCTTGTTTTCCAGACAGTAAAAAATAAGTAGGTACGTATTTCTGGCCCACTTCACAAAGTACTTATGCAGCTAAATATATTAAAGAAAATTATTAGATTAGATTAAAGATTAACTTTATTATCTTTTACATTATTTAGAAGTTACAATGCTTAATGTGATGTGATACTATCTCTCGAATTTTATCTAGAATACTTTCACTTTTTGTTACCATGATTCACTAATTACATTTACAATAATGTAATGCATTAACAACATTAAAAACGAATTATATAATTATTTAAACATTATTTTAGCTTTTTAATCATTTAGGCCTACTGAGACACCATTATTTACTTTATTGTAATACATAGCGTGCTCAGGTAGCAATCTATGAATAACACATGATAAATGTTTGCGATGTGATTACACATATCTGACATGATCCTGGCCCGATATCAAATGAAATAATATAAAAATGAATAAGAATATGAGTTAATTTTTAAAATTACAAATTTCCATCAAATAGTGGCATTTACAAGTCACACTATTATCAACTAAATAACAAATTTTTAGACAAGAGCCAATGCACATGAAAAAATATTGGAAATGACAACCTCACAAATAAGTACTTATAATATCTGTGTTATTTTGTTGCTAAACTCGTTGACAAACGTAATCAGTTATTTACTATTAATCCTAAGTAATCTTTATTTTCCATCCACCAAATTGCAAAAATTAATAATAATAATAATAATAATAATAAACACCGGAATAAAGTTATATTAATATGATTTAGTAAAATTAATTTAGATACTATTCTTAATACACTGACCAATAAGATTATATCTCATTAGCTATGTTTCGAATCATATAATAAATAATAATAAATTCTAGCCATAATTCTGCTTTTCGCATGTTGCATTATCCGCTTCGTTCCGAGTGCTATGAAGTTGACGTAAGTAAAAAAATTTAATTTTGTCACTCTAGCTTACTTTAGATGTAGGACTCTAATGTTATACGTAAGTGTGTATGTCGATCATGTATTAGTATTACATGTTCATTAACTATTTGAATAAAATATGATTAAAACGCCGCGTTTTTTCATTTAAAGCACTGTCATAAATTGCAGATTTAATTGAAAGGATTGTTAAGTATCCCGATTTTGTATACGAATTCAGTATGCTATTCCTTAAATTGGTATACCTAGGGGCTACTTGGTTTTTCCATTTAACGGATATTACAGAATCGTGAAATGAGAAAATGCCAAATCGTGAAATCATGGTTATAAACCTTTCTTTAGCTTTAGAAATATGCACTGGAATGAACTTGGGGATTTTCGGAGACAATTAAGCCATTTTAAAAATAAGTGTATGACTTGTTGAATACAAACCATTTATACATGACCTCCCGTAGTACTATTTGTTTACCAAATTTGGTAGTAATTGGTTCATTTTTTGGAAACATATATAAAAACATTATTTTCTGAAGTGATGCTATCTTACAAAATGGCCGAGAAAGGGAATGCTATTTGTTGATATCATATTTGATGTTTGCAAAAGATACGGCAGACCAAATAGTCAAACAGTGTGGTAGGTATAGAAAATTAACGTAACATAATTATACAACAGCCATTTTGAAAATAAACGCCCAATACATTAAAATATCATATATTTACATAATCTATAACACATAGTATTACATGCCAAATTTAGAGGGAATCGGTTGTGTAGTTTCCGAGATATGATGTAAAAACTTTATTTTTTCATGAAATGCTATCTTATAAAATTGGGGATTAATAACAATATCTGTATTTGATTTCAATGCTTACATTACGCACTGTCACCATACCAAATTATGTTTAAATCGGTTAAACGGTAGCTAAAACATGACATAAGCGCCTAAATTTTAAAATGGATAATATCTTGAAAATAAGCATACGGACTGGTCTAAAACTTTGTAAGTCAGATGTTCCTATTAAGTACTATATGTGTACCGAGTTTCATGAAATTCGGTTCATGGGTTTAAAAGTTCCTATAGGGAAACACACAGAAACACACGCCTAAGACACACACATACACACAGACAGGAAAGTAATGTCATAAACCTATCTTTCCTTCGAAAAATATGATAAAAACGAATTTATTTACTGAAATGAGATCACTTACATTAACGCAAGACACTATGAGTAACTTCAAGAAATTTTAAAAATCATAGCATGAAATCTTTTCGCAGTTAAAAAAATTTCTCAAAAGAAGTGCACATTTGTATATTTTTAATTTGTAGCAGTCTAAAATTTTTGTAAAATAAATTTTGCTAAAATACCTTTTAGTAATTCTTGCTAATTTTCTGTAGATATTGTCGTTAATTTTATTTCTACGCCTCCCAAAAAAATGTGACGTATGCATTCCAAATAGCAAATATTATGAGATCTGAAATTTTGTTATGCGAAGAAGAATGCTTACAATTACAAGTAATTTATATAATTTTAACGACATTTCGTAAAAATTATAAAATAATGAAGTTCTTGGTGAGCAGCGCAACCATAAACACAGTAGTTTTTATGTTAACCAGAGAAGCTACTAAATAAACCCCGCTCTGGCTGGACCACTTCGTAGATTACCAACGATGGACGTCTTTTGACAATGTCTGATTTTAAACAGCCTCTTGTTTTCCAGTCTATGGCAGTAAAGACGCATTTAAAATGTAATAGCAAGGCCATGATGCACGAACGTAGTGCATGCAACATGCATATTGTTCAGGTGAACGTCGAAGTTAATTCGAGGACGTACTGATACTGTCAGTAAAGTATTCTATGCAAGAATGAAGAAGGGGGGGGGGGGCAGCAAGAGATAGAGGGACAGAGAGCGCAGAGAGAGAGAGAGAGAGAGAGAGAGAGAGAGAGAGAGAGAGAGAGACTGTATGAAAATCAATTGACACCGCGCTTTTCCAAGTCACTGTTCAAACCATTCGTACATAAAAATTTATCTTCGAACGTTCGTGGTAAACTTTTAAAAGCCCTCACATTTGCAATAATAATCTATATAATATAATTTTAGCCTTGGGCGATAACTTCCGAGTGCGGTGGAATCTACATGCTACCGTTTTTATTACTTACATGGTAATATTTATTTAAAAGGTGGTTAAAAAATAAAAAATTGCTATTATAAAAAAGTAACTAGCGTCTCAAAAGTGTTTACTTTACCGCGAACAGGCTGTAACGCACTTTCATCTCCTGAGTTGTTTGTCGTCGGTTATCGCTTGCGGGCTCGAAGAGGTGGAGGAGGAGGAGGGTAGTAACCTTGAAAAGGGAACCCAGACGGCCCGACCTCGTAAGTCACGTGTCTTGACTCGTGGCTCGTTATCAGCCGTAGATACCGCAGGCTCTCAGCAGATTAAATTAACTTTTAGCCCTGAAAGTCACGTTTTCAGTACAGTTGCATATGTATTTATCTCTGACGCTGTCGCCGTGAACCGACCCTTTTAGGCGTGCTTTTTTTTTCTGTTAAACATAACAAGTCGGTATATGTAATCCAACTTAATACCCCGCATGTAAAAACACGTGACAAGATGTGGGGTAAAACTGTGCCTGTCTGTAAATGGGAATTAAAAAGTCGAAATACGCAGAATATTTGTAACACTGTGGTTAACTTAGAGTACTGTATTATGGAATAAATTAAACTTTACCTTAATATCTTATATAACTTGTATTTTTTTGTTAAATATGAATAAACAACAGCGAGAGCAGCGACTTATTGGCAACGGCCGGTAAGAAATAGTTCACCGTTAAAATATTATTAACCTAGTTTTTTAGTATACTATTTGTAAATTAAACGATGTCTATTGAAATATTTATATATTTAGGTAGCCCCCATAGCAACATATCTCATTTTTACAGTTTAAAATAACAGCGGAAAATATCGTGAGTAGGCTGTAATATTTCCTGCACTGATTGATTCAGTGACATTTCCCACTGATTCGTCAGTCATTTTTTCTACTGTTTTCTCCGTGGCTTATTTTTTGACTGATGGGCCAGTAAAACATTTGAGCAACTTGCTCCATCTCTAATTATTTTTGACTTGTGTATCAGTGAAACTGCGTGTAAAAATGACCGTCTAACATCGTTTAAAAATGGCCGCTAAACAACGTGTATCAAGTGAAGTGACAACGAATAAACGAATAAAACTAATACAAAATACTTTCTGAAATGTGTTTCGTCTTTTAAAAGGCCATTTTACGAGGTAATATGAATCCACAGCCTTTCATTCCGTTTTTACATCTTTCGTTTCGATTCCATGTAATAGTCACAGCGCTCTGTAAGGTTTTAACTGCATTTAATGTGGCGAAGAGAGTGTACTCATAGATACTATTCGTTTAGCAATCCTAACGGTACCAATCAAACCAAACACGAAAAGTATGAGCATACAACTTCGAACTATACGATTCCGTAGCGGAACTGTAAAAAATATTTTTTCCACTTACGTTTGAAACTTGGCGTGGTAAAGTGGCAAGGCAACGGCCTTGAGTTGTAAGGTCCGCCAGTTCAATCCCAGCCACCTACGAACTTTTTTTTACTGCTTTTAATTGCGGTAAATTGCACAATATGAATGGTAAACTATCGTAAATATGTTTATTTAACGTAATTATTTGCCTACATTCAATAAAACAATATTTAATTCCCCACTACAGTCGGCCGTCACTTATTTAATCAGTGAAATTGTTTCACGTCATTAATTCAGTCAGTGAAATTTTTTTCACTGAAACAATCAGTGATTTTCCACTGATTTAGAGTAGTGAATTTCACTGCGAATCAGTGGTTTCTCACTGATTCGAATTTAGAGTGTAGCAGTGGTATTTTTATAGGCTGATATAAGATGTGTTTATTTGACAGTTAAGGCAGATTTCCACCTGCCATCTTGGATTTGTGGAATTTTTGCCATACTTTGGAAATACAATTTTGTATTATGTTCTTTGGAACGACAGAACACAGAGCATTGCTTAAGTGCATTATCTGAGGTCAGTATTTCTTGATGACTGTCGATATCGTCACCTTTTTAATCGTTCGCAAGAAATAATGTCCCGTTTCGTCTTGACAGTTACCAGCTAAAAATTAATAAATGTAGTGAAGCTGTGGCAATTCGATAACGTTTGGGAAGCTTCTGAAATAGAAGCTTTGGCGAAAAATCGATAAATCCAATATGGCGGGTGAGAATCCGCATTAACAGATAATTAAAAAAAAAAAAGTTTATTTTGTGTTCACTTTGATAACAATACGCCGGATTTTTTTATAGGCTTTCAGGCAAAAGTGAATTATAAGGGTGCTGACTTCTGGTGGTCTTGGCTGAAAAAAAAAAGGGGGGGGGGGCGGCGATACTGCCGCTTCACTATTCCCTAGCGTTGTGAAACTATAGCTTTCACATAATAAAGCGCATGCTTGCGTGTATGTATGTTTAATGGCCACGGACTCTGTCCTGCTCCCCACAACAATACAGTGCGTTATTGCCACACACGGACACCGTCGCCCTTGCCAGTGTTGCCAGACTTAGTGAAATTTCACTACATCTAGTGTTTTTGAGTGCATATGGGATTAAGCGAAAACTTTTGACATTCTCTAAAAATGTACTGATTTTTTGCAGTTTTCATTTTATACATAAAATTTTTACCCTTCTGGGATAAGTCGTTTCTCACTTAGGTTTTAATTTTTTTACTTCAATTGTTTTATCAACCCATCGCCAGTTTTCATGGTTTTTAAAAAGTGTGTAACATTTTATTTCAGTTTCAGTAAGTGTTGTATTATATGTAAACATTTTAATTGTGTACAATTTAGTGTACATTTACATCAAATTTGTATAGTAAAAGAATGTTTTGATAGATAATATCCAAACTGTGTTGTTATGAATGACTTGTTTATGTTCATCGAAAGTATTAAAATGTTAATGAAAATTAGCGAAATTTGATAGAATTCTGTTTTAAAAAATGGGCTAAGCCTAGTGAATTTATTCAATTTGATCTGGCAACACTGTTCGTTGCGCGCTTCTCCCTGCTCGAAGTTCGTTTCCCCGCGGCAGCGAGGGGTCGGTGCGCGTGTCACGTGACCAGGTGGTGGACGACGCCTGCTTCACGACGCGCCAAATCCGCCTCCCGCCCGCGTCATTCGGAGTCGCCAATTAGAGCGGCCGCCCTAACAGCGACGCCGGACCACGGATGTAACAACCTCGGCCCCGCGTTTTCCACTCCAGCTGCAGCGCCGCGCCGTGGCGACGCCATTCGCGTTCCTCCAGTGCGCGAACCGTAGAGAATGTACGTGGCGTTAAGGTGGTTCAGTCCCCGCCATCTTGGATTTTCACTATTTTTATCATAAGTTCCATTTAAGAACATTTAATTAAATTCTTCGCATGACATGGCATAAATAATAACTCTAAAGCTTAATCAACATATTACATTTTTATATAATTTATAATTTTTTCACTAGTGATTAAAGGCAAGAAATAAAGATTTTTTTTATTGCTTTCGGTTACAGAAATGTACCTGGCAACAATAGTCTAGCAATACATGTTCTTAGAACATGTGCAATGTTATGCCCTACGCTTTGTCGAAGCCCAAAATAAAATGCAAAGTATGTGATGCAATTTAGGACGAAAATTCCAAAAATCCAAGATGGCGGGGACTGATCCACCTTAAAAGCTGTTTACGATAAATCGAGCACTTTTTAAATCAACCTTAGAAAAAAATCACTGCCCGTACCTGCATTTAATTTAACGGGCATATTAAGTGGCATGCGCCCAGTAAAGTTGGTAACGATGGATGAAAAATAGTTCCTTATCTTAACGTCGGGGCCAAAATAAATACTCGAATTTGGAACAATGCCAGTGCAACCGCACGCAGTCAGTATCCCTTCCCAATTTTTATTTGAAATTACATCACTAATTACTTTGTCGGAATACATTCTCGATTTCGGATAAAAACAAAAGGAAAGGAATATAACAAATACGAAAAAAACAGGACAGTACATTTCGTACCTACAAAACGTTTATTAACAAAATAAAAAATACATAACACAGCCACAGGGCGCCGGCACGAAGTACATAACACATAATCACGAATCTTACCTTGTTTTGAGGGATGTATCTGTGTTGCATGTTTATTATTCTTTACGATAGTTAACAGTTTTGATGATGTGTTTTTGCAAATTTCATCCTGACATGTATCGAAGGCGCATTCGTTCTTCTGGTTACTACCCTAGGAAGGTTTATCGTAATATTGTGTCTTTTACTAAGGATTTCAATAAAGATGATAAGCCTTGGACAATGAGGGGTGGAGAAATTTAAAAAAAGCAGCTATATCTGTACGGGTTTTTGGAAATAGTTATAATTTTTATACGTGCCATAAAGTTTTGTTAGTTTGCAATGCACGATATAGGGGGGATCCTGGCAAACGCAAAAAAAAAATAATTTATTCAGTTACTGGAGTGCTGAAGGTGACTTAAGTTATGACAGAAGGGAAAGGTACACGTACTACAATTTTGGTACCATGAGAATGCTTACACTTAACGACATTTTTAAACTGTTAGGTGACCATTTGTAATAACTTAAATTATTTATTGCGCTTTCTGTCTTTATAGTTCATCGAAGTGTGTAAATAAGCAGTTTTTTTTACATTTACTTTTCTAATAATAGCACCGTTTTACTTTACTGACGCATGAATAAAGTGATGAGGCCCATGGTAATGTAAATTTTTCATAAGGCGGAAGAATACACAACGTGCATACAAGTATATCTCAGGCAGGGCTTTCAAAAGTGCTCATTTTACCGTGAACAGTTTATGACAACTCTGATTGCCGGCCAAGAAAAACATCAACGCATCATTGAATGAGTTGCCGTATCACCACTTACTCTTCGCAGGGAAAACTTTTCTTTAATTTTACCGGGGCCACGGTGGCTGAGCGGTTAGAGTGCTCGCCTCCCACCAAGGCGAACCGGGTTCAATCTCCGGCTGGATCACCCCCGGATTTTCGCACGTGGGAATCGTGCCTAATGATGCCTCTAGTAGGCGGGTTTTCCCGGGTATCTCCCGTTTCCCCCGCTCTTGCATTCCGGCACTGCTCCGTTCTCACCTCATGTCACCCTCATCAGCTCTCAAGACCTCGCTGTTAAGAGCAGCCCAAATCTCTCAACTGAACTTTAATTGTACCAACAATCAGATAAGTGGATTAATAAATCATATATTCTGTGGGAACTAAATAATTGTAGGGGAGGCTGGAAGAACGTCGCACGTTTTTAGTGGGAAAACATTTAGTATAACTCGCTGAGTTAATCTGCGTTCTTAGTTAGTTTTCAAATGAACTCCTAAATAGCATGAAGATTGTTAGAAAGGCACGACTCACGTGATGCGTTCTTGGAAAATCGTTGCATGTTGTAAGTCAAACTTGGAATACTCTGTAGAAGTTATTCCAAACCAGTACTGCCTTCTTATTGGAAGAATGTCACTGCTAATGTTAAGATGATCAATGAATGATCCTGTGACACTCTGGAAGGGAATCACTCAACTTTCTTAGACTGCCTGTCTGATACGGTGTTTTTCCTGTCAATCCGACTAAGATTGATTTCAATGATCTACCGCGTTTGTATTCAGCACCGCTGCGTACTTATAAGGCGAAGAGAGAAATGACATAGACATTGCACAACACCTTACAAAACTAAAACATCGGGAGTTTTATGAACATAAACCGAATGTAGACAAATTAATTTAATACAATTCCCTTAAAAATAATAAATCACTCGTTTGATTTCAAGGTCGCATTCTTTATGATACTTTCACGTTCGCATTGCTTAATTTGTCAATTAAAAGCGTCTGAAACAAATTTTGATGTGAAAATATTTAATGCATATTAATGTGGGAAAATGTTGTTTGTTACAGTGGAAACATGATATATGCCACTTTCTTTTTATGCCACCCACGACGGTTTTTCTGTGTTTGGAATAAAGCCGCTCTCCGGTATAGTTGGTGTTTCCTTAAATACAATGTTTTTTTCTTTTTCAGCCACCCATACAATTATTCTTAATGACTCTTATAGTTTACACGCCTCAAGAAGATAAGTACTTTTTTTTGTAGAGCAAAATGTCATGTTCAGTATAATCTACGCTACTTGAAAGGCCAGATAATTCTGTATAAATAACTATTCAAACTCTTAAACAAAGGTTCCTTGAAAATTAAAATAACTGGCTTACTTAAATAACCTGATTCTTGCTTTTCAGGGCGACTATTTCTGGTGTTAAAAATCGTATCGGAGAGTATTAAACGCAAAATAATATTCTGGTTCCGGAGAAAAAGATACTAGTTTGTCCAGAGATAGCCGTCGTGTCATGGCTAGACAATTCGCATAGCAGAACGACGAACCAGGTCTCATGATGAACTCGAATTTTCGCAATGAGAAACGTGGCAGACGTTGCCATTTGTGAGTGGGTTTTCTCAAGGTACTTCTGTTTCTCCCACTACGTCATCCCGTCGCTGTTATTCCTCACGGGTCCACGGTGGCTCATCGGCTAGAAAGCTCGCCTCCCACCAAGGCGAACCGGGTTCAAACCCCGGCCGAGTCACTCCCGGATTTCCGCAAGTGGGAATCGTGCCTGATAAAGCCACTGGCCGGCGCGTTTTTTCGAGAATCTCCCGTTTCCCCCGGCGTTGCTCCATACATCGCTGCACCCTCATTGGTTCTCCAGACCACGATACGTCAATACATCTCCACTCCGTCTTCGTCTCAGTTGTTACGCGTCGTCCAAATCTATCCTTCTCAATCTTCCACTTCTAGTTTATTTCAAATTAACGTTCACACTGATTCGTCTGTAGCTAAAATATAAAAACGAACAGTCCTGTGGAAAAGCTAGAAAAAAAGGGGGGGGGGGCGGAGAGAGTACCCAAGTTACTGAGATGACATGAATACGGCATTTCCAAATAATTCGTTGAAGTTTATCTATAATTTTACAGACATAGCGATCAGAACACACAAAATCTTGCACGTGGTAAAATGTTCACTCAAAAACTGGAAGAAAAAATAGCTACTCAGTTTAGGCTTTGCGTTGGATGGCGAGCTTATAAATTAATATTTAGCTGTAAATACCAATGTTTGTGTTTTAAGTGGCCGCTTGACTAGACTATCAAATGGTGCGTATAGTTTTATTTAAGAAGATTTAATTAAAAAACTGTTCTCCATAGTTGAGTGCTCTCTGCTTACCAATAGTATTTAAGAAACGTTGCACAATTATATGTAAGATCTCTAAAGTATTTATTTTTGAGTTGAGATGAATATTATGGGGATTTTCGCAATTTTTTAGGACAACTGGTGTGGCTGTACAACCCACGAAGGAGAAAAGGGTACTGCCTGAAGTTACAGAAATTTAGGGAAGGCCCCTATCTGATTCTAAAGAATATCAATGATGTGGAGTTTCGAACTTTTCGTCAAGTCTCTCGGGCGAAGCCGATGTTTGTCCACATCGACCGACTGGCACTCTACGAAGGACCGATGATGTAGCAGAGTCTGTGTCCATGACGAACCGAGTTAGTTGGAGCTGCGCGTCCGTCAAGAAGCGAGGGAGCAATACGGACGACACTAACACGCACTTCTAGCGCCTCATCGCTCCTACGCACAAGGCGTGCAGTGTTTTCGTCGTGATGCTGTACTGTGTAAATTAGATCTGTAACAGTGGGGTTTTATTACACGCGATGAAAGCCCACAGATTAAACTACGTCCGTATCTTTGTACTTTTCTCTTGCCGCTTAAGGAAACTGCACAGGCAAGCTTCAAAAATGCGATATTTGCCATCTACACGATTTTTTCCCCAAGAATATAATAAATATGACAAAACTAAAATAATAGGAACATAGATAAATTATTGTTTTTTATTTTTTCTGGCAAAAAGTCGTATTTTCAGAACATTAATTTACCTAGATACGCGTATTCGCGCAAACAAATACTTCACAAAAAAAGTGCAGGCCCATATAACTCTCAAGGAGGGGACAGTGTTACAGGCATCTGCTCTGCTCTGCGAGCGTGCGAGGCACAGATGATTTATTGATGGGTGCGCGCTATCAATTGCAACTGGAGATGCAGCGACTTTTCACAAAAGAATATTTACAAAGCATGCCTGTTATGCATAACACGGAACGTGCCACTCGCGACCTTGGATATCGGGTGTCTTCGAGACATCTGATGAATGCTCTGGATTACTGACCTCGTTTCTCTCAGCTTGACTCGGGGTGCGTCGAACTTTCCAAGTCAAGGTCAGCAAGTATAAAATTGCGAAGGGCTTCCGAGCCGGCAGTTCTTGAGTGGATGAGTCGAGCGAAGGACGACGAGCGAGAAGAGAAATGAGTTAAGCAATGGATTTTGGCCGCGCCTGACGAACCCTCACCTGGCGATACAATTTGTCCCAAGGATCTTCTATAGCGTTACGATCGGGGCTCTGGGCGGACCAGTCCAATCGGTGAACATTGTTGTCGGCGTACCACTGCATAGTAACCCTTGAAACATGGCACCAGGCATTGTCATCCTGGAAGTAACACGGGTCTATTCCGTAAGAACGCCACAATTTTGGGAGCATTTCATTATCCAGAATGTTACACTAGGCCTCTGTGTTCATGCTACCATGGACAACCACCAGTGGTCCTACGCCGATGGCCGTGAAACAGCCCCACACTATCACTCCACCACCACCGAATTTCTTAGTTGGCACTTTACACTCCGGCAGAAGCCGTTCCCCGGGTAGACGTCACACCCATACACGTCCATCGGACCGGAATAATGTAAACCTTGACTCAACACTCCACAGAACCGATTTCCACGGTCCAAACATCACCTGAGTCGCAGAACATAATCGCTTGTCGTGATATGGGGCTTATGTACAGCTGCTCTTCCGAAATATCGAAGTCGGTGGGCCTCTGTACGCAATGTTCCAATGGAAACCGATACTTCTGTTGCTGCATAAAACTCCTATCGGATGGTAGTCGTGGGCTGTGCCCTATTTTTGACAATTTCACGTTAAGATTGGAGGTCGGCCAGAACGTGCAGCATTGGCACAATGCCCATCGACCTTCCACTTACGCAGGATGAATGCAACCGTTGATTTGGGCCTGTTTACCTTCCATGCAATCGCCCTGCTAGACAGCCCACTGAGATGGCAGCCCACAATCACGCCCTTATCGAAGTCTGATAGCTCTATATCTCGTGCCATCTCCTTGTCAACTGGTTCTACACCGGCCTGCAGCGTATGGCGGCCACACAAGTCAACTGCCGTACTGAATTACCTATCTTCACGGGTCCACCAACTACTTTCTGGCCAATAATGTATAATACTTAGTTTTTCCAATAGCATTTCATCGAGTGGAAGAGATTTGGTCGGCTCTTAACAGCGAGGTCTTGAGAGTCGACAAGGGTGATTAAAGTGAATATGTAGCGGCGCCGGAATGAAGGGGCGGGGGAAACGGGAGATCCCCGAGAAAACCCGTCGACCAACGGCATCGTCCGGCACGATCCTCACTTTTGAAAATCGATAACACGGCCGGGGATTGAACCCGTTTCGCCTTGGTTGGAGGCGAACATGCTAATCGCTCAGCCACCGCGGCCACCACATTTCATCGAATTTTCTCCAGTAGATATTAGTGTAAATACACCTGCTCTTCCATGTATCATCATTGTCTATTGATAAAGAGCTCAAACAGTTCTTTTGTCTCTTTGGATACTGAAGTAAGATAAACGAAAGTGGTTAGGAGGTAATTCATATTCGCGAATAGGTAAATAACCTAGCTTATTTATCAAATGCAAGGTCACTCGCTAAAAATCAGCGGTTGATGATCGCACGTTTGTCACCTTTGTTTCTCTATACTGTTAGAACGAAAGTTTGCCGCGTCTAACACATTACGCCCAAAGACGAGGAGGGGATGGGACCGGGCCGGGGGGGGGGGGGGGAGATCGATAGTGCTCCATGGGGAAGGGGGGGAGTTATGGTTTCCAAATCCCCCTGCCCCCTCTTCTGGAGGGGGGGGGATTTTTGTGCGAGCTTGATGGAGTCAAATAATAATTCGGATAATTTACAAAATCACTCATTTAATCTCAGGTTGAATTACAATAAATTATAAAATACTATAAGAATAAAATGTAGTTAGTTGCTTGAACAGAATCCTCAGAATGTTTCTACAAGCAAAAGGACAGTATATTATAGCTGAGATACTACTTTAGATTCAATTAGTTTATACTGTTGGATCGCGGCGGGTAGCTTTCCCTAACTGAATCGGCCTGCACTGGGAAACGAGTGTGCAAGCCGGTGTCTCCTGATCACCGGCTTGCAGACGCCCTGCCCTGGAGTCCGTCATGCCTGAGTATCGTTGAAAGTCCGGCTGACCCGGAACTGAACGCCTATTTATATGTGCCTATGATGACGTCGTTGCCACTCTGCAATTCGTCCTGCCCTCCACCGTCAGTGCCATGACCTCAACATCGTGGCCGACGTAGGGCACACCTACCGGGGTGCTGCAGGTTCGGGTCCCGGTGCTCGCAACAATATGTACCATAATTATCGTACGCAAGTTCATATACCCATTTGTCATGTACCCTCAAGTCTTAAGTCGCAAGTCGCAAGTCTTAAGCAGACTCGGAAGGTGCGAGCGAGCACCAGCCGGCATTTCCATACAACACTGTACCATAAATACAATATTCCCATTGCACTTGCCGGCATTCCCATACAACGTTGTACCATGAATACAACATTCCCATTGAAACTGCAGAACAGGATGTGCGAGCGAGCGCGGACAGGAACTAGCGAGCACATGCCGGTGTTCACAAACAACACTGTATATACAATATTCCCATTGCAACTGTAGACATGCAGGAGTTCCCAGGCAACCCTGTACAATAACTACTAATTCGTACAATTACCTGCTTCACCGACGGTGGCTTAGCCCACGGATTCAGCAGGACCGTCCCCTGGTTATAATTTTATTGAAAAACTGGGCACAAAGAATTTACTGGACACAAGCAAACACTCGAAACAGCTACATGCACATTGGCAGGATCTTTTGAACTCAAAAAACCACTTACGAAATCGATTATTTTGCCCAAAAATAATTTTTGCACCAAAAAAATTTCAGAAAAAAAAAATGGGGAAAGCGGATTTGAAGCTGCTCGAAGCAAGAGCCGGAAAATCCTCAGTCGATCAAGAGGAATTAGTCTCTCTAGTGGAATGAGCCACTTAATACTCAGAACAGGAGAGGAGGATTCGAGACTACGAACCACGACAAGCAGACCAGGAAAAATCAGAGGGCCTGGCACCCGTATCCGACTGCCATCCTACACATACCACGTCCACACCCTGCTACATCATCCCCTCCCACTCTCCTCATCACTCTCATCACCACCAACTGCCACCCCCATCATGCTGTAAATGCTTTATCTCAGAAGCTACAAAGCAGATGCTTCATTCGCACTTTACGTCCGTACTGTTCCAAGTCTACAATGATACTGAAACAAAATATATAAAAGGAGCCAATTTATAAGTTTTTGGTCAGTTCACCGTGATGTCTTGAAATGGTAAGGCCATAGATGGAAGCAGGATCGGCGATACACAGATCAATAATCTACCGTTCAAGCTACACATTCTCGGATACAAATTCTGCAGGCTGGGAGCAAAGATAGCTAAGAAGCTGGCACGCTGCGACATGGGTATCAACGCACTAGACATAGACATCGCTTACTCCCTGAACAAGGCTCTACAAGCTCGGCACCAGACAGACAATATAGTTGCACAGAAGGCCGACGAGATAAGAAAATCGTCAGATTATGGGCTTGGAGAAAAAATAGAGGCGTGGGTCATTTCTAACATGATGAAGGCCAAATAGAACATGGCCATAGGGGCAAAAAGCAAGCGGAAGGCACAAGGGAAACTAAAAGTGGTGAAAAAGGAGAAAAAAAGCTACAAGATCAAGAAAATAACTACTGGCAGATTTTTTCCACTACTTTTGCCTGCACTTGGGCCCTCGGGGGCCTAACGGGAGCCACAAGCAGTATTGTCCGAGCCGCCAACACAGCATCGAACGAACGGAAGCAGTTAAAAGAGACCCAAAGGGGAAATGCGATTATGGAAGTTACCGCCATGTATAAAAAATTACCAAGGCCTCTACCTAAGGCCATATCCGGTAGGAGGTGTACAAGAGTGATGCAGTAGGAAGAGGCGATAATGAAATCTCTACCGAAATTGCCACTTACGAATATGGATTTGGAACCGTTTGCATGCAAATTAAAGATGCCTCATTTTCATGAAGTGCTCATGCGAGATGCTTTGCTCCTTAAACCCAAACGTGACGAATGTGCCGTAATCAATCTGGACACGACAGCCAGTCCCAGCACGCATTGGATAACTCATGTGAAATGTGGAAAATGTGTAGACTGATATGACAGTTACGGTAATTTGCATCCACCACCCGAGCTGCGACTGTACCTGAAAATTGAAAAATTACTTACAACTAGGAGATGGAACAGATGCCGAACACATGGAACTGTGGTCACATGTGTCTTCGCTTCCTTGTTCGTTTGTATGACTAATTGAATCAAATTACTATACATGGACCAGAAACCTTTAGTCATGTCGATAACGCTTATCTTGATAGGTCGTAGCTCCAAGTTGCGTGCTTTACAATTTCCTCTACTCGATCTGGAGGGGAAATGGCGCATAGGTTCGGTTGATTTTCAACCCTACATTGCGATACCGTACATTGATGGAAAAACTGTAAGATATATCTCGTGAAAAGCGGCAATGTCTCCTGCAAGGTAACATTGCCCATTAGCTCTTACGAACTAGACGGCATTGCAAGGTACATCGAAGATTTGTTGTCTCTCGAAACAGAATTCGAACTAAATGGGAATTCCAATACTCTGAAGAGTTTAAGCAGATGCAGCGAGATATCGACTTTACGAAACCGGATACCATCGGATTGATGCTAGGGTTCGAGCCACGCATATACGAAGCTGACAAAATCCACGAATCGTCACGACCTGTAAACATCTTGCCTATTAATATGATACAAGTAAACTCCAATTCGACGAGTGGTACATAACTCAACGGTAGGCAGTACAATATGCTGCACGACTTTTCGCCGACTGTCCCTCCAGGTTTTAAACTGGCCATTCAATTGCAAAGCATCATTTAAGTTCCGGTCGTCGCGAAAAGAGCACAGGAGGGGGCAGTAACGATCGTCGACCAGTACGGAGGGTTTGTAAACTTTCGAAACAAAGAAATCACGCTACACGTGCATTTCAGAAAATGGGAATAAGATTTATGGCAACCAGAAGCAATAAAACAACGCAACACATCAAACTGGCAATCAGTACACCGCAGGTCACCAAGGTGTTAACATGTGTCAACGAGATTTTCCTTCGCAGTCTTGGCTTCGAGGTCGACCGTCATGGAATATTACATAAACGTCGACGAGCCGGTCGTTTTTTATGACAGTGTCAAGAAACTGAAACTTCATGCATACCAGCCATTCCTGATCGGACCATACACTTTACCATCGGAATTTTGAATAGCAGTCCAACGCCACGATACCTACACTCTTCCATGTCA
This sequence comes from Dryococelus australis, assembly GCA_029891345.1. NCBI lineage: Eukaryota > Metazoa > Arthropoda > Insecta > Phasmatodea > Phasmatidae > Dryococelus > Dryococelus australis. Next base: position 128,974,059 of record CM056995.1, on the reverse strand, counting down.
GTCATTCCTGCAATTTACGGGGAACACTAACGAAAGAAGATGGATCCAACCCGACATCGATGAAAATAACCAGCAATTGTATTTTCCATCTCATCCCATCACGTATTTGCTCAACAGTATGGAGGTGGACCAGACGAGGGACGTCGGCATAATGACAGCAATAAAAAACTACCTCTCGCTCATGCCGAACGAGATGTCTGCGGCCAAGATGGTGGGCTGGGGATAGAAGATGACTACAGTTAGTCCTATATACCCTAGAGGGAAATTCTAGGTCCGCATTGCTCTAGCGATGTTACTGGGATTTGCAGACGACTACAAACCAATTATCATCAATTCGAAGCAGGAACTGGTATTGCTCCTAGCCAATATGCATGCAGATACCATCGTGGGTAAGGGAGAAAACCTGGAGACGTTGGAACTGAAGCTACAGTCTATCAAATGGATGCTACCTCATGTCCAGCTGAGAACTACCCAATGCACCAATATACTGCAGAATGTAGAATATGGCAAAAACATCGATGTGGCTTTCAGGTCGTGGAGTATCGAGATCTACCCCAGATTACCTGCAAGCCAGCGCATCAACTGGGTGGTTAAATCCAGCTTTGCCACCAAGAAACCGAGTTACAGTATCAGTGGGCTACAGACCAGAGACAGCACAATGTGAGAGTGAGTCATTCACAGTTCGACACATGTCAAATAGAAAATTTGGAAATATATTTGAGTAGTGAAAGCTGTCTGTATGTGGACATGATCACGAACTTTGAAAATGGTCCGTACCTGCTGACACATCCAAAGTATGCTCAATTCCAAAATGCATATTATGGGCTCCCCCAATCCCCGATAATGAGCCCAGATACCTTCAAGAGTTTGGTCTCACTCATGGTGTTCGATGTGAGTAAATAGAATGAGCATATCAATTCGAATGTGATCGGCTGTAGGATCGAATTCACTACACATGGAAATATTCCCTCATGCACGTACGCTTTCTGCCTGATACTTCACGACCGACTCGTACCGTACAATTGTCTAGACAAAGTCGTCAAGATACTTCCGTGAATGCCACAGAGGGTATAAATACATTGGGCAATAATAACTATCTGTTTAGTCAACTTCGAACATAGACAGCAGCAAGATGTACTGTAATCTGCAAGGCTGCCAGAGCGGCTACATGCTCAAGGAGATTGCAGTGTCCTACAACGACGATGGCACAACTCCCACGTATTCTTTCAGCCCCCTTATTCGTGGAAACTCTTAGACGAGAAAAACAAGAAGACGAACGACTGGCTGACCCAGTAGCGCCACGGACTGGAGTGGGGAGAAGGCAAGATTCCGAACCACAAAGTGGGAAATGTGCTGCGCGTCTTGCTGATGCAGTATCCGCAAGGACCAGTTTAAATGACGGGGCCCAAGCAGGAAAATGGCTGAGCGACTTTTGTAAAGACGAAGTTGAAATTATCGATGTGCAGTTCGAGTAGGGCTGTTCTTCGCCACACAAGCTGACGAAAATTTTCGACAACCAGCAGCGATACATCTGCGACAGGTCAGAACATGACTGGACGTGTGCGTGGAGGAACGCACAGCTGATGCACAAATTGTGTGCCTCTTTCTTGGACCATGAATCTGCTGCCTACGACTAGGCAAGAAGTCACCCCGACATTAGTTCTGAGGAACACAAGAAAACCATGAACAGAGACTAAATATTTTTTGTGTTATGGTGTTTATGTATTTATCTGTGTATAATTTTTGTGTAAAACCATTTAAATGTTGTTTTTTTTTTGTCCTAGCTCGATAGACAAGCATGTTTCTTAAAAATACTTAAAAAAGAAAATTCACATATTTCTTATGCTACATAGCCTATTTATATATTGGCGTAAAACTGATGTAGAGCGAAACCTGCAGGGGTTCGTACGGATCGACCTGGGAATGTATACACACATGCCTTCAGTTTGAAACGGGAAGTAAAATGTTTGCTGCTAGGGGATGGTGAGGGGAGGGGAAGTCGGCGAAGGGCGGGACTGTGTGTGGTGGGAGGGAGGGCATAGAGGCGTTGGTGGGAGTTGTGGAGGATAGAAAAGAAGGTTTGGTTTGGGGATGGGGAGGGGAGATGCGATGGTGATGGGTCTGAATAAAGTAGAGTGCACATTGTGGGGATTTCCAGTCCGTCGACGAAATAGTAAAGGTGCAAATCGTCTCTTCAAACTTGTATAGTCGACGACATATTTTGATGTCCTCAGACATTCCAGAGTTAATAGGATCTACGGCTGAGCGATCGATTTCTACCGGCGAAGCCATCGACATCTTCGTGTGTAGCACCAGCAGTGCCATCGACTTCTTCAGGCGGGTTGCCTACAGTAGCATCTCCAGCGACCTCTTCGGGTGGGCCACTTACAGCAGCTCCATCGGCATCGCGACCCAAGCCAACAGTGTTAAGACTTCGATGCATGTACTGCGATGAAGCTTTTGCGAATAGCAGCAATGTTAGAAGACACGAAAAGCATCAATGTAAGATGAACCCATCCCTAATGGCTTATAGGTGTGAAAAGTGTCATAGTCTGTTTGCTAGTACTGACAATTTATACAGACATTCGAAAATATGTAAAGGACTTGTTCTTCCACTAGCAAAACCAAAAGATGTATTGTCGTCGCCACAAACCTGTGCTGGACTTAAAAGTATTGCTGTGTGCAATGATAACTTAATCATGCCATCACTACCTAGTACTGTAAGTGATGATGCAATTGTGCTACCGTCGGTAAGTGAGGATGTGCATGTGGACAGAATGGACAATTCGCTGTCGATATCGGGTCGATCGTGTCGACACTGGTGTGAGCCATACAGTAAAAGTAGCAATGCTCGTAGGCACGAGAATAGTGGTAAATGCACGAAGAAGACAGGGTGGACTTATTTGACTCTTGTCTGTCATAAGTGTGGAGGTGAATTTGAGAATTATAATTCAACGAACTATGAGGAAAAAGAGTGTCGTGAGGCATATCGCCAGCATGTCAAACAGTGTAAATCTCCGGTTCGAAATCCTGTCCATGTTCTAGGCAAACCTAATGCTAATGGATTTGTGTTGAAGGTATTTGCTTTCTGTGGCAGTATGAAAACTTAGTATAAATAATTCGCTGGGTATGCCGAAAGACATTCGCACGTTTCTGACGGCCATGAAAAATAGTGTAATAAAACAACTTACAGAATAGCTGGAAAACCGTGGGCCTCTAAAATATAATATATGGTTATAATGTAACTACTCGAAACCAGAACCCTGCCAGGAAGAACATTGTAGAAGGTCGTTCAAGATCCGGAATATACTCATCTTCAATGTATATGACATCGAAGAGAGATTAGGTGTTAATTTAAAGAAATGTCTCAATGAAGAAGAAATGGTGACGAATGGTTCACGATGGACACTCGTCTCGGTTGACCATTTACAGCTAAGCACAAATGTTAAGCCATCCACTTACAAAATCAAATTAAGTTCTAGCCTTACCTTCGAAAATCCAGGCAAACAACTGTTTGTGTGTATGTACAATTTTATAAATACAGATGTATATTAACTATGATGTGTTTTATTTATTTTTAAAAGGTTGACATTAAAATTTTAAAATATCAGTAAATACTTGTAAGAGTGTCTCGTCGACAAAAAAAAAAAAAAAGGTTTGGAAATGAACGACATGGGAGTTCTCTCTGGCGGTAGATGCTTAAAATTAAAATTAATAACTAGCACAATTTGTAGTGCCCATTACTAACCAAATATGTGTTAAAGTCGTAATTTAGTGGCCAATGGCATATGCCATTGATTAGTATGGGTGGAGCGATAATTTCTGTATATATAAGGACAATTATTAATTTGGGGCGAGAAGGGGTGGGGGTGGCGAGGCGGTGTGTGAGGTAGATTTTGATGACCAGGGGGGTGAGGGTGGCGAGGGGTTGTCGAGGATTAGGGGGAGGGGGGAGATAGCGGGATATGGACGTAGTAGGTGCAGAATGTTGATGGAGAGGGGGGGGGGACAGGTCCGCTGATCCTCCCAGGTCCGCTTGACCTCGCTCGGAGTCTCGAATCCTCATTCCGCTAAGAGCCTCTAATCCTGTTGCTCGAATGAGGATTTTCCGGCTTTTGCTTCGAGGAGCTTCAAATTAACTTTCATCATTTTTACCATTTTTTTTTTTTTTTTTTTTGGCGAAAAAGTTATTTTTGGGCAAAATAATTAATTTTGGAAGTGGTTTTTAGAGTGAAACAGGCACTTTAGACGATAGCACCCGCGCCTAACAAGATTGCTGACACGGGTCCTGGATCCGATGCATGATGCATGATGCATGCCAGGCTTACACTACTCAAACATAAGTCAATTAAGTTTCTGGGTTTGGTTTACAGTATACTTAGAAAATCATGGCATGACGAAAGCATAGACGTGCGCATGATTATGTAACGGGGTGGAGGGGGAGTGCAAACTACACAAATGAAAATATACTTTTATGAGATTAAAAATACAAAGTAACAATACTTTTAAACATATTGATCGCGAATAGTTTACACAAAGTGTATTAAACCTAGTTTTAACCTAGTGGTCGTTTCAAACATGCAGACTGTCTTACAAAAATACGAGATTGGCAAGATAATTTTTTTATTTCCCTAAGAAAATGATGCAATGGGGTGCATTTGCACCCCGTGCACCTTCCCTATGCACGTCTATGGTTGAAAGAAAATATTAATGGGGCTGTAACCAGGGTGGATCCAGAAGAGATATGAGGGGGGGGGGGGGAGAGTCACTAGGGATATGGCCCCTCCCCCAGCCACCATATCCTCACATCGACATGATGTCCTGTGAATGTTTTAAAATTTAAATGAAATAATATCAGAATTTGTTCAAATACTACTATTTTTACTAACGTGATATTGTTTCCTAAAATCATGATGAGATCGTGCTCAGCCCCCTCCTCCCCCTTCCCCAGGAAGAGTATTTTTCACGGGACACTAATTCAAAATCTAGACCTGTACCTGCACTAATGGGAGGGGGGTGAACAAAATAATAATAAAATCCACTTTAATAACTCGTAGTATCACGTCCGAAAATCCACCTTCGATCCAAATTCCTTGTCGAAATATTTAGTGTAAGGTATGTTGCGCCTAAAATAAAAAGGTAAAGTTTAGTATCATGCGGATCATCCTGCAATGAGAATAGCCAATAATTTCTTAATGCAAAACACAACAACCTACCATTCTTAAAATGGTGGTGTTAACTCTGGAGTTGCCTATAATCCTCTTTACTGGACTAATTGAATGGCATCTGCAAAAACTGTTCTGTACGCTGCATTTCTCTCCACTTCCCCTCTTCCAGCTTCTCGAAACAACGTGTACTTGTATTCGTCCGTTACCGGATAGCCAGGCGTACCACTCCACGTCACGAGTTTGCACAGTGTTTGTGCGTGGTAGGCGTGGCGAGGCGGGACGCACGACGCAGCTTCGTGAGAGCTCGGCAAACTAATCTCCAGACACGAGTGGATGACCCGCCCCGCCTTAGTGTTGCCATCCCTACCAACTTTGTCGGTAGATCTATTGAAAGCGATTTTTGTCTAAAGCCTGTTCACAATAAAGTGAGCACTTTATCAACCCTAAAAAAAGTCACTGCTCCTACTTGCACATATTTTAACGGGTGCTCTGAGTGACATGCGCCCAGTAAAGTTGGCAACTATGGATGGGAAAGCAGTTCCGTATCTTGACGTCAAGTAAAAAGAGTTAGGTCACCATTTCTTTTTATGTACTTGAGTTATTTATTTCGCTTTCTGTCTTTTTTTAAAGCATCGAAGTATAAAAATAGCAGATTTGTAAAATATTAACTTTTCTAATAATTTCACAGTTTTACTTGACCGACGCATGAATAAAGTGATGAGGCCCATGACAATGTTAATCTTACATAAAACGATGAATACACAACGTGCATACAAGTAGATCTTAAACAGGTCTTTCAAAAGTGCTCATTTTATCGTGAATAGTCTATATACCGAAATAGTATCTAAATAGTGTAATTTCTACAGATTATTTTTCCTGTCATCGAATAACAATGTCACAAACAATTTGTGAAGATACCACTCTAAAAATCTCACGCATTTTAATTTTTTTTTGTTGACAATGAAGCTGCGGGTAATCTACAATTCATGCACCGTGTAACTGGACTAAAATATTTATCGTGGTGTCGTCTACCTTATTTTCTTTGGCTGGTTCCTCTGCTATTTACATAGTATTCTACTTATTCCTGACTTACTATTTTGCTAGTTTAATAATTTCTCTTGAAGTATTTAAGTGTACAAATTGTGTATTATTTTGTGTTTCTGCCCGGCGTGAACGTCCTGATGCTTAGTCCTATAAAGTCGAGCTCACTCAGACTGGGCACAGTGTTTCTGAGAGATGGTCAGCACACGTAGTAGGGTATAACATTCAATTTAAGATTTCATGCCTGTACGTTTTACACATATCGAGATTGGAAAATCAAGTAAACGAGTGTGGATGGTATTAGAAATTTTGAATGATGCCCTGGTAAAGGTCATCACATTTTCCTCTGCAATCCATATCACATATACGCTATTCAGGGTAAACTGAGCATTTTTGAAAGCCCTGCTTAAGATCTGCTTGCATGCACATTGTGTCTCCTTCCACCTTATGTAAAATTAACATTACCATGGGCCTCATCAATTCATGTGTCGGTCAAGTGAAAATGTAAAGTTATTACAAAAGTAAATACTTTTGCAAATCTGCTCATTTTTACACTTCGATACATTAAAATAAAAGAAAAGTAAAATAAATAATTTAAGTTATCAGAGATGGTTGCGAGGCACTTTTTATTTGACGTTAAGAAATGGAACTACTTTCCATTCATCGTTACGATCTTCACTGGGTGCATGTCACTTAGTGCGCCCGTTAATGTATACGCAGGCAGGGACAGTCACATTTTTTTAAGGTTCATTTCAAAAGTGCTCACTTTATCATGAACGGTCTTCACACACATGGTAGCTTTTACGCGAGAGTTCTACTACTTTATTTCAAATAAGCATTACAACGTAAGGGCCCTACCAACACACTACACTCGGAATTTTCCGGGCTAATCTCATTCTGGCTAGCCTAACGTGGCAGCCTAAGTACAAAGAATATCCGAAGGGCAAATTCTACTAATATAAAATAATATTTCACAAAATTTTGCTTTTTCTGTCAAAACGTAGCATAAGCGTGTCTGCTGAGCTTAAAAAAACGCTACGTTATACGCTTTATTTACTTAAAATAACGCTTCACTAAAATATAAAAAATTAAACAACACATAAAGCTACGTATTTTAAATGTCTCTTTACAAAAACTCACATTAGCCACGTAAATGTCCATGATTCAGAACAGTTGTGAATCGCTAAGTGCTGCTTCTGGCCACTGATTACTTCTGGCGGTCGCTTTTAAAGCCTTTAGCGATAAACGTTAGGTGCAGTGAAGCTTAGCCTAAAACAAAATTATTTACAGTATAGTTTGAGCAGCTCTGAACGAGCCAATGAGAGTGAAGCGAGGTGGATGAGGAGCTGCACTGGAGTGCAAGGTCGGGGAAAGCGGGAAGATTCCCGAGAAAACCCGCCGACCAGCGCCATCGTCTGGCGCGATTCCCACGTGCGAAAATCATAGGCGTGCTTAGATATTTCCATTAGAGGGGACCAGGTAAATTTCATGTAATTTTAATTGGCATGAGAATTTATGCATACATGTATTAGTGTGTATATATAACATGTATATACACATATTATATATACATATACACGCATATAAATACACAATTTTTGAAGACCATTAAATATTTTTAATTTTCCTTACCTGCAGTTCAGGTGGAATTCTTTACAAAATCATGTGTTGAAAATACTGTGGTTGGTGGTGCAATTTTCATGTTCCGTTACCTACCCGCTGCAAACTACTGTACGTAATATGAAAGCTGTTCCGATCCCTCGGCCATATGTTTCAGTGTAGTCTATCTCGTATACCATTCTATTCCCGGTCAATATGGCCATGAAATTCGATATTTGGTGTTGAAATGCATTACGTGGAGACAAGACTCGTCTACGATTGTCTGTTACGAAAAAACGACTAATACCATGACTTAGGTACATATTTGGTATACTGAGAAAAATGGCGAAGTAATGTATTCAGGTAAAAATCTAACAAAGGAAACATCGGATTGAGTAAATTAATCAAATAATTAAATGCCAATTACATTTTTACGTTATGCTGTCTCTTAACAGCATGCACACTAATTTATTTTTGTCCTCTAATTTTTCCGTATATGTATCACAGACAAATATATTGTTCGCATAATCATTGTCATAGATTTCTAATGTTTCACTATACACAAGAAATTTCAACAAATTTCAAATGGGCATGAACTCTCTCACAAAGCACCCTTGTTCAAAGGCTGATTGCACTTGTTTATGACAGCAATACTCGATCGAAAACAAATAGGTTGACGAAACTGTCATCGGATCGATGGAGCGATGGGTCAATGGGTCAAAGTTCAAGGTCACCTGTGTCCAGCATGAAGGTTAGGTGACGTCATAACATGGTGGCTGGTATCAGTCGATTATGTTACGTTGACAGATGGTAATGCATATTGTGTTATGGGCTGTTCTGGATTGTATGGTTGCTTGGGTATACATGTTGATCTGTGTCTTTCTATTTGGCTATATTGGATTTTAAATATAATTCTGCTTGATCCGACTGTTCATTTGTAAGGGTAAGCTGTATTTACTCGAAGTGCGGACTGGCCGCTGTCTGTTTGAAGTGTGCTTCTGATGTTCGGACATGTCAACTTTTCTTAAGTGGCTGAAATAATGCTAGACATGTAGGGCATATGTGTGCTTAGGATAGGTAAATTTTTTTATCTGGACTATGGTAGGTTAGGTTTTTATGAGCTTTAGTAGGTTAAGTTATGTTAGTTCGACTGATGGTAAGAATATTTATGTTGCGGTTTGGTCTGGACTACAAATTCGCTTGGCACACTTGGGTTAACATGGATGGTATGGTTGGTATGTTGGGTGATATGTTTTCCAGTATATCTGGCTTGCGATTGTTTATGTAAGTCGAATGGTGCAGAAAATTTAAGGATTCTTTTGTTATGTTTAGTTTGTTATGTTTTAGTCACACACATATAGTTTCAATGAAAAAGTCTTTAACTTTTCACTGGTGTTATATCCTGCCTACTTCACCTGATATGTAAAGAATATGACGGTATTTGGTTTAGTCACATAAACATACATTTGAAAAAATCCTTCGAGATAATGAACAACTTGCAAATTCTGGCATTGTGTAGTATTTAGTCTTGAAGATAGGAGACTGAAATTATTGTACTTGCTAACTCGAATTATATTCGCCTACCTTAATGCTTTAACCTATTTGCATATTTACGAGCCAGCATGCAAAAAAATGCTGACTGTTAAATAATTATTTAAAACGAATATATAAAAGCAATGTGACCTAAGGCGCACACGATTCAGACCCCGACTGAAAAAATAACGGGAACTTATAATACATTGCTTGCCTTGAAATAAATTAAACAAAAACCGGTATTCATATGCAATGTATTCAATGAGTGAAAAAATATATAAATACATTAATACGAAAGAATGGCATTCCCTGTCTTCTTGGTTTCGTGGCTACTATAAAAATTTAAGCATTATATTCGTGGTCGCTCTGTAGCGGAGTGGTAAAAACTCCCGACTCTTAATCGAAGGGTTGTGAGTTTGATTCCTGCCACTACATGAGGATTTGTTTTCTTTTTTAAATGTTAGCAGCTGTCACGGCAAAGTGTGAAATTTACATAAATAAAACTTTTTAAAACCGATTTTACATTAAAAATACATTTTCGATATATTTGACTATATATATTTTTTAAAGAATTCGGCATTTTTACAAGCTATTATTTAGCTTGCCTTGTTAGTTAGTTTGTACGTTCGGGTGAAATCTTGCAAGTGAATCTTGACCCCCTTCTAGCTATTTAACTAGCTGAAACTTGGTATACATATAGAAACCCGATTACAATGCAATAATATGGTGACAGCGACCTGGTGCTGCAGCCAGGATCATCTCCTCGCGAGGTAACTCCTCAACGGTTAATAGTGTGGCGAATTGAAAGTCACCACAATAATTTGGTGTGTTTTGCTACGGTTTTTTTAAAACTCTAATGGTATGCATGTGTGTAGATGTGTTTAGTTCAAATCTTGCAAGTCAATTTTAAACCATTTACCGTTATCCAATCGAGCTGAAATTATGCATACATGTGTAGTTCCGATGACAATACAATGTGAAGGTACAACTGAGCTGATCTGATGATGGAGCCGGAAGTTACAAGCTTTTATATAACTTAAGCAGTATCCAAGACACCAGGAGTCATGCATTATAAATAAAAATTGGTGAAACTAAAAAGTAGAAAAAAAAACCTGTAAAAGACTTTTAAAATCAAGGTTTTATCTATAAATGCACTTAAAAGAAAATAATTATAGTAGTTGCACAATTTGTAGAACTTGAAAGACATGGTCGAACAGCCGTAATAAACTTTACTACAAATTAATATGTTTGTATCAATTTATATTTAGTATATAAAAGCTTGGCGCAAATAGTCAGAGCCTTACGCAAGATATGTGCTTACTATGCTTACGCAAAATTATGTATACGTTCTATATTGCGCCAAGCTTTTATATACTAAATATAAATCGATACAAACAAATTAATTTGTAGTAAAGTTTATTGCGGCTGTTCGGCCACATCTTACAAGTTCTACAAATTGTGTAACTACTATATTTTATTTTTCTCTTTTTAGTGCATCTATAAATAAAAGCTTGGTTTTAGTTTTTTACAGTTATTTTTTCAAATGATAAATAAAATAATTCTAATCTATACTAATATTATAAAGAGGCAATGTGAGTTTATTTGTTTATATGTCTCGGGTAATCTCGGAAACTACACGGCCGATTCTTATGATTCTTTCACTGTTAGAAACCTACATTCTTCCATATGGACATAGGCATATATATCAAGTGGGGCCAAAGAGGCCCAGTGAGTAGATCAATCCCAAATAGGATGGCAGTGGCCCAATGGCTAGAGCTATCCTAAGTGGGGACGCAGTGGCTCAGCGAATAGAAATGTGTCAAGTTTGTCTACAGAGGCCCAGTGAGTAGAGTAATGCCAAGTGGGGCCGCAGTGGCCCAGTGGGTAGAGCGATCCCAAGTGGGGACGCAGTGGCTCAGTGGCTAGAGCAATCTCTATAGTGGGGCCGCAGTGGCCCAGTATATTTTAGTATTATCTTAATATTATAAATTCACAAGTAGTTGCAAATTTTTGCAGGTAGTCATGGGTAGTCTCAAGTAGTCGCAAGTAACCGCGGGTAGTGGCAAGTAGTCATGGTTAGTCGCAAATATATAGGTATGTATTCTAATAACTCCATAAAACCTGAGCGAAGCGATGCTGGGCTTCTAGTTATTTATAAATGCATCGATTCCTAGATGTATTATCGTTTAACGATTGTTTTGACAAGGCCGGTCAGCCGAGTGCCTCGCGAGCATGTCGATACACGCTCAAGGAATTGAGAACAGTGTGAGAAGAGATGCCGGAAAATAGGTAGGGTCATGCCTCATAAATCCAAAATGGTTGTCCTGGCTGTGGGTTACATAATCGATATATCACGACAGTCTGCGCCTTGAATAGACGAGTCCGGTAATATATAATACTCAATACTAAAGCCCGTAAATTTTAATTGTAAACATATTTTTAATTACATTTTTTTTATTATTTATGGCAATACAAGGCGGAATGACAGAGCATGAAAATACAAGACAGAATGACAGCCTTCGAGTATGAAGCGAGCCCCTCAAATTGATTGAAATTAGATTTTGGGGCTCGTTTTTGCACACGAGGAGCTTCTACCATTTTTAAGGAAAAAAACGGGAAATTTTTAAAGAAAAAGGAAAATTTTTAGGGAAAAAGGGAAATTTAGGTGGTTTTGGGTTAAACAGGCGAAGGGAAAAGGGAAAATTTGAGGGGGGAAATGGGAAAAACCAAAGTGGCGACCAGAGACCCAGTGCCCGATCCTGGAATCCTGGCCGTGAACAATGAGTTTAGTATTGAGCATGCAAGATGAGTTTTTTCCATTTTATAAAGAAACAAAAGATTTGGCATTTGCTGTTTTTGAATAAAAACTAATTCTTGAATCTTTCAAGTGAATAGCAGAAAAATGCATGTAAGTTATTCGTTTTAACAGTGACTACTTTACTTCAACTCCAAACTTCTGCTCAGTTACATGCCTCGTGAATATTATAGTAATGCATAAACAATGATTTTGGCTATATGTATGATTATTGCTTTTAGTCGTAATATTACAGTAACAAAGGTATGTTCAACTTTAATAAATGGGAACTTGTACCGGACGTAACAAGCGGGAATGTTAATGCTGAATGACCAGGCGAATTATCAGGCCTCGCCACGGGTTGAGGGATTGAATCGGAGATAGTGAGGAATAACGAGAAAATGGTCCACATCAGAGAATTGATAAAATCTGTAACAGTAGTTCGGCTTGTAAGCCATTATCTCATAGTTACTATTGCTATGTTACCTACACTCCTGAATGCCAGGTCACATGTGCACACCAGTAAAGTTTCTAGGCGTAATTTATTTGTTACTTTCCAGTTGTGTTAGGTAACAAATACAGTCCATCCACAACAGATTGTGGGTGTGCGTTGCCGGAAAATCTTATATTATTTATTTGTATTATAATAAAGTGTATATTTTATTCAATTCTGTATTCGTTTTCTGGGATTATTCCACGATGTGTATACAACGTGTTTAGGAAACATGTGTACAAACTCGGGCACGCGATTCGTGACCGCAAAAGAGTAAGAATGACAAGTCTAGGACACCTATCGTCAATCTCAAATTATTAGGGCTGTAGTAGCCCCTAAAGGTGGAGGACGGCGATAAGCATATTACGTTGGGATATTACACAAAGTACTTGCGTTAGAGGAGCACACATTGGTATACGGATTAATTAAACCAAGATCACGGAAAAAAAGGAAGGCATGGTACGTCGTACACACCCCATGGAAATAATAGGGGTTGGCACCCTTAGATTGCGTGCAACATTTACCTCGTGAGGTTAAATTGATTGTGGATACCATCGGATAAAACAGGATGTCGTAATTAGCAAATAAGGCCCCCTAGTTGCTGCTCTCTTATGACTCACAATTTCTGGTTAAATCGCAAACTACGTGTTCAGTGGCAGCAATATCATGGCCTAGTGAGTAGGCAATGCTCCCTGCACCCGGCGGAATACAGCGAAGATTCCCCGCCAAATGAGTATGGCCAGGAACCAACATGCAGCAAACAAATTAGTATTAGTAAATGTACTACACTAAAGTGTAACGGTGTAGGTGGCCGATTGTGCAGCACAGCGTATAAACGAAGACTACAGTATGTTGGTTGCACTGGCTAACTGTGACCGTAGCCATGATAAACACACGCTTGGTGCGTCCAGTGACGATGTGTGATGTATAATGCAGTCGGTGTTGCGATACGCTGCGAGTAATGATAATGACTTTATGGGTCCAGTAGCGCGACTCCGTACTAATGTGTTTATAAGTTCCGTGACGTAGCAATGCGTCTTCGTTACTGAAGTCACTATCTGACGGCACAGCAAAACAGACACTGCAGTCATTCGAGATTATGAAGGTCACAGTATCACAACCTATTACACAACAAATGTCTCGAAATGTGCTTCTCCAATGTTATTGCAGTCGGGCGTATTGGAGACTGGTATACACGTTGAGAAACTCCTGGTGTGTCTCGCACTTGATTGCAGGCAGCCAGGATGCTCACTAACACGTTCTCTTCAGATGCCACAGGTGTCTCGTACACATACGCCTTAATAAATCCCCACAGCCAGAAGTCTAGTGATGTAAGGTCCGGAGAGCGTGGTGGCCAAGCACGAGGCCCACACCGTCCTGTCTAGCGAGCGGGATACGCAGTGTTGAGGTGGTAAAGCACAATCCTGGTGGAATGGGATGGTGCACCATCGTGTTGCAGCCACACCCGTTCTCTGATGGCCAGCGGAACATCCTCTAGTAACTGTGGCAATTTGAACTGCAGGAAATCATAATATTGAAATCCTGACACACGGTTCAGCAGCAAGTATGGGCCAATAACGTCCCCCCCCCCCTTTTTTTTCTATTCTGGCCCGAAAATTGATGGCAAAGCGGTACTGGTAGCCTCTCGTTACAGTTGCATGTGGGTTGGAGTCGTACCACATGTGTAAGTATCGACTGTTGCAAAAACCTTTCTGTGTGAATGTGAGAAATCGCGATCAATTTCACACTGCTGCATGAACCACCGGCAAAATTCTAGCCGAGGGGCATAATCCGTTACCTCCATTGCTTGTACCCTACGCATATGGTATGGTCGCAGCAGCTGTTCATGAAGGAAACGCCATACTGAGCCATTCGATGCATATATTCTCCGCGCGATCGCGCGGGTGCTCGTCGAAGCGTTGTCCGCTACATTCTCTAAGACAGCCTCTTCAAACTACGGAGTACGGACGATTCTCGGTCAACCAGATCCACATCGACGCTGAAACGTGCCTGTTTCCCGTAGTCGCTGTGTAAGGTGTGCGAATGTCTGATGGTTCAGCTGATGTGCAGGGTATATTTGGCTCTACACACGCGCACTTTCACTTCACCATACACCAAGACCATTCCAGGCATTTCAGAATTTGTGTACTTGTACATGTTCACGTCTGTAGTACATTGCGAATCGAAGCAGGGACAGTCTGCGAATAACAGGCCGCTCGGGCAGACGGGGCGAGAAACTACACTGCTTAGAAGAAGGAAAAGGGGAACTGGCTGTGACGTGTAACATCGTGCATCATACCACCAAAATGTGTTTACCCCCGGGTGTAAAATGTGTTGCCTACTCACTAGGCCATGACCTTGCTACCACTATACCCTTCGTTTGCGTTTTACACGGAGACTGTGGGTCCTAGAGAGTTGCAACTAGGAGGCCTTATTTGCTAATAACGACGTAGTGTTTCTTTCGATGGTATCCACAGTCAATTTAACCTAATTGTGAAAATGTTATGCAATCAAAAGGTGCCACCAATCCCTATTGTTTCCATGATGGGTATGTGTACCACATACCATACCTTCCTTTTATCCGTGATATTGATTTAATTAATCCGTATATCAATTTGTTTTCCTCTAATGCAAGTACTTTGCTTATATCCCACGTAATATGCTTGTCGCACTCCGCCTTTAGGGACTTCTGCTGTCATTATTTGGGATGTACCATGGATGCACGATATCAATCTTACTCTTTTCCGGTCACGAATCGCGTGCCCGAGTTTTACACATGTTTGTAAACACGTTGTAGACATTTAGTAATTGTTAGCAATATACGTCGTAGCATTTTGGCTGCCAGCCACTTAGAAGAAAAATATTTTAAGTTTGTAAACAATGTGTTTCATTTGGTAATATACTGTGTAAGTTTATTCTTAAATAATCAGTCATTAAAACTAAGTTTAAGCACAGTCTGGTATTATTTTCATACTGTGTGAGTCAGCTTTCATTTCCTAAGGTTTTGAATTAGATTCTGAATACAATACTAGTACATATTTGGAAATAATTTAACGTTTTAATTGATCCCCTGATGGTTGTCAGACGTTAGGCTAAGTACGATATGCAAAAAGCAAACAATGCTTCTGTGTGCCGGAATATATTTGTAGTAGCGCCGAAGCTATAGTAGACACTTAAAAAAGGATCTGTCATCCCCGAAAGGGTGCAAGCATACAATATTCTGAAATGGAGAAATGGATCAGTGCAGCGAAAGAAGGGACAGGAGTTACCTAAAGACTGCCAGCCACATGCAATGGTCATCACGTTTAAGGTGAAGTTGAAATATTTGGGCAGCTCTTAACAACGAGATCTTGAGAGCCGATGACGGTTAAATGAGGTGTGAATGGAGCAGCGACGGATTGCAAGGGCGGAGGAAATGGGAATACCCGAGAAAACCCGCCGATCAGCGGCATCGTCCACAACGATTCCCACTTGTGAGAATTCAGGAGTCACCCAACCGGGGAGTGAACTCGGTTGGCCTCGGTGGGAGGCGAGCAGTCTAACTGCTCAGCCACCGCGGCCCCATCACGTTTAGGAAAATAGAGATCCTATTTCGGATCCACTTGGAAGTGAGCCTGAATCACAGAGACGAGAAGCCCATGTCTACAATTAGTGCAAACCATTGTATATTCGACATTTTTTTTTGCGGTAAAGATAAAGAAGGAGTTTGATGGAGATCAGCATTCTGCCGAAGCAAATCCGCCCCTCTCGGTGTTGTTTACCACACCTTTGAAAAGCTCTTATAAAGTTGACAGATATAGCTGCGATAACGCACGCGTACTTTCTTTAAGAGAGGAGTGGCGAGACGGTGTCACGATAAACTTCAGAGTAGAACGAACAATGGCCTCTTTACTTATCACACAGGACACGTGAAGTTCATTCTATGATTACGTAACGGGGTTCGCCTACCTTGAATAATTTTTGGGTTGCCGCGCTGTCTTCGGCGTGATATTGTTTGTTTACACATTCACACAACACAGGCGGATCGTTGAATGTAGCAGTTCAGTATTTTACCCTGTTAATGTTAAGTTTGTATATACACGCATATATAGTTATATAGCAATCGCAAAAAAATATTCGTATAAGCTTTTAATGAAATAAATTCGTCTAGCAATTGCGAAAACTAATGTAACGTAGAATTAAAAATGACGGATATAAAAGGCAATGTTCAAAGATACTGTACATGTTATAGAAGTATATTTAGGAAGACGCGGGTTTCAGTCTTACATGGCCCAAGGTTCAATAAGTGGGTAGTTTGGCCCTGTAACGCACTTTGGGCCACATTTACTGATACGCACATAAAGACACGTATGTTCACATGTATGCAACAGCTGGTATATCAAAGAGACGTACCCAACCTGTAGGCGTTTTCCCCTGAAAATATGTATTGGAATTGGTAAATATGTTGTACTGGTCGATAATTATCTTCAACGCAGGCCGGCGATTGGCTGACTGGTTGGTTAATTACGGGTATCGTAAATAAAATAGATAAATTAGCAAAAAAAACATTTTTGACAATGACAAAACATACTCTTCTGATGAATACTCATGATGAGACTTAAATCAGCAGTGCGCTCTTACAAACAAAAAAATCAAACATAGAAATAGTTTCTGTTCAGCATATTTTTATTACAAATTTTATCTCAATTCGGTAACTAACTTCGCTGTAGTATTGTCTATGTTGGTCTGGGTTAGCTTGAAAGGTTTTGGTCGGCACTTAATAGCGAAATCATCAACACTGGTGAGGGTGAAATGAGTTGAAGATGGGGCAGCGGTGGAATCCAAGCGCGGGGGAAATGGTAGTAACCTGAGAAAATCCACTGGTCAACGGCAACGTCCACCTCTTTCCCAACATGCGAAAATCCTGGTAATCTCGCCGGGAATCGAACCCGTCTCGTCGTGGTGGGAGGCCATTAGTATCGTCGTGGTGGGAGGCCAGTCCTCCTTAGTGTCTCTGTTTGGTTGTAGTCAATTAACTTATCATTGCCTCTGTTTGTAGTCAATAAACTCATACTCATCGCTAACACACATAGTCTGTATGTTGCCATAACTTCTAATGTCTTTCACTCACGCATCCAGTACAATAATCCAGCCTGACAGTCGCATTATTTACTACTCTGGTGCTTGCAGTCGCAGATTTCCCTCCTGTAGGCGATGGCATCGATGAAGAAGCCGACTGTGATGATGTCGCGCGCCTCCTCAGGGCACTCTTCCAGATATATGTGGGAGAGCCGCATGATGTCTTGCCATGGCTCCTGCATTGTCTCCCTTGGTTGCTGGGTGCAGCATTACTTCTTCATTGCACTCATTTCATTTTCGACGCTGTCTATCCTTCCACTGTCCATTTTTTTAAATTTTTTTTTATTTGCGCTGCCCATTCTGTTATTCACACTGTTCACTATTTAATTTACTCTGTCCATTCTTTCATTCACACTGTCAATTCCCGTGTTCACTAACTCGCTATTACCTTCTATTTTCCTGTGTACATTTTCATTTGCAGTGTCTATTTACTTGTCTACATTCTCATTTACAGCGTCTATTTCTCTGTCAGCATTTCATTTACAGTGTATTTTCCTATTTACATGATCTATTTTCTTATCTACCAAATCACACTTTACATTTTTGTTCACACTACTAGTTTTACTATCAAGGCTATTAACACTTGCGCTCATTTGGCTACCTGATCCCTTAATTAATGCTCTCAGTGCTTCCAGTTCTGCAGACATTTCTATGCTTAATATTCACAGCGATGAATGTAAAGAACAGTCTTAATTATTCGCAGAAACAGTTCCTCCAATTAATTAATTTCTTTACAAAAACTAACTACTTACCTGTAGCCTAACTTTATTTACAATTGATTAATTAATAATTGCCTCCATCCCACTTCTGACACCAGTGTTACAAGACGCAGTTGTTAATGTAATAGACCATCAGCGTATTATATCTCGCACTGCGTGAACCAATGGGACTTTCAGGAGCGACCCTATTGCCTTATTGATAGAAATTCTTTATAAAGATTCAGTGCAAGGCCCTTGAGTAGTTTTGTTTGGATATAACGCGTATATTTTTTAATACAGCGCTTTGAAAAAGTCGGTTATCGCAAATTTTGGAGTACTCTTAAATGGCGTTTCTAATGTAGGCCTACTGAAATCATCTGAAGTGTGTGTTCTTTTCGTATATCAGCACACTGAACATACGTTTAATAGTTTCGTTGCAAAACATGTATTTTAAACACTCTGCAACGCAGATCAAGCATCAGGTAGGCGGGAACATTTCAACTATCCCACTTTTTAAAGAGGAATGTTCAAAACATATTTGCGTTGTTTTTATAATGGGAGAAAATCCATATTTAATTATTCTGCTACTCTTAAACTTAAACCAGAACATATATCCTTATGGTCATGGAAGAATTGGCCACAGTTAAAGATATTAATTCATATCTAAAGGAAAAAGAATCTTCACCGAACCATAGCCCAGAAACCATTATATTTACATGAATTAACGTACGCATGTCCGCACCGTCCATTTGAATATTTATTACATTTTATTATTTATTAAACCAGTAAGCAGTGGACATATGAGTAGCTGATGTAAACAACAGCTGAATGTTTATTTTGATATGCGGAAAGATACGCAACCAACAAGCAGAAAGTAGGAGCTTAGCAGGACTTAGTGTTCATTTTACCGTGAACAGCCTGTGTGTTGGGGGGGGGGGGGGGGGGGGGGTGGAAACGCAGTACATAGCATAATTAACTCAAAAGTTAGCCAGTGTTCTTTTACATTTTATGTACACTGCAATGAATTGCTTTGACATTTTTTCTAGGTAGACACTCTCTTTTTAGGTATTCTTGTATTATAACAGATAGATACATGATCTGCAATCAGACTGTATTGTTAAATAATGTAAAATATAATACAAATTAGTGAGAACATTGTTTCTTTATTTGTGTTACATTTACCAACTGCCAATCTCCTTGGAGGAGTTCGCTACAATACTAGTGCAAGAAATACTGCGTTAGAATTACAGACACAGTTTGTGTTACACGTCGGAAATATTTAGGGGAAAAGTAGTCATTAATATGCAAATCACTGCCTGATCTGTCGTCTGAAATATGACTGGGCCATTAACGAGCTACAAAAAATATGCTGCTAACTTTCATGTTACCTTAACTAAACTGACTATCTTAAAAAACAAAAGGATGGAGGGGGTGGAGTAAACCTGTCCGGGTGGATTTTCCTCTTCTGAATATGGTCCTGCCAAAGACATTCAAAGGGAACCCCTAGAAAAAAAGTATTATAGGTTGCAGTGTGTTTGAAATCTACATTTTTTTTTTTTTTTACGGAATCACTAAACGTGTCCCCATGATACAAATGTACGAAAAGAAAAAACGCTTCAGGCGAGGTATGTGTAACATTCTCAAATCATTATGTACCTACATTATAAGTGTTATTACCGAGTCATCCAACGTAACTAAAAATGGCCTCTTCACACTTCTGTATCTCATAACATACTGGTCGGAAACATGCGGAACTCTTACAGGGATCTGAATTGAACCTTGCTACTGACTTTCCACAGATAAAATGATAGGGTCACCGCTTGAACTCCCATTGGTACACGCAGCACAACGGAAACACTGCACGCCAGTTCAGCGCCTAGCGCGTAAGAGCGAAGGGGCATCAGGCGCGCGTGTCTATATCGTCCTTATCGCTCCCGCGTTTCCCTGCTTAAAAAAAAAAAAAAAAAAAGGGGGGGGGGGGTTGGCTGTATTGGGGACTGACACGGCCGTTTCGTTTGCGTGAATACGTCTACGTTGGCGCACTTGGACGCCTTGATATTTATTTTACGTTCCCGGTACCGCTTCACTCGATCATATGGGGTTTTGTGGGTATCACTGAATTGCTTTTGAGATGCTCTTTCCAACCGTATACGATCTCTGTATTTTGACTTGGCTTTTTGACGATTGTGGGTCGAAATTGTACTAAGTTTTCTTAAATTTTGACATTAAACACATACAATTTCTCTATAACCACGCCACACAAATGTTTTATACACGGAATAGATTGACCTTGACGAGCGCTGTCGATTGAAACTCAAACGAGCGTCGTAGCTTCTCCTAGTCAAAAAAGTTATACTACGCGGAAGTTATGAGACGCGGCGAAACGAACTCAAAATTGCGCCAATCCCCTCCGATTCTTCGCAGTCATCACTCAACGTAACATATTATTTGATCCTTTGGCAATCGAGTGGTGTAATTGAATTTGGAAAGTAGACGATAGATTCGGGGTTGCAATGAAAAACTGTATCCCACGATTTTGTTATTATCGGATTTTCTGGATTGCCTCCCACTATGGTCGGAAATTTAAAGACGTACTCTATTCACGTCCAAAATGGTGGGTAGGAGTTGTGACTCCTACAGATAGGTATTCCGTGAAATTAGATGTTCATCGAGGTCAGAATTGAAGCACTAGTCGGTGAGAACTTGTCAACGAGCTGGGTCTGCTGAGACTTGTCATACTCGCTCATGTCGTCGGATTTGCCTGACGTTTCGGTAGGGCCGGACTGGTCTTCCACCAGACCTCGGTCTGCTGTTCTTTCCGCCTCAATTGATGCAGGCAACTCCCCTCCGTGCTGCTGAGTCGTTGGACTCGTTCTCGTTTTGGTTTTCTTGATGGAATTTTGCGTTTGGGTCTCGGCATGATGACAAATTTTAATTTCTCGGCGCTACTGCTTCCAGATTTTCGAAACAAATAATATGAATCAAGTACTCAAAGATAGAGAACTTATCGGGCTACATAATAAGATAATGGTTTTTTTCCAAATTAGCATCACAAAAGGGGGTACTCAATTTTTTAATCCTATGGTCCGACACAGAATCGCGATTTTGATCACTAATTTTAATGAGTCACCACCACAGGAAGTGGTATTTATAGATTCGAATTGTTTAGTCACCAAATAGTTTGCGCAACCTTAAGTCCTCGAACAGCACAGGTGTCACTCTGGAGCGTAGGGAACGAGCTGTGTGCGTCGCCGAGGAATGTGTTTTCGCCGCACGCACTTTGGAGCGCAGACACCCGCCTAGAGACCGACTGACAAAGACTTTCAATCGAATTTCACGTCAAACCCTCCAAGTAGGCGGTACCCTTAAGGTGGAAAAAATGGCTTCTAATGGAGCACAGCACCTGAGTGCACAGCATGTAGATCTCATTGAAAAGTAGCACTACAACTACGACAAATTGTCAGAAAAGTTAGATTTATGTCGCATATGGAAGAATGCAACATTGTAAAATATCTCGCTAAAATGTAATTATTAAAATGTTTAAAAAGTAAGAAACAGTATATTTTGATTCAAAATGTAATCGTATTTCCATTATGGATGAGAGAATGTAGTATATTTATTCCTTTATACAGGAGACAACGTGTATGCTTAACAACATTTACAAAGATAAATAGGGGGAATTGTTTGCGTGCATAAATGATTTGAAATGAAGTGTGCATATTCCTTTTACCTAGACTATTACAAAGTCTTATGTTCACTCGGTATGCATTGAGATCCTCAACATATTTGCAGACGTATCGAAATTCCTACCGAAATTCCTATACGACTTATTATCACATATCACTATTTTAACACAAAGCTATGCACAAGCAATCGCTGGACCGAATTGATCCAAACTTTTACAGCGTACTTATACGGTAATATTTATCACTCTAGACAAATTTCGCTAAAATGTGTCGAATCACATAGTTTTTAGATCAGATAACACAAACTTTTGCTTATGTCTATTGCTTACAAAAATAATCACTTTTCGATTATAAAGTTGTAATGCTTAGCTGATATGATCGTAACTTCGCCAGAATTGTAACAGCACAATACCTAGCTGTTGAGAATGTATTTCATGGAACTGCATCCACATACTTAGTGCAGATTCTTATTTTTCCCCCCAAATCAGTTACCTTAATGATTAGTCGTTGAAGCTAGTACTTAGTGCACGCATACACGCACGCACGCACACACAAAACATACATTCACTAAAGCTTTCAGAATTGCGACATATGTCACTATTATCCTAAAACACAATTATCCAAAGTTTCTTAAAGGTTATTTTAGGAAATGTTTAAATACTTCAATCGTATATAAAAAGTACATTTTCCAGGCCGGCATTTTTTTCTTCAATTTCTAGAATTTCTGAGACAAGAAACTACGTGTAAATACAGCAGAAAACAATAACCAATGCAGTAATTTCGTTTAACACATACACACACACATATATATATTCACCTGTTTTATCTATTATGCTAATTAATACTTTATTTTAGGAGTTACGAATTGACGCTTAAAATCACATTGGTTATGAAACGCTGATGTGTTGACAGGGGAGCACGAAGAGAAAAAAGAAATTAACTAGCTTACTTGAACGTCGAGTCAGCCAAGTGATGATATGGAAGCGTTAAAAACATAAGTTTGATGCAATTGTGTCAACTGTTATCCTTATTTGCACACAACAAAATAAACTGAATTACATGTGACACAAATCTTTAAGTTTACGACTAGTAAGACTTTAAAATATCGAACTACATACTTCTCATAGTTCGCTGCCAACCTAACAGCGGATGTAGTAGCTATTGCTTACTTCAAAATATATGCAGTTACTGGCAATGAATTTTTCAAAGGTTAATTTCCAAAGTGTTTACTTTTTCCTGATTCGTGAAGGCTAGATTATTATTTATGAAACTGAAAATACTTTTGTAACACAATATATAATTTAAATCATAATTGTTGTTATAAAAAGTACTCGTTTTGCAGACATATACATTGTTATAAAAATGGACGTAAGGAAGACAGAAATAGATTATGCCTATATCAAAAACGTGCTATCTATTCTGGTAATAAGCTTTATAATTATTTACCAAATACCCTGTAAAAATTTAAGTAAAACAAATACTTAGTAATTTAGAAATGAATTAAATATTATTTTCTATCTAACTCATGTTATACTATTAACAAATAGTACTATCAAACAATATTTTTTTACAATTTTTGTATTTGGTATTCCTACAGGTGGTGTTATTTCATGTAAATTTATTGTATAAGTGTTGTGTTTATATATATCACATATATACAGTATTATCATTTCACGTAGAGTTATTTTACCTGTGCATATATTAATGTATATTATTGTTTATTTTATGTTATGTATATGTTTAAGATATAGGCCTACTTTAATGTTTAGGACACTGACATGTCCATGTCCCAAAATCGACTAGTTGTTATTGGAACTGAAGCAATAAAAAATATAAATAAATTAATCAATAATAAATCGGGAACCACACGTAGGTACGCAAAATTTTGTGCGCGGCAAATGGCTTCTCCAACCCCCCTCCCAGCTCTTTACTTTAATAGCAATACCCGTTGGATCAGCACCGGACATACGGGCTCGGGTCGAGACAGTGACGAAGACTGGCAAGCGACGGCTCATCGACGGGCTGAGTGACAGCTGTTATTTGGTTTAAGAAGGGGAAAACACATACGTTACCGTCACGAGACATGTGACATGGCCGTTGCCTTCACATCAGTCCGCAATTTCCCGGGACGTTGACGGTCTGACCTCTGCTCGCAACTAGCATCGTTTGGAGGTCGGTGTGACAGACTTACATAGAGGTAGTTTTCCATGCCCTAGGCGACATATAATACCATAGTGGCATAGGCCATTCACGGTAAAATGAGCACTTCTGAAAGCCCTGCTTAAGATCTACTTGCACGCACATGGTGTATTCTTTCGCCTTATGTAAAATTAACATTGCCATGGGTTTCATTACTTTATTCATACGTCGGTCAAGTGAAAATGTGAAATTATTACAAAAGTAAACATTTTATAAATCTGAAAATTTTTACACGCTGGTGCATTAAAGAAACATAAAGCGAAATAAATAATTGAAATGATCACAAACTGTTACCTAACACTTTTTATTCGACGTTAAGATAAGGAACTATTTTCCATCCATCGTTACCAACTTCACCGGGCGCAGGTCACTCAGTGTGCACGTTGTAGTACGTGCAGGCATGAGCAGTGACATTTTTC
This sequence comes from Dryococelus australis, assembly GCA_029891345.1. Classification (NCBI taxonomy): domain Eukaryota; kingdom Metazoa; phylum Arthropoda; class Insecta; order Phasmatodea; family Phasmatidae; genus Dryococelus; species Dryococelus australis. Next base: position 128,949,311 of record CM056995.1, on the reverse strand, counting down.
TAAGGTTGATTTCAAAAGTACTCACTTTATCTGGAACGGCCTTTACCATTTGTAAGTCGTTATTGCTAAAATTGGTGATTATTTTCCAGTGTGTTTCCTGAAGAATAAAACAAAGTGCCACGACAAGATATTAGAGCAGACTGAAATCTCAGGTATTTTTATCAGGAAGGCCTGATCAAACAGGACCGTATATAGTTAGTGGAGGCAATACGATGCCGACCGGGTGTTCAAGAGGAGAGATTGGCATTCTCCGTCTAGACGATGCTGCTACAGAAATCTAGTTCGACTTTCGACTTGTCATTTTAAAAATTGGTATCAAGTGCTAGTTACTGAAATTCGCTGCGGAATTCTTGGGTGATGTTAGAAATAGGGCGCGTCGCAAGTGTAATCAATGTAAGTATCCATGCTTGCTTACACAATGAACTTACCTAGGGTGGTCGTTGTCCGAGGACAGTACGAACTAACGATCTTCCAAGCGGAAAATATAACACTGTTCCTGACCAACCGTCACACATCATTCAACATCGTAAGTTCACGGCTTGTTGAATACCTTTTGAAAATATAACAAATACTATCTTGTATGTGCACGTAAGAAATGGGCGTATCTCTACAGTAGCTTAATGCCAACAATGAACTAGTTCTTTGTCTTGATGTACATTCTTCCCTAGCCAGAACACATGGCCAGAGAACTATCTTTATCGTGGTCGTTGTGTATTTTCAAGTGTGAGGCGAGTTGAACACATGGGCGGGTGCAGAGGGGCAGTTGTCCCTCCCCCCTAAACCTAGATCAAGTAAATAAAATAATCTCAACTAATACTACAACAGTAACATAGTGCAATATTTAATGTGTGTTTATTTAATAACTGACGATTTTGGTAGAATTTTCTGAGCATTTTAAGTTAAAGTAAAAAAATTCAAGACAATTTTTGAGGTATTTTGTTCTGAATTTACTACAAAGCATCACGGCGAGTGTGTAAGCTAAAGCTCCTATCCCGTTCACAAACCCTGACACCCTTCTTACCCGCGTCTAACATAAATCCTGGCTACGCCTCTGGTTGAACACAATGGAAGTTTGAAGTCGCATGGTTATGCCGGAGGGCTAAGGACGACGGAACTTCTAGGTGAACCCGAACTGCTGGGTACTGAAGCGGCGCTAACAAATCTCGCAGTCATGTTAGAGCTTCGTGCATACTGTCATCCGATACGCCTCCTCACAAATTGAGAGTCACGCCCTTAAACCAACCCCTCCTCTAAGTCCCAACTGTCCGCGTACATGTACTGTTATCATGCTTTCATAAAGCAGTTGCACGGTAATTTAAAATTGTACGCACGGTACGCTGAAAGTACGGTAATTTTAGATGGTGTGGTACCTACACAATTTTTAATTTAAAAAAAAATATATATATATATGCAGTTTTTGAAACTGTAATACTGGTAAGCGATATTCAAGAATACGGCTGACTTTATCAAACATTGTTCAGAATTCGAGAAGACACGAAATTTTGTGCTCAAACAGTTCGTTCCGCTTGCGGGCGCGCCGTGCGCACTATCTAACGGCGCTGGCTGGACTGAAGAACACTTTTGAAATTAACCTTTGAAAAATATCACTTGCCCCTACCTGCGTACATTTCAACTGGCACGCTGACTGTCAGGAGCCCAGTAAAGTTGGCAACGACGGAAAGAAAATAGTTCCATGTGTTAACGTTTAATTATAAGTTTTGAGTAAACATTTGTGAATACGAGAAGTATTTTTCTTTGTATATTTTTGTTTTTAATGCAATAAGTATAAGAATAAAAGCATTTGGAAAATTGACTTTTCTAAAAATTTACAGTGTCTCTTGACTGACGCACGAATAAAGTGTTCAGGCCATTGGTAACGTTAATTGTACGTATGGTGGAAGAATACACAATGTACCTACATACAAGTAGATCTTAAGCAGGGCTTTAAAAAGTGCTCATTTTACCGTGAACAGCCTATATAGTCCATCCACAGTTTCTTCGGACGTTTTAACACAAACAATTGAAAAATCACTCCCTGTATTACATATTTAGTTATTTCCTAAATATGCTATGTATCAAGCGTTTTATGCCTCTGTAAACACAGACGTATCTTATTTTTCGTTAAATTGAAGTTTTGCCTATATTTTATTTAAGCATTATAATTTTCGTTTATAATAAACGCGAATAAAAACAGTGAGAAAAAAATCATTGTTGGTAGCGCCTAGTAAGAAATAGTTCTCGTGCTAAATAATATTACGCAACAACTGAGTGCTCGCTAAATTTTGTGCGTTGTCCTTTGGTGTAATTTTCTAGGCTTAGTTCAGGTTAGTTTGTACGAGGCGGAGGAATATATCCTGGAAGTAGAACTTTAGCAGGGCTTCAGAAAATTGCGAGGTAACCGTGAATGGATTATAGCGTGAATTGCGCGCAAACCAACTGAAGGTATATACATTTTTTATTTTTACTTTAGATATTGCGAGCATCGCGTTTGCCTGTTGTTTCGGCTATAGTTTCTCAGTGTTAGAACTGCCAGAGAGCAGAACTAAGTTCGTCTAATGTAGTGGATGGCGAAGATGTGCTGTTTGGACGCGTCCAGCGCTGCAGCGGGCGGAAATAGCAACGAAGCGTAATCTACAGCGTGTTTAGGAAACATGTGTACAAACTCGAGCACCTGATTCGTGATCGGAAAAGAAGAAGATTGATATAGGACACCCATGGCCCATCTCAAATAATAAGGGCTGTAGTAGCCCCTAAAGACGGTGGGCGTCAAGGACATTACGTGGTATATTAGACAAAATACTTGCGTTAGAGGAACACAAATTGGTATACGAACCAAGTGAACCAAGATCTTGGATACACTGTAGGTATGGTCCGTCGTATACACCCCCATCATGTAAATAATAGGGTTTGGCACGCTTTAATTTCATACAAAACGTACACCGTGAGGTTTAATTGATAGAATGAAGTAGGATGTTGTAAGTAGCAAATAAGCCCCCCTTGTTGCAACTCTCTAGGACCCACAGTTTCCGGTTAAATCACAATCGAAGGGTACAGAGGTAGTAATAGCATGGCCTAGTGAGTAGGCAACCCGTCCTGAACACATGAGGAATTCAGCGGGTATTCCCCGCCGAATGCATGAAGAGAGAGTGGCAGCACGTAACAGCGAGGTTTTGAGAGCTGATGAGGGTGATTAAGGTGAGTATGGAGCTGTGCCGTAATGAAAGGACGGGGCAAACGGGAGAATCCCGAGGCGAACCGGGTTCAATTCCCGGCCGGGTCACCCCGGATGTTCGTATGTTGGCATCGTGCCTGTGCGATGCCGCTGGTCGGCGGGTTTTTCTCGGGATCTTCCGTTTTCCGTACTTTTATTCCAGAGCCACTCCATTATTATCAACTCATTTCACCCTCATCGGCTTTCAAGCCGCCCAATTCAACTATGGTATATGTAACATCATTGTAACAGGAAATACTTACTTGAAGAATTTAAGTATATTAATATTAGCGCTATGAGCTATTTTTTAATTTCCCCCCTCTCCCCTCCATCTCCCCCTCACCCCCTGAGCATCTCCAGGAGCAGTTTACGGTTCGTTTAGACGCTGTTTTATCGGATTAAAATTAGCAGATTAACGATAATACAATTTTTGATCGGATTAATTACCGGATTAATCGAGTCATTGAATTTGATATCAAATCGATAATTTACTACTTCAAATAAATAACCGCCATAAATGTTGGCATTATCATAATAATAAGTTTGTTATTAAATAATTCAATTGTAGAATAATTATAATATATCAGTTAAATGAATCACAACATTTATTCCAGTGGACCACACAGGATCGAGCCGCGGACCGCAGTTTGAGAACTACTGTGCGGTTACAATGTCTGACAAGTGATATGAGAAAGGGTCTGTGGCCGGGCCAGTACGATATAGGTGAAGGAACGGGAGTATTCTCGAGAAACACCACACACCAGGCCGTGTCTCATGGTAAGAGAAATAATTTTCACGACAATAATTTTTACCTCCAGATCGTGAGATTCAAACTGGCGACTTAGTAATGTGTCAAATAAGAATGATGCCAGTCGTGCATTAATTGCAAGCAACCCACAATAGTATCACACGAATGAACTTGTACGTCGAAAAGATCTTTATAACCCAAAGCAAAATAATAATGGTTGGAAGCAAACCAAATATGCGTCAGTCACAGGCAGACGTATCTTAGTGTACATAACCAAAATTAAATACTTTTTTGTTGGCAACCCTGAGAAGCTCCAATGAAGACGCATTTGCGCAAATTCCGTCATTTCCGTTCTGCGCGATCAAGGTCAATATTTAACGATCTAAATTTCATCCGGACAGGCCATTTTATTGGTTTTTACAAATAACATGCATCTTGTCTCTACGTGTGTTTGGTTTCATCTTTGTTTTAATTTATAACCAGATGAAATGGAAACTTACCAGCGCGCCTTCTGTGTTGCTAATGGGCTGGAAAGCTGAGACTTCTCTCTGCTCCAAAGCCAGGTCTCGATGACAGCACCCGCGCACGTTTCGCAACGCCTGGGTACTCCGTGTAGCTGAACTTGTCTGCAGCGCTCACACCAGAGAGAAAGAGAGAGAGAGAAGAGATAGAGAGAGAGAGAGAGAGAGAGAGAGAGAGATAGAGATAGAGAGCGGTTGCTTGTGAGTGTGGCGCTGTTGCGGAGGTGGCCTCGCATGATAAGGAAAGCTCAGAGGCTGCGACACAAAATGGAGCAAGGAGCTACTCACAAAATTACTCCCCTTAAAAATACTCAGAATGTATGGCGTTATACTTCATTGTTAACCATTTTTAAAAAATCAAAATGTACATTTCTCAACAAAATACCGCAAAAAGTGTAAATTTTTCATATTGCAACCATAGGTTATATACTACGTGTTCCCCATTCCCCTTCCTGATTTCTTGTTTATGATCTTGTAAGCAGGAGTTTATTTATTAATGTTAGTTTCTTGTAAATTCGATTTGTATTTTTGGGTTTATATTATTAGTTGACTTTGCTACGTAAATTATGTTAATACTTCGTATTTGTAACAAAATTAAGTAGTGCCAGAAACGGTGAATTTTTTGTGTAGCTAAAAAAAGCCATTATAACAATTGTATCCCTGTTTGCGGATATTTCATCATAGTATTCAGGTCAGCTTTATTATAGGTTAGGATCCTTGCAGTGTTAATAAATATTTTAAATATGTATAGGCCAGTTTATTTTATATTTTAAGTGGATGTTTACTGCTCACAAGGCGAGCCAGATCACCAAACAATTGAGGAATCCAAGTGACTGTTCCCTAGATCGAACACCGCTACGCGCTATGCCACAGTAATGCAGGTTATAATGACATGTTATGAATTAAGGCTGATATAAAATAACAATCGAAATGGCATGAGCCCACGCAAAGCATTGCTTTAGGCAGTAAACAGCCCAAAGGCGCACTATTGTTATCTTCAAGCAGCAAAAGTTCCTCGCGCCAATCCATGGGAAATTATCAGGCCTGGAATACAAAAAAAATGTACAGGTTGTTCAGGGTAAATTATGCACTTTTAAAATCAACTTTTGAAGAAATATCAGCTCGTAGGTAATTGCACATGTGCTTATAGCACACACTGGCTTGCAGGCTGTAAATTAATAAAAATAGTCCCAAGACTCAGCTTTGTATTGTCAGTGTAATGTTTACCGCTATGGTCATTGCCATCAGTTTTCTCAGGGTACTCCCGTTTCCCCGCCCTTGCATTCCAGCGCCGCTCCATCCTAGGGTCTCATTTCATGTCATGTTCAAGGATGACGGGCACCTACGGGTCCCAGCTGGAAAGCCCGTCACTCGGAGGGTGTTGCCTCGCCCTGGGTCCACCCCCATACGCATATATTTATTTATACAAGACCTATTTGCAAATAAGTAAAGACTTTTCACGATAAAGTGAGCACTTTTGAAATCAACCTTTTAAAAAAATCACTGGCCGTTTAGTACATATATGTGATCCAGTACAAACTACCACGAAGGCTCCCGGTTAAGTTGGCAGCGAATTGAGGAAAATAGTTCCAAGCCTTGACGTTGTGCTGCGAATGTAACATTTAAATTCATGACAAATAAAGTTAACGTATTTCTGCTCTACACACATTAGAGTGCGAAACGACATCTTAGTTACAAATTTGTGTTACTATCGATTTCACATTTTCACTTGACAGAAGCATGAATAAGTGGCGAGGTCCACAGCAATGTCAATTTTATATATGACGGAAGGATACAAAATGATGAAACCAGTAGATCTTTAGGCAGCTCTTTCAAAAGTTCTCAGTTTACCGTGAACTGCCTATAAAAATGTGTATTCCTATGAATTCCACGATATTACTTGGCTGGTGCATGAATAAAGTTACCAAGCCGATGTAGGAAGGATACCGTATGGGCTAACAAGTAGATCCTCAAAAGTGCTCAGTTTACGGCCTACTCACCACAGGGAGGGGTACGAAGTGCCAGCGAGGTCGACCAAGAGACAGTCTCGGCACGTCAGTGACGAAGGTGTTCTCTGAGCAGCGCGGCGGTCTCTTCTGTACTCCGGGTGGACAGCTGGAAGCAGACCCCTCCTCCTCTTCTTCGTGCCTTTTAACATCCTCACGTTGCGTCAACTCCTGTCGGCTTGCCTGCATGGTTGTCACAATGCCTTCCAGAGGTCGTCTTCGCAGTGGTTATTTTGATTTACGCCTTCTTGGCCCTAGTTTCTTTCGCCTCTTGGCTTGTGTTTTGGAAGGGTTTCGGGGGGAGGGGGGCGATATGTCTACGTTGATTAGCCAGCGTTGTGATTTTCGGTTGCTCTCAGTAGTAACACGCACATCTCAAACTACTTAAGTGAGTGGAGAGATTTGGGCGGCTCTTAACGTCTAGGTCTTGAGAGCCGATGAGGGTGAAGCGAGGTGAGTACGGAGCAGCGCCGGAATGCAAGGGTGGGGTAAACGGAAGATCCCTGAGAAAACCCGATGACCAGCGGCATCGTCCGGCACTATTCCCACACGCAAAAATCTGAGGGTGACCCCACTGGGAATCGAACCTGCTTCGCCTTAGTGGGAGACGAGTAGTCTTAACCAGTCCACTGCGGCCTCTCAAACCAGGTGAGGAATCCGTGTTCGCAACCTGTTGTGATGTGGAAACAGCACATACGGGTCCGGAATACAACTTGCAAGACATTTCGCGCAACTTCAGACCGTGCACAGCATACAGATTGTGGATGGTGAAAATATAAAATTCCACCCCCCCCCCCCTCCTCCTCAAAAAGAGTAATTATTATAAACATAGCATTAATTATTCAATAAACCCAACTTCAACAGCATGTTTATATTTTTAAGAGAATGGCAACTACCTCTTCTCTTATATTTATTTATAATTTTTTCTTGCATACTCTTTCAATTTTAAGCCCCTTATACACGATTTCACCATCTTCTAGCGATTCGTGGGGAGCCAGGCTACTTCCCCCCCTTTCCCCTTCTAAGAACGACCCTAATTCATTTCAATGTGAATCGGTATGTAGCCTCTCAGTGATTCTGTTTATTACACAAACGTAAATCCAAGAGAGTGGATCTCTGGGCCTCTGAATGTATTTATTAATTTTTTTATTTTCTGTTTGTAGTTCCGCGACCTCCAATTCATCTTGCAGCACTTTGTGCTCATGCTGTGCAATACACACACTGTAAGTTTGCTCACTTGTAATCTGCGCAAACAGACATATTATTTAAATATAACCCTGGATCTTTGTACCTAGCGTTGCAGAACTTCATCCACGTTTCTCACGTCTGAAACATGTGATGTTACGTCGTACTCATTCACAGTATGTAATGATTTGCTGTCTTGCTGCCGTTATCTTAACTGCAGCTTGGGTGTTTGCTGTGTTGTAGCGGTTGCCACGGCTTCGCTAAATTACGATTATTTGCCGTGCATTAACCCTGAAACTAGATTTATAGCATTTGAAATCTCTTTAAGGTCTAAACATGTTCAGCATACAGATTTATGAACATATCTTTGGCTTCCGCTCTAGTCACGAGACAGAACTAGACTGAGACATTTTTGCATTTTATAGAGGTATGTTAACAACCTGGTTGAGAAATAAGATCTGATGGAAAAACAATGTCGACTGTAGATTATTTCTTTTTCACTGCCGGAACGTACTCGCCTGCAAATAGTAGCCAAGTTGCATGAAATCGTTGACTAGACTTGGTTTCTTCACGTAAATAATTTCGCTAAGTTTCCTCAGAAATTGGCCCAAAGAAAGACTTCCTCCCACTTTAATCCGAAAGGATATAACGGAAACCAAAAAGCAAGTAGGAGATTGCTACCGAAGAAGTTGACTCAAGGTTTAGGAAATAAGTCATTAGTCCTACACCTGTTGCATACGGCCAATTGTTGAGTATCCATGATAGACTGGGGTGATTTAATAGCAGCCATGTATATTCTAGAATTTATCAATTTTTGATGACACTATGTACTGCGCATATTGCACAATTTGGTGTAAAGATTTTAGAATTATTTGCGGGCTCCAGTTTTTTTTTACCTCTTACACCCATTACCATAAAAATGCGCCAACCAAGAAGAAACAGTTGTATTAAAAAGAATATTTATTTGAGTCAAGGTACAGACAAAATAAGTGATAACAGTATGATTGGCATCAGGACAATGTTCCGCTCACCTGCGACACAGAAGAATTGCACCTGATAGCATCTCGTCAGACCGCCTCGTACCTGGATACACGCGTCGATATAATCAGGCACGAAATCAAACAAACGCCATATTTCATCCTGCAGCACATTTGCTCGCAGCTGTTATAAAAATGCCCCAAATCACAAATAATTTGAAATGGACGAATCTGACATCATCTCTGGTTTCTCAAATGTTAATAGGGGACAAATAAAATGAGTTCAAAGTATTCTTTAAAATCAGCTTTTACAAACACAATTCAATAAAAAATAGTGGACTTATGTACGATTCTAAAATTTTGAGGGTAGACATTTTGAATTAGAATTAAACACTACATCATATGAATTGCCGCCATCACAACAATCCATCCTGAGGTAGTTTATGACAAAACAAAACGACTACCACAATTTCTTCACGAAAACGTCCACTTACAGGATGGTGTATAGCTTTGGCGGTGTTATGAAAATTGCATAATTTCAATGTGTGTCTGTAAAACATAACTATAAATACTTTTTTATTTTCTGACAGAAGTCAAAACCTGAAATCTTATTTTAAAGGTAATGATGCAAACTACAAAAAGCCAGTTGAGTTGAGAAATTGTGGCGGCTCTTAACAACGAGGCCTTGATTGCTGATGAGGATGAAATGAGATGAGAATGGAGCAGTGCCTGAATACAAGGGCGAGGGAAACTCGGCGATCAGTGGCATCGCCCGGCGCGATTCCCACTTGCGAAAAGCCGGGAGCGACCAAGCCGGGGATTGAACACAAAATAACTTAAATAGTGATTATATATAACATAATGTACACGTACAGTTATTTATTCTTTATTTAATTTGTAGACTTGTTGTATCAACAACTAAATACTATTTTACTTGCACCTATTGAATACCTTTATTTTCGTTCTTTTAAGTGCAATGATATTTATTTGCCTACTATGGACTACTATTTACTTACCATATAACGAATTTATTTTTCTTTGAAACGACAGCACTTTGAATTCAAATCTACAGTTTTGAGATTGGTTAGTAAATAACATAAATATTTATAGTTACCATTATACAACGACTCTCATTGAAATGGTGCTATTTCATGACACCACGAAAACTATACTCCACTCTGAATTTGGTATGACCACATCAGTACTTAATCTACAAATAATGCAGGATTGTAAAACCCAGTCACGCTATCTCTCCACTAAATCTACCATTAAGTTATGACTTTTTCTAAAATGGCAGAATTTTGGTGAAAGTTTTTATTCTATTTTTTATATGATCTTAGCAATTATTAGTTTTAGCGTAAAAAGTGTAACAAAACTTTTTATAAAGCTCAAATTATTCTTTAAAACGAGACCTTGCAAATTAAAATCCGCACATATATAGACATAATATAATTTTTTACTTTTTGAGGCAACAATGGTGTGTGGAGTGCCATCATTGAAATTATCCATCCATGGGTAGTTTATTATTAAACAAAACCATTCACAACATTTCTTCATGAAAACTGCCACAGAGCACAATTTATTCTACGTATGCTCCCCTATTAATAAAGAAGCCGCTGACACTGTCCGTGCCGTCTGAAAATCAAACGGATTTCCTTCCTGGTGTCAGAAGCGTCCAGAACCTGTTCACCTTGTATGTATATCTCTATGTTTCCATTGCCACCAATGAACTTTACTGTAAAGTCCGGACTGCACAAAGAACGGGTAATCTGACGAGCAGTTCACTATATCTTTCACAATTCTACTATCCTACTAATCTCAAACTCCATCGCTTGTTCGCACGAAAGTCTAATGTATCTTCTGGGCGTAATTATCACTCATTAGTCACGCTTGACAAGTATCTTGCATGTTCCATCATATTCGCTGGTCTAAGGACTAATTACATACACCACACGAAGAGCGATGCCAGCGTCTTCGTACGACGTACAGTAACTCAAGAGTGACAGTGGTACACCTATCCTATGATATTTCATTGTTGTAATACAAGTATTTTGGATATGAAAAAAGAGTGTATTGGTGAACAAATGTATTTACAATAATCATACAACAGATACAAAAAGCAAATATCGCCACGAAATAATACATAAATTTACAACAAAAACTACACATCCTTAGGTCAAGATGTACACCACAATGAAAATGTTACAGTCTGTAAATGCCCTGTCGTTGAAGGGCATGTGTAGACAGTTAGTACCTAGTGCGACGATCACATTTGTTTTTCATCTCCTTTAGTCTATCTGGCATAGATCGAACCAACCTTTCACGATAAGAGGGCTCAATCTTATCCCGTTCCATTTGAAGGGTAAATTTGAGGTCAAGCCTGTTAGAGATGGGATGTTTGAGAATATTTCTTTAACACACTCCGCAAATTTTCAATCACATTAATGTCTGGGGATTGTGGAGGGGTATCGAATACATGGGGGCCGCAATTATAGAGTAACCACATACATACCTTATGAGCCTTATGTTTCCAGTTGTTCTGGTAGAACGTGAAACAATCCCACAAGCCTACTTTCTCTGCGCTCGGTGTCAGTTCTTTCCTTAATATGTCCAAATAAACATCTTGATCCAAAGTACTATCTATGAAATGGAGTTTTCCAACACCCGAAGCCGCTATACAACCCCATACCATCAGGGACCCACCCGCATGTTTCACCATCGGCTGAAGATTTCTTTCTGCAAGCTCCAGGTTTGGCTTACACCCGATACTGACCTCCCCATCCGATGAAAACACATTGAAATTACTTTCATTGGTAAATACTACTGTTTTCCAGAAGTCAAACGATTTATCAGCATGATCTGTGGCACTCTTCTTGCTGATGTATAGTTTATTGTGCGCTACTCGACCATTGAAGTCCTCTCTCCGAAGTACTCTCCTCGCGGTTTCTGGGCAGGCTTTTTTCCCCATGACGATTTCTGCTTTCTTGGCACATTTTGGTACACTTAACGCAAGATTCTTCTTTATTTGACATTGAATCCATCGCTCGTATAATACAATGAATATTTCCTTGGACCTCTGCTTCTCTTTGTTATCTATTCTACTGTACTGACGAAAGAGACGAACGATATTTTGCACAGTAAAATGATTGCAATTCACAATTTTGCCGATCTCATGCAGCGATTTTCCCCTTTGATAATGCATAATTACCATCTTCATCACCACCACAGACATCTTATCTCTTTCTCATTCAATGCTGATCTACGAAAACATACTCTTGAATGTAATGCTTGCCTTCATGCATTGAACGAAGGTACGTGTGGTTTAGCATGCGTGAGCCCGACATGGCACGCCTGTTAGTCCAATTTTTTTGGGGGGGGGGGGAGGGATGTATGTATTGGGCAGTGTACTACTTTTACTGTGGTGTTCAATCTGCATTTGTTTTAGTGTTTTCGCTGTTATGCAGATATAATCATAGAAATGACGCATAGATCATAAAAGCTGGACATGTAATGTATTAAATAAACTGGGTTACCGATAATTTTCGTTTAGAGGGACTATTCATTCCCACTCGGTCAATTCGTAATAGATGAACCATTTTCACTGTGAGTCACTTGTTACTGTGCCATTGCACGAAATTTAAATCGTTTGCACGTCGTTCAACGATTTGCCAGTTTATCAACTTTCACATTTACTAAATTATTTTTGTAGGATGCACAAACTTTTATAGCAACGAGTGTATTTTAGTTATTGCTTCAAAATATTTTTAGGAGACTTGCTGATATTTGGAATCTAAATTCCTAGAATACTGTCAAGTGTAGAATAACGAGGGTATTCTGATAGTCACTATATAAGGTTTACACATATGAGTAGGTATAAAAAGGTTGGCGATGTGGGAATTTATTATTCTACTTTATATCAGTTATCCAATGGACTTTCCTTATTCCTGTTTTTTTCAGTTAAGTGATTTATTTCACACTAAGATCGTTGGGTCTTGTGTTTGTGTAGAAGCAAAACTGCCTCGCATCAGAATGCAGTGAGTCCGACCTCTAGTGTTGGTGCAATTCTATAAAGTGAGCCTACCCAGTTCTCATGAGACAGTGTATTATCCCATTGACTAAGCGTGCGGTGGAACGATTGCCGTCTTCTGCACGTGTCCTTGACTTTGGCTCACGAACTGCCATAACTGTCAAAGTCACGTGTCCAAACGACGATTTGCCTTTTTTTAAAGCCTGGTTTTAACAATAAAACAGCATTTAAATAATATTGCGTGTTACTGGTTTGTATCGTTATTGCATCACAACTCGGCTAGAACATTTGGAGGCACATTTTTATGAAAACCCTGTACTAACCTTAGTCCTAGCCATGTGGTCTTGACTGCTATAGTGGGAAAAGAGCCGTTCAGTATTACGACATAGAGATGGTTACTGTGCAGCTCTCGTGAACACTCTACCCCATGGTCTCTCTACGGATTAGCAAACAAGCGACGTGGAGTTGTGGTAAACCTTCGGATTCCCATCCAGGATGTCCTGTGCTCGATTACCCGTCCGGCTATCCTGACTTCGGCTCCTCGCGGTTTCCCAAAAACACTCCATACGAATGCTGGGGTGGCTTCTTACTACAGGCCATGACCGATTCCTTGTTTGTCCCTGCTTCTCTGAGCAACTTGCTTCGTCGACGAGACGTTGAGCCCCACTTGCCTACCTCAAAGGATTAACGCTACTGCTTAAATAGAAACAACCATTATTATTATTCTGCTCAGGGATACAAACGACATGCAATTTTTCAACTTCAAAGTAGAAATATGTCTTAGTGGAAAGTGTCAAAATAGTTAATATTGTTACGTGCGCAGTAATGAGGCGGCCTGGAGGCCTCGTGGTAGCAACCAGGTTGCAGTGCTTGGATGAGGAGAATTAAACAGAGGAGTCGGCAGGAAGAAATGGAGGTCAGTGGGGCTGTGTAAAAGGAGGGTGTCACAAGGTCACCTCCCCCCAGACGTCACCAGGCCGCCGCGACGCCGGCGCGTTTCCAGGACAGCGAGGCTCCGCGGTGCCCCATTTTCTTCCTGCCGACCCTTCTGGTTAATTCTTCTCATTCAAACCCCGCATCATTGCTGCTGCCACGAGGCCTCCTGGCTGCTTCATTGCTGCACCCGTAACAATAAGGTATTTCAAAGCAAAATATTTGATAACAGTCCATACATCAACGATGATAAACCTCTTCCATACCCGGATATTTGATAATCGTAAATCTACCAATGCACGAAATGTTGCAAAATTACCGTTCTCTTGTAACAATTTTTCTTTTGCGTTGGTATATCGTTTTTTGCGAAAACAGTGCTTGTTTTAATAATTAAAAAAGGCCAGTTTCACGACACTTCTCTTAAGTGAAAAAAAACTGTTCCGACTAGAGTGGTTTTAAAAACCTGAATTATCCTAGTGGAAAATGAAAGGTAAACGTTTTGTCGCATCCAGAACAGACTATGAAGATTAAGCCCAATTAATTTTTATTCTGTCTATTTTGCTATCGATATATAAGCAAGTACGCATTAGTAGAATGATAATGTAGATTCACCTGCAGGAGTATGGGGTGCGGGACCTGGGTACGAGTAGCCGCCATCTTTGATGACGTCAGGGTGGACCTCATGCTCTGTGATTCCATCATGTCAACACCAACCAATTTGTTTTTTTCCCTTGGAATATCCCCTTCTCGATTTTTCCTCGGAATTGACCTCCTCCCCCCCCCCCCCTTTTCCATGATTTCCATTTTTCGCCAACGGCAGCCTTTTTGTTTAGTATCGTCTGATGCAGGTGGCCATATTTGTTATTCCTGGATTATCTGTCAGGCATCGCAGCCATCTATAATTACCATGCCCATCACCAGAGTGTGCAAATATCAAGTTCTACCAGTCGCGGCTAAGAGAGCTGGTATTGGCTGGCATCGCAGCGACCATCTTGTTTTGGTTCTCTTGCTTCCTGCTAGGATGTGCTGGCATCGGACATTTTAGTTCCATCGACGACCAATTTTTCTATGGTTTATGGAACTCATGAATGCTGGAGGAGCGCGAGATCGGACTGCCGGGCCTTGGATTGCTAGGCAGACATCTTGACCACGAGACCACCATAGCATCTAGGAAAGATGGGTTTTTAATGCCAAATACATTTAGGGTGGTCCGCCTAACGTTGACACCCCCAAAATTTCCGGAATGGTTGTAGATCATGAAATGCGGTTTTCGCAAAATGACATTACGTACGGGGGCAAGTAATTTGCTGCAAAGTGACTATTCGTAACATGTGTATGTACAGAAATAATTAAACCAAATATTATTTTCTCCAGGAAGCATACATTTATTTAAACTGCCTCTGAAAGTACGTGCAAAGAGGAATTCAGTGGTATAGCATATGCGATGGAAAGTAACACAGAAACGCCAATAAATAAGCTGCCAATATGGCTAAAATAAGTGGGCCGGCAGCATGGGGCAGTGGACCTGTACTCACAGCTGTAAGCAAGCAACACGCGCCGTGACTCATATCCTAGCGGGACCGCTTCTTTATAGAAGCTTAGCGCTTATCGCAATGGGGCAAGGGACACGGAATGCTGTATTGGACAAAGGAGAGCACTGAAGAGGAGGGCAGATGGGTAATGTGAGTGCAAGTCTGGTATCAGTGCATTACAATTTATTCAGATACCAATGTAATTCAGGAGATTTGTTTCCTAGTAATTAACTGTATTGAATAACAAGTGCGTACAGATGCACAGCAAAAATAGAACAAACCAACCTAAGGAGAAATGCAATCGCATCCGATTGCATAGTACAAAAGAACACAGTTATGGTTGAAACGCTTCACATTAGGTATTTTCACATCATGTAGACTACTCAATGTTTTTACCATGGACAGCAATACACGTCTGTAAAAGCCAATGTCGCGAGCGACGAGCAGCCTGAAGTGTTTTTGGTGTAATGCCTCTGCAAGCTGCCGCCATGTATTCCTGCATGTTTTCTAGCATCGTAGGAACCGTGTGGTAGACCTATCTTTCAGTGTTCCCCACAGGAAAATATCGAAAGGTGTGACTTTGTGGGAGCAAGCTGGCCATCTTACAACACCACCATTCCCTAACCACCGGTTTGGTTGCCCCAACCTGCCCCTTAAGGCAGTGAAGATACTTAAATATGGGAAGCTCATGCGATTCATGTGCCAGGTATGATTATGTGGATTCCATTTGTTGAAACCTCCCTTCCCAATACGTCCCTTCAAATTAGTATTATACCTGGAGTTACAAATTATATTTTTTGGATGCTATGAATTCCTTATTTGAATGTTTCAGGTAAGAACTATGCCAAGGACAAGATAAGTATTAGAGTGGATTTTTCTGACTGAAACATCTGAGTACTTATTTTAGCGAGTAACAGGAAAGTAAAATTTAACAGAAGAAATAAATTTGAGCTATGTTACAGATTTTTATCTTATGTTATTAAGTAGGTAGAAGAAATACAATCGAAATGCTCCACATTAGAAAATATTTTTTTCTTCGTGGTTGAACAGCGGTGATCCTTATGAAACTGGAGCGACTTCGTGTGTAGTAGTGGTGTGAATATTACTCCTTCCTGTTCCAAACGAAGAAGTCGCCCAAAGAAAATACGGCAGGTGAATGAACGAAGGAAAAAAATTATAAAATGTTCATCTCACATTGCATCTACTTCAGAAGCAGCAAGATTTTGCCTACCCGTTAGAGAAGAAGCAGGAGTAACAAGTTTAAAGATATTTTACAATAGCAGCCTCGGAATTTCAAAGAGGATTTACAAAAAAAAAAAAAAAAAACATTACGGATGACACAAAATATAGTGCATTCCATACGCCTCATAGAAGACTTGTCATTACTTATCGATGTGAAATTATCACTGATAGGCAAGTGGGAATTGTATGGGTCATTTTGTCATTCCGAATATAAACAAAATTGGGAATAAAATGACAGATGTACTGACCAAAGTGTTTTTATTACCTCTTTGGCATCACTGGCATAGGAAGCAAATGAAGAAATGTTTTGGAATACCTGCGTCCTAATTCTACATACTGCTGTAGAACAACAATATTATAGTTTTTAAAATAAACTACGCATATCATTGAAAAAGAAGAATATATCGACATCCAAAATACTATTTGACCCTTAAATACTTAGGCAAAATTAACAAAGATAATTGGGAGGTTAATTATTCTTGGCCGCGAAAACCCAACTGGGGCTGTTTCTTTGCAGTTCGGCTTTTCTGGCCCGTAAGCATATATTAGATTCATGGAAGTTGTTCTGGATATTTCCTACAAATTAGGCATGTTTAAACTTAATTTTTGTTTTTGAGTAATATCTATAACAGAATCTTTATTGCTGGCACTGCAGTACCTAGTGTAGGTGTTACCGTGCCTTCCAAGCATCATCCCAATAATAGTGTGCCCTAGTTACACCTCGCGCTTGCCTTACATTTAATTTATGTTAAGATTATTTTTAATCAGCCCCTATAAACCTTCCAATTTGAAGCCTAGAATTTATTTATTAGTTTAGATTTCTGTCGCAGGAAAGGAAACAAAGTTACTAGGGGACAAAAATTATCAAAATGTAACGTAGCTGGCAAAAGATAAAAATGTGTAACGAGTGTTAACATTGATCGTTCAAAGCAAGGCTTTGGCTGAAGTAAATATTGAAACACGGTAATGCGGTTATTTTCTGGCTCAGATACAGCAGTGAAATCAACTGGATTAGATTAAATATTTTTCAAAAATGTTGTCAGAAATTTTGTTTGAGATTTCCAGTGGGCATGCTGTCAGTGTTGACAGATTTGATTCTTACTGCAAACATACTTAGACGTACTAAAATAAGTTATATGGATGGTACGAGGTAACATACTGTTCACAAAAATTTGCAGCATCTTATCAGAGGAGACATAGGAGGCTAGGAATAAGGATATTAGAAGTCACTGTCAATTTTTCTGCAAAAAAATTACAGTAGAATGTTGAATGTGCAATGTTTGTTTTGTCGCCTCCTATTGTCACCAGAACATCTAATATAATAAAGCTTGCCAAAGAAGAAAAAAGATAATATTAACGATTTAATATCAGATTTTGAGAGTAGCGAGGTACACGGTAACAATGAAGAGGACAGCAATACGTCAGAAGACTGTGACATTGCGGGTCACTAAGGTCACTGGGTTACTTTTTATTTGTTTTCTTTCTCCAAAAATAAGGGTAGTTATTTTTCAATTTACTTTTTTTATTTTATAAATGGTTATGTCTATAGGCTTGTATAGAATGAAGAAGGGGAATTTTCAAATACGATTTTGTAAAAGGTAATGTAGGTTATTTTGTCCTACTAATGAAATAATTGTCTGTTTGGTATCACGAGGCACGCTTTTTATGTTAATTTGGGCTGTGTAATGATGTGTTTCAGCTGTGGAGTTTAGTTCGTTTTGCTGGGCAGGTAGAAAAATGTCAGGTTGGCGCGATGATGTGGACAACAGAATTCGTCGAGACATCATGGTTGCGGTGGTCCAGTAGAAATGTGTTAATGTTGTGTACCAGGGAGGAACAATTTCACTCGTGTAGGTTCAAGGCCACGCGGCGGAAGTTTCTTTAATCGCTTGGACTAACCTCGAGAAATTTTAGTCGAAAATGCACATTTTTAAGACCTATGCGAGGCGACATCAAGGCCTTTCAGATAGGAACTCGTGCCTTGGTTCGTGTGGCATGTGTGTGCATGACCGGGCATAAGTTGCATCAGCTCAGTTTAAAATAATGCAGTAACTTGGTGGTGCAATTTTCGCGTCTTTGTCATTTCTTCAAAAGTTTATAACGGCTTTACGCACATTTGATTATCACCCAGTGAACAGGTAACTATCGCAGCAGCGGTTCGAGTGTGTATTTCGTCGCAGCTGGCAATAAGGCTGCAAAAGTTGGAACTAACTTCATCGTCTCTGCGATCTTGTTTCTATGTGCACAGCTGGCCAGGAGGCCGGCAATGTAACCAACTACAATTTTTAAATTAGGCCTATACTGTATGAAAATGTACCAGTTTTAAGTTTAAGTTTTAAATGCTATTTTTACATGTTATTGTATACACATTCAATCAAATGAATACCAGAACTGAACGCATAATCATGACGTTTATGATGTTTGTAGTAACCAAACCAATTAGTTGAAGGTACTTGCGAAATGAAACTATTCAATAAATACTTGTAGATGTTTCAAGAACCAAGTAGGTGTTCGGGTGACCAAATTATTTCTCAATGCGGCAATGTTTCACTTGGTTCAAGGGGACGAATGCAGAAGTTTGGACCACGAACTAAGTGTACAAAATATTGCTAAGCGGAAACAAATTTTTTTGAAGCAAATCTTTCCCTCGTTGCTGTACGTGACGCTGCATTCAATGTTAATGCGGTCAAACCATGTACAGCTCGCTGCAACAGGATAAAAAAAAAAATGTTTCACCGAGTAACAACACTTTGCATTTCATGTGCAGTCCCGTTTGCACCGTTTCGCAATGTGCTACGTTCTGCAGCGTTGAAACTTAGCGATTCTTTGGCATCTGGGTTTATCTATAAATACATCAGATGCAACCTACAGTACGTCACAGCTGGCACTAGAGTCCGGTCAGCAGCGTGATCAAGGCTTCCTGCTGCGTGGCTGCCAAACAGCTGCGAGGGCCAAATTCTTACCGCAGCAGCTGTCCGCTACATTTTGTTGAATCTATCTGATTAAACGCTGTTCACGATGAAGTAAGCACTTTAGAAATGGACATTAGAAAAAAGTCACTGACCCTGCATCCATGTATTTTAATTGACTCACTGAGTGACATTCGCCCAGTAAAGTTACTAACGATGGATAGAAAATAGTTCTACATCTTAACGTCGAATAAGAAGAGTTAGGTAACCATTTGTGATAATTTAAAATTATTTCTTTCGCTTTCTGTTTTCTTTAATGCATCGAAGTGTAAAAATTAGAAGATTTTGGACGTATTTACTTTCTTGATGATTTCACAGTTTCATTTGACCGACGAATGAATAAAGTGATGAGTCCCTTGGCAATGATAATTTTACATAATGCGGAGGAATACACAACGAGTTTACAAGTATATCTTAAGAAGCGTTTCTAAAAGTACTCATTTGACAGTGAATAGTCTATACCTACTAGTGAAATTTCATTCACGTTAAGGAGGACCAGTCTCCACCATAATGGGTTTATGGAATCTTCACCGCAGCCAGGGGCCACAGTGGCTGAGCGATTAGCACGCTCGCCTCCCACCAAGGTGAACCGGGCTCAATCCCTAGCCGGGTCACCGGAATTTCACAAGTGGGAATCGTGCCGGACGATGCCGTTGGTCGCCGGGCCTTCTCGGGGATCTCCCGTTTCCTCCACCCCCTCATCCCGAAGCCGCTCCATCTTCAATTCAATCACCCTCGTCGGCTCTCAAGACCTCGCTGTTAAGAGCCGCCCAAATATATTCATTCACTTACTCACGTTCACCGTAGCCTGCAGTTCATATTTCGTTTTTATGTTTTACATATCGGCAAAGCAAATAGCATTGCCTTCTACATTTTTTTTATAGCAGTTATTGATTCACCACTGTTGTTAGTATTAATTATATAACCACCTGAAGAACCATTTATTTCTTCTCGGCTGTCACTAATTAAAATCTAAAAATGCATGGAAGCGGAAACAATATGACGAAGTTCTAAATGATGTTAATTATGGCGTGTCGTCCAAAAAAAAAAGGTCGTTAAACCCCTAGTAACAGCACTTACACTGAAAAACTCATAAATCCAAGACGGCTGGGACTGATCCTCTTTAAAGAATACTAGTAACTTAAAAATAAATATCGTGCGATTGGACTGTAGTGGAAAGATTTGGATGGCTCTTAATATCGAGGTCTTGAGAGCCGATGAGGGTAAAGCGAGGTGAGTATGGAGCAGGGCCAGAATGCAAGGGCCGGGAAACTTGAGATCCCCAAGGAAACCAGCCGACTCGGTTCGCCTTGGTATTCACGTCAAAAAATTGTACCTGTGAACGGAAATATTCTTGTAGAACGACATACTTTAATAAAGGGTGTCCACTTTAAGGGAGGTATTTAACGTTGTCTGTATCTTAAATGTTATTGAACCACCTCATTACACTTCGAGTGGACGAACAGGCCTTCCCATAATGACGATGATACTTTCACCGAAAAAAAATCGCAGACTGCGGCTCAGCATACCAGATGACAAATTAGGCCTTTTCCTGTGGCATTATTATTTCTACACCAGTTTTTCCTGAAACATATTCTCATTACCAAACAAAATAGATCAACTTGAAGGTGCTATCGCAAGGGCACGCAATTGCGCACAGGTGCAGAACACGGTAGTGTGCATATAGGAAACATTAACATAATGTACCACGCCAAGCATGTATTTTAGGTGACTAGCATTTAGTAAGGAGTTCGACCACCCGTTGCACGGAGGCAAGAGGCGATATAGTCGGGCGCGGAGGCAGACAGACGTCAGATGGTTTTTACTGAAAAAGATCCTGCCACAGCTGGTGCAACTGACTCTCCAGATCCACCGTAGTTGCCGCTGGCTGAAGTTGCTGTCAAATCTGGTCCCAAACGTTTCGATGCACAAACTTAAGATGAGGTATACCGATCTCTCTAGCTGCGTACAACCAATTTCCGTGTCCCAACATTGGACTGCTTTTCTGCCAGTAGAGCTTGCAAAAGTGGCGCGGATAGGGTTTGAGGTTAGAACGTTGTTTAGAAAACAAGTGCTTTTGAAAGTTTTTATACTTCCTCTAAGTATCCCCTACCTTAACAGGTGTAGCACTGATTACACGTAGGCCACGAGTGCATCTCACTGTCGTCGTCATCTTTGTCGACGATGTGACCTCGCTGGAAGCAGAAACCACAATGAGCGGTCCTGTCTTTCCTTGTATGATAGATAGCGACCAAGTACTACATCCTCACCACATTCACCTTGTCATTGAATTTACCAGTATACCATTGAAAGGAACTAATACATGTACCCTGAACTATCATTGATGTGTCGCAGGTTCGATTCCCGTAGAGAGTGGTCACACGCACAAATAGAGAGATACTCATATGTATCGCTCTGTGTGCTTTCTCATGTCATCTGCTAGAGTGCACCAAAGGAAAAAAATACCTACCAACCTGTATGTGTGTATTGCACCAACACACTCACCAGTATCTCCGACCTGCACTCGTGTATCGAAGCAGGTAATAATAACATGGAGCAGTCAGGGAGGGGTCACTCTGCTCTGTAATACGAACATACGCACAACAATAAGCTTATTATTATTACGAAACGGATTATCCCCTACATTACCTGGGGGTAGCAGTGAATACTCGTAGGCCGCGAGCACATCCCGTCATCGACGTTACCTCGTTGGAAGCCGAGACCGCAATGACCGGTCCTGCCTTTCCGTGCACGATAGATACCGACCGAGTATTGCATCTCCACCACCACTTCCCCTTGTCAACGTACTTACCGGTATACTATTGAAAGGAAACCATGCATGTGCCCTGAACCAACCTCGAGATATTGTAGGTTCGATTCTCGTATAGAGTGGTAATACAAAACGACATAATGGCTGGCAAGTTGTCTACAACAGCGATAGTAATTACAGACAGTCAGTCCCCGACCTGCACGCACATTCCAAAGCCAATCACACACACACACAGAGACACGTTTACTGCACAAGCGATGGCTAGACAAGGATGGTGTATAATCCTTGAAAAAACAAGGTATCGAAGGTTCGATTCCCGTTGAGAGTGAATGCTGATACGTCTGCAAACAACCGTTCATCGTCTATCCCACTGCCCTTGACGACGACGGACATGTAACACCCATGATAACCATTCCCCGTCCCCGACCTACAGACAGTCATACTCTGACGACCTTATCTGCACTCGTGTACCGACCGAGACTTTTTACAGTCACAGGAAGTCATACTCTGCCAGCCCTGTCCGAACTTTCAATCCATGTACCAAGCTTTGCAATTATAAGGAGTCATACTCTGTCGAACCTACCCGAACCTTCAATGTATGTACTTACATCATGCACCAAGCCTTTTAAATTACAAGCAGTCGACCCTTCCCGAACTGTTAATGTGTTCACTTAGACAGGATCCAGCATTACATGTTCAGCCGTACCACTATGATAACTACGATGATACGTGTACCCATAGTGAGAAGTCTCGAACCTAGGTCCCTAGAGAGAGCTGCTTGATCTCTCCAGCCGAGTTTCGCCTGCAAGAGTGGACCAACGAAAAAAAAAGTTATAAACATAATGGCTAGTGTCAAGTATATCGTGCAATGTATATATTAATCACAAATACTTAGTCATAGGTCACACACACTGTGACAACCCGAGACATAAACCGAGTAAGGAGGTATCACAACACACACACTCACACACATCAACTATGTATGTACATTGCTCTTAGACGATGCAGAGCAGAGGTGTTACCTCAACGAGTGTAGCTGTTTCAGAACACCTGCAGGTCGCGAGCACATAACATCGTCGTGAACTCACTGGAAGCAATGACCGCCCTGCCTTTCCGTAAACACAATATATTAATTACATGTTCGCCAGCAGACAATCGTTCGTCGGAGGGAAGCAAGGCCCCACTGCCAAAACGTGACGAAGAGCCATGATCGACAAACTCTAACCATGTGATGCAGACGAAGTGTGCACCTTGTATGCACCCAGTAGGAAGTGTTCGAATGAAGACTAAGTTGATCGTGTACAAATGTAAAGATGACAACCTCACGGCCAGCAGTCGAGTCATCATAAACTAGCATGACATGTTCGTAATTATAGTCATACTCTGTCTCTGACCTACACTCATGTACTCAGAATTTACAATTACAGACAGTCATGACCCTACTAACGCATGTGTATCGAGCAAGGCCTTGCAAATACAGTCATACTCTGTCGACCCTGCCTATGCTCGAACATTAGTTGCATGTACCACACCTTTCCAAATAAAACAGTCCTACTCCACTGACCCTGCCTGCACTCGAACTTTCAATGAGCGTACGTACAGGCATTTTCCGTACAGCAGCCCAACAGTTCCACTGTGATAACTGCGATGCTATGTGTGTGTGTGTGTGCCCATAGTAATAAGCTGTGGCAAGTCGTGAACTCAGGTTCCTACAGACAGCTGCTTGCACACTCACTCTCCAGTCTCCCCTGCCTTGTTGGTGTGTGTTAACTATGTTACATAAGGATTTCATGTGAGCATAAAATGAGGGTATATATACACAGTCACGCGAGCTCTCTGGCTCATTTGCAGTTAGTCTGTCGTTCGGGCTCTGACAGACCTGAGAGTGTATCATTTCAGGTCAGCAGTTTGTACCATAGTTACACCAAACAAACTTGTCATGGAACACAGTGAACATAATGACATGCTGTTCTAGTGGTCAGAAAATTCTATCAGCCATTTTGGCATACAGAAAGCACAACTCACTTGCAGCACTCGACAAAGAAACTGAGATCGCATATCTGCCTAAAGAATTCCTTCTGACATATGCACGTCATGAAATACGGCATATCTACAAACACCTACCACATATTTACAGCAGGACGAAGACATACGCCACTGTCTCTCATGTACAGAGTCTTTGCAAGGATGTGCCACTCTTATGGACATGCCACATTATAGGGGTTGATGTAATGCATGTCGAAATAGTGGTGAAGGAACAGCCATCCCTTAGGAACTCATGAAGGACAGATATGATGGTTTTAGTATAGGGCTGGCCAGCTCAGTTGTCATCCAGACTTCGAAGAGTGAACATCGGCTGTAGATAACGTGCTTGTATTCATCGATGGAACAGGAAAGATATTCGTGTCACTACTGTTAAAAGGTATTTTCTAACAAAAATATCTACAGACAGGTTCACATGTAAAAAGTGTAAATCTCAGTTTGGTCGATATAGCATCTTGAAAAGACATCGTGTAACATGTAAAGGTCGCACTGCACCACCTGCCAAGCAGTTTCTGAAGATTTTACCAGCTACATGCAAGGGTTCGTCTGAGAGCAGTTCTTTGGTACCACCACGCCATCCATGCAAATATTGTAACAAGACATTTACATATGCATATGATGCAAGGAGACATGCACAAAGTTCATGTAAGAAGAGTATAATTTGTAAGGCATATCGATGTGATAAGTGTCAAAGAACGTATGTGAGTGTTGACACTTAAAAATACATTTGAAACTATGTAACCCACAATCAACAATTTAAATAGTAATTTAAAACTTTGTAGCAGAAAGAATATGGGGACTGTTGATGATGAACAACCTCAAAGTTATTCTACACATCCAAAGCCTAACGTTAATGTCTTCTTCCTGATGGACCCTACCATTAGAAAATCGCCCAGAGTTGGGAACAAGTCAGTACTATTCGCTTAACGAATAGGCACATACCAATTTCCCTCACCCCACTACAGCATAGTTTCATATTAGATCAGCAGAATGTAGGTATGAAGTACTACAGCAGCACTGCAGTGGAATCTTTGTAAGTTACAAAAAAAAATGCTTGCTCTCAAGCTAACACTAATACTACCCTCGTCAGGATGTCATGGCAATGTGGTATAAAACAAGTCGGAATAGGCCGGTCAGCTCAGTCGCTGTTGAGACCTCGAAGAGAGAACATCAGCTGCGGGTAATGTGTTCTTATTCGATGATGGAACAGGAAAGTTATTTGTGCTGCTACTGTAGGAAGACAATAACCAGCTACAATAACCAGCTGCAGAGAACATGAAACCGGTTGTCATTAGAATCCAGGCGAAGATTAGCAAAGAAACATGCGGGTTCATCTACAAATGTCGAAGCTAGTTCGTTGCTCCAGCCAACATATCCATGCAACTATTGTGACAAGGTATTTATAAGTGCATTTGATGCTAGAAGACATGAACACAGTACTTGTGAGGAACACCATCTGTAGGGCATATCTGTGTGATAAATGTCGAAGGTATGTACATGATGCGGATTTAAGTTTCCTGACGAACATGAGCCCTAATAAAATATACAGCTTATCGATGAGGTAGAACAAAATGGTCCTGTCAAATATAATATGTGGCTGGACTGTAGCTATACAAAACCAGAGCCTCACGACGATGAATGTTGTACCAGAACCTTCAAGACTTTGGCTGTAACTGTGTCGCAGTCATCTGCAGGAGAAGATGCGATTGTCGATAGTATATGCAATATATGTCAAGAGGGTTCGGGTTGGACCCTGGCTTCGGTAAATGCTATAGAATTGAGAACTAGTGGGTACGACCCACTTCGCAAATAGACACATACCGATGTTCCTTCACTACAGAGAAGATGTCAACAGAGCTTCATCTTCAGCCATTAGAAGGAGAGGTATAAATTACTCCATCAACAGTCATTCACACACAGTTGCTAAACTGACTTGTACGACATCGGTACTGGAAGGTGTCATCCGTTAGGAGGCAGCATCGAAGAGTCATCCATGAGGAGTTAGCACTACGTAGTAGTAGTACACGTGTGTTTGTGTTCACACATATGCTTGCAATCGAGTACAACTACATGTGAAACTTCTCCGATCGATCATCAATTACGTGGTAAACAATGCAGTTACAGTGACAAGTTCTTCAGTAAAACTTGCCATGCTCGTCGTCATGAACAGAGCGACTGTACAAATGCACCGACCTCTAGAATACACCCTTGTGATATATGTGGTGCGCCATTTGGTAGAGGTGATAATCTAGAGAGACATACTGATACGTGTAAAGGTACCGTACCTTTGCCTGATATGAGAAAGCATGACAAGTCCAGTCTCCCTGCTGATTCGACATGTACACACAAATCATTACATGGACCTGCATGGTGCCCCAAACTGGTGTGTGAAGAAGAAACTATGAGTAGTGCAGAGCATGAAACATGTAGATCATGACAAGTTGCGATCAACACCCCTGCACAGTTAACATGTAGAGTGAACAACAATGAAGATGCTACTCAGGATGTTGAGAACGACACTGTGACTTCCAAGTCTGCTGAGAACGACAATGTGACCTCCAAGTCTGCTAGTGATGGCATGTGGACATCTGCAAAGGGAAAGCATGATGCTGAGACCCACTCCAATGTGACATCCAAGTCTGCTTGTGATGGTGTGTCGACATCTGGTAAGCGTAAGCATGTTGCTGAGATATACTTAATTCGGAAGAAGAACATAGATGCAATCATGTATAGCAAACCTTCTGTGAAGAGTGACACGAAGTCTGATTACTCGGAAGACCCCAATGACCTAGTTGGCAGACTGCAATGGTTGGTTTCATTGCAGAGAAGTTGATACCTGGCTGTCATCGGAGAGATAAATTCTGTTATTGATGAACTTAGGGCTGTAGGTTTTATTGAATGATATAGATGTGTATGTGTGTGTGTACACTTTGGTTACATATACAATAAATATAAACAGCAACAATATATATTTGTTTTGTTTTTAATACCTACCATCTAAGAAATGAACCTACCACTATGTGGTAGCCCTTCGTACTGCTAGAACGTATGTAATCATCATCATTTGCACTGTGTTTCATGACAAGTGTTTGGCATAGCTATGGTACAATCTGCTTCTGACCTAAAAAAAAAGGTACACTCTCACGTCTGGCATGGCTCGAATGAGCCAGAGAGTTTTGTGTGACTGCGTATATATATCCCCCTCATTTTATGCTCACATGAAATCGTTATGTAACACGGCTAACACACACCAACAAAGCAGGGGAGACTGGAGAGTGAGTGTGCAAGCAGCTGTCTGTAGGAACCTGAGTTCACGACTTGCCACAGCTTATTACTATGGGTACACACACACATAGCATCGCAGTTATCACAGTGGAACTGTTGGGCTGCTGTACGGAAAATGCCTGTATGTACACTCATTGAAAGTTCGAGTGCAGGCAGGGTCAGCGGAGTATGACTGTTTTATTTGGAAAGGTGTGGTACATGCAACTAATGTTCGAGCATAGGCAGGGTCGACAGAGTATGACTGTATTTGCAAGGCCTTGCTCGATACACATGCGTTAGTAGGGTCATGACTGTCTGTAATTGTAAATTCTGAGTACATGAGTGTAGGTCAGAGACAGAGTATGACTATAATTACGAACATGTCATGCTAGTTTACGATGACTCGACTGCTGGCCGTGAGGTTGTCATCTTTACATTTGTACACGATCAACTTAGTCTTCATTCGAACACTTCCTGCTGGGTGCATACAAGGTACACACTTCGCCTGCATCATATGGTTAGGGTTTGTCGATCATGTCTCTTCGTCACGTTTTGGCAGTGGGGCCTTGCTTCCCACCGACGAACGATCGTCTGCTGTCGAACATGTAATCAGTAATATATTGTGTTTACGGAAAGGTAGGGCGGTCATTACTTCCAGTGAGTTCACGACGATGTTATGTGCTCGCGACCTGCAGGTGTTCTGAAACAGCTACACTCGTTAAGGTAACACCTCTGCTCTGCATCGTCTAAGAGCAAAGTACATACATAGTTGATGTGTGTATGAGTGTGTGTGTGTGTGTGTGTGGATTCTGATACCTCCTTACCCGAGCAGGTCGGGGAACTGTCTGTAATTACTATCACTGTTGTAGACAACGTGCCAGCTTTTATGTCGTTTTGTATTACCACTCTCTACCAGAATCGAACCTGCAATACCTCGAGGATGGTTCAGGGCATATTCATAGTATACTTTCAATAGTATACTGGTAAGTATGTCAACAAGGGCAGATGGTGGTGGAGATGCAGTACTCGGTCGGTATCTACCGTGCACGGAAAGGCAGGAACGGTCATTGCGGTTTCGGCTTCCAGCGAGGTAATATCGATGACAGGATGTGCTTGCGGCCTACGAGTATCCACAGCTACCCCCAGGTAAGGTAAGGTAGGGGATGATTCGGTTTGTAATAATAATAAGCTTATCGATGTGTGTGGGTGTGTGGGTTCATATTACAGAGCAGAGTTTCCCCTCCCTTACCACTCCCTGTTATTATTACTTGCTTCGGTACATGAGTGCAGTTTGGAGGTACTGGTAATTGTGTATGCTTTTGTTATAATATTTACTTGTTTTATCTGAAATGATTCAGAAATTACAGCAAACTACGTGACATTTCACCATCTGTAATTGTAAAAAAAAAGTGGTAATGAGTACAGGTCAGTGACAGAGTATGACTGTCGTGCTAGTCTCTCTTCATGGGCAGTGGGACCGACGATTGACTGCATGTGCTCTCAACAGGATTTAAATTAACGATACCATATTTATTCGAATATGGTACAGAAACAAAAAACAATGTGTCAGGTGCAGGGATTTGAACCTACGCTCGCTTGTACTGGAACCAGAGCTTATATCAGGCACCTAAGACCGCTCGACCAACCTGACAATTTCTATTAGTGATGAAAATACATGGCTTTTGTCGAATGCCATATGTTGTATGGTCTTGTCTAGCCATCGCTTGTGAAATGCACACGTGCATGTTAGTAGTTTTTTTTTCCTTTTGTGCACTCTAGCAGACGACATGAGAAAGCACACAGAGCGATGCTTATGAGTATCTCTCTATTTGTGTGTGGGACCACTCTCTACAGGAATCGAACTTGCGATACCTCAATGATAGTTCAGGGTACATGTATTAGTTCCTTTCAATAGTATACTGGTAAATTCAATGACAAGGTGGATGTGGTGAGGATGTAGTACTTGGTCGCTATCTATTGTACATGGAAAGGCAGGACCACTCATTGTGGTCTTCGCTTCCAGCGAGGTCACATCATCGACAAAGACGACGACAACGACGGTGAGATGCGCTCGTGGCTTACGTGTATTTATTGCTACACCTGTTAAGGTAGGGGATACTTCGTTTTCATAATAGGAAGCTTATGGTTCTAGGATGTGTTGTATGTGTGGGGACTCGGCTGTCTAGCGATACCTGTGTATTCAGTGCGAGTTACATATCATTACATACGTACATAAATACATCGACGACTCGATACAAGGCTCGTGGGTGCAAGGCCGGTGGCATTGACCGACTGTCTGGAAGTAAGTACGCTGTTACACGAGTGCTTGGGGAGTCGGCGCATAGCGAATGCTGGGCGGGTGGTGGCAAGTGCTCGAGGCGAGGATGTATGGTCAGAGGTGATGTAGAGTGGTGGAGGGAGGACAAGGGATTGAGAGAGAGAGAGTGCATACAAAGACAAGTGGAAGGTTGCTGGTCAAGGTGCCGAGGAGGGAAGCAAGCGAGGATGTGCATGTGTGGGTGGCCAGGCGGTGGCACTGAGGGGACAGGGGAGAGACAGAGGTGAGTAAGAATGGGGAGACCTGCAGTCCGACATATGTCCGCTGTCTTTTCGTCGTCGGGGGGTTATGTATATATTATGATTTTTGGTAGTTGTATCTCAAACGCTTCATAACTTACATTCATCTATCATAGTCGTGGTTGATGTCTATGTTATGAATTTGGCGACTATAACTTAAATGGTTCGGAAATTACAGCAAACTATGCTTATAAGTGGGCATGGGGCATGCGTGCCCCTGCGTCCCCTATCCTAGCCGTGGTGGATGTCTATGTTATGAATTTGCCAACTAAACCTCAAATGGTTCGGAAATTACACCCAACTATGCTTGTACACTGACATATGGAATACTTGACCACGCAACCCTTCTCCTAGCCATGGATGATGTTTATGTTATGAATTTGCTAACTATAACTCAAATGGTTCGGAAATTACACCCACCTATGCTTATATGCTGAGATATGGCTTATTTGACCCAGCGACCCTTTTTCAAGCCAAGGATGATGGCTATGATATGAAATTGCCAACTATATCTCAAATGGTTCGGAAATTACACCCAATTATGCTTATATTCTGAGATATGGGATACTTGTCCCTGCGACCCCTCTCCTAGTCGTGGTGGATGTAATGATATGAATTTGAAAACTATAACTTAAATGGTTCGGAAATTACAGCCACCTATGCTTATAGGTTGACATGTGGTATATTTGTCCCCGCGACCCTTCTACTAGTCGTGGTTGATGCGTACATTATGAATTTGACAAATATAACTTATACAGTTCGACAATTATAGCCAACTATGCTTGTAAGTTGACATCGGGCATACTTGACTCTGTGATCCTTCCTGTAGTTATGGTTGATGCCTATGTTATGAATGTGACAACTATAACTTAAATTGTGCGGGAATTATAGCCAACTGTGCTTATAAGCTTGTCGGCAATGGTCCTTGGTAGACATACGTCATCGATACCAAGATGGCCACTGCGAATGATTTCTCAATTTCTGACCGATTCCGCCGCATTGTGCAAACCTCAACCACTGTGTGCAAACTACCCGAATTATGTCATCTTGGCACTGGCTGCCAAGATGGCCGCCGTAGGTGGGACAAAATTAGAGACATTCTGCGGGGGAAAAGGGGAAAAATGACGTTTTTGTACGCGAAATTGGACGTTTTGGACTGAAAAAGGAGGGAAATTCAGGTGGTTCTGGCTCCACACCCTAACTCTTGAAATTATGCAAATTAGGGACCACGTCTCCGCCGCCTGACGCCTGGTGTCCAAGAACCACTATTTTATACTACTCTCACGCGTAAGTGTTTGTTTGCGTGCAGAATTTCCTAGTGGCTTACTGCCTAGTTTCTGTCAGTATGACTCGGGATGCGTCGACCAGGTCAAGGCCAGCAGAGTACAAATAGTGCGACAGACCTCCAGGCCGAGTTGTTGTTGTAGTTGAATGGATGAGTGACTGGAGTTGCAGCGATAGACGACAAGCGGCGAGAGCATTGACCAGCAGAATGGGGATCTGCGACTGCGAGTATCAAGCAGTGAAGTGTGCGGCTGGGAGCCTGGACTATTGGACTAGATGTGTGAGTGAAATACATTATAAATGTTTGGCAACAGACTGACTGAACGTGTGTTAATTATGAGTATGAGTTAATTGACTATAACGAAACAGAGAAGGGCGTTAATTAGAGTGAAATATACATTAAATATTGCACTGAGAAATAGAAAGAGTAACAGTGGAGATATATAATTCAATGCTGTAAATAATAGTTGTGTGAATAAATTAAAAATATAACTTATTTATTTTATTTTTATTATGACCTCCATCCCTCACGATCTCAGATACGCTTCTCGGGCATCTTGTAACAGTACTAACAATCATCATTCTGCATTTGCCATGCTGGCCGGTGTTGATTGGAAATAACTTTAATGTGATGAATCTATCTTCTGTGAAAATCGCTCAGTTAATTTAAGTGTAATGAATTTATAAATACCACAAAGAAGTTTAACATTCCTTAAAGGAGAAAGCCAAGCCCCCTTCCCCCTCCCCCCTTCTCACGGATCTCTGGATCCGCCCATGTGTAATGTCTCAGCTCGGAAAGAAACGTCAGTAGTTTGTGCTCATAGAGTAGCTTGCTACTGAGTTCATTAGCACTGTCGGCAAAAGAGAGGTTTTGGTTTTGTTTGAGTTTTGAAATTGTGGCCATGAATCTAGCATGAAACTGCTATTGGAAGCAGCCAGCGTGGCCTTGGGTCACTTGGGGCCGCGACGATTCATGTTCGAATCCCTGGAGTACCATAGCTGTATATATCTTTAATCTTTGTTAAATGTAAGACTAATTTAAATTTAGTTTATGAGCCATACTTCCCTTATTTGCCTCCTGACTATCCGGAATACACAAAAGCGATAGGGTTATTAGAGAACCATTAATCTGAACTGACCTTAGCCGATGTTCGTTTGTAGTAGTTAATATAGGTATATCTATTACCACATTTCCATTTGCCCTCGTCCAACACTAACGAAAAACGAAATGTTAACTGCGATGCCGGAAATACCCTTCGACTTGGGAATCTGCACCTAGAGTGGAGTGAAGAGATTTGGGTGGATCTTAACATCGAGGTCTTGAGAGCTGATGAGGATGAAGTGAGGTGGGTATGGAACAGCACCAGAGTGAGAGGACGAAGGAAACGGGAGATTCCAGAGAAAACCCGCCAACCAGTGGCATCATCCGGCACGATTCCCACATGTGAATATCCGGGGTGCGTAGTCTAACCACTACATCACCATGGTCCCGGGAAGCTGCACTGGGCTGTCCCACACAAAGGTAAACCTGAATAATGATACAGCACAAGTGGCTATTATTTGTTGTTTTATGTGCCACTCTAGTAGGACGACGCAAGGTTAATGTAGCATTATAACATGGTACTTGTCTGATTTTTTTTGCAGTGTACACGTAATGAATGGAAAAACGAAAATAAAACAAAAATAAATAACGAAAGAATCACACTATATTACAAGTAAAGAATAGTTTGGGTCACTGCTGGTAGTTCCGGGCCAAGGGCAGAGACCGAGGAAATGTGGAGTAATCTATTATGCGTTCCATATCCTCTGTCTCGGACTCGGGCCAAAAGAACCGTAAGAAAAGAGCATACTCAGATAAGCCTCTTACATTTCATAAGCACCTGTTCTCAGAAATCTGGCACCAAACTGGTGACCTTACAAGGATGCACCAGTCGAAGGTTTGCTACTAGTTTTACAGGTGTACTGTGGTAAAGTGGGAATGAATAAAAGTTTACTACACAAACATCAATGCAGAACAATGAAATTCATAGCTACAAATATACATGTTTGGAAATAATGTTTTCAGAGTGCACCACTGTAAAAAGAATTAGCTACATTTCCCTTACATATAAGGCAAGCAAATTACCCTTACGCGTAAGGTAAAATGAACTCTTTTATGTACAGTAAATGTGCACGACAGTTAAAGTACCATTCTCTAACAGCAAAAGAAATCACTTTATAAAAGTGTGGGGAAAATCCCATACAAGTAAGGGAATTTAGGTGAGGCCGCGCCTCCCAACTAGGCGAACCGGGTTTGATTCCCGTCGGGGTCGCGCCCGAATTTTCGCATGCGGGAATCATGCCGGATGACGCCACTGGTCGGCGGGTGCCTTTTATGGCTTAATCCGACAGATCTAGGCGATACCTTTCGTTTTATACCAAAAATCATCACTCTAGGCCTCTAGTACATCGGACTAGCGAGATATATCGCCCGAGAATTTTCTTCCAATCCCAAAATTGCCACCAGTCGCCGCGGACCCCCATCCGGTCTTCGCGCTTATACGGCACTGGCTCAAGGCCACGCTCGCATCGTAGTCGTATAAGCGATCAAGCAAGACCTCGTTTATTCCAATCGTTTTATTAGTTACGAAGTACTAGTGCCTGGATGTATCACCCTGCAACATCGCAGTTTCCCTCATAGTATCCCAGCGTGTATCTGTCTGAAGCTAAAGCCCCCGCCTATCTGGTGCTTAAACTTCGCTGGAGAGTGTTTGAAATACATATTTCTAACGAAACTGTTAAACGTGTGTCCAATGTGCTTACCTACGAGAACACACACTTTAGATGAGGGCTGTTCAGTGCTTTCAATTCGTCACGCACACTAGAAACACCATTTCAGAGCATTCCAAAATTGTTAAAAAGAAAAAAGCCGTTTTTTCAAGCGCTGTTTCTCTCCCTCCCTCCCTCTCTCTCTCTCTCTCTCTCTCTCTCTCTCTCTCTCTCTCTCTCTCTCTCTCTCTCTATATATATTATATATATATATATATGCTTCTCAAGCCCTTGGCATTGAACCTTCCTAAAGACGCTGAAAGTCCCATACGTACACGCAGTACAACAAGAACACTGCACGTGAGTTCTGAGCCTTGCGCTTAGGGGCGATGGCACAATTTATGCAAGTGGCAAGAGTCGTCTTTATATCTCCCGCGTTTATGGGTCTCAAACGCGGATGAAATCTCGAGGTAGGCGAGAGCCTTAAAGGTATGCTTGCGTACGCCACTGATGCGCGTTATCTTGTATCTGTGCAATAAAGACACATCTGCTGGCGGACAAACGTACAGGGCACCAGGGTCGCCAATGACCCTGCTGGGGTCCACAGCTTGGCGTTGTCTGAGGGCCGCAATCCCCTCCCCTGTCCGTTGGGCTGGCCTCAAATCCGGGTCGCCAGAAATACAGCACGGGTGTAGGTCTAAGAGGTGTTGGGGGGGGGGGGGGGTTCTCTTGTCATCCGCGCTGGCACTCTGCCTCGACGTCGTCAGGGAAAATGTGCGGAAGGTCCTCCCCCCTCTCCAAGGGGTAAGTCATGCACCCTCGCCTTAGTCCCCCGACATTCGGGAAACCGCACACATCGCCCCCACGACACCGGCGCGACGACGTGGAGGAGTCGCTCTGCTCCGAAGGCGAGGGTGGCAACAAAACTAGATTAGCGCCCTACCTTTGGTCACACAGTACCGCCGGTGAAACATAGTTCCAGATGTTGTCTGACCCATAGGCGCCGATTT
The DNA here is from genome assembly GCA_029891345.1 of Dryococelus australis. Lineage (NCBI taxonomy): Eukaryota > Metazoa > Arthropoda > Insecta > Phasmatodea > Phasmatidae > Dryococelus > Dryococelus australis. The sequence goes on along the minus strand of CM056995.1, from coordinate 128,914,264 downwards.
CTTGTTTCTAGAATGGGGAGGGGCGAAGTCTCAAAATTCTGTAACCAAGCCGACTTTCGTTTTAATATTATTACTCTCCCACCCCTATTATTATGTGTTGTATGTTTGTGCGTGAAACTGAACACGAATATAAGACTTATTTTCATATATGACAAAGTTTCGAACAACGCAAGTAACAAATATTTATGACAAACAGTACATAGTAAAATGTTACCTGCAAAGTCAATGTAATTTTAGTAACGTCTTAAAAACTGAACATTCTGTATCAGATATTAACATTCTTACAAAAAAAATTAAATAGCCATAAAAATATTATACTTGAAAAAGAATAGATGCAATAAGATTGCTGTACGTTATACTTATTACAAACCGAGCTAAGGGTAGACTACAAGAGGCGTAGGGGGCCGGGGGGGGGGGGGGTAGGCTTGCAACAGCCCTGCTAGCTGATAAGTGGAGGGCGCCCCTTACCACCTCATGTAATCGGCTCCTATGGTTTCATGCGATGTACGTATAATGGTGTGCTTTTGCGAATTTTATCTCTGTCTCTCTCAGTTTGTGACGTCACAACGGTGACACCCGTCTGGAATGGCCCGTAGGAAAACATACAAATACCGTGGTTTATTTTGTTTGAATAGTGATCAATAGATAAATACGAAGTGTAGGGCAATGCGGTTTTCGCAGGAGCAAATCTGAAGCGACGCTTCATGGTTTAATATTATTATCATATTATCATCTAAATCGAACATTTTTATAGGTGTTGAAATACATATATACGGCCGGTTGTAGCAAGACAGTCGCTGTGGATTCGGTAAGAACTTTACAGACTTAAGGTTTTTTTAAGCTTAGACTTATTTGTAAAAACAAACTTTTTCCTTTTCATTGGATTTGTGGCAGAAACGTAGGAATTTTAATATGTTAGTTAATGATCTTACTGCAACGGTGTATAAGAAGTTCTTGATATTAGGCACATGGAAATTGTTTATTCGCATACTAAGCTTATATGTTATAATACCAGGTGTTATTAGGGGTAATCTAGCCTTCAAATTTTGTGACTATCATGGTGGGTAAATAGGCCTGCGCGAAATTTATGTTACTTCATGCAGTGGATCCAACCTATCTGCTACCTAACGAGCTTTACTTACACTCTGGTGCTTAAAACTTGATTTGTGTTTGTACAACCACATGTATGTATGTCAGTGACGACCGGTGACATTTTATTTTAAAATAAACAAAATTGCGTAATCTACCATTTTTAAATTCCATCAATAGTCATAGTCTAGGTGGTACGCAAGAAGGAATCAGAGGTTACTGCATTTTTGAGTTACAGGTTGCCACTTGGCACAGTTATTTGTGACACATAAAGGAACAAATCTGGAAGTGGAGCCACAAAAATATTCCCTTAGGATTCAAAATGGTGGCCTGTTTTCAATATGGCTGACTATATTTTAAAATTATGATGATTTTAGCAGACAGTTGCATTTTAATGCAGCAATTACGGCATTTCTTACACAAATCTTATACTGAATTCGAAATTAAAAGTTGGGAACTATCAATTTAAATGTCCAAACTCCTAATTTTAAACTTATGGCCGCTAAGACTACAATTGGGTGACGTTTATTTTTGTTATTTGGTTACTACCATGTAAAACAGAGAAACAACGATTCTCAGTAGAATACAAAATTCGTTAGATTTTATGTTTAAATATAGTGTCTGATATGTTCGGAAAAATAAAGTAATTGTTACTGATGATTTATTTAGCTGTAACAAAAATTATGCTGCAAGGGAAATACAAACACGACATGCACCCAAATAAATTTTATTTTAATGACACTTTGAAAGGCAGGGGGGCAGGATTGTTTTTCATAAGAGGAAATTCATCAAGGTTCAAGTCTGTTATGTTAGCCGACAATGAATAACTTAGAGAATAGTTTCTCGTCTGTATACAAGTTCTTGCTGCAACTGTCAAATTATTTAGGTGTTGCTGTAAACATCTTTGTATCAACTCGTTCAATAGGCTCAAATATTGTTTTTGCCATTACTTTATGCAAACGTTGGTTCCACGGATTTCTCCGCCTACACATACAACATATATCTGCAAAAGTTTTGATAGGTGGAACTTCTGATATCGTCAAGTAGCGTGTTTCTTTTGCACTTTCAGAACAGGTGGACTCGAAAGATGATGGTGATTCAGTAAATTTCCTTTTCATAGATTTTTCTTGAGTCCTTTGAAGCTTAGTCACATTGTTGTACTCGATGGATAATGACCTATGTCACTTTGCCTAACGAGATGTGAAGGTCCCCTTTCCTTATCATTCATCTAGTTTATACAGTTGATGATAGCTCACCTGAAAAATTAAGTTCTTCAATATTATTGGCTTTAGTTTCATACTCTCTAATTTGCATATTGACATTTTTATTACCAGCTGGGTGCAAACGAGCTTCTCTTTTTAGTTTACGTAAACAACACTTTGTCCTGTCTGTTGGTGTTGGCTGCATTGAGCTGAGAGGCTTCGGAAATGCTACTTTCATGTGCTTTATTAATCTCTCTATGATGTCAGAACTCATCTCTATATATACACTTGAAACAAACACAATAATGTCAGGACAGGAAACATGAAACATCACAACATTATAACAAATATGTGGCAAAAGTACACAATTTAATCACGCATTATCAAAAATGTGTCTTCTAAGTTGTGGATATGGAGAAGGGGTAAATAGGGGTGGTTAAATCAATAAAATTATCATACAGATAATTAAAGTTTATCGTCTACAGTTTTAAACTTTTGCTTTATTGTTTCGCCGTTTGACAAAATGTTAAGCAAATGGCAAGAATAAATATCAGACGTTCAATGCTTTGACAGCTTTGACAGTAGTGTATCATGTTTTTTGGAACGCCAGAGCACAGATCATTGCCTAGTGCATTGTCTGAGGTCAGTATTTCTTGATTATTATCTAGGTGTTTCGCCTAGACAGTTTCCAACAAAAAATTAATAATTGTAGCGAAACTGTGGCAGTTCGATAAAGTTTGGGAAGCTGTTAATTAGGATATTTCGTGAGAGAAATTTCAATACACCTTGTGAAATAGAAACTTTGGCGAAAAATCAATAAATCCAAGATGGTGGGTGGGAATCCACCTTAAAGGACGGGCTTTTATAGATAAAATTAAGACCCCTTAAACTTTCCTTTCAAATTCAACATAAGCATTGGGCAAGTCATGTCATAATTGTAGCATTAAAATGCACTTATCTGCAAAAACTTGTATATTTATAATATTAAGTCACTTATATCGAAAAGGGTGGCCATGTTGAATTCTAAGTGAAAATTTTTGTAGCTCCACTTAGAGGTTTGTTCCTTTACTGGTCAGGAATAACTATGCCAAGATATGCCTACTTGTGACTCTAAAGTGCAGTGTGGTTTTACGTAGGTACCACCTAGACTGTCGTCTACTTAACGAGGTAAAGTGTAGTTAAACTGTCTGAAATACAATCCCTTCCCTAATTTATGAAGTATATAGCAAAGTGAAAACACAGCCAAACAAATGCTCTATCTTAACGGATGGTGGCATATTTTATATATTCTCGAAGAAACTGTTTGTTTTGCCGGGATGAAAAGTACCCTGTGTGCTTATCCAAGATATAATCTACCCCTGTACCAAATTTCATCCACATCCGAAGAGTCCTTACGACGTGATTGAGTAACAAACAAACATACAAACTTTCGCATCTATAATATTATTAGTATAACTGGAGAATATTAGCCATGCATTCAGAATTTGGATGTACAGTGTAGCATACCTAACATAACTATTCCTAAAATAAAACCTAGGAATTTGGTAGACTTAGAGGTGTCCAGCCTTCACCTAAGCTAGGTTAATCACAGGGTACAAACATAAATGTGTAATCCAAGGGTGTATCACAGAAAACTAATTTAAAACCCAAAGAAATGTTTAAAAATATTCTTGAGAATTGTAATTTGTTGTATTTGCCACAGCATATTAACGAGGTCACCTGATTGTACCTTATGACTTTATACTAAAATATTGAAGAGCGGCTCACTGTTGTAAGGAGTAGCCTTATCATAGGCTACCCAAAATGGTTTCAACATTTTATTGCTTAATTCGATGCTAAACTGTCTTTGGAAAATTTGTTAGTGTTATTGTTTAATGCATTTTAGTCAGAATAATTTCCATATGTGTCAAGTATAAAATTTATATTATTTTAATTTGAAGCAAAACAAATAATTATAGTTAAAATTCTTCATGATTAATTTATCAAGGTTGTGTAGAAGTGTTATGTAAATCCGTGACATGCAAGCAAAGAAGATGATTATTTTGTCCTAGTGAAATTGTTTGTCATGAACTCAAGAACAATGTATCAGAAACTTTCTGTTAAAAAAGAACTTTCATCAAGAATGTTTGCGAACGTTTTAGTAGTCGTGTGAAGGAAGTTATTGGACGAGGAAGTCCGTCGACACAGTGACTTCAACGGGACAGCTTGCATCGGCCCAGGATCGCGAGGAGACATCGTCCCTGTGTTGCAGAGGCGCGGTACCACCACACACTACTGGAGTATGCAGAGTTGGGAGAGGACTTACGACTTAATTGAGGACTTCGTAATTCCTAAGTCCTCAGGGTACCAGCTGCCATCTCCACCTACGTTTTGGTTTCAAGTAAGATCAGCGTTTTGCCAGTTTAGTCCTGCTCTCGAATATTATCGTCAAGGCTTACCTTTTCAAGATAATAGAGATTGAAATTATTTACTGAAAACATTTATGTTGAACTTTCTCAGAAACTTAATGTAATATCAAAATTCTCTTAATTCATACAACATTCAAAACTAGTTAATATCTTTTTAAAGATTTTCTTGGATTTTTTCAGCCCAGTGGTCTGAGTGTAGAAAATCTTATGTGCTCCAGAATCGAATACCAGCTGTAATACCCTACATTTGAACTGATTAATTACAAGAATTAATTTGGACCCTATTCTACTATAACATTACGAAAACCTTCACTGCTGTGTCTACCATATAATATTCAGTTATAGTATTATATTCTCTGACAGCAGGGTTTTTGTTCATATTTTAGGATAACATTTGATTTCAAGGGTTTTGAATTGTCTTGTTAGTGTTATCATATGTTCTCAATTTTACTTTAATATTAAACTTAACTTGATTTATTACTATTTCTTGGTTATTGTAATTTTGAAGGTGATTGATATTCCTTAGTACAAAGTTATAATTTTATTTGACTATCTACACTAAATATATTAAAGTGGTTAGCTATATATTAGCCACACATATTATATTTACATATTTGCCATAAATATATAGGCCTAAGTTAAATGCAATATATTAAACTGTTAAACTATTTTTGCTTGCCACGCCGTAATTTTAATGGCTCAAGCTCTGCAAGCACTTAGAATAATCACATGAGTAAAAAGTGTAAGATGGAAGTTTTTTGTATCCATGCAAGGCTTTTGTTTTAAATACGTTACTAATTGCTGTATGATAAAAGCTTGAGTGAGTACATAGCTTTGCATAGCCCTACTGACAGTTAATTAGTATTCCTAAATAAAATATACTTTTATAGAATAAAAAACTTCGTAAGTGCACTACTTTCATATGGATTTTTCCTACTTTTTTTTTCTGCCTACTGTTGGATAGTATGGTGAGTTTTAAGACTCGCTCTGTGTTATTTGCGTGTGGATGTATAACTCGAGAATAACGCATTTTAAAATAGACTGGCAACGTACACTAAAGGAAACACCAGTTTGGTTGAATCTTACCACATATTGTATCTTACCAAAGATGTTTGTAGTTCAGGAACAATTGCCACACCCCAGATCTCCGTAGGCTACGAATAACACACAAGAGACTTTATGAATAAATGAAAACCAAAAACTACTTCTATAGCTAATAACCAAATGATTGCTCACAAAGACGTGAGTGGAAATAAATTCACCATGCTTTGTGTAGCCGTAACTATAGGCGTAGCCCTCTCGTATGCATTTATTAATTGCAATTCAAACGTAGCTAAGTCTCTTCGGGTCCTTTAAATTATTTCCAAAATGTGCAAATTTAAATTAATAAATAATTTTATAATACCAATTGATTTGGGAGAACATCAGACCTCAGTTCAGGGCTCCGTAGGCATTAGATAGAGCAACTCTTAAATAAATGACTACCCAAGATGGCATAATGTAATCCAGATTAATTTCTCAGAAATCATTAATTATTTTACAGACGTGTTCTATGTGTCGAAAATTCAGCATACTCAGCTTAAAATTAATCTTGATCACGGTAACAGCTCTTGATATCTTCTGTAGCTGCTTCCGCTGGTTGTGAGCACTAGTCTTCCCTCACAAGTTTATCGAGCCTTAGGTACGTCATTAAAGTCATTAAGTCCATGCTGCACCACACGCAATCGCGGTATCTCAAACTTGGCTTGAAATATTTTCCGTGTAGGTAGCGTGTGCAGACTTAATTCTTCCTCTTCAGGTGCCGCGCATCTTCACCCTTCAGCATTCCACGTTTCTGTACAAGACTCAGCCATATTAAACAGCGAAATAAAATAGCTATCAGGCCGACGACCTACTAGGTCATCGCCTGGCTGACGGGAGAACCAAGATGGCTAAAAGCCTCAAAAACTGCATACTTACGCCTTTAAACATCGCGCCAATCACGAGACGGCTACATCATATCTTACACATACTTCTTGTGTTACCATAGCAACCAATCAACAAATTCCTCTATGCAAAGCGGCCCGCATAAAATAACTTTGTGACTGAGAACAGAAAGACTTACGGACATAATTATACGTAAATAGGTTTGCTGACGTTAAAACAACTTGCAATTAATATTATGAATTAGAGCTGGAGTAAAAAAATATATATATCTGCCACAAACAATTAATAAACAAAACACATAAGCATTACGTTAACATACATATTGCCAAAATACACTGAGATAACTGTGACAGGAATAAATAGTGATTATTTGAGGCATTACAGCGTGTTACGTGTGAATTTGGATATTTTAATATATTTTGCTGATTCAGATGATTTTAATGTTATTGCTGCATAACAGAACACCAACAAGTGTTTCATAGTTCCACTATGCTAAAAGACAACGAAATGAACCCCTTATAAGAACTAATATTGCAAATAAGAAAACAATATGTGAAGCGTGTCTAAACGTAGTAAGAGCAGTGAAATACTAGGCAATATGCGACAGAAGTTAAAGTTCTGTGTGTGAGTCAAGCGAATGTGTTAATTTCTTACCGTAACTGTACTTGCCTAATTCGTAACACTCTAATGTTATTTTTGAGGCTGTGCCTGTGTAGCCAAGGCAACGAGAAATTGCTGTTGCATTTCACAAAAACTTATAATCTGGTTTACACTATAAAAGTTATAGTAATGTGGTTTACACTATAGCACTGGCAGGGTACGTGTGTTTGCACTATGTTACTAAAACACGAAACGTTCTTTGTCAGATATAAAAACTAGTGTGACACCTGGCTATTCAGCTTGTTTTATTTGATGTAAGGAAATGTTATTATCTTTGATTGTCATAATTTATATTCTGATATCAAGTGTGTCAGATAATAGTATGCAAAATGTATGTGAGATACTGTTTTGGAAGGCCTTCGCAGATGGTAGTTAAATATTTAAATGTAACTTTATCCTTGCAATTTGAATGTTTTAAAGAATTTTTCTTCTGTAAAGAATAAACAAGCCAGGTTGGCATTGACAACGGCGATTTTTATTAGAAACCAAAAAACTCGAACGGTAGTTCTTCTAAATAATGTTCTAAGAGTCAACTACGTAGAGGTGATGTTGCCCGCACGTCATCAGAGGACCTCGGCCTGAGCCAGCGTAGCATCCAAATACGGAGTTCAACATGAGAGGTACAACGAGTGAAAGGAGCCAGCCACGGAGTTCGATCAGCAACGGTGAATCCACAACGAAGCAGCTTGGACGAGAGTCGACGCCAGGACAATGGTACCAGTAAGCTGCCGAGGATGACCAGTTCCTGTTGACGAAGGGCGCATATAATTATGTAAATAAGTGCTGCATGAACATTGAAAAAAAAAAGGCTAAATATTATGAAGCAGCTAAGATATGGGTGGATACGGTAAGCTTAGTGTGCCTTTGCTTGTGTGGTAGATAAATGTAGGCCTTGCTAATTTTTCTAATAATTTAGTAAGTTTGATAATATTATGTTTGATAATGATAATTTATATTCGAAACACACCAAGGAGAGTCATTACAAGTATTGCACGCAGAGTCAATTTTCTAAATAATAAATTTCAATCATAATTGTTTATTGTTTGTTGAATCATTTTAAGGATCATTATCTTGGTCAACTAGTGGTCTTATTAATAAAATTATTAATTTATTTTTCTTTATTGGATATCCCGCACTTAGTCTGGTAAAGTCTTTAATTAAGAGTAAAATTTGACAGTTGTATGCAATTAAAGTAATTCTTTTGTACCTTTACTGACTGATACGTCAATGGAGGCTTATGAAAATTCGGTAGCACAAGTAAGGATAAATTGGTCAAGTCATATGTTCGTGGATCAATTTCTAAAAAGAGGAAACATTTTATGTAACAGCGCATAATCTAATTAAGCTAGCTGGAGCATTACATATTTGACATTTATCAGTTCTTCCATTATTTTTTATTCAGGCGTGTTACACTATTAATGTTATCTTTAAAAAAGGCTTTATAATTTTTGGAGCATATGGTTCTGTTTATGCCTGGTAAAAAAAAAGCCTACGTTTAAAACCTATACTTAATTATAAAACCCGTATCATGCTAATCTAACCGATATATGTTTAATCTTTTATCTTAAATTTTTATGACTGATTTCAAGTACTGGGATACGAATATAATAAACTGTAACTGAGTACTATACGGACGAAAATAGGATGACAAAGATACCTGAAAAAAGCTTGAATTTTTGAGAATCGAGAAGGACTGTATATGTTTGCAGCAAAATGTTTAAATTGTGTAAAATGAAACGAGTCTAAAGAAAAGTGGTTATTCGTAAGAGTAAAATTCTTGGAAAAATATTTATCTAAACATCATTGCCTAATGATGTACTAAAACGACGTTTTGAAACACCGACATTTCAAACATCAGTTAAGGCTGCGATAATTTAAGCAAAATATGGTTATAACTATCAGTCCATTTTGCAAGAAACATAAGTTTCCAAAAACAATTTAATCCTTATTTCAAAGGGTAAGTCATATTTGAGTGTTTGGTATCATAAGGGCGAAGTTACACAAATCAAGTAGTTTACATGTACCCCCATCCATCTAATGAAGTATGGCTGACTCACATGGCAATTATCATACAAGCTTGGCCTATCATTATTTTTGTTGTTTATAAAATCAGTGAGATTCATGTTGTTATTATTTAGTACTCGTGTACATGCATTGTTGTATAATTTTACTAACCAAAAGTATTTATAATGAATTAAGAGACATAGCAATTTTGAATTTTGGTAGTGTTCTCAATAACTATAAAACTAATTCTATAAAGTAGTTGAATTATTTAATTTCTGGTTTTTGTAATAAGTATTATTGAAAATCAGTCTGTGTGTCAAGGAAACTGGGAAATCCTATTATAACAAATTCGGGGTATACAATTTGGCTTCAATTGCACCACTCGATTACCAAAGGATCAAAGAATATGTTACGTTGAGCGAGGACTGCCAAGCATCGGGCATGAAGGAAGGAAAAAAAAAAGGGGGGGGGGGGCGTTTTGAGTTCGTTTCGCCGCGTCTCATGACTTCCGTGTAGTATACCTTTTGACTTGGAGAAGCTACGACGCTCGTTTAAGTCTCAATCTACAGCTCTCGTCAAGATTAAGCTATTGCGTGTACAAAAACATTTGTGTGGCATGAGTTTAACATGTGGCATGACATGAGTTTAAAGTAAGATAATTAAGAAAACTTAGTACAATTTCGACATATACTCGTCAAAAAGCCAAGTCGAAATACAGAAATCGTATACGGTAGAAAAGGGCGTCCAGTGATACCCATAAAACCCCATATGATCGAGTGAAGCGGTGCCGGGAACGTAAAATAAATATCAAGGCGTCCGAGGGCGTCAATGTAGACGTATTCACGCAAAACAAACGGCCGTGTCGCCAACGCAGCCAAACCCATTTTTTTACTCTTTGCCTGGAGTCACAGTAAGCATGTCGTAATCAATACTTCACGCCTTTTTAAATTTAATACTTAGATATTTGCCCCACGCATCAACATTGAAAAGCGAATGTTCTCCATTATGAGCTAAATTTCATTGCAACGCATTTTCCAAATTTTCTTCTGGAAAAAAAAACTATGCATCGCATTACACGACATATGTTATGACACTTAGAAGTTATTTAATTTTTAGTGAGTTAATAAACGTCTCGTCGACAGCAGAGACACTAGAGACATAATCAGTTGCCCGGTTATGCCCTGTACTACCTAAGGAACCACCCGTAACTTATTTAAATGCGGGTGGGAAGGGGGTAAACCAATGTCGGGAATCGAACCCGGCCTAACCCGAATGCGAGTCCACTTCGCCACTGCGCTCGGTGCTTAAATAATTTGCGTAGTAGATTTTTAGATAGTTTGCCAACATTCTGCCATGAGACATTCCAACGTGTTTCCTAACGAAATGTTCACCAAAATGACCATGAAAACACTTCTCTTGACGGTTTCTGAGTTGAAATAAAACTGCGCTCTGGATTTCTGATAAACTAAAATGTAGAGTTGATGTTTTCTTGAATGTGGTTGATGTGATTATGATACGGGATGGAGGAGGATGGGTTATTATACCACTTGAAAGCATTTCGTGACCCAACCAAACACGTCCGTCAAAAATGCAGAACAGGATGCGTCGTTTTAATGTGTGTGTGGGGGGGGGGGGGGGAGGAGGAGTTTGAAAACACATCCACGTAAATTATTTAACTCTCTTTTGTCACGGAAGCCACGGTGGCGCAGCGACCACAGCGCTCGCCTCCCACCAAGGCGAACCGGGTTCATTCCCCGGCCGATTACCTCCGGACTTTCGCAAGTGGGAATCGTGTCGGACTATCTCCTTGGTTGGCGGGTTTTCTCGCGGATCTCCCGTTTTCCCCGCCCTTTCATTTCGGCGCTGCTCCATACTCATCTCACTTCACTCTCATCGGCTCTCAAGACCCCGCCCGATATAGAGAGCCATCTACAACCTACCCTCTCCACTCTTGTCTGAGTTTTTAAAACGTTTTTGATAAACAACGGATAGAGTTCAGTCGGTTAACTCTGTCACGTGACTAGCCTTATTCGCTCTCTTTACATAAGGCCTACTGTTTGCAGACTCTCAGGGTAGAAAAACAAGCCAAAAAAATGCTGGATTTACAAATACACCCATATTCATAAAACTTTGAACAGCTCGAAGGAGTTGGGATACGGTTTTTTTTTCTCAGAATGTGTGTTATTAGGAAATGCTGACGAAATTATTTGCACTTCGTTACTAGGCAAATCATAACGCAAGTCACATACATAGCTTCCCTCACCTGTCATCGTAATAAAATCATGTATAGGCTATTCGCGGTAAAGTGAGCACTTTTTAAGGTCCTGCTAAATTTGTCCTCTCGCTCAATTTCTATCATTCCATCACTTTTTAATGTAAACATTACCGTTTAACTAATAAACAGAGTGTATGCATTTCACTTCTCTCAAAAGTTAACGCCCGAGGCTGCAATAGAATACATTTATTAGGGGTCAATACATGTTGGGAAGGGCCTTAAAAAGTGCTCACTTTATCGTGAACAGCCTATGTGAGCCTGTCAGTGCTTGTACAATTCGTTAATGATTTCGCGTTGACGTGTAAAGCCGCGTCTACACCGACTGTTAACGACAAATGTTTATAGCTTTTGTTACCAACACGTTGTTAGTAACAGATGTTGGCAGCAAATGTTGGTAACGGGACATCAGAAGAACATTTACTTTTGTTAATAACAGTGTGGAAGCATAACCTCAGTTGGCAGCAAGCTGTCAAGTGTGGAGGAAGTTGTACTCGCTGCGACAGCATGTGTCATTTTGGCGAAAGAGAGAAGACCAAGAAGGTTCTGGGTGAGAACTCACCTGTGGGCAAGAGCTAGATTAAATGGGAGTGACTTGTTAAAATAATTGAATGAAAATGACATTGATCTTTTGTCAGGCGAACTAAGGTGTGATGAAACTTTAAAATATTTTTGAGAATGACTAGTTGTGACTTTGAGTTTGTAATATCAGTAATAGGACAACATTGGCAAACAAAATACTAATTACAGAAAAGCTATTCCAGTAAATGGAAAGCTTGCAGTGAACTTGCGATTTTTAGCTACCGAAGACTAATACACAAGCTTAAGTTTCCTACTTGTATAATAAATTTCAAAAGCAACAATGCCATTGTGTGTACTAAAAGTGTGTGAGGATTTGATCGATTTGCTGAAGGAGAACATACAAGTGAGTAATCGTTTTATAGCTATTCTTTAAATATGAATATAAACATAGTTCAGCCTGTGCGCCAACGTTCTATGCTGATAATTTTCTATTTTCGAAAAATGTAAACTTGGCCGAGCACTCTGCCGTTTACTCCACACATGTAAACAAGGCTTTTATACAAGGTTATTGATAGATCGACTATGCAAGGTTGTAAATAAATACCAGGACTGTTCCACAACAAGAATAAGTATTTAATTTTGAAGAAGAAATTAATTTGCAAATACATCAAAACACCATATTACATTATGTGTGTTTGATACACTATGTGAATCCTTCAATTCAGTGTAGTTTAAATATGTTCCTCGTTATTGTTCCTCGTTATTTAACACTTCGTTGGTTTTCTTTCATCCCCCAAAACCCATATCTACAACAAAACAGAGAGAGCTCATATTCGCGAATAACTCCCTGTAGGATATTCACGCACTGTAGGAGCTCGCGTGTAGGATGCACTAGAAGTCCTCAAAGTTGAACAAGATGGCGCATTGCTGATTTAATGGTTAGTGAATGAGGATATTTCCATCTCAAACAAAATTTGGTTTATTCAGTGCTTTGCAATAATCTGACTAATCACGTCTGTTATTTTACGTAACTGGCAAGCGACATTCTCGCCAAATAAATTGAAGTCATCTTTTTGTTTCATGACCGAATAAGCCTCTTCGGCCATAGGGTTGTACTTCCGTTTACTCGTTCGCTTTAGGACGTTAGCAGGAGGAAGTGGGGTCGGGGTGTCTTCCTCGGAGACATTCCGGCAGTCAGATTTCCTGAACTGTTCACTGTCTAGGTTTTCTTCTGGAGTGTCCACCTAAAACAAAGTCGTATTACGTGACTTGTAACCAGCACGCACACACGCGCGCGCACACACACCTATACATACATGTGTGTGAGTGTGTGAGGGAGTATGTCTTATACTGTGTATGAGTATTTGTGTATGGGCATGGGTGCGAGTTTGCTATTACATGATGGAATGGTTTATCAGAGTAATTCGTTTGAAGTATTATGTCTGTGGGCGTTGGTACATGTTGAAGCCACATACATAATTGTTTTTCTTGTTAGGGTTCATTGACCTGACAGGAATAAATCAGGAAGTGTTCTCGCTTGAAAATAACCTATTTATAACATGTTTGCGATAAGGCTTCAGTCGTGATCTATCGTTCCTCGGGAGCAGACGTATGTCTTTCCATGTATGCCTAATGAGCATACTTGATAAGTGTGTACAGTGAATGCTAGCATGGTGTAAGTGTAATATCTTCCACCACTAATAATAATAATTACAAATTCTGAAGCAAATGAAAAGTTATATGACATTTGAAGTCTGGCTGTTTTCCTGAGAGGACATATTACTTTAGTAATTGTTTAGTTGTTAATTATTCATGTGTAGATGTGCATACCTAGTAGGCCTAAATACTCATTGCATGTTTATTCAAGTATGGACTTGCACGATTACATCATATAAACGAAAACATCATTATCCGATTACATCATACAACTGCATTCCCCCTACACCAATCTCAACCTTCAACAGTTGATATCGAACGTGTAACTCATTAGTTGAGCAGTAGACAACGATCAGATAAGGCGATAAACAGTGAGTGTGACTGTGTAAGAATGCATTCCCCAGAGTTTTTTTTTTTAATTTACCAAGCGAGTCGCCTGGGAATCGATATCAGTAATCCAAAATAAAATAAAATAAATTTTATAATCAGTACTACAAGCCAAAAATATTTGTTGTCAAATTCGAAAATAAAATAATATTAGGTGATCTGACCGAGACTAGAACTCGAGAATCCTAAACTAAGATTACATGAATTGCTCTAAGCAGGAATACAAAGCAAAACTAATTTTTCTTTAATTCGGAAAAAAATAATATTAGGTTTTCTGACCGAGACTCGAACTCGATAATCCAAAAATATCATTACGTTATGTTTCTCTAGCAGCTAACCAATTCACAAATAAAGTTTTGTTAAATTCGAATATTAAATATTATTACATCTCCTGACCGATAATCGAAACCAAATCCGAAATTAGCATTACATTCATTAAGTAACCATAACACCTACCCAATTCACAAATAAAATCTAGTTAAATTCGGAAATAAAATAATATTACATGCCCTGAGCCAGACTCGAGCCCAAATCCGAAATTAACATTACATTAAGTAACCCTAGCACCTACCCAACTAACAAATAAGATTTGGTTAAAATCGGAAATAAAATATTTCATGCCCTGAGCAAGAATCGAACCCAAATCCGAAATTAACATTACATTACGTAACCATAGCACCTATTCAACTCATAAATAAAGTTTGGTTAAACTTGGAAATTAAATAATATTAAATGAGTAAGTATGTACTTAGTAGGTATGTATTTGGTAATTATGCATTTGGCAAGTATGCACTTCGTAGGTAGGATAATTTGGTAAGTATGCACTTAGTAGGTAGAATACTTGGTAAGTATGCATTTGGTAAGTGTGAATTTGGAAGTATGCACTTGGTAAGTTGCACTTGGTAAGTAAGTACTTGGCAAGTATGTACTTGGTGAGCATGCATTTTGTGCGTTTATGCCTAACTATGCTTACAAAAGGACATAATGCATATTTTACTATATTGGCGATGATGTGTATGTTATGAATTTGATCACTATAGTTTATTAAATGGCTCGGAAATTATGACTAAGTTACATAAAAGTGCTTAACTCATAATTGATCTTCTCAGAAAGGGTTTTGGGCTTAAATGACCTTAGCATTATGGAAGACATCAGGTACGATGCCTGAGTTATGAATTTTATCACTATACCGTCAATAGCCTATAAAATCGTGATCTTTAAATCTGTAGACACTGAACTTATTTATTTCATTTTCTGTTTGTTTAATGTACGTTAGAGTAACATTTGTCTAGTTGAATTTTTTTGATGTTATTGACAGTTACAAAGTCACACTGCATCCATGTATTAAAGTGAATGGGCCCACGGCAAATTTAATTTTTCTGCATGGTTAATTTTACATTTTTCAGATGGAGACGAAACTGACGGAGATGTATAGGTCAAAGAAAGGTCTTTCAAAGGTGCTGAGCTAACCACAAACAGACTTTAATATGTATAAAACTAAGAGAAACAAATGAAAGTAGCCATAAGTTAAAAAATGTATCTTTTGTGATATACCGACATGTCTGGTGGTGTTCGCCTGGGTCGTGCAGCCCTATGTACGGGGCGACTAGTCGAGTAGAAATAAGCACAAAATGGGCCGACATAGAATTAATACAAACAATAAGTCTGGTTGCGGTGTCTTGCAGTTGATGCCCTAGTCTTTAAAGTACTAAAAATCTACATCCGTACCTTTGCTCCTTTCGCCGTCATTTTGGAAAAATGGCTGACAGTATGCACCTTTCCTGCAGTTTTTGTTATTTTACGGGAAAACTATGCTGTTTAGCGACAAAATGTATAGGAACTAAATAAAATAAAATATAACTTTCAACAATTTTATTCTTATTCATTTTCCCCCCAGCTCTCATAGTTTTTCTGCTATTTCAACTTCGATATGGGAATTAATTTTGAATTTTGCATAAAGCAAAGGGTTCTTCGCTGCTTTCCACATTTACGGGGAAAATAAGTTAATGAATTAAGTAATTCCGATGATTTATTCGTAAATAATTCACTTTACATAATTATAGTAATGCTATGGTAGTTTTTTTTTACCTACCCGGGAAAAGGGAGGGGGGAGAGTATAACATGTTTCCCTTGATTTTGAGTTCTATTGTGAGCACTAGTTCCCAGATCTATTACCAATGTAAACTACTTTACTTAAATTAAATTTCCTGGTAAATACTATATTAATTTTTTTCTCGTTAATTGTCATAGTTACGGTCAAAAATAATGTTTCACCAGCAGTCTTGTTAAAAATAAGCATGCTTCAATTAGGTTTTAAGATTCTTTTCTTGTTTTGAGAAAATATCTTCTTCTTTCATTGCAAATGACAAAGGTACAAAGTTAAAAAAATATATATATTTTCCTAAGTTAAGTCCTTTATATTTTTCTGTCATCTATAAAATTTTACTTTTTTATTTTATATGTTTTTCGTATTCGTCACTTATTTCTATCAATTTATGGAAAAAATGTTACACGAGCGACATTTAGCACAAAAAAGAATGTTTTATAATTGTCTAATAAACTGAACAAAAGTTTCGTATAGTAATCACTTTCTTTATTCGGTTTAAAGGTCCTGTTCTGCCTCCTCATATGGCTCATTTACGTAAATGCAATTTTTTCTCATAGAGTTCTTACACACCTCACTACATGGAAGTCCATAGCTTTTACGCTTGCAGTTTATCGAGCATGGATCACATATGGACGTTTTACAAGCATATCGAATAACGCTCAATAAAGTATCTGGCGTTGGTCCAATGTCTGTTGAGATTGGAAAAAGTTCTCCGCCCACATTTTCCCAACCAAACTTCGTTGCATCTGTTACATTCTCTTGTAATATTGTCCAAATCATACACTGGAAGTGTACACGAAGGAGATGGTACTTCGCAGCATTTCCTGTTGGTGGCAGGCGAGCGATGTCAAATTCTTTGCGTACCAAACATATTTTCTTTCGGTATAGTTAGTATCGTAATGAATTAAGAGTATCTGTCTTTGGATCTCCTCCATACACTGATACTAATATCTTGAGACCTATTGCAATTATTTCTTCGCAACTTATGTTCACGGAAACAAACTTGATACACTCCGACAGCAATTTGAATGCACAATTTGTGAAAAACTACAGATTTACTTTTTCAAACAGCGAACTTGTGAATACATCTGTTAAAGATGAAAAAAAGCACTATTTGACAAGCTTCGTCACTAATAGTCTCTCTCATTTGAAGAATGTTTCGTTTTTTGCCATTTTTCTTCATACATTGCGTTGTGATATCGTGACTCGCATAATGCAATAGCATCATTAAAATGTCAGTGTCATCGGCCACTACTGTCACATGTCCGGATCTTAATAAATCCATTACGGTTCTAAGAATCACGGTATCTGCATCTAAAACACTACGCATGACCCGATGGCCTTCTTCCTCCAACTTAGTTCCTAACATATTAATAAATCTCTGTTTGTTTTCTTTGTTTCCGGAAAATGCGGCTTTGTTTGTCACCACTGGTGTATGGCTTTCGAAATGTATGGTCACTGATGAATGTTTCATTTGCCGACTCTGTTCCATATCCTTGATGCTCGAGGTTGTATAGCCTAAGACAGCAGTTACTTTCCCATAGTTACTTTCAGTGTGGTTTTTGTACTAAATGAATAAATCTGAATAAGTTACTGCCGGAGGCCATACAACCAGCTGGAGTAGTGTATCACCATCAAGCAAATGGTATGTATCACAATTAATGTTTGAGGCATTGTCGGATATAAATCCGTCTAGGTGTCTTGCCAAGGCAGATTTACCAGTTTTTCTGATGCATTGCTTTTCTGGATCAAACAAAGCTGGTGGGAAAGTACAAAGTTCATAACTGAAATATTCTTCACAGTTTCGGGTATTAGGATTTAATGACAAGCAAATTAATATCCTCTGTGTCATGAGTCTCGGATTCACATGAGATGTCTTTCCAGCGAGGGTCACCCCTTTTTTTAGAACTTTCATTGTCACAGCTTGGTCACATCTTTTCATCTTTACTTCTTGTAATGTTTTTCCAGTCATTTTCAGTAGTATTTTTTGACCTATGATGTCAGTATCATTAACTGTCACTTCTCTTTCTACATCCGACAGACCAGTAGCTATATTGCATAATTCAGAAAACTCGGGGTTGAAAGGGCTGTGAGTTGAAAAAAACTGCATAATTTTACTTACATCTTGTAGATCCCTATACTGTCTAGAAGATTACAACTCTACATGCAGTTGGCTATGAAAATGTCGATTCTTTGTAAGTAACTGGATTGCCATAGTGACTGCACTACATGTAGAATGACTTAACACCCATGATGTTCTTTGACTCTCCATCATACCTCCTCTATGAGTTATCCCAGTTATCCATACGCCTCCCCACATTCTGCCATGTCGTCTTAAAGTAAAATATCCTTGCATACTTGCCATCATTATTGTGGCCGGAGCTAGCAAAAAAAGGTAACATATTTTTGACAGCATTTAGATGCATCTCAAAATTACCTGTCTTTTCAGACCAAATAAATGCCTTTGCTACGTCAGACATCTTCAAGTATAAAATCCACAGCTTTGTTGTTCGACTTTCTTCACTAAGTTCAAGTTTAGGTTTTCCAGGCTTTCAATTATTTCATTCAGAGCAGAACGTTTGATTGCATCATTCATCGACGTAGTTTTCTGAAAGAGTTCATCGAACAGTTTAATTAAATCACTCACTTTCTACTGACTTTCTTCAGTGATATCCTTGCAATCAGTGTCTGGAATACACTCAACTTCTGTGTGTGGGTTGTATTCCAAAGTATCTGCTATAAGTAATGCTTGAAGGGATGCATTAATTAAGTGTGACCTCGTAAAAAACGTGAGTATGCTTTCCCTGACATTAAATGAGGTATAGTGTCCTCAGCATATACTTCTCGAAGAACTTCTTCAATGCCCGAACAAGTCATAATTTCCCCAATGGACCCCAGGAACGATAGTAATGTATGAAAATCACCTAAACGAATTACCAAGCAAGGAAATTCATCGGGTTTTGAATTCCCACCTCAATTGCTTTCATGTATATGCAATGGTCAAAAGTTACAATTGGGACATCAACATTTAATCTTTGGGCTTCTGAACAGATAAACTTCAGTGTAATGTAAACGCAAATGTGAGTTGTAGGAGTCATGTCAATCATTGGTAGGAAGTGAGTAGAAACTATTCCTACATGATCCCCGGTACTGTGTGTTGCATAAAGTCAGACCACCCCGGACGTGGTTCCTTTAGGAGTTTGCTGATGTTCCACAAAATATCAATGGGGCTGACACAAAGGGGGGTGCATTCTGGTGGCTTAAATACTATTTTTTCTCAAAGACGATGCATCCTTTGAACAGAAACTGTAACGGATATGAGCTTTCTCTACTACTTCAGATGCTTTCCTCGGTGCATTAGACCTTATGATAGGTTTATTGTGGCCCAAAAATATGTCTTTAGTTGATCCTGTTGAACACATAATGACCGTCCATCCCGTGAAATGTATTGTTACCATTAATTGTGGCAATATTGTGATCAATATTATATCCTATCCACTGACAAAAATGGCCTGGAGGTAAAGTTACAGTTTGGTCTTCATTCATATGGGTGATTTCACAAACCTTTGCACTTCATCGTATGAGACCGAGAAGCCAAATTTTTACAGCTCATCTACAATCTCCCTTGATTGAAACTCTCGATGCAAATGCACCCCAATAGCAAGAAGTGTAGGGCTAATCAAACTTCTGGGTCTGCAAACCTGTACCATTGTTTGTCCAATAGCTATTTTTTTTTCAGTGTATCTCTTTACTTCCATTTCTTTTGCTTGTGATGACATCCAGAAAATTCCACGGACTAGGAGGTAGAAATTCTTCATTTCTTTCAGTATAAGCTATGTCACTGGCAGAAGGATATGTATCTAAAAGTTTTGATAACAATCTTATATCAGTCTTTATTATCTTTGCTGCTGCTTCAATAAGACGATACTTTTCTTACTCTGTGTCTTAAAGGCTCTGTTGGCATTGGTAATTTCTTATTATTGTTGCTGCTGTACATCCCATTGTAACCAAGGTATCCAACCCCTTTCTTTGTATACATATTATGCAATCTCCAAAATGATCTAACAGTTTTTGTTGCATCCATTTCTGGGAATATGTCTGTTGTCCTTCTGATACAAATGCATCCATTTTTGTGCACAGAAATCTAATGGAGACACATTCATCATCATTTGTTTCTAGCCACTTGGAAACTTTAATGAAGGTTTCATATTGCACATAATCAGCTGGTCTTCCGGAAGAAGCAGATGTATCTGAGCATCTGTATTTCTGGGGAATACATTGTCCAATCCGGAAACTTGTACTGCATACTTTGTGGTACTGAGCGTCTGCAGCGGGTACGTCGATAACTGACAGAAGACGTATTTTAACATCATCTGCCCAAGAATCATTCCTTGATGCACATATATTTAATATTGTACCACGAAATTGAAGGGTTCGAACTAAAACAACAGACTTAGTTTTTATGTCGTTAGGTCGGACACAATTACCACAAAATAAACACATTGTCCTTAAAATTAAAAGATGGTGTACCAGAGCGTCGGTGACATGCTTGACTGATTCCTTTATATTCCTCAAATGCCGTTTTAAAGACTCTCTTAATAACAAGAGGATTTGTGTACATTTTACGACACGAAGCATGAACTCGCACAAGATCTTCAGGAGTAGTCAAAAGTAATTCAGATATTCTATCGCCTCGCTGCTTGCTTGCATTAACAATTCCTTGTATTCCTTTAGAAGATAACTGAACAGCGTCTCCCACATCACTGATGGCCTCTGAGCATAAAATACACGCATTAATTGTTAGTTAACCTGGAACACAAGAAAATTAATATTTTAATAACAGAATATACAACTGGCTATGACAAGCAAATAACTAAAAATAAATGCAGACATGATGCACTATTCACTCCTTCCTTCTCAATCTTTGAATATTGTAAACGCGCGAATAATTAGTTATTTAATAATTAGTATACGGAATTTCTTCATACATTAACTTATTTTCCAAATAAATGTGAAAAACAGCGAAGAACAATTCTATTTATGCCAAATTCAAAATTGATTCCCATGTTAACGTCGAAATAACAGAAAAACTATGAGAGCAAGGGGAAAAATGAATAGGACTAAAATTGTTGAAAATTATATTTTCTTAAATTTAGCCTACACATTTTGTCACTAAGCTGCTTAGTTTTCCCGTAAAATAACGAAAACTGCAGGAAAGGTGCATGCAGTCGGCCATTTTTCCAAATTGGCGGCCAAAGGAGCAAAGGCACCGATGTAGATTTTTAGTACGTTAAAGACTAAGGCATCAACTGCAAGACACCGCAATCAGACTTTTTGTTTGTATTAATTCCATGTCAATGTTTATTTCTACTCGACTAGACTTCTAGTGTCCTTGTTTGGATACGGCCTTCCACGAACGTGGGCTGTGTTCGAAATCACCAGTTAAGGTCCCTTATCTGGCTTCGTGCCCTTGAAAAGTTCATCCCGGATGTGACGTCACATTGCCGCTGTCCGAATTCGCAGCAACGGCACATTATACACCTTAGAATGTCTCCTTCAGCCCAGGGCCCGAGCAACTTGCCCTTCTCGAGCCCTAGATAGTTTTCGATTCGCAGTTGTTTGAAATGTTTAATTTGTTTGTGTTTGTTTTGTTTTTACATCTCTGCACGGCCGTAGAAAACACTTACAAACGTCACAAAGACAAATGGAACTCGCATGGAGCGAAATTCTACACAATAAAACTAGAGGTGGAAAAAACACAAGCGTCCGAATTCACTTAACTAATATATCTATGGAAGGGAACAAGGGCTCGTGAAACGGGAAGGCAACAAAGGTAAGTGATGAAAAGCACATTGTACCGAAATCGAACACAGCCATGGACTGCATGATGATGATTGTTCTATGTTTTAAATAATTATTCAGAGAGTAACGAAATAAATAATAAGATATGGTTGTCATTTATGAGTTAGTTGATTGACTTTTATTTATCAATACTGAAGCAGTTATTCGTATTGTACTAAAATTCTGTACTTATTATTGGGGTATAAATATATTCAAAATTAAATATATCAGGTATGTGTGTGATGTGTACCATGAGAGAATTGTTAACCGTTTTAAATAAGTGTGTCAGAGGAATCCTAAACTTCAGGAACTAACCAGATATACACTGGACACTGCAATCACAACTATATATCACTACAATAAAAATATTCATTAAACAAGCATCTACACTACACCGAAAAAGCGACATGAATAAGCATAGACAATACAATTTTAATGAAGATATTTAAATAAATCAATCATCACACATAGCTCTCTTAACGAACAACTGATACACCTAAATTATGTAAATGAAGAATAGAAAAACCTAAACAAACATACGATCACTTTACTTCAAGTGAGAGAAAAGCACGAAACCCTACTGTCAGATAATTCATGGTACTCGAACAGTTCAGTCAAATTTTAACTTAACTAATATTGACTCTGTCAACAATATCATGAACTCGAGAACTGATTTAATTACATGTTCAACTGATTAACGCAGTTTAATAAAATAACTTGTTATTTTAATGAGTCCTACTAGCTGTACGTCGGAAGCACTACTTCTTATATTTTTTTAAATACTCATGAATCATGTTAAAAAAAAAGCGAGATTCAACGAAACATAAAAACTTATGTTTTCAAGTTCTCGAGCTCTATATCCGTGTACTTGTTAATAAAAATTCAGGGCGTCTTCATGTACTGACATAAAATTATACTCGCAGAAAAGAATTATACTGTAGGAGCTAAATTACTTTGACGCTGGCATACTTCATCCTTCGATTAGACGATGCAGGAATCCCAAGTTTTTTTTTGCACCTCGGAATCAGAGTACCTCGAGCAGTTCCAGCCGTCCTCGGGTCACCAAATCAAGCACTCCGCCGTTGCAAATCCCCATTGGCAGCTCTCTGATCCCCGTACATCTCCGTCTCCTCGAAGTTCGGCGAAAATCATTTCCTGTAACTCCAAACTCATCTAGCCGTCATCGTGGAGTTTTTGTTCAGCAGTCCTTCCCAAAAACGTTCTATCGAACCTTCCTTTTACTAACTTTCTTTTTCAATAACCCTCACATCAAAAGTTTGTTTTTCCAACACTTGTCTTTACCGAAGTTTAACACATGGAGGATGTTGTAATAAAACTTTTAAGTTTCCTTAAAAAAAAATATAGCTATTAAGTTTACTATGGAAACAGTTTTGAAATGACAAAGTTATTCAAAATTATCGTTACCACCTGGAGTACGTACAGGAAACTGTATCTCATGCAAATTAACGATTGTAAGTGCATAAAATGGCATACAAAATCATAGCTTTGAATGTCAGCAAACATATGTAACATTTCATAACTTTACACTATGAAGAATAAATTTGCCTGTTCTATTTGAATTCCAAGGTCAATGTTTTAAAAGCTGCTATGTCTATTGAATATAAGGTGTCGTCTACTAAAACTAGTAAGTTATTCTAAATTAAATGTGGTGGCTAATTTTTACCAAGCATGTTTCACAAATCAAGTTCCTTCTAATATTGATTCCAACTTGCTCGTTCCTACTCTGGTTTTGTCATGCACGAATCTGAAGTTAGTCGTGCAAATTACTAACTTTAATCGTCAAGTACTCTCATAATTTAGGCCTATTATAATAATTCAACAGCCGTTACATTTACGGGGTCTTCGTGAGGTTGTACCGCCACACTTTAAACAAGACAAAACATAGAACTATACTAACAAAAATGTTGTCAGCGAATATTCTTAAGTACTACGGTGGATTGTAACACTAGCCTGAAAAAAAAAATTACACACTACTTAATCGAGTGTTACACTTTTGCTTGGATACATTAAATGCGAATAGACGATATGCAGTTCCTGATATTTGTAGTGATATTAATATACAGGAAAATAATAACAAAAATAACATCAACAGCGAGTGAAGTCTTAAGGCCATGTTCGAATCGGCAGATTTTATTGACAATGATCACGTGACCCTATTTTGTATACAAAAATGGTGAAGTATTTGGTAATTTGGTATTTCGTATTTTCTATATAGCGGATGTTAGCAAAAATACAAAACGACAAGAGCCATGTTTGTTTTTATTTTAAAAACACATGTGCGAATGCGTAAATAAAACTACTTTTAAAACAAATAACTGTACACAAAATACACTAGGTATGTTTTAAAAGCAAGTATTGTGCTTTGTATATACAGTATATACACTGCAATATTTTTTTTAAAGTCGTTATTGCATAATTTATTATTTTATTATATTAACGTATTCGTAGTATTCCAGTAATGATAGCAGAAATATTACTTCTGTTTTAAGCATTACATTTGGATTAGCACCGGGAGTGCTAAACAAATCACTGGCGACAACGTCCGAATTGATACCTACCAAATCACAAATTTACAAAATAACGAAACTTGTCAATTCGGACACGGCCTAGGATAAGTTAGTTTACATTAATCAATTAATTATACACAGGACTTCCGGCTTTTTCAATTCTGTCTCGGTCTCAGATGTGTAGAAAATCAGATTTTCTCTGATAAACTAGTGTCTTGTTGCTAGTGACAGACGATTTCTTTTGGCAAACTGCTATTTTCCAGCCACTTTCCCCGTCTGTCAGAACTAATATGGTACTGGGAATTAAAATCCAAAATGTTTCGTATCGAAAATTGATCTCCTGGTGACATTCGTAGGAGATATCCACAGGCGAAATAAAATATAGCATTTTCTTTCTTTTTTAAAAGTAAATTATTACTTCTTGATTGACTAGTATCGACAGCACACCAAAGAGCAAATAGCATACATTATAAAGAATTTGGCCGCAGTTAGCGACACACTGGACTAATTCTTTTTGAATATGTTTAGCTTTGTATACGGTTCTACGGCCTCCAGTAGTAAATTTTTATTGCAACTGAACTGGTTGTGTAAGAAGGTCAGAAATACATTTCTTCTATGCTTTGCTGTGACGGTTGTCAAAGGTCAACAAACAATTGCGGCAAGTAGGCTGACCGTAGCGGAAATTTATGTAGCACTATCAACAAAATCAACAGGTACTACACAAATGAATTGTTTTACCTTAGTGAACTATAATTAAAATTATTTACGTAGTAAGTTATTGTCAAATAGTAACTCTACAACAATTACATCATTCCTAATCATAGTCACAAGACCTCCCGAACATAAACAAATACGCCAAATGGAAACATTACAACCGGTTGTCGTGAGGCCGAATAAATATGTTTACCTCAGAAGTCATTCAACTGAAAGTGTTTAAATATGGCTATGTATACATGTTCACATTAACTACTTCAGCATGCCGCATAACCGGGTCTTTCGAGAACACACATTTTGCATTTAAATGAAGATTATCACATTAAATCATTTTCCTCTCGCTGGAAATTGATGATATTGCTGTAACAATTTTAGAATTGACAGTGTAAGTACTAGTTTACTAATCCTGAATATCCACATCAATATCTAATAAAATATAGCATGCGACAAGACGAGAAAACGTATACGGAACCGTATAAAACCTAGACTTTCTTACAATTATTAGAAGAAAAAAAAATGACACTATCAGGAGGCACTAAACACGTTCATTCTACAGAGACATTTTTGAATCCCTATGCTACAGAATCGAAAACAATATAGCATAGGCAGGTTTTCAACCTGGGCGTCTATTCGACTTTGCAACGGTGTGTAGAAAAATGCGCCTACGAATCATGCAACACGCATTACCGTTGTGTACACATATTACTTGAAATTAAGGGGTTTAGGCAACCAATCAGTAAAAGCTACGATGAAATATGTAGATAGCCAAACTACCGCTATAAATCCAATATGAACTACCACTTCTTGCTCAATTCCCTCCTACCACGCTCCTGTAGCTGTAATGCCACAGGGCAGATTAATTCATGTGTTTCAGTACAGCTTTGTTCCCACATACGATAAACGTTTCCGGAGTCATAAGCCTTGGACATAAGTTCTGCAATGCTGCGCATTGCGAGAAACAAAAGTTGAAATAAGAACGCAGATAATCAAGTTTGTTGTGATTTATAAACAATAACGAAAAATAATTCACATGGCAGGAGGACAAGAAATACATTTTTTAGTAAAATTAGCATTTGGATCCACATGTTTCATTATAAATATATACATTTATATAACCATTTATAACCATGTATTAACATTATTACCAACGTGCTTTAATAATCCACGAAGTTGTCGGTGTAAAACATGTGAAACAGTGGACCTCTGGGAAATGTCGGCGAAGTTCGCTCTCTCCACAAGCAAACATTACGGAGTGAGCTCAACTTTTCGGTCAGCTCTCAAGACCTCGCTGTTAAGAGCCGCCCAAATATCTTCACTCACTCACTCCAAATTTTCGGCGTGGCTCGTGCGGTAAGGCGGTTTCTGATTGGTTGTCCCATCTTCGCGCGCTCTGCCTGTTCGGCGTGATGGGCGTGCATGTGTGAACCATCTACCGGTGATCGTGCCTAAGGTTAGTTTGGCAAGCTCTCACGAGGTAGCGCCGTGTGTATATCCAGCACCACAGCAGCTACTGTAGTCTTGTTCCCGTGACCGCGTTCTCCGACCACGCACAAACATCGTGGTCGCTTGCTTGCAGGCTCGTGGTACACCTGTGGCAACCCGGTCACGGACGAACATGCGTCGTGAGCAGGCCTAATGCTGGATGAAAATTACAAGACAAACAACTGCTTCTTGTTAATATCCTTGTTCTATTTCAACAGGCATACCGGAGGAGGAGGTAATTGGACGGCACTTACGTACTAAACTTACGAAGTGTACACCTAAATACTTGCTTGGCCGAGGTCCAGACCCGGCAGTCCGTAGTTCAAAAGTGAAGCTGCTATTGACCCCGACTATGGAAATTACCTTAAAGTATAACTATAGGCTGTTCGAGGTAAAGTGAGCACTTTTGAGGTACTAGTTCACCTTTTATTTCAGTCATTTTTATCTTTAACCATCTTTTCAAATAAATATTGCCATTAAGTAATAAACACAGTGTGTATATTCCACTTCACTCGGGAATTAACGTCTAAGGGTAGAATAAAATATATTTATTAACTATTATTCCAAATCAGAGGGCTTTCAAAAGTGCTCACTTTACCTTAATAGCTTATAACTGTCAGTACTAATTCCTTCCCCGATTAAGATATTGTGGAAGTTTGTCAAACGGGCAGTTTTCACATTGTTGTTACTACTAACTGAATTCTGTAGTTCTAATGGAGAGGTTAACCGGCCTTGCGCAGACAACATTGTATGTATCCCGTTCCACCATTGGTTGGAATTTGTTTAGTAGGTCAGTAATAAAAGACAATTTATGCAAGATGTGCACAATTACGTACGTCTAGTAAGTGAATGGAAAACACACAGGGGAAATCCCATAACATCGCAGTTGTTTGGAACCTGAGGTCGAATCGACTTACTGTATTTCCGACAAGCGACCCTCACTTGTTCCAATGGTAGCACAATGGCAAGTGCACGTCAAAAGTTTACATGGGGCTTTGAAAAGCCTACTAGTGGTTCGAGCCTTAATCAGTCGCGTATAAGCCATGCTCAACATGCTGAAAGGAATAGAGGAATAAAGCATTTTACGTAGGGCCTATACGTTGATTACAACGTGTGGAATCTGATCGTAACGTTTCCACCAGCAATATACACATGGAAAACATTTACGACGTTTAATACAATACCAGGGGTTGTGCTATGGCGGGATTACTCTACGCGCCGGGTGAATCAGGCGATGTGGAATGAAGATCGCGTAACCTGCAGAAGCAGAACTCATGGACGACGTAACCGAACTCACAGACGTAAAAACCCGCAGTAGCTGAACCGCGAACGTTACCCTCAGTGGCGAAATTGCAGGTTCTGTATGCTATTCGTTGCAGATGAATCAGGGAAAAGGGTATAAAAAATTAGTATAAGCCGGAAAATTCGTATACACCCTTCGAGAACGGATAGGGCAGGACCCACAAAAGCAGTTTAGGTGAGCAAAGACAAATTTCGAAAAATGCCACCACCTTGAAATTCTAAAAAAATAAATAAAAATTGTCAAAGGTACCTGCCACCTTAATAACCTAAATCAGTCGGCCCTCTGAGCATGCATGCTGAGTCACGTTTCCACAGCTCAAACATTTAAGGAATATTAGGAGTTAAAAATTCAACCCCACCCCTTAAAATTGTAGGCTACATTTAAGTGCAACCTATCCACGTCATATTAAATTCTTGTTTTATATATATTTTTTTTTTTCAGGCTGTTCACGGTAAATTTAGCTCTTTTGAAAGCCCGGCCTCAGATCTACTTGCATGCACGTTGTGTATTCTTCCGCGTTGCACGTTGTGTATTCTTCCACGTTATGTGAAATTAACATTGCCATGGACCTCATTACTGTATTCATGCATCGGTTATGTGGAACTGTGCATTTATTATAAAAGTAAATATGTTAGAAATCTGCTCATTTTTACACTTTAGGACATAAAAAAAATAAACAGAAAGCGAAAGAAATAATTTAATCTGTCAAAAATGGTTACCTAACACTTTTCATTTAACATTAAAGCATCGAACTACTTTCCCTCCATCGTTACCAACTTTGCTAGGCTCATATATCTCACTGCGCCCTATTAAAATATACGCATATAGGAGTAGTGACTTTTTTCTAGAGATGATTTCAAAAGTGCTCACTTTATCGTGAACAGACTTTAAAAAGAAAATTCCGCAAGTACCCCATGCACCCAACTATAGTCAATTCCCGACTGGAAGAGACTTTTGAAAACAAACCTTTGAAAAATCAACATAACGTAATATGTCAACCTGTTTTTTCAATAACCTGTATTCCACAAATACATGGCACTGTGATTAACTTCAGAGTACTTTTTTATTGAATAAATGAAACTCTACCTTAGTATCTTCTATAACTTGTAATATTTATTTCGTATTAAATACGAACTAACAACAGCGAGAGCAGCGATGTGTTGGCAACGGCTAGTAAGAAATAGTGCACGGATACATATTGTTTTAACCTAGTTTTTTGGGTATGCTATTCGTAAATTAAATGTTGCCTATTGGAATATTTAAATATTTAGAAAGCCTCGATGGCAACATATTTCGTTGTTACAGTTTAAAATAACAGCGCAAAATATCGTGCGGAGGCCCACTGATATGGTGTTTGTTTTATCGACTGAGGAAGCAACTGTCGGTTGGGCGAGGCTTGTCACTCTCACTCACTTTCTCTCACCCACGGGAAGTTTCGCATCGTTAAGTATGTTTAAAATGTTAGCATATTTCACACTTATTACAGCAAAATAATGATTTTTGAATTTGTAATTTACAACTGAATAGAGATTTTAATGTTTGAATACTTATTTTAATATATTTAGATATGATGGCGGGACAGATAGGCCTACCATCTGAAGTTGGCAGATGTGGCAAGCCATGGCCATGACATGGCGTGTTGCTTTTTGCCAAACGAAGCGTAAATTATACTTACTCCGAAAAATAGGCTACTTAAAATTATCACATCAGTTTTTTAAACCTACCTAGGCAAGTTACGATGTTGTGATAAATCTGTTTTTCCGCGGCAGTAATAAATATACGGTTACGTGTGTTTCGTTAACCGCTGTGTGTGAAAGGGTTTGACGTGGGTGTATCGTATTCGTTACGCTGGCCCTGTGTGTGTGTGTGTGTACGTGATTTCAAATATTTGATGTGCACTAATTTATACATTTTAATTTTTAACTGTTTCATGGCGTACTTACATCCACGTCTGTTTATTTATCACATCGTTGTACCTTTTCCCTAAGTGTTTAAAACACAGTCGTGTAACGTGATTTGCCACTAATCCAACAAAATACTTAGCCCAGCCTAATAAATTTAAACAAACCTAATAAACAGCAAGTAGCAATACAAAGAAATATGAGCGGAGTAACAGTTACGGTAGGCTTATTTGTGTTCATGTTCACCGCTATATGTTAAGTTTGCATAACGAAAAATAAACGAGACGAATTTGCGTGCTTGAATTTAATGTCTTTTTCGTTGAACTGGTTGTACCTTCGTTTTAATATATATTCCAAATGAGGCCGCCCTTTTAAAGAAATAACCCAGACATTATCAATTGCAAAATGTTAAATATTACAGTTTTTTATCCCACAGTTGTAACAGCGTTTAACACAGTCGCGGCAAAATATTAACGTAATTACGTGTAATGTGGCAATGTGCTATGTCGTGGAAAGCACATATGTTAACAATGTAAGATAATAAGAACTATTGTCAGTTCAGGCATTTTTTAAATGTCATAAAAATGACCTAAATATGTCATAAGCCTACACTGTGAATATTCGTACGGAATATTTTTTGGAATATGATAGAATTATTTGAAAAGCTGTAAACAGTAAACAACAGATTTGACAGGTATAAAAGTAGAAGTCAAATTTCAATGTTTATGTTTAGGTGTAGCGAAAGTATACGAACACTTATACACACAAACACACAATGACATGTCAACATTGATTTTGACAGATGCTACATGGCATTCACATAGCAATGTTTGTTTACATTTGGAGTAAGGATACGAAACGGACCAGCAAGTAGATATTTAACAGGGCTCCGAGAAAGTCTCTTCCAGTGAGGAATGGACTATAGCTATTCACATTACACAGCAGTAAAGTATAACGACAAAACTACGAACTCATAATTACGTCACAATATGAATTCTGTCCAAATTTAGCAAAATTGATATTTTAACGTAAATAAGAGTTCGTAATTCAGTCGTTATTTCTGTACTCCTGTGTCAGATCAACAGCTGTTTCATATGGAGTAGGGTACTTTCGAAATTTTCTTTTTGAAAACATAAACAAGCTAGAAAAATCAAGAATTTAAATACAGAGGGGACAGGTTCCCCTAATTGCGAGATCGACATAACACCATGAAGCAATGGGAAAGTGATAAGGTTGGGGATTGTGTCAAATTGTTATGCCATAAGGTCGAACCGTTTCGGATATATTGAGAATCGGTCAATGGGCCCCATTGAAAACGCGAAACTTTTGGAAAATACAGTGTCTGTGACATGCTAGTAGTAGGGGCGGGGGAGTTCTAGATACAAAGGGATGCCGCCTTTTTTGATTGACCTAATTAATTTGAAATCATATTTATATCAAAGGGCTAATTAAATTGATTGAAAGGGCTAATCAAAAGGTTAATTAAATTGAAAGGGTTAAATTTAATGAAAGGGTTAGATTTATTGAAATGGTTACATTTATTGAAAGCATTAAATGTATTGAAAGGGTTAACTGCGTTGAAAGGGTTAAATGTATTGAAAGGGTCATTTTTTCCTTGATTTTGTTGTACTTCTTTTTTTGGGAGGGGGTAGCAGGAGCTCTGTTTGATGTTGATGCTGTGGTGTCCTGAAGTCGACTGACCAGAGTGGTGGGTTGCAATGCAGGCATTGAGTTGAGTGCAAGAGTGTGCTAAGGGTAATTTCTCTTATTTTTTTCTAATTTTGATTTGGTTGTAGGGATGTTGGTGGTAAATAGGCGATTTTTACGAATATATTTAACACACGAGAGAAATGCTGAGTGTTTAAACGATTTCTAAGAGTGGCCTAAGTGTAAATTTTATGTTTTTTTTTTGGGGGGGGGAGGATATTGCTTGTAGACGGTGGTGGGAGATATGCGACTTTGAAAGATGCGATTTACATGTTAGTAATGACAAACGATTGACGACTGTTTCCGAATGCAATCAAACATTACAATAGAGAGAATTTCAGAGTGTTCTATGCAAGAATAAATTACACTCATCGAATCGCAAATTTCAAACGACTATGTGAATAATAAGTGGAATTACGTGATGCTCCATTATGGAATTAAACGTAACATGAGTCTCAAGCTTAGAAATATTATTTACACGAAAGAGAAGTATAACACAATTATGTGAGTGTGGAATTAACGATCTACATCATGGCTAGCACTAGAGATGAAGGTAAGCGCGATGGTCGCTAGTCTGTAGTTGCGGTAACCCGCGATCGTAACCTCGTCGGCCGTCAACTGTCTGGTGAAGACGAGAGATAGAGAGCTGTTGAGGTATACATCCACCTAGTACAAGCTTATATGAACAACTGAAGATGGCGGTGACTGGCTAGATATGGCCACATCACTCCCGCTTGCATGTAGGCATGCCCGGCACCACACCCCAACTCCCACCACCCACCCCTCGACAGAGTGCTACCCCGGGCTGCCTGTGATTGTCAAATATTTTCGGCATTGTAGCAAGATGGCATCAACTTCCAGACTTGGTCCTGTTTGGTTGCAGCAACCCCCTCCCTCCCCAACCTCCCACCACTACCCTGCATCCCTCGCCCTCAGAGCCGAAGTGCAGCACTGCGAGGAACTAGGCGGCTGTCTTTACATCCAAATGACCAATCGGCGGGCACGTGAGGTTTCCCGCACTTGTGACCTCACTTCCTACAGCCTGGTGGATCGCCAGGAGTGTTGTGATGTGTGAGCATGTAGGTGGCCCATATTTGGTGATATGTGTGCTCCAACTAAAAACTATAGGATGTTAATTAATGAACCCCATAAGGAGTAATGCTCCTTCAATGGACTTTTGTCCTACATGGCTTTGTATAATTCTATTGGCTGTTCATTTTGTAAACCCCTCCTGGGGATATTGTTTTATGAATTGTATAAAATGAGGGTGCATTTCTGGCTTGGGGTCAGATTCTGCCACTGCCCCAGAAGGAGTCACCATGCCACCACTCAAGTAATGAGAATGGAATTGATATTCTACTCTAAATTGAGAATATTGTCATAATGAGAAAATTAATTGCCAGCAAATTTTAACATCTCCATTTGTGTCTTGATGAGAGATTGTATGAATGATGAAAATATGTCTACCAAATATTAATCGAACCTTTAATGAAAAGAAAACAAAAGAAATAAAAATAAATATTTTGAAACCACTCATGAATTTTACTGGTTATAAGATCTTCCCATTTGTTTGTTATTTCAAAGATTTGTTCCATTTTTGCTCTGCTTTACATGGGTTTGTTTCTTCTTAGGGAGTTTTGATTTTGTGGACATTCTGTCCATCTTGCTACATCCTTGGAGGCAAGGGCATTGCAGTATATATCATCATTTTACAAAACATTGGTAAGTTCTATTTCAGAATGTTTCTCGTCGACCCAGGAGTCGTAACTCTTCAAGTGTTCGAGCCACCTCACATACTCACATCCATTATGTAGTTTCAGCACTTTTTCCACCAAATACACATCTGGAAACTTCCTGGGCTGGATCTTTTCTGTGTAAAAGCCTCTGCAGTTTGGATCGCCTCGTAGGTCCTCCAATAATACATGCGTGAGTACCAATGTCGTATGCCAATCACATTGTACAATTCTGATGACCAGTTGTGATGCTCGGCCTTGTGGAAAATGCCACACTGTTTGGAGATGTGCACCAGGTCATCGATCTTGGCCTTAGGCTTGCGTGGGTCCCTCCTCGTCGGAATAGCATAAACAGACCAAAGCAGGGAGTCATCCTCGACATATTTGGGCTTCATGTGAGTGGTAGAATGAACAGAAGAATTAAACTTGTGAACGAGTTTCGGCAGTAACTCTATCCAGTTGTAGTTTTCGTTCGCCTGGAAATGTCTCCACAATGTGGATTTTATTTAGAGTCCCATGAAAATGCTCGACGATGCTAACTTTGAGTACAGAGTATGTGGAGTAGTGATTTATGCCATACCTTTTCATCGCTAGTGATGCCACATTCCGATTCGGGTAATTCTGGGCTTCTTTTTTGATTACGGATCGGGGTCGATCCTTCTTGCTTGATTTCATATTTGATATTCGGCCGAGGCAAAGCTTCCTCCTGGCGTTGCCGACCAAGTCCATTGAGACAGCTGGTTATTGGCTCATAAGACTCTTCCCTTCGATTGACGAGAGCCAGTTTGTAACTTTTCACGAGTAGATATTTCGCACGAACAGCTTCGATGGCTTGCTGCAGCTCAGTCGCCAGTTCTGTTCGATCCACCATCATTCATAGAATGAAAGAAACAGACAATACATAGGTATATGTACATATTCATTCTCGAGTTAAAGAAAGTAAATTTTCGATCTTTTCTAGTTGGTCGATGCACACATCCAGTACCTTCTTGCTATGCCTCGTAGTATCGGTTTTGGCAACCAGATTGGAAATTAACATATTTTGAAGAGTCTTCAATTCTTCCTATCTCTGTGAATTTGACACATTGACTAGGTCTATCTGCTGTGCCTCCATGCCCTTTTATGTGCTTTTCGATAGCCAACAAATTTTCTACCACTTTATTTTTCATGCTCTCGATCTTTTACCCAAGAAGCGACTGGCCCCTGGAAACATCGATGAGGTGAGCATTCGTTATGCTGTGATCTACCAAGCTGTTTCCTGTGCTTTGCTGGAAACCCCCCAACCATGGCAGTATTCAGGATGAGGACACAAACAGTGAGATATTATTAAAACGCAACCTGGTGCCGCGAATTTAGCGTGCCTGGAGGACTGAAGCAGGGCCTGTCGCTGAACTGCTGCCAGACAGCTGCCACCCGAAGACGAACACAAGAGGGCATTCCGGGGCTGCCGATTCCGAGATTTCTGCACGCAGCCTTCGGCCTCATTGACAAGGTGATATCGTTCTAGTGAGTTACTGGAGAGACTTTATTAGATATTGATATCGTGGCTGATAATAGTTGAGTTAATTATATATCAACTCCCCCTGCTTTAAGGTAAAGTAAAGATTGTACACAGTGTAAATTGTATTTTGATTGGGCTTTATATAAATATATTAGACACAGCATTGCTTCTAATTCAAAGACACAACTCCCACTGAAGTGCTCATTAATTACCTTCTGGCTCGCCACCCAGAAACAGATAGGTTTGGGCCCATAAGGCACACTGAACTTAGGTTCTGTCAGTTATGCCGATAGCGGCTTCATGGGAGTCCATTTCCATTTCCATCATCGCCATCATCATTGGAGCATAGACCATGTCCGAACTTTGAAATGGTATTGTGATTCATTGTCAGCATCTTACTATAAACTGGTTGAAGCAATGCCTGTACTTGCCATTATGTAGAGACCAGTCTTTTACGATCACCAAAAATCCATACTCCTCATTCTAGCAAAAGGTACACATATCCTTAAACTCTGCAAACATGTCTGCATTGATGTGGTCGTCGTACTTATGCCACAAGTTCATATCATCCACGCGAAACAGCACCAACACATTAGCATTATCGCGAAACAGTTGTTTGGGTATGCACAAATAAGTCTGGCCGAGATAATTCATTAATATTTGCATGCCATCCCATGTTAAAATACTCTTGAATACAAGTCTGTTTCTCGCAGGCAATGTCATCAAAGACAAATATCGAGATTGTCATGCCTCACTCGGCAGCACCACCTTCTCATTATCACTGTATGAGAAAAACCCCAAGCCTTCCATGGCCTGTACTGATGCCAGTCATTGGTATTTCGGTTGCTGGAGTGATTTGGAGTACAGGCACACATTTTCGAACCGAATTCCATTATCTTCTTCCATCAGGCTCAGTAGGTCACATGTCTTGCCACAACCTGATGGTTCCATGATAATGTACCACACCATCTTCGGAAATAGGCTATCATATCGCGATTTGTAGGCGATAGCTTCATCTTCAGTAATAAGGCATATGGGTGAGTAACATCTTGCTTGATAATATGTATGTTACTGCTACATTCTTGTATAGGTAGTGTTGCTTGTGGTGCTGCAGTGCTATGTGGTGCCTTTGGTGCTAAGTGTAGTGCCTTCAGTGCTAAATGTGGTGCCTTTGGTTCTAAGTGCAGTGCCTTTGGTACAAAGTGTGGTGCCTTTTGGTGCAAAGTGCGGTGCCTTCGGTGATGATTGCAGTCACAAAGAACCAGTACTACAAGTTTTATAGTGTCTCTACAAAATATCACTCCTAGTAAACTGCCTCTGGTAGAGTTTGCTCTGAAATAGCACTCTTGAAGTTTTCATTCTGTAGGTCATTATTTAATGTCGATGCACACTGTGCAGAGCTGTGAATGCTTTACCGCAGAATCAACAAAGCAGATGCATTATTAGCATTTTTGTCTGCATTGTTCGGAGATACTGAAACAAAAAAGTATAAAAGGTGTGTATTTATAAGTTTAGGTCAGTTTTATTCAGTTCATTATAAGGTAAAGACATCTAAATCCAGCTGTGGTATCGTCGATACACTGATTAACAATCTACCATTCGAGTTGCACATTTCTGTATACAGGTTCTGTGGGCCAAAAACCAAGCTAGCTAAAAGGTTGACATGTGGAGATATGGGCATCAACACGCTGGACGAGGCATGCAAGTAGCACAATATCGCCTATTCCCAGCACAAGGATCTGCAAATAATGCACCAGGCAGGCAAAATACTTGCACAAAAGGCAGATGAGACAAGAAAATCGCCATGTACTGGATTCAATGAAAAAATTGCTATGTGGGGTGTTTCCAACATTATGAAAGCCAAGGTGAAGTTGGGCATGGGGGCGAAGAAAGCAAGACGAAGTTCCAAGAGGAGCGGGGAGAAAAAGATGGGAGAATTCCTTCCTGCCTTGATACCAGCAATCGGTGCTTTGGGCGGTATTGTTGAGCCCGTAACGAATATCATTAGTGCGGCGAAATGAGCCTCAAACAAATGTAAGCAATTGGAGGAAAACTGTCACCACAACCATAAACTAGAAGCTATTACCACGTGTAAAAAAATACTAAGGAGTTTACATACGATTGTCCTACCAAGGGGGAGGAGTTGCGAGAAAGAAAAATGGTCGCAGCAGGATGAGACGATAGTGAAATCTGTACTGAAACGACTGCTCACAAACATGGATTTGGAACTGTTTGCACGGAAATTGAAGCTACCTCATTTTCGCAGTGTGTACATGCGAGATGCTTTGCCTGCTAAACTCAAGAGACATGAATGTCTCATAACTAATCTGGACATGCCAGCTGGGCCCATTACATACTGGGTAGTGTATGTAAAACATGGAAAACATGCAGACTATTATGACATTTTTGGGAATTTGCATCCTTCACCCGAACTGAAAACATACCTGAAAGGCATGAGAATATATTATAACTATGAGATGGAGCAGATGCCTAACACGTGGAACTGTAAACACGCGTGTCTTTGCTTTCAAGTGTGGTGGATTAAAAATAAATCGTAGGCGAATGATTGTTCGTTAGCCTTTTACATAAAAGGCGTTTGCACCTCTATTTTCCAGTCAGTAGGTCGGTGTCCATCATTCTAAGTGGTAAGACATCCAAACTGGGGGCGATTTTTTACCCGCCCTTGGAACTGGACGGTGAGTGGGTCGTCGGACTTATGGGTTTTCAGACTTACAATGCCATATCCAACATAGAAGAAAATGTGAATTCTGTATTCCAGAACATAGTGGCAGGAGATGTGAAGGAAATTAGCATTCCCACCAGTGCATACGAACTGAAGGACATTGCTAATTCCATCAAAAAATCCATGCCTCCGGACATGACTTTCGAACTACACGGTGTGACGCCCCAAACATTTTTCTACCCGAAA
The DNA here is from genome assembly GCA_029891345.1 of Dryococelus australis. Classification (NCBI taxonomy): domain Eukaryota; kingdom Metazoa; phylum Arthropoda; class Insecta; order Phasmatodea; family Phasmatidae; genus Dryococelus; species Dryococelus australis. The sequence goes on along the minus strand of CM056995.1, from coordinate 128,876,392 downwards.
ATTACGTCTTTTGAACATGGGGTGCTTTAAAAATGTACCGCTGATCTACATGAAAAATGCATCATCTACCCGTCGGAAATATTGGAGAAGATATGGCTTCTACCACATACCTGCTGTTCCTTGGTACCTGATCATGTCACAGCCCTGGTGAACGGCTACATTCAACACCACTCGCCGCCAGGCGGCCAGGTGATGTGCAGAGGTCAACATACTATGTGCTTGCTTGGAGGTTGACTGCTGGGTGCAAGACTGTATGCAGCCACTGCATGCATGTCGAGCTGCGTTTCGATGAACTACCCCAGTGACATCCCACCAGCCAGCTAGTGAGCTGACTGCCTGGCAGTTGGCAAAAACCACGCGCTTTGTAACATCATATACGGCATCCTGCCTGTGCAACAGAAGTTTGGTTATGTGGAATCACGTATGCTATCAATATTTGGACATGTTTCTGATCCTGACTTTTGGTTGGACTTTATCAGCGACACTCCTCTAGAGGGTAATGTGTACACTCGACAGACATTTCCATAAATGGCCATCAGTTATTCTATTGGTCAGCTGATGGTTAACACCCCTCCCAGGGGCAATTGATCTGGTTATGTATAAATGCTGGTGCGATCTCTGGATCGGGGTCAATTGCCACTGCCCCAGAAGGATAGCACCCAGTTAAGTATTGATTCTCAATCATAACAATTTAAATTTCAGCAATAACCCTTATGGGAAAAATAAGGCAGGCACCTTTGGTGTCCTGAGATAGGAGTCAGTCACCATGTTGGCAATAAAAGATTTCAAGTAAATTTGAGAATGATTAAATCTTAAATCTTAAAGAAAGGAAAAAATTTGGAATATTTTAAAGAAATTCTAAAATAATGTAATGAAATGAGAAAATCTAAGTTCAAACTGTTTTTAAATGGGAGTCTGTTTTCTCAAAGGTAAATTTGTAAAATGGATCATGTTAACCAGTTTTAATTATGACTGTGTTGGCTTTTGGAGTTCACTTAGCCATAACATTTTAAGATGTGTTTTCTTAAAATCCAATGATTTTTCTGATATTCTTAAATTTTGAAGAATAATGCATTGGCCTTTTGGAGCTCATTTTGCCATGAATTTCTCATACCATTTTCTTAAACTTGTAAAATATTGATTAATCTTTTTTTGGCCTCTGTTTGGCCAACTCACCAATATTGTATGGCAGTCAAGTTTAACATTTAATAATTTCGTCAAATCATGGAAAATAAAATCATCTATGCATAATTATCTGGCTTCTATAAATGATCATAGCCAGAGAAAATTACACTAAAATTATTCAAAAAGTAATTTTGGCTTTAATCAATGTTAAAATAGGCCTGTGAATAATAAATAATTTTGTAAACTCTGAATATCTGGCTAAAGAAAATAGAAATATTTCCAGTTGGAGTATAGGATTGATATTTTTCTGCACTTATATTTTTGGCACAACTTCAGTATTTACAGCGCAGTATAAAAATTAATTATTCTCCAAGTGAATATTTAAAGTGCTTTAGCACTGTTGTATATCTGAATAGTTGCCTTCACGTGGAAGGCATTATTATTTACAGTAGCTTGCTCCTATAAACATAAAGGAGGCTGATAGGCCTAAATTGATTTAAAGCAAAATTTAATGTTACATGAATTTTGAACATTTTCCTATTGTACAAAGATATCAATGTAATCTAAGTAAACAACCAAAGAAAAATAATGTGTTGCAAACAAAACATAGGAAAAAAAAAACGAACCAAATAATTATCAGAATTAATATCCTTGAAATAACTCATGGTTTTTGCTTTCTTAAAACCAACACTATGCTTAAATATACTTGTGTTTCATGTGTACAATATCTGCTCAAACGAGGGTTTTAAAGTATTTGAGGTTTTTTGCTCTGTGAACTGTTTATGTCCACCTTGCAACGTCCTTGGTGGAGAGGAGGGGGCAAGGGCGTAGAAACGGTAACCCAAACATACTGAAGACAGAAATACTATGTAGTGCCGATATCGATACCATCGGACCAATGCTGGGGTTTGAAATGCGTATCTACGAAGCTGGTAAAATGCCTGAATCATCACAGCCAGTGAACATATTTCTAGTAAATGTGATACACATAAACTGTAATTTGGCGAGCGGTTGCTATGTCAGTGGTCAGACCAGCAATACACTGCATGAGTTCATACCGATGCTCCCACTAGGTTAAAAAATGGTCGAAGTTTCGAAAAGCATCATTTATGTTTCCGTGGCCACCAAGAGCTCACACGAAGTGGTTGTATCAATCGTCGATCAAGAAGATAAGCAGATAGACTTTAGAAATGAAGAAATCACTTTGCACTTGCACTTGAAATGATGGGATTGAGATTTGCTAGGCATACCATGCATAACGTCGAGTGCAGCACCAAACCCGAGATCAGAAGAGCTTGAGACATCAACACATGCCAACAATCAGTTTCTATGTAGCTTAGGGTTGAAAGTGAACAGGCATGGAAGACGACAATATATTGAATGTGATCCAGTGGGCAGAATTCGACAACAATATCTACAAGTTTGAGTTGCACTGCTAACAGCCGTATCTGACCGGCCACTATACCCTCGGGCATGAGGTTCGAACACCGATACAGCATCAAGATATCTACAACCTGCCTTTACAATCATTCCTATGTTTCCGAGGTATGCTCACAAAAGTGTTTGTTTGCAACGGTTTACTCCACGTTATTTAGCAAGTAATATATTCAATGAATGGTGTTACTATTGACGAAACACAGGATGTGAGCATAACCACCACCATAAAGAATTATCTCTCACTCATGCCTAACAATCTCGACATGGTAAAAATGACAGGCTGGGGAATGGAAGACAACAACAAAGTTACCATCTTCACAGAAGGCAAGTTCAAGGTGAGTGTGCCACTATCGATGCTTCTTGGTTTCGCCGAAGATTATAGGAAGATAATAATAGGAGCCAAGCAAGAACTGGTGTTAATGCTAGCCACCTCGAATCTCGATGCAGTACTGGAAACTGGAGAAAACCAGTAGCCTGTTGCTGTAACCCCGACCAACATGAAGTGGTTCGTTTCTCATGTGACTCCGAGCACCCACAAATGCATGGAGCTACTGAATAATGCCAAGAGAGAAAAAACCATCCACATAACCTTCAGGAGTTGGAGTTTGGTTACGTGTCCGGTCCTGCCATCTGTCACAAGCAACCACTGGGTCGTGAAGACATCTTCAAGAATGGAAAAACCACCTTACATCGTACTGGCATTTCAAAAGAAAAAGCAATGCAACATCTCGGCGGAAAAATCAATCTTCGATCACTGCAAAATTCAGAACATAAAAATATTTTTGAATAGCGGAAGCTATCCATATATGGATTTGAACACCTCAATCGAACAAGGATTTACATTAACATACTATATGTATACTCAGTTTTAAGCCTCCTATTATAGGTGTGTGCTCTACCCTGTCCTGAGCCCAGAAAGATTCCGTGGAATGGCGACATTGCTGGTCTTCGACACATCCAAACAAAATGAGCGAGTAAAAAACGGAATGGTGGATTGTCGTGCCTGCAAACACTGCTGCCTACTGTTCTATTTTGAATGACAGAGTATCGAGCTACGACTGATTTTCGGGACTAGCGAACATAGTTAGCTAAGCATATATAAATGGGATGATCACTGCTTTTCTTCTCAGTTTTTATCAAGAGTTACTGCAATATGCAAGGCTTTCAGAGCCAGAGTGGCTTTGTGCTCAAGGAGATCTCGGTAACCTCCGACAATGATGGCAAAATGCGCATGAGCTCCTCCGCCCCCCGCCCCCCTAATTCGAGAAAACTCTTCGATGAGAAAAGCAAGAAGACGAACGACTGACTGACCAAGTACCACCACAGACTGGAATGGGACAAGTGCAAGATTCCATACCATTAGGTGGAAAACACTCTGCGAAACTGGCTGATGCAGTATCCACAAGGACTTGTTAACGTAGCAGGGCCTGAGCAGAAGAAATGGCTGAACGAACTGTGCAAAAACGAAGTTAAAATCATCGATGTGCAGTGAGAGTATGGCTGTCCTTCCCTGTGCATGCTGGCACAACTTTTTGACGACCAGCACCGACATATCTGCGTCAGATCAGAACCTGTCTCGACACACGCGTGGAGAAAAGCACAGCTGCTGCACAGATCAGACACTTATAACGGTACCCACCATGGATGTCTCTGCCTCCATCTCGGGAAAAGAACCTGCACCTACTCATCTGCGCTGCCCAGAAGTGCATATTTTCTAGAGCTGTGGATGCTGGACATGCTGTAGGCGGTGGTCCCACCATTGGCGAGGCAGAAGTCGTGGAACCAGCTGTTAAGGAGAAGCAAGATCTGCAGTGCGGCTATGATCAGGTGGATGGTCAACAGGAACTGATGGACATCATCATGATCCAGAGACTGGTGCTGCCTTTTGCAAGAAGCTAATCCAGCGCATATAGTACTGCCGAACCATACCGGCGTGCTTATAAAAGCTAAAATGATAGGCTTACTGACCAGCGCAAATCCAAGCCCTTTGTTTCTTGTGAACCACAGTTGTCACGAAAAATAAATCAAGGAACCAAATTCTCTTTTCCTTTTGGCCCATGGATTTTGGGATACGGAAGAGTTGACCAGCTTTTATTGTGTTCCTCCGTAAGTATCCGTGTACACATGCGTACACTGGAGTTTGAACACAGGATGTGGTTCCTGCTCGCGTCCGCGTCATATACAGAATAAGTTTTAATAGTTTGTTACAATTATAAACTTTAAATTGAAGACCGCAGAATTTGCTTATTTTTGTTTCACAAAAATGAAAGTGGATACTGACGTAATGACGATAGGCTCGTCCAGTGTGCAAAACTGCACTTCATGTCTTTCAGACGCATCGCTCGTACAGTGATGGTAGAGTAGAAATACTTGCTGCATATCCGCTGCAAGCAGACAACGCACACAGATGGTTTCAAAAATAAGTAAATATTAGACCTATGTTGTTGATGTAATTACGTACCGGTACCACACAAGTGAGCGTGAAGTACGACACAGTTTCTGTGTTACCAACTCCTGCGATTATTGTTTCTATTATTTTCATTTTCGATTGATTATGTACCGACTGGTTCGTTTGGAAATGCACGGAATTGGCGTGAGAGGGGGGCGAACACAGTTAACTTGAAGGACGCGACCAAAGAAGAACTACATAACAACCATAATAACTTAGTTGCCTAGGAAGTAAAATCAATTATAAAATAAAATAATTGTGAGCATTGTCTTATTCAGTTGGTCCAGATGATGGCAGCGGAGCTATACAGCGTGGGTTCAATCCCCCCTTAGTGAAGGTGTTTGGGTCTACACATACGCACTACATGCGTTTTCCCGCTGTCTTTACATGTGTGTGTCGCGGCTGACGAGGTTTCAGCAGTGTGCATACGCAACTATGCTCCAAGGACCTACTTTCTCTACGATCTGAATAATGTTCCCATCCATGTAGGTTTCTACGCCTAGGATATCCTGCCTACAAATTTTCGGATGTGTATTTCGACGAGAAGGTGCTGAAACGACGCAATGGACGGTCGTGTGTCAAGTAGTGGGGTTTCCCAGCCTGCTACAATTCCTGAGTCGCCGAAGCGGACATCGAGCGGTGAACACCGAAGATTGCAATTATATACCTTTGTATATGTGTTTACTCAGGTCGTACTTTACTGAATACATTTTCTGTAAAAAAAAATTTGTCGGGTTTTATTTATTTTATAAACTTTATACAAAATATATTTAATAAAAATACTTACATTTAAGAATAAATATAAATAATTAAATATGACGATCTACATGACCTCGTTACCATTCGGTACAGGTCTATAGCACTCTTGTCAAAAGTAATATATATCTGGTAGTTGAAACATGTTAACCAGTGCACTATATTGGGTGATAAATTTATAGTAAATATGGCATGGCGTTGAAGGGGTCGAGCGAACACGAATAATTGACCGATTAAATAACAAATAAAAAATTGACGAGAGTCGGTCGTGGTGGAACCGCTGGAAATGCATGTTTTTAAATAGTAATTTTAATAATGTATACATTTTTAAAATACACATTTGGATTTTTATAAATTTTTAAAGTTTTTATATTTTTAGGGAATTTTGAACAATTTTGGCTTCAAGGTCACCGGGTCAAGGAAAAAGGTCAAGGTCACTGACATCTAACATGGCTGACGAGATGGACACTGGCTGACCTGGCGAGGACCGGTCATGTCGAGAGCTTAGTCGATTCACCTGCCATCGAACCCCGGACCTCCTACATGTACATCTTTAAATAATTTTTTAACCAATCTTTATTATTTTTTTGGAATCGTATAATTTTCCGCAATTTTTTTATTTTTTGTTTCAAGGTCATTCCAGGTCACAGGCACAGGTCAAGGTCAGCCAGAACTAAGATGCCAGTTGGGTGACGTCACAACATGGCGGCCAGCCTGCTCCTGGCTCCTATTTCCCCATTCCCTTACCTCAGACTCAGCCAAACTATTCTACTAACAACGATGTAGGCCTAGTAAAAATACAAGTCCGTATAAAATATAATCATTGAAAAAGAATATATATACGATTTTTCACATTCATTACATCAACTGATATGGCTCGAACTACAGGTGTGAAGAGGTGGGGTTTTCTGCGTGATTATTTTCGTGTCAACATATCTAGAAGTGCGAACCTTTGCTTTGTTGTAACACATATTTATGACGTTGCTATTCCGTGTGAAACGAGGACGTATACTTTTAGTTTTCAGGCGAAAATCACAGTCGTAAACACCGTGGAACGTGTAACCTAATGGTAGAACAAGAAATGTGTGCGCAAAAAAAAAAACAGCTGATCGCTCCCAGCACAAACTCCGAGCTGACGTCACGGGTCATGCGTCTATGCCCGACCTCCCGGAATGTTAGTCGTTGTCAGGTGAGATATACTCTATTCACAGTTTCTTCACACGTTTGGAACATACACTTTGAAAAATCATCCCGTGTATGAAGTGCTTGGTTTTTTTCCGAAATATTTCATGTATCACAAGAGTTTTACGCTTGTGCTAACGTAAAAATACCTTATTTTGGTTAACTTGAACATTAACTTATATTTTATGTATAAATTATATTATTTCCTTTATATTTAATACGAATAAAACGAGAGAGAAAATAGGTGTATTGGTGATTCCTAGTAAGAAATATTTCTTACGCAAAATATTATTAATTGAGTGCGCGGGAATGCGGTACGTTGTCCCTCTTTGGTGTTTTTTTTCTAGACTCGGGTAAGCTTAGTTTGCGTGAGGCGGAGGAATATCTTGGAAGCAGAACTTGTAGCAAGGCGTCAGGCAAGGAGGGAAGTAACCGTGAATAGACTACAGGCGCTTACGAAAAGTAACCTGGTAAAATTAACTGGGTTAACTCGGTCACGTGCCCAGGTTTACCCGATCAGGTGCTGTTAACCAGGTTGCTTTTTTTTTTCCTTCTTAACTTCAGTGTTTCTTCCAAATTACAAGCATCATCAATCACTTTTGGCATAGTGTCAGTGCATCGATACAATCATATTACGTCTATTAATATTATAATTCCAGTCTATTTTACTTAAACTAATTTTATGTATTCATTACATTCACATTTAATTTTTGCTATTGTATCATCCTTAATCACACCATCCAACTGTCATTCATTTCATCCATCACACTACTCATTCAATTCATCGTTAACTTATTGTCAGTACGTTTGTGTTATGTGACCCAGTGGAGGTTCAAACACTCAAATAACTAAGAGAGGTTTTTAGTCCTCCCATGTAGGCTATATATACATATAAGATGTAAATAGTTCTTTGGTAAAAAGACCCCTACGGGCACTAGAAAGATCCTTAAGGGCAAGTTACTATTCATTATATATTCTTGTTGATGTTTAGTGTAATTATTAAAACTTAGGTTATATTAAATGTTAATTCAATTCGAAGTTCTAATTGATAAAATTGTATAAGTTATTTATTTGTAATTCATGATCCCCTAACTTGTCATTGTACTATAGGTTTTTTTCAACCATTTTCCTATAATGAGTATTGTATGATCTATTTTATTTTCTGGTAGGATTTTAATTTTTAAGTTAGTTCATAAGGAGCCTAATGAATGGCTGAAGATGAGTTTAATTGTAAGGCAAGAAAATTATGAATAATTAATATGTATAATTATTGATAAAAAGAAAGAAAGAATCAGGTTGCTTTGAACGCTTAGAGTAACTCTGGTGTTTTGAGATCGCGGTAACTCAAAGTAAAATCAAGCCTGAATATTTAGTGCAGTTATTAAATACTGTGCTAGATGATGATGATGAGAAAGAGTTTTTGTTAAATTATGTTATGAACAAAGAACGAAAAAAAAAAAAAAAAAAAGACATTGCATTAAGCAGCACTGCGATAATACAATACCTTTAATAATTCAGTATAATGTTAGTATAAAATTTAATTTCCGGGCTACAATAACTGGCCAAAGCAGCTAAATATTTAAAATTTTACATATTTGAAACACGCCTCCTGTATGTTCGTCCAACAGAAATATAACATTCAGGTCTTTTCTCCTTTTCCTTAAACGTCACTAAATTATAATAGCTAGTTGTTTACTTGTTTGTTTTTGTTGCGGCAATGTTTACATAATTACGCGCCATTCCACGTGTGTCGTCTGCTAGAGACAAGTTACCCTACCCTGCTGTCGAGCTGGGTTAGCCCAAGAGTTGTTCGAGTCGAGGATCGAGTTAACCCGGATGACTTTCCGAACGCGAGTTAACTTTAACCCGATCACTTTTCGAACGCACCGAGTAAGAGTTTTAAAACCTGATCAAGTTAACCGGGCGACTTTTCATAAGCGCATTATATCAGTCACAGGCACCTTCCAGCTACGTCACATCTCCCTTCCCTGAAAACAGGCATTACGTCATCCCCTGCAAAACCTCGCCTCCTTGCAGTCGATCGAGTCACGCCTTGCCTCCCGTGTTGCGAAGACGCGTCCCTGCGATACCTTGTTTTATCTCGCTATTAGCCTGTGCAGTAGTGTCGCGTCACTGCGATACCTCGTTTTATCTCGCTCTTAGCGCCTGCAGTACTATCGTGATCTGCTCCCGAATGACGAAGTGAAAGACGCGAGTTGAGTCATGACGATGCAGTTTGGACTTCTCGCTGAGTAACCGGCATTACCCGTTACTGATGACATGTTTGCAAATGCTACAGTTTTTTCTGCGGTACGTGTGAATTGTCTTGTCGTTTCTATAAGAAAAAGAAAATAGAATGGAAAATATTGAAACTTCAAATAAAATAACATTAAAAAAAAGACTAAACATCATTCTTTCAGAGTTGCAAAGGGATGATGAAAGTTTGTTCAAGAATTTCAAGCACATCACTTGTAGATTTCTATGAATTTCTCAGTAATGAGAGACGTTGATAGCAAAACACGACACTACTACGTGTGAAGACATTATTTCGTAGATTAGATTAGCGATAACCCAGGTATCTCGCTACAGAATATTCAAACTTCAGTTTAAGTTGTGTTATTTTAAGTATCCAGACAGACAATTCTCGACAGTGTATCTGAAACATTGAATATTATTGAATAAGCGTTCGAGGATTATTATTAGTTGGTTAAAAATAGCAAATGTCTCAGTATAATTCCATATCAAAATCAATTACAATAATTACATGCTTTAGTTAACATAAAGTCAATTCAGTAATGAAACGGCATAGTTGACCAAGACCATAACAGTAATTTAAACACACAAGTTTATATTTCAAAATAATAGGGTGGAAATGTTATAGTCTGTTCGTGGTTTCTTCACACATCAAGAATCAAACCTTTGGAAAATCACCCCATATATGACATGTTTAGTTACTTCGTAAATATGCCAAGTATCACAAGCGGTTTATACCTCTGTTAACATAAAAGTATCTTATTTCCTAGTAAACTTAAGTTTTACCTATATTTTATTTAAAAATAATAATATTTGACTTATTATGAATAAAAGCAGTCAGAAAACACGTGAGTTGGTAGCGCCTAGTAAAAAGTAGTCCTCATGCAAAATATTATTACAACTGAGTGCGCACGAATTCGGTGCGTTGTCCTTCGGTGTAATTTTCTAGATTTAGGCGGAGAAATATTCTGGAAGTAGAACTTTAGCAGGGCTTCAGAAGAGTGTGAAGTAACTGTGAATGGATTATATCAGGCTTTCCTCGCGTGAAAAATAAACTGCCTGTCTACTCATGCTCAGTCAAATGTTTCTTTCTGGCGGTTTTCGCTTTTTGATAGTTTCTCAAAAATACAATGAAATATGGCGACCCCCAGAAAACTTAGAAGGAAATCTGAACCACCCCGATGAAATACCTCTGTTGTTTTCTTCGACCACTACTTTGGCCTCGGGCGGAAAAATCTAGTTCGGGTCTGCCCGGGGGTAGAAAGAAATATGGATGGAAGATGCGCAGAAGACGGAAATTAATCTGTGGACGTTTGCGACAGAGTAATTTAGAAATAAGACCTCGCAAAAAACCCACTGCACGTAATGTATATAGTTTAGAATAACGCCTAATACAGTAATCAAGTAAAGTTTGCAGAGAATCATGCAAAGTAGTTCCTTGTCTTAACGTTTAACTACAAGTGTAATGTTAAGATTAATGGAAAATTAATTCGGTTTCGTTTGGTTTTATGCAAAATTTGATTAGAATTTAAGTAATATTCGCATGTTGATTGTTATAGAAATTTCCAACACTTGGTCGGGTGAGGGAAGATACTAGGACGGCTCTATATCGGAAGAATACACACCGTGAACTGAAAAAAAAATATTAAATGGTTGAATTAACAACAACCAGTCTGTACATCATATATTATATATTTAGTATCCAAAAAAAAATTTGTGTATCCCCCTCGCCATCTTGCTGGTTAATATTATTCCGTGATATAGGTTTGTCTCGGTAAAGAGAGCTCTTTTCGAAGCCCTGTCATTTGGAATAATAGTCAGTAAATATATTATATTGTGGCCTTAGACGTTAACTTTCGGGTCCGGTGAAATATATACACACTGTGCTTATTACTTATATGGCGATATGTACTTTAAAAAGTGGCGGAAGGATAAGAAATGGCCGATAGAAAAAAAAGTAACTAGGCCTTTAAAATGCTCACATTACCGTGAACTATTGAACTACAAAAACACAACATACTGTACCGTAACAGAAGTAATTAGCAGCAATACTTCAAGTTCTGGTTGTTTAATTTCAACAAAACTTTACAGACAATTATTTACGCGCAGCACAAGACCGTTATTTATAGTAGACAAATTTTTCTCAAAATAATTGCTGCGAAAAAACAAATACTTTTCAAACAATTATTTATCAGGTACAGTGCCTCGTGAAACGACCTTAACAAATGTTAAGTACAGATCATACCATACCGATTTCCATCGCTTAGACGCGATAGACAGGCCCTAAAGTACACCGATTAAAATGTATACAGACGTGACGACGTGACTCCAGTAAGCCGTCAACACCTGAACAACCTCAACCAAAAAAGTGTTCATCTGAATCAAACTTGACTCAGACCCGTATGACGGAGGCGCTAATGCCAAGAGTTAAATAAGATCCAAAGTATTCACTGCAATTACTCAACAGCAATCAAACTGGTAAATTAAACTCTTACAACCAACTCACTGCCAGAACAAAACAATTCTTTAAAATTGAGAATTCAACCATAAGAAGTAAACATTACGGGTCCGATAATCACGACGTAACATATTTATATGTGAGCACCAGAAGCACGATGTATTTCTAGAATGATAAGCAATAAAATATATTTATGTAGAATAAATAATATCTCATGAATGACTAGAGTAGTAAAACACAAACAAGATCATTACACAGCGCCAGGAGGCTGCACATTTTACCCTATCACAGCCCCTGACGATTGAAACATGTTAAAACAATGATTAAAACTGAATAAAAAGATATTGAATTGCTAACAGAGGCAGTCTAAAGCCCTAACCAAGGCTCAGCTGCTTAAAAACAATGACACAGTATATGATTAAAAATACGAAATTATATTACGATTAGACACAGCAGTAATAAAAGTGCAATTAACCTGCTCCACTATGGGCTGCAAAACCAACTGATACTAAACACACAAGGACATAGCAGCAGTTCAGCATTACGTTGATCGAAACGGAATTTCTAACGGCAGGGTAAAACTAAATTTAGAAAACACACCAAAACTACTGCTAGGACAACATAATTCTATGCCTCACCAAATTCAATATTTAGCATTACAAAAAAAATACTGCCGTGGTTCACAGTTCTGTTGCTCGTGAATCTACGAAGCGACTACCGTACATTTACAATAAGGGCGTTAAGCACCCTAACGAAAGTATCATAATTTCATGTAGGTCCTCGTTGAATACTCCGACGAGTTACACAGCTAGCAGGACAGGCGACGTTTCATAGGACGGCGATCACAAGAGGAGAAGTGAAGCAACAGGCACGTTAAAAACAATAGTGGCAAAACATAAAAAGGCTTGCCCCAAGTCAGTAGAGGGAAAGGAGGGGAAGCCGAGTGAGCTCGAGTGATGGTCTCCGAACCACACGCACGGCCAGCGAGTACTAACGAGAAGGCTACACCATCACTATTCACTTGACGAGAACATACTGACAAAAACGGAAGAAATTAACAAGAAGACTGCACACGCAACGTAACAGCACGACAACGATTCTCGGGCTGTGCGATATAACGATATATCGATATTTATGAAACGTAGCAACTCCTATATGGTTCACAGCGTAGAGCAATATATCGCATACATCGTGGTAAAAGCGATATGTGATATTAGCTATATGTTAACGATATTTGATATTTGCGATATTATTATGACCGATACTTGCGATGCAAATATTTGCGATATCAGTATTTGCGATATTTGTGATGTATCGCCGTCACTTGTCAATATCCCATGGGAACGATATATCGCCAGATGTCGATATACTGATGTTTGGGAATTATATTGAACAGTGGATATCGTACAGCCCTAAATGTTACTGTTGTCTGCCATCGACACACTCCAGGAATATGGCAGCGGAACTTCAGCTGTCGATTTGTTGAGTCATACTGAAAACTAGGAGCGCTACTCAGTATCGTTCGAATTCCAACACCCAAAATTAGCATATTACTAACTCAGACACGGGTTGAAATAAAATAGGTATGGAGCGGCGCCGGAATGCAAGGGTGGGGGAACGGTAGATTGGCGAGAAAACCCGACCAGTGGCATCGTCCGGCACGATCTCCACGTGCGAAAATCCTGGGAGCGACCCCGCCGGGAATCGAACCTAGGGCCCAATTTTTGAAACTATCGTAATAATTACGCTAGCGGTTTTATCCGATGCTTCCATTCCGGCAACGGGTGTCTTTTAAACAATCGTAGTGACTGCCGGAATGAAATGTATCGGAATTTCAAGGAATCTATATTACGAGTTGGCGTCGTTGCATTTCGTGTGTCGTCACCGACGCAAAACCAATCATGTTCAGTCTTTTGGAACATGAAAATTGATCTTATAATAAAATTAATCTCATAGTACATAAATATGTTTTACTGGATAAAAGGTTTCGCCCAATTTATATTTTTAAAAATACAAATATATTAAATGTGGTGACAAGGCTTGTACTTTTATGATATAAAATCACTTGGGTTTACAAATACGGATTCTAGAGAGTGCTACATATTATATTAAGTATTTGTAACATTATATTTAGCTTTTATTTGGTTTGCACTGCAGGTAATTGAACTGAAAATTATTTATTTATTTCTAAAAATTTCATATAGATATATAAGAAAACTTAAAAATTTTCCATATTGCTGAAACTACTTGCCAAATTAATCCAGACTAAAATAGAATTCCTTACTACATATAGTAAATCTTACGGAAAATTTGTTTAGGCAAATGATGAATAAAGTTCCTGTTCCCTCTCACTAGCTTTCCATCTCTACTAACAAGAGCGTGTTTCTACACACACCATCTCCTGTAGCATTTCTGATTAATGCGTGCAACAATTTTGAATTCTTTCCTGTCGACTGGGCTTTTACGGCGCCTATGCTGGTTCTTCCCAGCCTCTTCTTAGTTATAGCTTAGGTATAGGTACACTTAGGGAGGTAGTCAAGGCCCCAATCGCTGGCCATGGCTGCCCAATCCCTCTCTGCCGCGATGCATGTCTCCTTGCGTGATTTCATTCCCTTGCAAACGTAAGGGGTTCGCCCTGAGACGAACTTAGCACCCCGACCCTACCCCAGACGCACATCTAACACTTTGAATCAGGGTAGGTTAGGAAATAAAAAAAAAAAAGGCATCGGCAAATATAAATTAGTTTATGGTATTCCTGTGAATATTTTTTCTGTTTCTGACCAAAATATAATAAATTTAACAGGCTTTGATTTCCACAGGTGTGTGTATGGACACATGTTTTCCATTATCAAATCATCCCAAATGTGACAAACACTTACAGATAGCTGCCTAGCTTCTGTCATAATTTAGTGCTTTTGAAAGTTGATTTTTACAGCAAAATTAAAATTATTCGTTTTATATTTTAACGGTTTAGTGTTACTATTTACTTTATATTCACAACACTCCTGTAAGTTTTCATATGTTAAATTAATATTAGGCTAAATGAATTTTTCTCAACTTTTTAAAGCGATTATAATTTGATGTGTGGTAACGGTCTTAGATTTTACTCTATTTCGTAGATTATATTCAGATGGTCACGATAAAATGAGCACGTTTGAAAACCCTGTTTTACATCTACTTGTAAGTACGTTGCGTATTCTTCCGCCTTATGTAAAACTAACACTAGAAAGAGCCTCACTACTTTATTCATTGGTCGGTACAGTGAAACTGTGAAATTATAAGAAAAGTAAATATTTTACAAACATTCCTATTTTTAGATTTCGATACATAAAAAAAAAAAAACAGAAAGCGAAAGAAATAATTTATGTTATCACAAATGGTCACCTAACTCTTTTTATTCGACGTTAAGATATGGATCTACTTTCCATCCATCATTACCAACTTTACTGTGCGCATGTTACTCAGCGCGCCCATTAGAATATACCTATGCAGGCAGGAACAGTGACTTTTTCTAAGGTTGATTTTAATAGTGCTCACTTTATCGTGAACAGCCTTTTACCATAGAGTGTGTGAGAGAGAGGGGGGGGGAGAGAGAGAGAGAGAGAGAGAGAGAGAGAGAGAGAGAGAGAGGAGAGAGAATATATTCTTGTTTCCTTCATCGCACAATGATATTTACAGGCACATCTCTAAAAGAATGACGACTCCGGAAGCTGCCATGTTGTTGTAGGATTTATTTCGACACTTTACAGCTCGATTTCAGTATACAATTCCACTATCGGGAAATGACGTAATTCCTCTAGAGGAATTATTCCGATAGTATGGAAAATTGGTTCGTCTTGGTTGGGGGCGGGCGTCCTAGCCCTAAATAGTCTGCCCTACCCGCCACACCACCGCGGCCTCGAAAGAGGTCGGGTAGAGCAATGAAGCGGGGGAGAGCAGGGCGTGACTCAGCCAGTGGCGGCGCGAGGCGTCAATGGGGACGACCCTGGCCGGGGGCGGTGCTACGCGTGAGGCGGGCGAGCACGAAGGCGGAACTGTGACGTCACGCAGCGCAGCACGCGCGAGGCACGAGCCCGCTCGTCTTCCTCGAGGCGACTGCTCGCTCGCGGAAGGAATCGTCCGATGTAAAGACGTGGCGCGGAAAAAAACCCACACAAGTCCGTTGCCCAAGTTTGCTATGTCGCTTGCAATCTTCCAACACGAAACGTTCATTTTCGGTAGCTCTTAACCTTTCCTTCTCTAAAGCCCACGTGGTTTAGAATGTCAACATAACACGGACTCCGCTAGCAATAGACTATCAATCTAAACACGCACCACTTTGTCGACACCTCTTCCATTCACATAGCAAAACGTTGGTAAAGGCTGTTCACGACAACGTGAGCACTTTTGAAATCAACGTTGAGAAAACGTCACTGCCCCTGCCTGCATATATTCTAATGGGCGCACTGAGTGACATACGCTCCGATAGTTCCGAATCTTAACGTCAAATTAAAAGTGTTAGGTAACCATTTGTAACAACTTAAATTATTTATTTCGCTTTGTACTTTTAATGTATCGAAGTGTAGAAAAAAATTCAGATTTGCGAAATATTTACTTTCCTAATAATTTCAAAGTTTCACTTGATCGACGCACGAATAAAGTGACAGAATTAATTTTACATGAGGCGGAAGAATACACAACGTGCGTACAACTGGATTTTAAGCAGGGTTTTCAAAAGTGTTCGTTTTAGCCTTTATAACGCTTTAACTATACTGACAACTTGACGTTATCGTAAAAAGTCGCCCCTAGATATTTAATAATTTAACCGTAGAAAAGTTAAAATAAATTAACAAAATTAATAAAAACAATTTATTTCGCTGACGAATATGGAACAAGTCACGCGCCATTAATGGACCGCGAACCATGGTTTGAAAACCACTGCAGTTTATACCGCGAAAGCAAATTAAAAGATTACAGCCGTCACCTATTTGCGTGGCAAGTAGAACTTCCGTAATAAACGTTTTATTTCAAAAATTGCTCACCATGTGTGAGTATGTCTGCGTAAGTTTCTTCAAGAGCTAAACATCGTTTTACTGAATTTTGAGGATATGATATGGTTTCGTAACATGATTTTGATCATAACTTAATAAAAATACCTGATAATTTGGAAGAAAAAATGTTCAGCAATTTTTGAGCATCAAAATGAGAATTTTAACTAAAAATCTCGGTGTAAAACGAATTTTAAAAATTCATTTCAAACACAAAGTTTGATTTCAGCTAAATTGGTTATATTAGTCATGCTGAAAATTCATTCACCTGTTTTTGTTACCTTGACTTTCAATTTTAACTAAAATTGAACTACTAGCGAACCGCATAACAAATTTCTAAGAAATTTGCTTGATGACATTTTAATAACATGGACTATTATTTTGAGTTGTAGCTTAATGTATTACTTTTGTAGTATTTTGAAATTTGTACGAAAAAAAAAGACAAAATATTTACAATTCTCATTAATTGTTTGAGTCTTTTCCGAAAAGTCATTTTTTTTTACCTTGTCATACTTTTTTTCAGACTGTTATTTTACATGACAAAAAATATATATTGTCATGCCAAAAATGCATAAAATCATTTTAACCTCTTCAACAGTATACAACTATAATGAATTTATATGTACTTATTAATATTGTTACGAAACTCTAACACAGAGCAGGTCGTCCCGTCCTTTGCGCACTCAGTAGATGTTGCTAAGTTTAACTGCTGTATATCTTTGAAGGATACTTCACCACCACCCCCCCCCCTCCTCCCGCGGCTCCTCTAATTAGGTACACTAATAGAAGTAGAAATCACAAAAAAATATGCTGCTGCTAATATGGCGGCCGATCCAAAAACACATTTAAGTCAAAGGCAGTTGACAAACTTGATGTCTCTGTGGCAGGCCTCAAATTTGTAACTGTATGGTAACAAGCCATTGTTTCAACGTCCAGCAGAAAGTTTACCAGACTCATTAGAAGCTCAGCTCCATTCACGTGCTACGACCACGGCGCATGCAGACGGAAATTTTCCGAATCCACTTACGAGAGTAGTATCGCTTAACCTGAAACATCTTGGATTTAGTTTCGTTTCACCGTAGCTTACTTTTCAGATCAAATACAGGGCTGTCATGGATATTTTCAAGTACAAAATATTTTGCCCATGTTGTTTTTGTTGTATCTTAGGGACCTGCGAGATTCCTAGTTATTTTGTGGCTGCTGACTAATCTCCAAGACGATGTATAATCGTTTGATTCCAAGACGATGTATATTCGTTTATTTCTGCCACTGGCCCTCAACTTGTGTGACACGTCCCAAGAATGCTTTTAGCCAATAGGGAAGGCTGAAAAGCGGCGGGGCAACCGATTTACAGTGAAGTGGTGACAGAGGTAAATTACATTGTATAGTTGCAGTAGCCAATGGAATCATTGCGCTCAAGTAGATATATGGTAGCGAAGCCAGTCATGTTACCAAATAATAACGCGAACTTAGCATGTACCTATGTATCTGCAACCGTAACAAGGATTAACTAATTATTTATTCTTTTTCAGTCTCACATGAGAAAATACAGAATTAATTTTCGGTCCATTATGGTTTCAGAAATTCTATAAAGGAGTTCTGCATGTAATAACAAGATTTGAATTGTAATATTAAATCATAACAAAACACGTATTAACAATAGAGATATTCGGAATTTCGAGCTGGATCCTGGAAAAGAATGAAAGTACGTGAAATGATATGCCAGATATTACGGACAAGAAACCGTACACGCCAAGGTAAGAAAATGAAAATATTAAATAGAAAAAAATGATATAACCATAAGTGGTCCGCCTAACGTGGACACACCTATACTTACGGAACGGTTGCAGATCATGAAATGTGGCTTACGCTAAACAAAATTACGTACAGGGGCAAGTAATTTACCACAAAGTAATTATTCTTAACACATTGTATGGACAGAAATAATTAAACCACATACGATTTCCCCCCTGGAAAAATTCAACAGCATCTGGAAGTACGTGCAAAGAGGAATTCAGTGATGTAGCATATGTAATGGAAAGTAATACAAAAACACCAAGAAATAATGTGCTAATATGACTAGGTCGGCCGGCAGCATGGGGCAGTGCACGTGTACTCACAGCTGTAAGCAAGCAACACGTGGCGGGACAGCTTCCTAATAACAGCTCAGCACCAGTCCCCGTAATCTGGCACTGTTAGTGGTATTGCAGTATGTGGCTGTACGTACGCAATGAAGTTCACGAATGAGGAAAAACTGGACGTTCTACATATTTGCGAACTGTAAGTTTGGCAGAAATGCCAAGCAAGCTGTCCAAATTACGGTGAAAGGTATCCTAATCAAACGCCCATCTCACGGCAAACGATACAAAGAATTTGTACACATCTCTTGTCACGAGGTGATTGGAATTCGACAACACGATTGCGACGAAAGACTACTACGGGCGAGACACATCAACAAGACGTGTTGGCACATGTCGATGCAAACCCCCACATGGGTACCTACGCAAGAACTTCCCAGGTTTGTAGGAATAAGTAAAACAAGTGTGTTATGGATACTGCGCCAACGGGAATTCCATACATATTACGTGGCTCTTCATCAGGCATTACACGAAGGTGATTTCCAGCGGCGTGTTCAGTCTTGTAGATTTATTCTGATGTCTATAAGGGATGACAGCAATTTTCTGAAGAACATGCTATGTACCGATGAATCGACCTTCACAAACCATGGGCGCATAAATTTACGAAATATGCACTGCTGGACGACCGAGAATCCACATTTGGTCCAGTAGGTGGAGCACCAGCGACAGTGGAACGTGAACTTGTGGTGTGGAATCGTAGGAGACTATGTCTCCCCACCGTCCAGTACCTTACTCCCACACCTCACTCCCTCCCCAATCTAACCCCAAACCATACTCCCACTCCCCCATCCCCTTTCCATCATGTTACACCAACTCCCTCACCCACCTTATTCTCTTGCTCACAATTTTTTGCTGCAATTGTGTGTAATACACACTAGAACATCCAGCTATATATCAGATTCAACATTGGAAAACCTTGGATTGTTATCGAACTTTTCTGCATCATTATTTTAAAAATTGTAAACACTGTATTGCAAGCAAAATGAGTAGGCATTGAAATGATGGAACACATGTATGGAATGCTCCCCCAACATATCCAGTACAGATCCATTAGTCGCCTAGTAGGAAAGCTACGTAACCTGGCACCGAACGTTGTATATTAAAGAAGGTGATCCAAGTGAATTACATGCCCCTCCCTTTTCCATGTTGTAAGAGGAAAATGTAGTGCCCACTCCGAAAACAGCAAGGAACCATCTCACACCAATGTTCATAATCTGTATAAATACATAAACAGTGCAAGTAAATTATGATAAATTTTAAAATGTAATATTCTCAGTAAAAGTATGTATCCTCCACAAATAAATTGATTATTTTGTTTTAGATCGATGATTAGTTACAGTGTCTGAAGAAATAAAAAAAAAAATATATATATATATATATGGGAGGATTTGACACATGCTTAAAAACCAAAAAGATGCCACTTTAGTTAAAAAACATTCGCTCATTAAAATATTTTTACTACAACAACACTCAAAATTATTCAAGTCCTTCTTTGAAATGTGTGCCTGCCCATATCCTGTCCGCGCGCCACCTCTGAAACCGCGGGGTATGGGAAGAGGGGAAGGCAAGACAGTGAGTGACAGCGCAGAGTGGGAAGCGTGGTCACGCATCACGCATGTACTATCCGTAGTAACACATTTAGCTCCGAAGTGTCGTGAACATCGCCGCCCCTGCAAGTGTTATGTCTGTCCAGAAGAAAAACACCGTCGTGCATTTTGAGGGCCGGAGAATCCTAAGTAATATCATTACAAAGTGTGATGAAGAGATGAAACAAAAACGTTATGCTTTCACAGTAAATCTGCCGACAGCAAGAGCTGCAGACTACGCTGGAGTGTCGCAGACGTTAGTTAAAAAGATATGGAAGAACAGGAAGAACAAGATAACAGTGGGGAGGGCGGTAGCTTGCCACGCCGGGTAAACGACGGAAAACTAGGCCGGAACATACTGTCGTGAATATTGATGACTTTGATCTATGTGTGTAATTCGGCGGACGATTCAGAATTTTTATATTCAGGAAAAACGTGTCCCTATCATTGCAAAATTACTGCCCGTTGTAAAGGAGAAAATAGACTTTCTGTGGTCGCATACTTCGTTGCGTAAGGTGGCAAAACAACTACGTTTTCGGTGGAAAAAATCGCAAAGTCACAGGAAGATACTAATTGAGAGACCTGGCATCGTATCTTGGCGCCACGACTATCTATCTGAAACAGCACAAACAAGGTGGGAAACAAATTATCTACATAGACGTGACATGGATAGACGGTAATTTAACGTTTGGTAAATGTTGGCAACATGAAATGTTTGGCATACAAGCTAATGTGAATTCGGATAACCGGTTAATTGTAGTACACTCTGGGGGTATTAAGGGATTTATCGAAAATGCTCTCCTTGTCTATAAAGCCGGCACTGCCACTGGCGACTATCAAGGTCATTCAACAGTGTTAATTTCATAAAGTGGGTTACCGAGAAGCTTGCTCCTAACCTCCCGCAGTCATCTGTAGGACAGTGTAACCAAGACTGACCGGGAAGGGTAATGTGGTCACGTACAGAAGCTTGAGACTGAAAACTGGGAAAGGGGCGGCGTTGTATCAGATGATAATTGACAGTATCGTTGTACGTCTTGACGACAGTAGTGATTCCTCCAGTACATCAGGCGCGTGCAGTTCAAGCAGTGAACAAGAAAATCCGGGTTCACCATTAGCGACCCCACTGCCTTGAGGTGAGTGAATGTTTTCTTTGTACGATAGTACAGTCGTATAGCGTGGCCGGCTTATCGTTCCAAGGTCACATTCCTGCCAGGGTTTCAGAGCTGGCGCGCGGACAGTACACCACCCCCTTGCTAACACAAAATCAAACTTCTGCACACTCATTAACCTCATGTCTATGTACTGTGAACAGGAGTGCAACGTGTATGTGGCAAAAGTGACACAAATAAGCACTTGGCAGTGCTGGTTGGTGTCGATACATTGGTGAATCCAGATAGTTCGGTTATTGTCCCATTCGAAGAAGTCGGATATTAGGTAGGGTAGTGTTGTCACTGAAGACAATGACATTGCTGCTGTCGCACCTCGTGACAAAGTGATGAGCTTGAAATTAATACCAGCAATGGAAAAAGAGGGATACTAGGTAGGAAACGATGTTGTTGCCATTCCTGACACTGATGGAGTGTGTAGGTACTCTCTCTCTCTCTCTCTCTTTCTCTCTCTCTCATTCAACTGACACTAAATCATTAATAAAACCCATAGTTTAACTTTCCAAGACCTTACATGTTTGCAGAAAGTATCTTTGCAGTTGAACGGCGAATCGCACCTTAAGCACAAATATTTAATGTGTTTGAGATGCTTGTTACACCTATAAATTTCATTCTGACACGATGTTTTGGTGTGAAAAGACTTTATCGCAATAACTGCAGTGGACAACCTCCTGTGACACGGTTGGTGCATCGTCAGTCTGAGGTGCGCCAGGTTCTGGGTTCGAATCCTACATAAGGCATGGGTGTTAGTTTAAATTAAGGTCGTAAGTTAGTTTATAAGCCGTCCCCTGATAAACCTTCCAACATAACATCAGGGGACATTAATAAGCCCCTTTCAATCCAATCCAACCAAATACTGCAGTGGTAAGTTGTATTTGGTGTAAATGATTCAGTCGATGACCCGAAATCTGCAGGATATGGCACAGAGAAAGAACTGGATGGTACTGCCGATGAAACAGATGGTACGGTTGCAGAAAGAACTTTTGCTAGCAACTCGACTGAAGGAGCTTTCACTCCATTGAAAATATTGGAGATATCACAGCCGCAAAAGTTGATTATGCAGTACTACCCTCAGACAATGGTGCTACTGCTGTTTGACCCACAAGCATAACCTCCATATTATGTCAGTTGCTGTAATTAGCTCAGAGGTTATTCATTTCACATCAACTGCTGTCAAACTAAGTTGCCTATTTATCGACGCATTAACACCATCACCTCGTGTGGACATTGTGGCAGATCATGTGAGGCAATACCACAGGAACTGTTCCACCCAGTGACGATTTGGGGGGGAGGGGGTTGTAATATTTATACTCGCCTAGGCAATGGCAACACAGGGGTAATATAAGTTAAACTATGTTAATGCTGTCAATAACATGTATTGTGGGGCAACATAACAGGTATAAATATCTTGCAACTTTAGGCTCCTCTAAGACCTGACAGGACAGTACGTGGGATATCACGAAATGCAGATATCTTTATATGTTCGTAGTCCACAGCAAGGACCAATAAATCATCTATATTTGAAGTGCACCGAATCCATTTGTTCTCAGCTGCATGTAATACAGTGAATCGAGCATCCAGTCCGAGCCCTTGAATACTATTTCTTCTTCCTCTCGACATAGCTTCTTTATACTATTTTCTATGCCCTCTTCGATATCACCCACATTATACACAAGCACATTCACTGTCTTGAAAGCTTTCTTGCAATGTTCATCATCGTATATCTGGTTTAGTATATCTGCATTCCACACATGTATTATATTTCACATCACCATATTTTCCCACCTCCTCAGTAAATTGATTTATTAAATTTTGTTCGATAAATACCCGAAATGAACAGATATACTCCAATGTAGTTGTAACATTCGGAGCGACACATTGAAAAGACCACTGAATGGTGATTCCTTCAGGAAAAATCCATTTACATTAGGCTTCATCGCTCAGGTTACTTGCTTAGGTTGCGATGGGTGGTCTGATGACGAATTGTTACGAATATGCATCTGATTCAACAATCAGTTGTACACAGGGACTAGTATTCGTCATAAATTCAGAAGATATAGGCTTAATTTGCTGGTCAATGATGGTTGATGATATGGCACTTTTACACTGTTAAAAATTAAGATTTAAACTGTCAGCGTGGATGTTACTCCTTACACATCTTTTCTTTCCATGCTTTCTTGCATCATTTGCATTTGTAAAATTCTTATCGTAGTAGTTACATGGAAATCGTGATGGAAGTAACAAACTACCTATGGTATTCATAGCTGAAGTTGTCTGCTTCAATTATCACCTAGTAAATACTGTGATAGTTACTGACCAACCACAAATCCGATCCAGGAAATGCTTAGCAGGCAGTAAAGGGAGAACTTTACAGTTGCGAGATGCCTTTTTAATTTGCCTTGCCATCCAAACAGCGATTGGCACTCTTCACGTGCGAAATTAGACTGCTCAACATTCTGAAGACATCCAATTTCATGCTGCTTCTATAAAATGTCTTCTCGCCATAATGGAGCAAACAACTTTCCAGAGTACATTCCATCTTCGGTCGAGACGATGTCCAATCAGTCTCATGGCATGAAAAATATGCATCAGCTCACACCATTACTTATCATCCTCGTATTCAAACATGCAAGTATTTATATGTGCCAATGTGTATTTAAAATATATTTCCATATCCTATTTGCTTATTGTGACTGACATTCCAGTACTTTTGTGACTGTCCAGACCACTTAGCAGCGACTCAGCTGTATCGAGCAGTAAGTAATTTTTAATACATTTTTGGAATAATCTGGGCGTGTAGGGACGAAAGGGCAATCTTGATGGTAAAATTGACGTTTTTAGAAGCGAAATAAGCCATTTTGAGGTAAGAACAGGAAATTTAGGCAACAAAATCCAAAATGATGGATGGCTCTAGCTTTAATTTTGCATACATTGCCCCAAAAGGAATTCTTTAATTCTACTGGCGCACATTACGATTATTGACCGTTATCTAGCTGACCAGATGCTGCCGCCGCCCAAAAGGGGAACCGTGTATAGCATACAAACATGTTTGATGGGTAAGGCAACCAGCTGCTCAGACACACTTGACACTGCATTCTGAAGCGAGAATGATCATGACGAGATGGAGAAGAGTTGCCAAAGTGAACATAGGCATGGGTGCAAAGAGCAGGCAGAAGGCGCAACTGAAACGAAAAGTGATAACAAAAGGAGGAAAAGCATGCAACACCAAGAAAGCATCTACTGCCTGATTTTTCCATTGATTTTGCCAGCACTCGACACCCTCGGGGTCTAACCAGAGCCACAAGTGGTATCATCTGAGCCATCAGCATAGCATCGAACGAACAGAAGCAGTTGTCTAAGGCACAAAGACACAATGCAAATATGGAAGCTATCGCCATGGGTAGAAAAATGGCCAATATCTCTACCTAAGGCCATATCCAGTATGAGGCAGAAGTGTGCCAAAGTGACGCGCCAGGAAGAGGTGACAATGAAATATCCACCAAAACAAGTGTTCACGAATGAGGATCTGGAAATGTTTGCACACAAATTGAAAATACCTAATTTTAGAGGAGTGTTCATAAGATATGATTTGACCCTAAACACAAGAGGGAAGAATGTGCCAGTATTAATCTGGACATGACAGTTGGACCCGGTATGCACTGGGTAGCTTATGTAAAAATAGGGTAAACATGCAGACTATTATGATGATTCTGGGAATTTGCATCCTTCGCCTGAACTGCATGAGTATTTGAAATATACCAAACTAACATTCAATTACGAAATTGAACAGATGCGTAACATATGGAACTGTGGCCATTTGTGTCTTCGTTTCCTGGATCACTCGTACAAGTAATTGTATAAAATAGCTATACACTGTCAGGAAACAGTCAGTCATGTCGATAATGCTTACCTTAGTGGGCCGTAGCTCCAAGCTGCGGTACTTTTCTGCCAATAGACCTGGAGGGGAAATTGAGCATAGGCCTTGTCGATTTTCAAACCTACAATGCGATACCGAACATTAATGAAAAAACTGCAAGCTGTACCTCATAAAAAGTGGCAATGTTTCCCATGAGGTGTTCTTATGAAATATACGACATTGCAAGGTACACTGAAGAGTCGCTGTCCCCCGACAAAGAATTCGAACTACATGGGAATCCCAATACTCAGAAGAGTGTTATCAGATATATTTGGCCGATGCAGGCCGATCAATATGCTGCACGAATTTTCGCCTATGGTCCCTCCAGGTTTTAAACTGGTCGTATCGCCGCAAATCATAAGAGAGCACACGAGGTGGTCATGACTGCGTCGACCAGCACGGAGAGTTGGTGAACTTTCGAAACGAATAAATCATCCTACATCTGTATTTGAGAAGATGGGACTAAGATTTACAACAATCAGAAGCAATAGAATAAAGTGTTGTGCAAAACCTGCAATCAGTATGACACAGGTCTCGAAGGAGTTAACACATACTGGAGAGATTATCCGCTGCAGTCTCGAATCCAAAGTCAATCGTCATGGAACATAACCTCAACATCGAAGAGCCAGTGGTTTTCGAAGACAGCACAATGAAGGTGAAACATTATGTGTATCAGCCTCCCTGATCGGAAGTTCCGATTGCGGTCCAACACCAAGATATCTGTTGTCTTCCTTGCCATTCTTTCCTGCGAATTAGAGGGACTCTTAACGAAAGACGATGGGTCCAACTCGACATCCACGAAAATAACGAGCATTGAAATGCTTCACCTGATCGAGCGCATCACGTACTTTCTCAACAGTGTCGAGGTGGACCAGTCGCGAGATGTGAGCATAATCTCGACGATCAAAGATTCCCTTTCGTTCATGTCCAAATTAGCTGTCTGCTGCCAAGATGACAGGCTAAGGAATCGAAAAAGACTACAGCGTTCCTATATACCCTGGATGCAAGTTCGAAGCGTGCATCTCACTCTCCATGCTATTGATATTTGCCAAAGACTGCAAACGAATTATCTTCAATTCGATGCAGGAACTGGTGCTGCTCCTAACCAATGCATATGTTGACACCTTCGTGGGTACAGGAGAAGCCCTGGAGACAGTGAAACTGAGACTACAGTCCATCAAATGGATGCTGCCTCATGTGCAGTTGAGTACCGCAGAATGCATACAAATGTTGAAGAATGTGCAAGATGGTAAAAACATCGTTGTGGTGTTTTTGTTGTGGAGTCACGAGACATACCCCGGATTACCAGCAGCTAGTGCATCCACTGGTTGGTGAAGTCCAGCTTTGCTTTTGGGAAATCGAGTTGCATCATTGTTAGGATACATACCGGACGACAGCATAATGTGAGAGTGAGCCATTCCCATTTAGACACATGTCAAATAGAAAATGTGAAAATATTTTTGAATAGCGAAAGTTATCCATACGGTGACATGAATATGGACTTCGAAAATTGACAGTACTTGCTGGTATATCAGATGTACGCTCAATTCCAAAATGTATGTTATGGGCGCACCCAATCCATGATATCGAGCCCTGATAATTTCAAGTGTTTGGTTCCACTCGCGGCATTCGATGTGATAAAACAGGACGAGCATATTACCTCCAACGTGATCGACTGCAGGATCGAATTCACTACACATGGAAATATTCCTGCCAACACGTACACATTCTACCTGATATTTCACGACTGGCTTGTATCCTACAATTGTCGAGACAAGACCGTCCAAATACTGTCGTGAGCACAGCTGAGAACATATAAATATAACTGCTCACACACTCACTAGAACTGTTTATTCGTCCTCGAGCATCGTCAGTTTCAACATGTACTGTAATCTACAGGGTTTCCAGAGCCAAAATGGCTTCGTGCTCAAGGAGATCGCAGTATCCTATGACGATGATGGTAAAACACGAACTCGCTCCTTCCGCCCTCCATATTCCTGGAAACTGTTGGAAAAGAAGAGCAAGAAAACAAATACCTAGCTGAGCAATTATTACCATGGACTGGAATGGGACAAAGGCAGGATTCCATACCATCAGGTGGGAAATGTGCTGCGCGTCTTGCTGATGCAGTGCCCTAAAGCTCCGATTTATGTAGCTGGACCTGAGCAGAAAAATGGATTAGCGACTTGTGTAAATTTGAAGGAGAGATTATCGACGTGAAGGCCGAGTATGTTCGTACTTCGCTTCGCAAACTCTTTAAAATGTACTGCAATTCGCATCGTCATGTCTGCAACAGGTCAGAACCTGACTAGACCAGTGCACTGAATAACATGCAGCTGCTGCACAAATGGTGCATGTCATCCTTGGACCAGGAATCGGGTGCCTAAGAGTAGAATCGAAGAATATTAAGAAAAACTACTGATATTTTCTGATTATGTTTATTTTATTGCATGTACAATACATTTCATTTAAAAATATGCTCTTTCATATTTATTTTAATAATCCCTCTGCTTTATGTAAAATTTATTGTAAATATAAATACTCGCATTTAAGAATAAAATAAATTAAATTAAATATGACAGTTTATGTACTTTGCAGGAATGGTAAATGTCGCCATACGGAACAGGCCAATAGTGGGCGACGTGATCAAGAAATTAACGCCACATAATGTGTTGAAATTATAATCCAATATGGAGGGTGTTTACAGCACCACTCAGTAATGTATAAACCAATGACAGACAAAAAAAATATGGCGGCCTCCAGCAATGTATAAACAAACGACAAACGCAAAAACCAAAATGGTAGAATGAGTATGGTTGAAGGGAGTGGGGGTGAGGGGGTCATTCGCTTGCTGAATGGGGTGCTGGTTGGGAACCTCTAGAAATGTAAGTTTTTAAATAAATATTTATATTTTTTAACAAATTTTTTGAGATTTTTAGAATTTTTTTTTTATAGGAAAAAAGGGAAATTCTAAGGAAAAAAGGGACATTTTAAGGGGAAAAGGGAAAATTTACGGGAAAATGGAAATTGTTAGGAAAAATGGCCCGCAGGAAACCAGAGATTTAAAATTTTTAAAAATAATTTTAAATAATGTTTTAATCATACATTTTTTAATTTAATTTAATTTTTTTATTTATTTTTTTCATTTTTAGGATATTTTTTAATTTGTATGGATTTCAAGTTCAAATGTCACCCTATCAAGTTCAAAGTCACTAGTCTCCAAGATGGCGGCCGGATGACCGAAATTACAGAGCTTGAACTGCTCCGAGGCTCAGAATCCCCAATCCCTTTTGCCAGACATCCCATAATCATACTACTCAACTCATACAAGATATTTCTGAAAGTGTTTTATGATCTCGGCATGATAAACAGGCAGTGTGTTCAGTACTGGGAAATTAATTCTACCTGCTGTACTCTCTGCCGCAGCGATTACACGAAAACTTCGATGAGACAATTGTATAATTTAAACCACACAAGAATACTCTATTCCAGAATGATCCGGTATCGTTGGGAAATCAGTCGCCATATTGTAACATTACAAATGACTGGCAAGAATTATGGCTGGATTCATACAGTTTTTTAACTTATTAGTTTGTAGGTTATCATGGCATTAAATAATCATGTTTGCGACTTGCGATGCGTTATGTAAATAGGTCATGGCCGCCCGCAGATCAGTGCAAATGCACAAATGTTAGTAACTGAACTGTTGTTCAATGAGCGCCGCAATTAAGCTGAATGGTGCGTGCAAGGTGTCGGTGTCAAGTTTGCGATACAGTGTTACTATAAACAGCTGATATACACAAATCCCTGCCTTTCCTTTTTATCTCGGCAACATGCGATCGAAACAACGGGCGCCAGCGAAAATCAAAATATATATGAATGGTCGGGGGAGGGGGGAGAAGGCTCTTAGCATAGTAACAGAGTGTGTGGTGCGTTTTGGAGATTAGTGAATTTTAGAGTATGCAACTTAACAGGTCGTGGAAAAATAACTGTAGTATTCTCCTTCCATTGTTCTTTTCTTCGAGTTCTATCAGATAGAACAGAAAGAAAGCAGCTGGAAGTGTACGACAGCCTAGATAGTTTACAACTTTGATACATCCTTGGAAATGTGGGTGTTGATGTTAAAGAACGTTGCTTGTGGACATGTTTTCCATCCATTATATTCCGTAATCGAACACTCGTATGCAAAGGGAAATAGCACAGATGGTTTATTCCCGTGCCGGGTGCGCAGTCTCCAGTTACCTTACATTACTTTCATCCAATCACATGTTCAGAGACTGTGGTGGTGTAGTGGTTAGACTACTCGTCTCCCACCAAGGCGAGCAGGGTTCGATTTCCGGTGGGGTCGTCCCCCGAATTTTCATTTGTGGGAATCGTGCCAGACGATGGGGCTGGTCAGAGGGTTTTCTCGGGGATCTCCCGTTTCCCCCCCCTTGGATTCCCGCAATGCTCCATACTCACCTCGCTTCACCCTCATCGACTCTCAAAACCTCAATGTTAAGAGCAGCCCAGATCTTTTCTCTCACTCTCTTAGATGCCAAAGACACGTCAGAAAGAGACATAAATGTACGTACTAGTAGTACATTTTAATTAATCGGACTAAGCCTTTGATATCAAATTGATTGATGGGATTAATTATTGATCCAATCGAATTTTTTATTTTTTATATATTTTTTAATTTTGTGTGAATTGATAAGTGTATAGTTTTGTGCAAAGGTGTGCTAAGGGACATCTTTATTATTTTCTTTCTTTTTAGGTGGGGATCAGCTCTGGTACGTCCTCACTCTTGGAGCTCTGGCACTCAAATGTGTGGCATGATGGGAACAGGGTGTGTGTGTGTGTGTGTATGTATATATATATATATATATGGTAGGTTTTGTGCAAGAGTGGCCTAAGTGTAAATTCTTTGGGTTGGTAGTGATATTGCTTGTAGATGGTGTTGGGAGATAGGCAATTCTTTGGCAATAGTAATTAAACAGAAAGAGAAATCGGCGTATAGTTAACACACGAGAAACATTTCCGAGTGTTTAAACGAAATATATTTCAAACTAGTTCTACCGATGAATAAATAATACGAGAGAGAATTTTAACTACATGAATAACCTGGTGTCGACAAGTGCTAAACGATCGCAACTACGTGAGTCTCCAGTATGAAATGAATTAATTAACGAAGCAAAAATGTCCCTATCAATATATAAATTAGATGGCTAACGAACACAAGTACGTGGCTATCACTAAACGAATTACGAAATCCAGCTATCCTATTTTTTTAAATAAATGGAATCGCACAAGCACCTCTCCCGAAATACGCCCGTCCACCTGTGAGACTGATGAGGAACTTCTGAAACGGAATCCACGTGTTTTAATAAATTAACTTATTAACACGCGTAAAAAATAAAACATTTAATATACGTCCATTCACTCAGGAGGTCGCTGCAGCACTGACTTGGATATACCACTTACGTCGACTTATAAACTGAACGAGGTGTTGAGAGCAAACATAACCTTCATCGGCCTGCATTTGATTATATACAGACTGAGGTGAAAAACTCGGAAATGAACGAAAATACAAAACGAACATTTCTAAATAAATTAAACAGCTAACCAACACAAGTACATGACAATCACTAAACGAATTACGGAACTCAGCTATCCTGTTTTTTTTTTAATAAATGAAATCGCACCAGGAGCTCTCCCAAAATACATCCGTCTGCCTGGGAGGCTGGTAAATTGGCTGTAGTGTATGACGTGCACCGGATTATAAGCTGTTATATACATGGAGCATGGCTGATAGGCTACTGAGTTGAAACTACGGCAAAAACTCTGAATACACTACGTCCTGCAACAGACTAAGAAACAATAAAAAAAAAACTTACCCAGAATTTTTAACGAAAGTTTCACTATTGTAAGAAGAATTCACTTTTAACACAAATTTGCCATCGAAGTGTAAGGAGATTCGGATGGCTTAATCCCGCAACACTTTATAGAAACGTACTATATATTATTTTTAATTCACTAAGTTGGTCGAAGAAAATTTTTTTTTAAATAACGGACGTACTACAAATTTTTCCATCAAGTCTGTGAAATTCATGGCACTCGAAATGATAGTAAAAATTAAACGAAGTTTCGTCGACCGATCTCAGAAATGGGGTTTACACAATAAATGCGCTAAATAGGTTTAACACATGAAAATTATTTTTACCGCTTAAAAAAATTTATAAAATTTTTTTGTATTAAAATGAGTATACAATATCGCGTAAAAGAGGCGAAGCCCGCTGACCACCGCATCCGGTGAATAGATGCTTTAGAGGAGAGAGCGATGTATATGTGTATCCTGGACAAGCGTATGCATTAAAACTAAGATGGCACCAGACAGTTAGCAGTATGCACATTGATCCTGCCTGCAGCACCTCTCAAGCCAAGAGCGCGTTTTCATCCAAAAAGAGTTCTTCTTCGAGGCCACACACCGCCGCTGTTGATCCAACGCTGCACATTGCAATACCTGCCCACGGCCTCCTCAAGGTCAGAATGGATTTTCAGAGGACAGCTCTATCCACGGTTACGCATCCCCGACCCGCTCCCCCTACACGAGCTCAGAGAATGTTTTCTGCTGGCTGGAAAACTGTCCGGTCAAAGCACTGCCCCTTGCTTTCGGTCCAACGCCGCAAAAACCTGTTTAGCGCCACACACCCCCTCCCCCTACACCAACCCAGAGTGCATTTTCTGCTGGCTGGAGGACTGTCCTTTCTAAGGCCACACACCACCGCCCTCCTCCCTTTACCATCACCCAGGGCACGTGTTTTTCGAGATGATAGCTGCCTCGGCCAGGAACGGAGGCTTCCCTCAACGCCTAAAGCGAGTGTTTTATGCATCACGTCGGGATGGCTTTATCCCTCGGTCCAGCAGATTTTGAACTCCGCCCTCTTCCTTACAAACTTTTACTTTCACTCGAACACTGAACCGACGAGAAAAACTATTTTCCCCAAAGCCAGAACCTGGTGTATTCCCAGCGAAATAAAATTTCACACTCCCACCGATGAAATTTATGTCCCATGAAGCTAAATATTACCCGATATTGTAATCCCCACAAAAAAATCCCCAGATTTAACATTCCAACAAAAACTTTATATTTTAATCCTGTAAACTTTATCCGATTTTCCAGCAAACTATAACTAACTATAAGGCATATTTTGACTCGTTAAATTTTTTTAAGTACTGAAAAACACACATCATTATATTTAAGCAATACACAAGTTAAACTTAGAACACCAAATTTTTTTTTCAAACATGCATAATTCAATTTAAGCAATGCACAAGTAAATGTTTTTTACTTTCAATCAGTTTTTTTTTAATATTTATTCGTATAGCAGAGAAAACATACATATTCCATCGGTTTTTAAATATTTTAAGTGTAGCCCAGAATTTCTACTGTACTATAAAGCATAAAATGTTTATATATTTGAACTTATTTAACAATACTGAATTTCAACGTGATATTACTGAAATAGCACATATCCAGCTTGAAATGACTGCTATCGAAGCAGAAATCTATTACATTTCACGATATTTCAACTGAATTTCCTAAATTGCCAAATTTAAGCAAATTTAAAGGAAAATGGTCGCCATTTTTAAATAAGTTGAAATAAAAAAACCTTTTAATTATGTTTTCTGCATTTGTGTAAAGTATGATTATGTCTTTTCCACCAGACATCTTCGTGTTGAATCTTCAGCTGCAGTAGTAGTAGTAATCTAGTTTCTGTGAGAATTCTTTTATTTCAGAATTCGCTGTACTCTGCCACTGCTTGCTGTAGAGTTGAACGGCAGTGCAAAAACATTCTTGTAGCTGTGGTGTGTCACTAATAGGTCTTTCTACCTGGCTTCTAAACGTTATTTGTGTCACTTGCTCTCGGTTTCGTTATGTCCCTAGGGTTCTTCAAGTTGACCAGCGGGCCGACAGAGGTTTTCTCGAGATGCTAGTCTATTACTTTCATTGCAAATTCATTCATTCGGACGTGGTAGATTCTTTTCTCAACATTTTTGTAATTTTCACCTTCAAACTGTGATTTCATTAAAATTTAATATAAATGATAGTTTTTAATGTATAATATTTTTCTCCCTCATCAAGAAGAAAGAAATCTGAATATTTTGCCCTTGAAAGTGAGCAAACAAACAAATAAGCAGCTAACTGCCTTTAATACCTTTTCAAGCTCCAAACCTCAAAATCTTACTATCACCCACTCGTTTCATGTTTATCAAGAATATATTTTTGTTTAGTAATAGTAAATAAGCACTAATCATTCACAAGATACATACGGACATGAGGAATTTTCAAACTAATAAATAACAGGTCACAGTATACCATTTTAACATAAAACATTTTATTCAATAATTT
Source organism: Dryococelus australis (assembly GCA_029891345.1). Lineage (NCBI taxonomy): Eukaryota > Metazoa > Arthropoda > Insecta > Phasmatodea > Phasmatidae > Dryococelus > Dryococelus australis. Next base: position 128,842,507 of record CM056995.1, on the reverse strand, counting down.
TCTTTTCAAAAAATCATCCTTAAGAGCTAAAATATTTACAATTTCTTTGCAACAAACATCAACACACTAAAATAAATTTCATAACAAGAATTTTTTAACATTTATGTGTGAAAGCTTATTAACAAAAAAAGTCCATCTTACGTCATAAAACTGTAAAATAATTACAACGTAGTATGTTATCAGTGAAAAAAAAATCGCAGTTTTTATGATTGGAATCATAAAGTTTATTTAAACTTTCAACAAAGTAAATGAGATTCTCTTAAATCGTCACACTTTTAACAAATTGAATGAAATTTTCTTAAAACCGTTAAAACTTTCAACAAAGAGAATGAAATTTTTATAAAATCGTTAAACTTTTAACAAATCGAATGACATTTTCTTAATATCTTTAAAACTTTTAACAAACTGAATGAAATTGTCTTAAAATCATTAACTTTCTTAGCAAATCATACCAACTTTATACTTTCAATAATTGAAGTGTAAAACTTTTAATCATGTTATGTTAAAAACTTTTAAAATATGACACAACTTAATATTTTAATCATCAAAACTTCTCACCCTAAAATCTTATCACCATACACATCTGAAGATCATTCCAATCTTAAAACTGAAAAAGGAACAAATTATGCTGCGACAGAAAGCATTGAAAGCATCACTTTATGTTATGTCTTAGAATCATTCATCACTGCAAGTTTGAATTGTCATTAAAATTTACGTTTAGAATTAAGAGATAAGCTGAATTTGTGTTTCTTTACATGAATAACAGGTGGTGGTGGTGAAGCAGGTGAAGGAGTTGATGATACTGGACTATATATTATATCCTTTGGTGAAGGTAAGAGCAAAGCAGGAGGTGGGGAAATTAATTTACATTGCAGTGATTCAGGTGATAATAATTCTGGAGACGGTAAACTTGGAGCAGTTGAAGACACAAAATTGAATTGTAAAAACTCTTCCAACTCTTGGAATAAGAAGTTATTAGACATATCTTCCAGCACATTATTTGAGGTATACGCATTAAACCTAGTGGAGTGCAACAAACACATTGCTGGTTTTTGTACACGTCGCTCACCTGATTTGATGTCTGTTGTCAAATCTAGAGCTTTCAAGCTCAATGCCCGAGACATCGCTGTAGCTCTGGCCGCCGGAGGCAATGCTGTTTCTCTGGATGCCGGAAGCGTTGCTGTAGCTCTGGACATCAAAGGCGTTTCTGCAGCTCTGGACGTCAAAGGTATTGCTGCAGCTCTGGACATCAAAGGCATCACTGTAACTCTGGACGTCGAAAGCGTCGCTGTAGTTCTGGATGTCAAAGGCATCGTTGTAGCTCTGGATGCGTCGCTGTAGCTCTGGATATCATAGGTATTGCTATAGCTCTGAACATCGAAGGCATTACTAAAGGTCTCGCTACCGCAGACGTTAATATACTTGCTCTCGATGTTGTAGGTCTTGTTAGCACAGGCATCAATATACTTGCTCTCGATGTTGTAGGTGATGGTGTATTTAATCCTAATGCTGGAGGCATCTGTGACAGCTCTAAGGAAGGCATTGACAAGAGCAACGGCTGTAGAGTAGAGAAATACTTTCTTCTTTGTCGTCGTCCAAAAAATCAAATAAATTTGTTGCCAAAGCATCAGGTCCATTTAATAAATGATAAAAATAATCCAAGTTAAAATCTGCAAGCCATCGGGGCCAGTTCAGCGGCCTCGAGGGGGCAAGCTTCTACCAGAGATAAGTAGCGATTCTTGTTTGATACGCATATGTAGGCTCCTCAAGCAACCAGGTCCTTTAGGTCACTCTGACGTTAGTCGAAGGCCATGCTGGCCGGAAATTTTAAAAGTATTTTGTTAGTTTTGCAAATTGTTGGCCTTTTAGCCAAAAATCCGACAATGTTACCTTCTGTAACCAGAGGTTTTGTAACCCTATAAGGAGAATAATGACCATGTCGTAACCAAGAAGTTAGGTGGTTATAACCACTCTTAGCCACTTGTAACCGAGACCATTTGTAACCTAAGGCAATAATTATTGTCTTAGCTTTGTAACCAAGTAGGCGAGCTGCGAGACTCTGTGTATTTATGATTGGCGAATATTTTTATGAGAAAACTTGCTGAAGTTTAGGGCTTTTACAAAAATCACATTTACTCGTGGGAGTTAAGGCTGGCATTGCTTAGCAGTTGTTCCCATCCACTTGGGATCGCGAGTAGATATGCAGTAAACAGTGAGGTTGCCAGGCTTACTTAGTGATGACCAGGGATGTGTTGCCAAAATGGTTAGTTCCTGGTGTAGGAACTTAACATTTATTTAATAATATCCAGAGTAAATGTAAGTGCGACAGAAATAAAGCCACGATTTTGTAATTATGGTAATTTTCGGTCACTTGCCCAATATATTTTGCGATGGCCTTTGGTTTTTACTCATTAAAATGGCCAGAAAAGGGCATAAACATAACCTGTATGAAAAATTTGCAAGTATTAGCTGAATAACAGCGGATGTGTTTGGTACCTCAAGTATCTGCTTACATCGTACTCTATATTTCGGCAACCTGTCTTTTTATGTAAATGTTTTAATAACTTTGTTATATGGGAAAGGAAAATAATGTTCACCTTTCAAAATGTAATGTAAAAATAATAACATATGGAAGTTTTTTCCACCTGTAAGAAATATGAAAGAATTGAACAAAAAATATAATCAAAATAAATAATATTACCACACTTCTTTGTTTCTGTTATAAATCGTTTATAAGTATCAACGTACCCTTACACTTTACAGAAAAATGGTTTTTGCATGGCTTTTGCCATTTGTTGTATTCTGATGGTTTTGCTAGGTTTTATGCAAATCCTGCTTTGCCACAACCTTTGTTAAGGACGCAGCAAGGTCAGAAAGTCTACTTGCACTCTGCTTATGTGCAGTGTGTCTCGGGTTGTGAATTTTGAGCAAAATAAATATTGAAGTGTGGTATTTCATATATTGCATGACCATAGTAGTGATAGGTTATGGTAACAGTGGTAGAACTTTTAATAGGATTTATATTAATTTCAACCATGGCAACTGCGTGGATGCAAAATCTCTCAAAACAGCCCTCGTGCAAATTGTAGGAGAGGCTGGGGTTGCGGTAGAGGATAGTGACAGGATAGAGGAGCTGAGGGTAAAAGCTCGGGCCCTGGTGAGGAAGGAGGCTAGTCAGTTCGGTGCAGGAAATTCGGCAGTTTATAGTGAGGCCACTCCGATTTATAAATTATTAAAGCATGTGCCTACCGAGTTGGTAGCTAAAATCCCCAAATTAGGTAAATTAAGTATTGAAGCAGTGGTAGATTTTTTCACAAATTCAATTAAGTGATTAATTTTCAATTGTGAAAGCGACAGGTGTTGTGTGCAGTTGCACTCTTTAGAGTTCCCGATAATTTACAATCAGTTTTTGGACAGGCCAGAGAGGAAAACTGGGAGGTGACCCAGTTGATTAAGGAATGTTTAAAGGAGTGTTCGAGTGAATTGGAGATTGCCGAATTTCGTTTGAAATTGTTGAAATATAGGCAGGCATCCCATTAGATCATGCAAGTGTTTGTGAAGTACATATTGGGAATAGTGCAAGTGGTAGGGTATCCCTGTGAAGGAGCGCATTTCACACAAATTATTTCTCATAACCTCCATCCGCGTATAGTCAGTTCTTTTGTTTTGTCAGCAAACCGGTAACTTTGGAGGAATTGCTAAAGTTGGTGCCTGAAGTTGAGAGGACCCTTAACGATTGTATAGTGAATCGGGTGTCCGAAGTTAGTCTCTTGATAAGGGAAAAGGGATGAGTAAGGTAACTATATATTGCATTATTTGTGGATTGAACAACCATCTTGCTAAGGATTGCTATCGTAAACAAGAAGTATTAGCTTTGATACCTCAAGGTCAGGCAGTTAGAAGTCAGAATGTCCTGGTATTTACAGACCCAACCTGTGTAAGGACAACAAAGGGAATTTAAAGCAGGGAAGCAAAATCCCAGGATAGAAGTGGCACATTACAATCAATTGTCCGGTAGGTAAAAGTAAGGTTATGGGAGAGTCGGCAGTGCAGGTTATGTCATTTGAGTGCCAGTATGGTTTATTGTAAATCCCAGTAGCAATGGCAGGGAAGGTTGTGGTTGCTACACTATTGGATTCAGGAGCATCTTGTTCTTTGATGGATCAAGAGTTTTGTAATTTTTTGCTCAGGTCACTGCCCAAAGGACTCATTAGGGTATATAAAGGGGAAGAAATAGGATTTTCTTTTCCATGGCTAATTGTGGTATGATTACCTCACATGGCGTCGCAATAGTTAAGATAAAAATTGTACAGTTTTCTTGGAAATTTACTTTTAGGATTTTGTTTGGTCTTTCGCATGACCTTATTCTTGAAATTGATTTCATTGGCAAAACTCAAGCTGTTTTAGATGTTGCCAATAAAGTTTTCCTTTTGCAGTTCTCAAGTAATAGAAGTAATATCACAGCGGTTTCACACTATTGATCTGTCGGTAAAGACAGCTCAGTCAGGTAAGAGTAACCTTGAAGAAAGCTTGAAATTATTGCGCCAGGAATTTAGGGATGTCATTACCAGTAAATTAGGGCACTATAGTAAACAACCCATAGTGTTGAGGTTAAAGAATCAGGAGCCTGTGTCCTCAGCACCTTGTCGAGTAGCGCCCCCTAAATGAAGGATTTTTAGGAAAATCACCCACAAATTACAGCAGGATGATGCTGTTGAACCCTCGGAAAGTAATTTCTCTAGTCCAGGATTTTTGATTCCTAAGAAAACACCTGGGGATTAACGCATTAAATGCGACTGTAGGAAGGTAAATAAACAGATTTTTGTGGATCCTTATCCGTTGTCCACAATAGAGTATTTTTCAGTATGTGTGGCAGGCCCAGTACTTATCCATTTTTGATCTGAATTCAGCCTTTTTGCATGTAGATCTGCATCCAGGCTCTCGAGGAGTTTTGGCGTTTGTCAACCCATGGGGTTAGTTTCAATTGAAGAGACTTCCGATGGGTGTGAATTGTGGCCCCCAGGCTATGTCTAGAGTACTCTTTCAGGTTTTGGATAAATATCAGTACAATTTTCTGTTCACTTACATCGACGATGATTGTGTATACAGTAATACCTTTGAGGAACATTTAGAACATCTGAGGTTGTTTTTAACGGTGTTAAGGGATGCTGGACTAACTGTGAATCCCGACAAGGTTACTTGGGCGAAGACCTATGTGAGATATCTGGGATTTGTTATTTCGGAAGGGACTATATTAATGGACCCTGAAAACATTGGTCCGGTTGTTAATTTTCCTGCTGTAAGAACTTGCGTGGCGTTCGCAGATTTCCTGGTATGGCTGGATTTTATTCAAAATTCATTCCAAATTTTGCCGAAATAGCTGAGCCTCTTAATGCCTTACAGAGAAAAGGGCTAGAGTTTTGTGTGGAGATGTCCAGAAGCATGCCTTTTGCATACTGAAAGAAAAAATTGCTACTCCTCCTGTTCTCTGGTTGCCTTGTTTCGACCAACGGTTCATTTTGTAAGTTGATGCTAGCTTAAAAGCTTTGGGGGCTGTTTTGTGTCAAGAGGTAGAAGGGAATCTAGCACCTATTTCTAATGCTAGTCGACTCCTAAATCCAGCTGAGCAATGATACTCAGCCTTCGAGAAGGAAGTGTTGGCTGCCACATATGGCATGGAGAAGTACAACGACTATCTGGAAGGCGTGGAGTTCACCTTGCACACAGATAACCAGGTTCTCAGCTTGTTTTTGTCAACAAACATAAACCAATTGGACGGTTGGCTCGTTGGTTTGTGCGACTCACATGTTTCGAGTTTGCTGTACAGCATATTAAGGCAGTGGATAAAGGGGTAGCCGATGCACTATCCCGGATGTTTGACTCGGATGAATTCTGCATGGAACCCCCAGATTCTGTTAATATTGTTTTTCCTGTATTGCCTTCTGCAAACAGGGCTAGTGTTTTGTGCCAAACCAATCATGTCTGTAATATTGTTTCTAATGCTGTTGATAATGTGTCTCCTAGTGATCCTGGAGACATTTCAGTAAGTAAACAGGTACCTTGTATATATACATACGGGTATACCAGAGTGGAAAGGGAATCAGGTCTTTTGGTGTCCACTAATAATGGAAATAGGAATGTGGATGTTGCTGATGGAGGACAAGTTGGGACTCCCCAAGATTTCTCTCAGGCGTACCTTAGTTTGCAACACCATCAGGGAATTGACCCTTAATGTAAGCAGATCAAGGTGGATATCAATGCTGGTAAAGGTGGTCCTTTTGAAGTTCGGAAAGGGCTGATAGGGTTTGTGGATGCCAAAACGGGGAAATTTAGCATATTTTTTCCTTCAGTTTTGCGGGGGAAAATATCCCCATATTACCATAACATCGTTTTTGGAGCACATTTCGGACAGGATAACATAGAGAATGTGACAATGTGTAACGGGACAAAGATCTCTAAACACCACAACACCTGCCTGTCTGTCGCTTTCGTTTTTCATGAGAATAATCACAGTCACTATCCTTATGGCCTTTTTAGACTTAATCTCTATGGCGCTGTACCAAACTTGAGATTTAAAATACGGATTACGAATCCGGAAGTCACGATTAATTTTAAGTATTATGCACACACTCAATAGTATCCAGTCTTAAAGAATTTCTTCAATATTTGAAATAAACCAGTGTTTAAGGTCCAGATTCAAAGGTGTGTACCGCCCGTACGATTCACCTTAGATCATACGTCGATGTTTTCTTCTTCTTTTTCGTGATTAACCTGCTGCTGAAGTTTGTCGGCCTGATTTAGATACAACCTGTATTGTTGAGGGCGGGGTTAGGGGAGGAGAAAGTATTGGAAGTTGAGACGTGTGCTGAGAGAAAATTTTGATTAAATACCAAAAAACATGAACAAAATAACGATCGCGATTCCTTCGGAAACAGAATAAAAATACAGCCTTACTCGTAGAGGTCAGCTTCATGAACAAAGAAGAATGACGAGGCCGAAGACCACGACAGGGCGATGTTAATATATGACCAACTGCCCTATAAATCCTCGCAGATAAGATAAATCCTGAATATGGGGTCCATCACACCTTGTAGGTGTGCACGAAATGATGCGTTATCGCCTACGGATTCAAGAAAACAGGATGTAATAATCACCAGCCACGTCGTAATCTGAGCAGGTCATCTACCATGGGTGTTTTTTTTTTTGCAGGAAGTTTCAATTACATTGTCATTTGCCTGATTATAGTCCATTCATGGTTTCTTCGGCGTTTTTGAATCAAACCTTTGAACAATCTCCCCAAGTATGACGTGTTTAGTTATTCCCTAAATACGCCCTGTATCACAAGCATTTTATACTTGTGTTCATAAAAGTTACTTTTTTTTTCCTGTTAAATTGAAATGTTATTCATATTTTATTTATACATTATAATTCTTCATTTATAAATAATCCGAATGAAAAACTGGGAAAATAGGTATGTTGGTAATGCCTAGTGAGAAATAGTCCTTATATAAAATACTGTTACACTTAGTGCGCACGAATGTGGTGCGTTGTCTCCCTGGTGTAATTCTCCAGGTTTAGTTAAGTTTAGTTTGCATATCCTGGAAGTGGAACTTTAGCAGGGTTTCAGAAAAGGCTGAAGTAACCGCGAATGAACTATTTCAAACAATAGGGTATCTCGGGACTGAGGGCTTGACGTAGCCGCACCGCAGTTGTGAGACGTTCGCTCTACGTGCTTCTCGGACCTCGGCTATCCCATCATACTAAAGGCTGTTCACGATAAAATGAGCATTTTTGAAATCAACACTCGAAAAATGTCATTGTCTCAACCTGCGTGAATTTTTAACGGGAGTAATGAGTGGCATGTGCCCAGTAAAGTAGGTAACGACGGACGGAAAGTAAGTCCGTGTCTTAACGTTGAATATAAAAGTGTTCGGGATACATTTGCCAATACTACAGTGATTTATTTTTCTTTCTGATTAAAAAAAAATGCATATACGTGTATATATTAGAAAACCCGTAAAACATTAACTTTTATAATAATTTTACACTTTCCCTTTATTGACGCATGACTAAAGTGATCAAGTCCACGGAAGGATACACAATGTGATTACAAGTGGAATTTAAGCAGTGCTTTCATAAGTGCTCATTTTACCGTGAACAGTCCATAACTGTAAACTCGTGTTGACGCACCAACTACTCCCCAAACACGCGGCTGTACAACTGTCTTAACATCATCCACAAAAAAAAAATCACAAAAATAGTGCATGTGATTAATGTTCTGCCAGTGAATATGTATGGACATGCGCCCTCTTCCCCAAAACAAATGCAGTCACGATTTCTCTCTCTCTCTCTCTCTCTCTCTCTCTCTCTCTCTCTCTCTCTCTCTCTCTCTCTCTCTCTTCTCTCTCTCTCTCTCTCTCTCCCACACACAAATGAGAAATTAACTTTCTGACAATAAACAATAAAATTCATCGCAGTTGACTTTGTTTTAACTAGATTGCGGTAGTGTAGCGGCTAGAGCGTTCGCCTCTCACCTAGGCGAACCAGGCTCGATTCCCGGCGGGATCGCTCCCAGTTTTTCGCTAGTTGGAATCATGTCGGACGATTCCCCAGCTATTGCATTTCGCTTCACCCTCATCGGCTCTCAAGACCTCGTTGTTGAGAGTCGGCCAAATCACGCCACTCCTCTCAACCACTACAATACTTCTCAACAACCTTAAAATTATCATTCACTTGGTCGGCGATGAGAAACCAAACAGTTTCATGATATATTAGCAACTAATAATTAAGCATAATGGTTCAGTTTGTTATATGCTATTCATGGTAAAGTGAGCACTTCTGAAAGTTCTCATTTGCAATAATAGTAAATAAATACATTTTCTTTTGGCCTTAGACTTTAACTTCCGAGTGCGATGGAATATACACACAGTGTTTATTACTAAAACGTCTATATTTATTTAAAAATGTGGTTAAAGGATAAAAATGGCTGAAATGAAACAGTAACTAGGACCACAGAAGTGCTCACTTTACCATGAACAGCCTATACAGGAAAATGCTACTGTGATTTTCCAGCTCATCACGAAATTTTCCCCGTTGTTTCCCAAACTTGACAGCAAGGAATAAAACTGTTCAGAATGTTAATCGTTCAGTATATAAAAAGTTATTTTCGGAGTTACAATCTAGGCAATGATGTGAAAAAAATCCTTAACAAGTACAAGTTAAAAAGCATATTCGCATAATAGACCAAGCTGCAAACGCGACAATAAATGTTAATAAATATTGAACGGCCAATATCGTTTTTAGAAAATTTGAGTATTATTAATTTTGCATTAAATTTACTTTAGAGGGGAACTCAAGGCCGTTGTGGACGCGGAGGCACGGTCAGAGTAATTTAATATTTTTTACTTGGAGAACCTGTCGGACCCCAGTTGGGTCGTGGTCAGGGAGGTCATGGTTTAGAATTTCTATTCGTCATGAGTAACCGTAGTGTGTTCATTTGCGTTAAATAGAACCTACGTCTTCTCAGCGACCGACTGCACTGATAATATTTTAGAGCAAATGTAAAACACGTCATGTAAAGAGAATTGCACGTTCAACACTTCTCAGACATTAAATGTCGTGTACAGGTTCTGCTTGTCTATTAAAATCATTCTTATAAGTGCCCCTCAGTACGGTGCCGTACGGCACGGCACTAGTTTTGTCTTTGGTCAGTGAATGTGGTGCTGCATAAAATATGGCTTGGGCCATCTTGAGTGGAAAACTATTTTAGGCTCTTAATAACGAGGTATGGCGAGGTGGATACCTAGCAGCGTCGGAATGCAAGGGCGGGGGAAGCGGGAGATCTCCGAGGAAACCCTCCAACGAGCGACACCGTCTGACACGACTCCAACTAGCGAAAATTCAGAAATGGCCCCTCCAGGAATCGAGACCGGTTCACCTTGAAGGAAGGCGAGCAGACTACCACAGCACCGCGGCCACGTTATGTTTGGACGAAACACAGTTCATCGTCTCGTATCACATTATTTATCAGCAACAGTGAAATACAATCCACACTATCAAAATGTTTTTAATCCTTCACCTCACAACTATTTATTTGTCATATTACTAACATATCGAAATACTTAAACTTACACGCAATTTAACAAAGAAAGCAGAGGAAATAAGACAATAATTACCTAGTAAAAAAATTAACCAAAAGTAAAGTTTTCTGAAACATTCTTCAAGAGTGGCTTTGCAATGAGATACCCCACATACAAGGCCCCCCTAGGCACGATTCCACGTTTGTTTTCATGCCCCTTAAATAATGCCAATAGGATGTACTCTCTTTCAAGCCGAGAAGTATTCTAGTTTTGATATTTTGACTTACTGAGCCATAAAAATGAAATCAATAATGTTACGAGCTGAAAACGCCAATACCGCAGCTGTCAGCCATGGTGATTGAATTACATTACCACTTCATAGTTAAAACGAAATAGTTTTAAGTAACTAACACTATATTAAATATTAGGCAAGTCTCTGACTGTGGTGCAATGTTTTCAACAAAATGTTCACTTCCTAGCAGAGCAAATAGCCTAAGGCCGTGTCCCAATTGGCATTTTTTATTAACAAAATGGTGACATGACTCGTTTTTGTCAACAAAATCGATTACGTACTTTGTAATTTGCGTTTCGTCAACTTCGAAGCTGACAAATGACCACATACAATATATCAAATCACTGCCTAATTTTTGCTTATTTTAAACATTTAAATGTATGCTTAATGTATGCAGGCGAAATTACTGGAATAAACAAATGTGTATCGTAGGTACTCATAACACAATAATAATATTCCACAAAGCATGTTGCTGAAATATTCTTGAAACAGGTATTTTCTCATAAAACAATTTTTGTATAGTTTAATTTACTCTTTAAATTCATTCCATAGATCCTGAATGGGCACAAAGACTGGATGACGTGGAATAGGTCAAGAGTAACAATTTCACATCATAATTGTTTTATTTTCTGATTTTAAATTTGAGGCCATGTAACGAATTCCGGGAATGAATACTGTTTATTTTAAACGGAGTTTTAATTTTGGAATCATGATACGACGAAATAATAGTAGCATGACATGCTAAACAGTTGAATGCTAAATACAAATTACAAGAAAACGTAACACAAAACGTGTTAGAACATGCCTTAAGTGTTAAATACCATCCGAGTAATGTAACAGTTATTATTTTAAATAACAATTTCGTGTTGTGTATGTATGGAATTAAACTAAATTTAAAGATTGCACGAACTTATCTAACAACGCACAAATACACAATTAATAAAGATTGAACACAGAATGAAGGAAACTAAGCAATGGGCAAATGAATAACAAATTATGAAAACTAGCAGAGGTAAAATATAATAAATAGATATAAATAAATCGCTTTGGGAAAAATTGGAATATTTTTTTGTTAGTAAATTTTAAAGAGTTGGAAAGTGAAATGCTGAATTGCGAAAATGTGTTTACTAATTACTTCAGGCTAAAAACCAGGCAAATAGTGCCTTAAACGTTTTTGGAATAATTTATAGTAAAACAAATTCCCTGCCAGAATTCGATTCTGTATATCTGCGTACAGTAGCTACTACCCAGATTCACTGGAATGTTCAATCTATAGCAATTAATCCAAGTACTCTACCGAGAGTCAGCCGCCAAGTTATACGATATTCACGGTAAAGTGAGCATTTTTGAAAGCTCTCTCATTTTAAATAATGGCCAGTAAATACAATTTATTTTAGCCTTAGAGGTTAACTTCCGAATGCGGTGGAATATACACACTGTGTTTATTAGTTACATGGCAATATTTATTTAAAAAGGCGGTTAAAGTAAAAAATAAAAATGTCTGAAAGGAAAAAGAAACTAGGGCCTAAAAAGTGCTCACTTTATCGTGAACAGCGTATACAATGCTCTTTGTTCCGCAGTTGTTTGTATCATAAACTGGAAGTGCACTTTATTCGCCAGTCTCGAAGAAAGTAAATATATTCTGAAGAATGCTATTATAAATCTCAATGCCATCTTTTCAAAGCCTAGCACTAACGGCATTAATTTTTATGTGTTTTTCATTACATAAGTACCCTGATTGCACTTGGTTATCATACACAGACATGGCACCTACACCTCCTTCGCCTGTCATGCGCACTGATAGTGACTTCAGGAAAACACGCTACAGATAACAACGTGCTGCAGATAAGAGCGACATGAGAAAGGGCCAACGGTTTCTTGGTAGAGGGGAGAAGAACAGGAAGAAGTAAAGAAAGAGGAGGGAAGGAAGCAACGTGTGCTTCAAGGAGCGGCGTGCACAGAGATTAGGTGTGCATGCCGACAGACATGCGCGCACGTGACGTCACCCCTTCCCTGCAGCTATTTGCAATAGCTCCTGCCCCTCCGCCAGCTACGTAAAACCCCACTTCAAGCCGCTCCCCCCAGCTGGCGGCCGAGGGGCAGTGCAGTGCAGATCTAGATATAAGTCCTGCGCGAGGCGGGAAACGCCAGCTGAGTGTGAGCTGCGAACCGCTCCGTGCTTCTTGTTGGTTCTCACGAGAGCTCTTCCTTCGAAGCACGAACCACGGCAGTTCAAATTAGCAAGGTTAGTATATAAGCACATGTTCGCCCGCATCGTTAACAACATTTTGTGTCTTACGTGTGTTAGCACTGTAATTAAGATCATTGGTGCATGAAATCAGTATATTTATATAATTTGTGCCATAACTTGTTTCACAGCGGATGTTTCAAAATTCTGGCTCTTCAAGACGTAAATAACTAATATTACGTTGATTCAAATTCACCGTGTTCGTTATTCTCGGAGCACTGATTGCAGATAAGAAATAAAAAATTCTTTCTTTTCTTCCATCAGTGCTCCGAGAATAATGACGGCAATGAGTATCTAACAACGTAAGAAGGTGCTACAAGTTGTTATTTACGTCTTGAAGAGTCCAAAATTTCGACAATCTCTTTGGAAAACAAGTTATGACAAAAATTATATAAATATACTGATTTCATGCACCATAGGCCTTAATGTCATAATTTAGTCACTTTTTCATTAATACTTGCTGACTAGTCCATTTTCTCATTCAGTCTTTTAATCTTTGCTGCGCCGCACTTTTTTTTGTAGACAAAAAGCATAGCTGACAGCTGTTGGGGATAGATTTATCCATAGTTAGTCGAGACGAAACACGTGTTGGTCTTAGAGATAAACCGTTACTTTTAAATTTAAGTTTTCATACCCGCCCTCCCTTGTAAATGCATGAACATTAAGTGTAAAATTATTATTTTTTAATAAATTGGTTTTCATACTGTGCACAAATATGTGTGTAGGCCTACTACAAAACATGTGAGTACTGGAGTAGAATTATGGTAACCTTTATATTAGACCTATTGTATAACGTATATGGAATGTATTTTAAATTTAAAAAATTATTTTGGTTAAATATTTTGTTAGTAAATAATGACAGCATTTTGTTTTTCTTTTCATAAAGTGTTAGGTTGTCTGTCTTGATCAAGTAATGTAGGCTATTTATAAGTAACAAATTAAAATAAAGTACGCTGGACATAGGCAGTGCTTGTTTGGAATGTTTTTGTTGAATGTTGGATTCGCATGATCTGCAAGCAGTTACTGTGTATAAAAATGGAAATGAATTTTTTTTTTTGTAAAAACATACAATAACAATATCCAGTAACCCTGTAATTAAAATATATACATACTTACCAATTAGGGTGTGTGTTTGTGATATTTTATTTGAAGACAAGACATTCAGGTCCTTGATTTCTGATCTTCATGGTAAAAAAGTTTACACATAATTACTTATCTGAGTTGAATAACTCCTAAACTGAAAGTAAAGTTAGATATTTAATGTAACTCGAAAGTGGTAAGTGAAGGAATAGTGTATTATGGCCAGCATGTGTGGCTGTTAATTGGATAGCAATTAGCACTAATGAGATTGACAGCAGCACTAGAATTCCTGCAAACTGCCTGTAGTTCAGTGAAGCACACTTTATTTTACATTATGAGTTGTGCGACAGACAGCCTCCGATTCTCGAGCATTTAGCCTACATAAAATTATGCCATATTTTATGTCTGCAGATCTCGAAGACTACAAATTGTTCATGATATTTATTTTGTGGTGTAGTATTTGAAAACTGGATAAATATCCATTGGAAAATGATTACTATGCACATTAAAAAAAATTATTATTGTTTGCTTGCTACACGAGGTGGAATCTCAAACATTTGTTTTTCATGAAGTTATTATACCAAAATGGCTTTGAGGCAATACTGCCTTTTTTAGCAGAAGATTGTGTAGTAACTCGGATATACCGTAATTAACTGTTAACTTTAATTCTGGATTATGTTCTTCAAAACAACATAATACACATCACAGGATTGTGCTGTTTGACTTGAAATTGTTTATCCTTTTGGAACAAAAATGCCCTGGCCAATGTTGAGAGGTACGTGAGATAGTAGTCTCTCTTGCTCTGGATGTCAAAATCTGACTTTTCTCTGAACTGCGTGTAATGGATAATTTTAGTAGCTTGATAAATAAAAATGGTTTAATATTTTTTTGAGGCCTTCTGATATTTGTGTTTAGAGATACCTGTTTCAAAGTACACCCCTACCAAATCAAAGTACATAGCCTATCAGTCTTCAATTTTTAAGCTCTTTTTTTCTTGGGGGGGGGGGGGGCTGGCGGCTATGATTATTGCTACGTCCCTTTAAATTGGTCAATGATAACATTGCTGGTCTAGAAGTGCAAGTTTTGGCTGGTGACAGACACTGTGACAGTTTGTGATGTATTGAAATTAGACTAGTTTGGTCCCTGAATCCAGGAGGTTTGGTTCCCAGGTTGAAAAGTTATACCCAGATATGGTAAACCAAATTGCCACTATCTGTGTACGGTTAGTTGTATCAGTGGACACAACTTTGGTGGTGAGAAGGAACACATTAATACAGCAGTGCAGGTTTTTTATACAATTGGTGTAATGTACTGTTATGATTGCAGATGTCTAGCAGCAGGATCTTGACTGTGCTGGATTTTGATCACACCATCACAGATGAGGACACGTTCTTCACCGTACACGAGGCCTTGCACACTGGCAAGATGACCAAGGAGGAGGATGACTCGTGTGTCACGATGCGCAACTACATGCCCTACGAGCGGAAAGTGTTCCGTGCCATGCGTCGTGCAGGTGTGTCCAAGAAACATATGCGCCGCGTGGTGCAAGCTATCCCAGCTGCCCCAGAGATGGAGGATGCTCTGCGCTTCCTGCACCAGGGCGGAGCTGAGCTGGTCATCATCTCTGATTCCAATTCTGTGTTCATTGACGACTGGCTTGAGAGCAGGGGTTTGAAGGAGGCATTTGTACGTGTCATCACCAACCCCGCTGTTTTTGATGCTGATGGCTGCTTGCACGTGGATGACTACCATCACCAGGACTCGTGCCCGCTCAGCAACACGAACCTCTGCAAGGGTCTCATCTTGGAGGAGTACTTGCAAGAGCGCGAGGCGCAAGGAGTGTCCTTTTCGCGGGTTGCGTATGTTGGTGATGGCACCAATGATCTGTGTCCTGCTGTGCGCCTGTCAGCTGGCGACCTGGTGTTTCCCCGCGAGGGCTACGCATTTCATGACCTCATTCTGAAAGGTGCTGATAAGGCCATCAAGGCTTCCATCCACCCTTGGAGCACAGGCAAACACATTCTTAGAGTCCTCGCTGACTATGTTGATAGCAGTTGATCTTTCTGCTGGTTCCACTTAGGTTCTGTGGACGTCTGAATACTCATCTTTCCAGATATCTCCTTTGCATCCAGTAGTTGGAGAAGCGTGTCATCTGTGCATTCGCCTATCTCTGGAGTTGTGGTTTGAACTGCAGATTTGCTGGTTGTGTTGGATCACACCGATATTTCCTTTGTCTGAGAAAGAATTCACTTCAAAAATGAAGTTCATAAATGTTCCTTCTGTGCTCACTGGGCTTTTCACATTTCAGAAAATACTTTAGATTCCAGATTGGCTTTACACATTTTATTGGTGCTTGAAATTCTTGTTTGTCTATTGCTTTTCCAATTTTCCTGTTGTGTTGAAGTGGATCACATCCAAGTACAATTTGTCTTCATGATATCATCTTTAATTTTACACTGAAGATGTATTTATCATGTACATTATTTATTATTAGGTAAGCAAGTTTGTAAATTAGGTTTATTTTAGTAGACACTTAGAATGTTTTAAGTTTGTATTCTTTGCAACTTCTGTGCACATTTTGGCATTAAATTATTTCAGACTAGTGGCCTAATTATATTTGCATGAATAATGTATCTTAGGTTCACAGAAATTGAATTGTTTTTTATAAAATAGTTGAAGGAAAATTATGTCACAAAAAATTCTTTTATGCAATGATTTCTTATAAATGAAAAAATTGTTTTCTACTAATAGGTTTTGAGGTTTTGTGTGGTTGTGTGATCGACACCAATATTAAAACTTGCATATATGTTTTGTTTTTCAGGTAACATCTTTTTATTCGAATACACACATTTTGTAGAGATGTGTGGTGTGGAGTTATTTCTCTCAGTGAAGCCTGCTCCAACCTTGGTTATTCCTATTTTAATACTTCCGTGGCCATTTCATATTTATTCAATTTGCATTTTGTGCAGATGTGTAGGACATTTATAGGTAGCAAATTACTTTTTTTATCAACAGAAATATATTCTGAAGTACGGTGCATTAAATTAACTGTTTTGAGTTATGGTGTGTAGTGACCATTAATTGGACCTGAATAAGCCATATCATAGAAAACAAGGAATAATACAGTTAGAATGTTTGATAATTGTCATGGTTTGTGCTATAATTCCACTACTCTGCTGTTCATTCAATTTTAAATAAAGGTCTGAGCTCATATATTTTATACTTTCGTTTTTTAAATCACAGATGAACCTACATTAAAGAAATAAAAATGTTGACTTGAATTCATTTTCAAGATCGGACACATGGGGTAACTACTTGCTGCAATGGAAACTGCAATGTAAAGTTTGCTGAGTGATCCATTCTGATGCTATAATGTTGTGACTAATAAAAAATGTGGTCGTGTTTGCATATATGATTAATGATGTGAGCATGACTTTGAGTTGGCACCAGACATCTACAGGACTAGGTTTGGGGTCCATGGCGACTGGTTACAATTTGGGCATGGGTGAAAATTTCTGGGTTTTATATATTGCGACTCAATGTGTTAGTGCGCTGAGTTTTGTGCCAAATGAAAAATCTTGTTTAGATGGTCGTTTCTAAGTCAAAAAAGCCAAATATTTCTTTTCATTACTTTCCTGTATTTTCTATGGTAAAGAAATGAAACATTATCCACTAATGCAGCCACATCTTAATTTTTATTGGAAGAGTTTTATTTGGATAGACTTTGGAAAACAATTTAAGGCTTGCAGCAAATTTGGTGTGGTGCATGAGGATTGAACCCCACCGCTGTGAAAAATTTATAAACAAAACTGACTGAATAGTGGAAAAGTAGCTCTTTTATTTACAAAGCGATAAACAGTTTTAAAGACTGTACCATCACCCATAATATAATTTTTTATGATTGTGTTGGGACATAAGTTATCTGCATAATTTTTGCAAATCTTGCCAAGCTGGTTATAATAAGTACTTCCAGAATAACCAAAGACAGTTGTGAAATACATACACACTGAATTTCTGTGATTATTTAATATAAAAATATAATGTATTTTCAATTAGATAATATGACTTTGGTTACTATTGTCTGTATTTTACTCTACAATTTGCAATCTAGATAGTTACGTAATAATTCTTAAGAACTGTCGGAAGCTAGCAAATTGCAAATAGTTGAAATATGAAATGGCCAGTCAGGGAGTAGATAAATGAGGAACCTTATATGTACAAGTTCCACAGCAAGCATCCACCACAGATAATTCTCATGAATATCTTCAAACAGAAAAAAAAAAACATTGAAGTAGTACACACTTCATTTGTGAAAATTGAATGATACATGAAATGAGATAATGAATCAGAACTGAACTTTGACAGAGAATCTGTGGGATTGTTACATAATATCACCCCTTTTTAATGCAGCAACTCCAGGATCAGTTGGAATTTATACTGAAGATATTTTTATACAGCTACTTGAGTAGCATGCCATAATTACTGTGTGATGATATAATGGGACCAGAGGTACCAGGGATGAGAGTGGGGTTAACATGATACAAAGTTGGCTAGCTCATGTCGCACAAGTGGGACACAGCAGAAGACAGAAGCAATCTGAAGCTGGGCAGTCTACGAAACATCATGTACTGAATGGAGATTTAGCAGAGATAAGTATTTCACCAAACACACACACACACACACAGTTTGCATAAATGCTGTTTAGGAAGCATTTAATGCACCAATTATTCTGGATATACATATCCATTAAAGAGGATGAATGGGCGGGAGGAAAAAGTAGACTTTTAGTGTGTATTTTCTACTTCAGCTGCAGAAATATTGCAATACAGGCTGTACGTGGATTATCGCTACAGTTTGGTGCCTTATAACATCAAAATGAAGAGCTGTAAACAATTAAGGTTATTTGCATAAGACATTAACCCATTTATGGGTACCTGTTTCAACCCAAAAAAATGTATGTGTTGACACTTGACCTCTCGGGCTGGTATTCCTGACTTCCTTCACATATCTGCTATCTCTGCTGCTAGACAGTGCATATATGCAGTGGTAGTGGTATATAAATATTCTAGTACGCTGCGTGTAGTGGCAGGTAGCAGTCTTGCTCACAACATTCAACCTCTTCCTGGCTGTCATGTTCCAATCTGATGAAGTGCAGCAGGAACTGGTTCGGTTACTTGAGGTAGACAGTGGATAAGTTGGAACCAACACACAGTTGGGTAATCGCTGTTTCGTGGCTGCTTAGTCAGGCTGTTGCTCTCTGCTGCTTCCTGTTCCCATTGGATATTGTTCAGGATGAGGTGTGAGGAGATAAGAGAAAAATAAGAAATGACATACATTTCATTTACATATTTTTCCAAAGGGGTATTGTAGTATTCCAGTTTTGAAAAGCCTTGCTGCAGTGGCATTGTTCTCTATTCCACCAAGTCGCTGTAGGTCTCAACAGGTGACGATAGAACCTTTGGCTCTGGAAGAGCCCAGAGTACCTCTGCCTTACTGGGCTGGTGCATATGCATCCTACGTTAATGCAGCTTCCAGGCTACATGTAATTCTCGACTGTGGTAATTTAAGAATTTAGCAAGAACTGAGGGAAGGATTGAGACAGGAATACATTTGGGTTGGTTTACAAAGGAACTTGCCCATGGCACAACATTGACTGTTGGGTTGAGTGGTCAACTGTCAGTCACTGACTGAAGACAAAGCTGTTGGGTGCTCATCTCTGGTTGTTACACCAGAACACAAGAACTATCCTTGTTGGTAGGGAACCCAATGCCGTGGACCTCCACCTTCTCGAGGATCACAAGGCATGTTGTGCAAAACTGTTATTTGTTAAGAACATTAAAGTTCTGCCATGCTTGATAAAAATATTAGGTGTAGTTTAATTTGTCTTAGACTGCCTACAGCTTCACTGAGCTCTGTCCTATCCTTGGGCCTCAGTCCTACAACTTTGTAACAGTATCAGGTTCGAGTGAGTTGGGTATAGGTAATGTGGGCTACAAACTCCAGCATGTGGTTTCCTTTGTGGCCTACTGCTGCATGCGAACTCTGACCAAACAAACAGTCCAAAAACTTGAAAGTACAACACTGACAGATACTCTTCCCTCCGTGTAGGAGGGCAGGATGAGGGGAGAAGACTCTATTGCTGGTATTCTCAATTGCATCCTCTTTAATGCAGCACATGCATAACTATGAGACTTCACACAACCATTCTTTTTATGCTGCTACCTGTTCCCTTCCAACTTGGCATACAGTGTGCACCTGCTTTCAGATCTCAACCTGCAGCGTGTAATTGTAATGTAACCCTCATGTGTGGTTCTCAGGAAGGATATTGTCAGCAGACTCTCTAAGCTCTGGGTGTTTAATATTTTTTGGTGGATCAAAATGTATATATGATAGCTTGTGTACTGTGTTTAGGCATGCATCTGTTAATTACTTGCTGCAAGTTTTTGCGAGTAACTATTGGCAGTTCTTGTGGAAAGTGGGCCAGGTAGCGGTTAAGCAGGCGCACTATTAAAGCTAGTAGCTTGAGCAGTGTATGGCCTGGATGAAATTTGAGGCCAGATTTTATAAGCAGCTAAGACTACTGATGGCTGCATATATGTACTCTTGTCATGGTTTAATGTTGGGCTGCATCCAGTGGGAAGAAAAGCAATAAAATGGCCGGGCATGTTGGAAAATTATGTACCTACTCATTTTTCCTCTTTCAGATGTGAGAGTTCCTCAGGTGAAACAATATATAAGGGCCAGTAGGCCCATTCTTAGGTGTATTTGACCTGGGCAGCCTTTTTCTTAGGCACCTCTTTGCTGTGAGTAAAAGGTACAGAGTAGGGTAGTGAATGTAAGCAGCAACATGATAGTGGTTGTATGCAGATTGTGGCATGTATGAAATACATAACCCAGTCATGCAGGGAGTATTGACACCAGCAGTCAAATCCATCTCATTGGTGGCTGACACACAGTGGAGAAAAAGTACCTACATTGGAAACTGTTTAGTTGCATATACATAGTATATTTCCAGGTGCAATTTTCACAGATTCTTTTCATTGGCAGCAATGGAACTGCAGGGCTGAGAGGGAGTAGGGAAAAAAACAGGGCAGGGTGACATTATTTTGGGCCTGACCTGGCTTCTGGTGACAGTGTATTGCATGTATTTTCTTTGTCAAGCAAGTGGTGATCAGTCAATGGTTTAGGCTGCAGGGACTTTCTCTGGTGCACAGTCTACGTAGTGACAGAGCTATAGCGATAAACCCTACAGTAATTTAATAGTGATCCTATTTGTCTTCCCTTCTGTGTTAAATGTTCCCATAGGAAGTTTATGGGAATGCAGGATTACTTACTGTAAGGAAATTATTAGGTAAAAAATTGGGAATCATTACATTTCCACAGTAAGAAAGAAAGGTAGTTATTACCATAAGTTTATTCAGTTTACTTCAAGAGTTATATCTAGTTTGCCAAAATTTTATGACTTGGCTGTCGATCTCTTCTGTATTGGACTGTGGAGTAGAGGGTTCTGGTAAGGAAGCCTTAAGTCATGCTCTGCTACAGGCTATTCACGGTAAAGTGGGCACTTTTGTAAGCCCTCTCATCTGGAATAATAGAATAGTCAAGAAATATATTTTATTTTAGGCAGGACGCTAAATTCCCAGTGCGATGGAATCTACACACTTATGGCAAAATTTATTTATTTATTAAAAAAAAAAAAAAATTACTAGGGTCTCAAAAGTGCTTACTTTACCGTGAACAGCCTGTAAGACAGTGTATGAACTGTTGGGTGAACTGTGTATAGCCATGTCCAGCAGTCTGACTGATAGTGTTTGGAAAAAACTGAGGAGTTAGTCTTTAGCCTATGGCAATTGTAAGCATAAAAAAAGGTGAGCAACATCTTGCTTAGAACAAGAATTGATGTGGGTAGCTTCTAGTACTGCTGTGGGAAAGAGCTAAGTTATCACTGATGTATAATCTTGCCAGCCCTTACGGGGCCACGTACCTGCAGCGGTTTTCTGCATTTAAGGCCAAGAAGCATGTGGGTGATACATATGAGACTGCCACACCCATCACCAGTACAGGCAAGGCTGTGAACTGGCATGCAGTGTTTTTGCCATGCTGCGTGTATTTATGGGATTTAAGCGGTGGTCCCTATAATTTTATTGGTGAAATCTGAAGCAAGGTTTAATGCAGGTTCCTAGAGTACTTTTGTATGCATCTGACCCAAACATTTTGAGCTGCAGCACTTAGAAAATGAAGTTTTTAGCTGTTTTGGGGTGCTCCAGAATGGTGTTTTTAATATGCATAATGTCTGGAAAGTACTTGATAGGCATGGTCTGAAGTGTGTGTCCTTTTTTTTTAGACCAGCACATTGGGTGCATGTTTAACAGTTTCATAGCAAAACCTGGATTCTAAACACACTGCAATGCAGTTTAATGTGCTAGGTAGGTGGACCCCTTAAATATATGCAAGGATGTAGCAGTAAGATACCGGAAAGTGAGCAGAGAGGTACAAGCAGGTGGGCTTTAACCTCCACACTCACTGCTGGTATGTGCGTAGGTCACTCATATCTCATGGATGGCCGAGAGTGGGGTAACTTTCCTCCCTTCCACCTTTAGCAGAGTATCACTGTATTACAGGGTAGTATGACCATAGGTGACTAGTGTGTTCAAGTTACAGTGATTGTTCCATCCATTGATAGCTGCTGGAGCAGTGGGTTCCTAATGTTGTATGTAGAAAGTCAGAGAGTATGGTCAAAGTGAAACATAAGTAATTTGCAGTTGAGCTGCCCAGCAAATTGACACTAGTGGAACAAACTACCTTGGCGAAAACTTATTTAGACTAAGGAACATTTAATGCTTCTGAAAAGGTAAATAATCAGAATGTTTACAGTAAGGTATATGAGCCTTCAAAGCTTGCTGTCAAGCATGTGTAGCAGCTTCTGTAGCTTCAAAATGACTTGTGTGGTTATTTTACTTTGACAGAGCAAGTGCCAAGTGCTTTTCTGAAGATGGCACTTCACACAAAAGCTTTCTGGCTGTAACTCACAAAGCAATGTACATGCGTATTTTTCAAAACAGTGGATTGGGCATGGTAGTTGGGCTTCTTGGACTGTTAATCTTATTGCCAGATGTCATTCCATGTGCATTTTTTTTAATATTTTTTTTTTTTTTTTACTTTTAGGGATATGGCTGCCGTTGTGGCATGGAAAGGGGTCAATTGGAACTTATAAAGGCTGTGAACAGAATTTGGAAAAAGGTGTTTGGAATTTTATACCAGTTAGGCATCAGACGTCGCAGTGGCGGCATCACTGATGTTGTTGCGGTAGAGCTGAATCTTGGTGTGCTGTGGGCCGATCACCCGGACCACATTCCTGCGTAGATCTTGCAGTTGTTCACCTGATGTGGAGGCCTCGTTGTTTTCTAAGGGAGAGCTCTCCGATGGCAATCACCACTTGGTATTGCAAATTTTAATACGACGTTGACGTAATCAAACTCCCTGCGTGTGGATTGTTAGGGCCAAACCACATGCCCATAAATGCTACTCGTGGTACTTTGATTAGGTTGCATCACACATACAAATTAATATTTTCCCTTGAATTCCCATAACACTTGCATAAGAAAATGGCAGGTTTTAAGGGGTCTGTGCCCTGAAATGCCTTTCGGCAACCAAATAAAAAGCACTCGTCAGTTCATGCTATTTATCGGAGAATCTATCGTCCCCTCCAGGAGAACAGCTTACACAGTTGCACGCTTTAAACCTGTGGCTAAGGCTATGCAGTAAATAAAGCACTAGGCACGCATGAAGTTAAGTGTACTGATAAAACTATAAACTCCTCAGGCGATGCAATTCCAGGGGATGCGAGGGGTGGTATCCCGGACGGCAAAAACGAAAAAAGTTTATGATATAATTAAATTATTGCTGAAAATGACCGGTAATGGAGATTGATACCGTCCGGGTGGGAAAAGTGCGAGCGAGATTTCACACGGTGCTCCCCCTTTGGGTGCGGCTTGCTGACTGACTTCCCGCCGTGGTGCGAGGGCTGGCGGTGACAAGCCCACGTGCCGCGGGAGGGATCTACTTGCACATGTGGAGAAACAAATTTTTCTGCAAAATGTTATAAAAATCTTAAACACTGCAAAAAAAACCACTCAATAATTATCTTTGAAGCCTACATTGCGACTGGAATGAAATGGGGTGGACGTAACACTGGTGGCGGTGAAAATAAACATTTGTGAAAAAAAAAAGTAACACTTCATAACAACAGCACTGGGGCATAAGGTTTTCTAGACATATTACACTTTATTTGCAGGTCACATGTGGGGAAATGTGCTTGCAAAAATGTTATAACCCTTTTGAATGTAATACACGTGTTCGTGTATTACTCTACCCACTCTCCCAGGCTGGTAGGCGCACATGGCGCTACACTCTTCTGCACTGCACTGCACTCACACGACACTTACACTACTTGCCAGTGATCAATCGTCGAGAGCGCATGTGTGCTGTGCTTGGGAGCGGCCGGTGTGACAAATGGCCTAGGATGAGGAGTGACACAAATCAGATACAGGAATAATGGGAGTATTGCTTTTGTCTAGGAACTGAACACAACTGCAACTACTGTTGCAAAAGCTGATGTTAGTATGCCATAATAGAACTGTGTATAATGCACATTACCCTGCTGTAAGATCTGGAGAATTTCTAGTGCAAATGACATGACAACTAAGAGTTGCTCTATTTTTTATTTTAAGAGAGGAGGGGGAAGGGGGGGGGGGAGAATGCATTTGCCAATGTCTACATTTAACCATAGACAGCTATGATGCATATTATTTAAAAGGTAGCCCTTTATTTTTTTACATAGATGAACATAGGCTCACATACCATGCAATCTGACCAGAAAACCTGGACAGAAATTCTAACTCTAAAAAAAATATGTGTGGGCAAAACTGGACATACAGCAATCCTATCACAACTAATATGTGCAAGTTTTCAGTGTGATGATTTTCACCAACAGATTTGTAGTAAATATTTATTTACAGCCTTTAGTGCAGCAAGTGCTTTCTCCAATAGTTTTAAAAGCTATAATTAAGGAAATTAAAAAAAAGTTTGGTAAGAACATGACTAGGGATTTGAGGTAAGTAGATATTGAAGTCATGCCTCAATTGTTTAAAATCAGCACGTCAAATTAATTTCTGAATTCTTTTGCTCTAAGACTGAGAGTTGCCAAGATTAAGCATTGCCAAGTTTAAGTTGTAGCTGTGCTATGCTTTTCTTAAATTCAGTCTGCTATAATGTTTTGATAATTTAGCTAGCTAGCAGTACTCAGAAATAAAGTTTTTTTTTTTTGCAAAAATTATTAATTTGTTTGATTTTAAATAATATTCCTTAAAAAAATTAATATAATTCTGAGATTTGCTTAAATTCTTGAATGAATGCCATTTTTAGCATATCACTGATGTTTCAGATAGGTAGCCACTTATTAGTAAAAAGAAGATACAATGTACATATAGTAAAAAATCTTCACAAGAAAAAATAACTAATGTGTGATGGGGTAGTGGTTAGACATTTGATACCTAGTAATAGCTGTGTATGTCTAAAACCCCATTCTTTATGAAAGTTTAAAACCACACATTTGTGTCATTAACTGAGATACATCAGATAATGTTCTCCGATTACTATATTATGGTACCGTACTGTGTTTACAACTAGTAGTTACCACTGCGTGTACTGCAGCTAGATATTTACCATTAATGGCTGGCTGTGTATGGTACAATTTGTATGTACCACAGTTTACATTTTTTTTACATCAGCAAATATAAGTAGATTTAGTAGAAATTTGCCAGCCAGGGAATAGTTTCCCTACACTAACATGATCGATCTAAAGTACATTATTTGGGTTATGGTCAGTGGTTGCTTATATTTGTAGTGTTCAAGAAATAACAACTTTAACTACATAATGCCAGCGCTATGTGACAGGCCTGTAAAATTCTGTGCGCTAGAAAATGGGGTTATAGAAAGTAGGCCAGTTCAGCGTTTATGCAGCCATACATACAGTATCGCGCCATGACTTTTTCCATGAGGCTGCAAAAAATTTGACATAGAACCGTAAAACTTATTATAAACGGGCACCTAAAAGTTTGCGCAGAAAGGGTGAGGTGGGAGTGGAAATACCATGGAAATGGAAGCAGAAAGGAAAGTTGGATAAATGTCAGATATGGTTCAGAAATTGCAAAAGAGCCATAAAAAGGGGGCGGGGAGGAAAGTTGAAAGCGAGGTACATATGGGCTGCTTGTAACAAGGTCTTGAAGGTGGAGGGTAGAGGAAGGGGAAAGTCATAATTGAAATGAAGGTCATTAAGGATGATGGGGCGTGTGCACGCACAGTACAAAGTATGAAGCCTAAACAGTTTGCAGATAACAACAAAAAGGCCTGTAAAAGGTGTAAAGAGTGAAGTGGGCAAGGGGTGAAATCGCCATGGGAATGGAAGTGCTTGAATATGCCAAGTATGCCAAGTATGAAGACTAGCATGAACCAATTAGGAATGGGGTGGGCGAAGAAGAATTGTTAGAGCCACCAAGAAATTGTAATGTGAAATAAGGTGAGTTACATGCCATCATATACAGAACATAAATTAAATGAGTTTGAGTTGGCAAAGTGGTATGTAGAAAGGGTGGGTGGTTAGGATGGAAGAGGGTTGGGAAGCAGATAAGTGAGTGAGTTCAGAGATTTGGGTGCCTCTTAACAGCGAGGTCTTGAGAGCCTATGAGGGTGATTGAAGTGAATATGGAGCGGTGCCGGAATGAAGAGGCAGGGGAAACGGGAGATCCCCAAGAAAATCTGCCGACCAACGGCATCGTCCGGCACAATTCCCATTTGGGAAAATCCAGTCACCTGGCTGGGGATTGAACCCGGTTTGACTTGATAGGAGGCGAGTATGCTAATCACTCAGCCACCTCGGCCCCTAAGCAGGTAAGTAATGTGACCAAGGAGGGCAGAGCACACACACAATGTAAAGAATGTAGCTGAAACTGTTTCTGTGTGACAATAGATTAATTTTGGAGGTAGCAGAAAAGGGGTGGGGAAAGAGCGGCGAGAAAGTAAGTAATAAAAATTAATTTCACAGCAGGGGAAGGCACACTCAAAAAGTGAAGTAGAAAGCATTAACATTTCAGTAGTACCTCGTATAGTAGAGCCTGAATTTAACAGTTGGATTATATAAATACAGCAATTTTACGAAGTGATTCTTGGAAACCATAAAAAATCCCAAAAATATACGAAAAAAATGGAAAAATCCCAAAACAAAATTGCAAGGAAAATTGTTTAAGAATACATTAGCTAGCCTACAGCTATAAAATATCAGGGTTATGTTGTTGTTGCCAGAATTGCTATACTAAAATGTAAAAATTTATTTATTTTTAGCAAAATCATGTTAATAATTAAAGTTAGCATGAAGTAAAGGTGTTGGGAGCTGCCCATTCCCACCCCTTGTAGTAGGATGAGCGATTCGTGATGTTGCAAAGGAATCTTTATTATCTACACACACTGTTTATTCTTCCCTAACCAACCTGATATTTTCCGTATACCCCAATCCCATGGGGGCGCATATGGAAGAAGCCTATAATAGCACCAGTTACGCATCACACTTTTCAACCCCTAATAGCATCCTTCCTTAGTCTAATGATCATAGCATGCTACTTAGGCTCACACATTTATTTATAGTTTTAGATTTCTATTTTGCATTTTTTAAATTATTGTAATTCTTGACCATGGTAACACTGCTCCTAACTATGTAACAGTTCTGTTGTTTCCAAAAATGACAACAGTTAATGCAGTCTCTCAGGTGTTTATTTACAAGTACTGTACAGTATTTCCTATTTCAGTACTGCATTGTGTTACAAAAACTACTGTTTGTATGATATGTGCGTGGGTCCATTACTATGTGGTTATAATTTACGTAACTTTGCTTATGAAATTACTTCTCTTACCCTTAGCACGTTTGTGTGGACATCTGTCTTTAGTGGAGAGGCATCAAACTGGATTAAATACTAATGCCCCACTAGTCTGTTGAGTGTACTCTCTAAAACACTTACTCAACAGACTGGAAAAGCACACTGCAAACGAACATTTGAAAAGTTTTACTTTAAATGAAAACTCTCCATGATACATCCACTTGTGAAATTGGGTTAATCACCAACAATACATAGCCGCAGTATTTCTCGACACCGAAAAGGCACTTGGCCAAGTATGTATTTCAGACAGGACTGACATCTTATTAAAGATGTGGCAGAAAAATTCCTGCTTCCGGTTTGTACTTCTGGTGGTATATATAATCAGGATTTATGGAGGTGGGATTGCCGTATTGGGTCTGTGTTCCCAATTGATGGTAATTCTATGTTAATCCCCAATATACATGCGCTGTGGTCCATCAAACATTGCTGTTGCAGCCATGGCTGTCCCAGGATCACAGCTTCTGTGATGTCTGGTGACACTACGAATTCTACCAGGTGTATGTGATGGTATGGTCCCACGGTTCAAGTGGTACGACCATCGACCTTGAGGGTCTATCGTGTTGTGCCATTTGTATGTAAGTCTGTGGGCGGATAGCTGCCCTTTGTTCCAGGGTTTTCACATCACTTCAGACAAAGTTTCATGTGGCTGCGGAATCAAGGAGGGCAAGAATTTTATTCCAGTTTATCTCCACTTCTATGTGGGGCGGTTCACTCTCCTCTGTTAATCTCTGGAGAGGATGTTCCCGGTGGTGGAGGGCCTCTGCTTTGCACCCTGGCAGCATTTCCTGCCTGATTGGGTTCTTTGACCTCCACTGTGCACTGTGAAGGGTCTGGCCCCCTTGTGTTTATCCCTTCCCCGCTTGCCACTACCTGCCTGCTCGAGAGGGTAGTCGTGTTTAAAGTGACGTCCTGGGCAGGACTAGCACTTTGGGAGAGCAGTGAAGAGGGGAGGAGGTGGGGGAAGATTTGCTTTTTGCTCGGGTGTATTATTATGATCTGCGTTATTATTATTAACACGCGGCCTGTCTAGCATGGTCTGCGCCTTGTAATTATGTCCGGTTTCTTTCAACCTGTTCGCGAGCTCATCTACAAATTGTGGTTTTGGGATTTGCAATAAATTGTGTAGCTTTGGCAGAAGCATGCGTGCAACTGATGTATGAGGTCTCCTCGGTTCCATCAGGGAAAATCCTCTTAAACATCTGGACCTTTTGGTGTATAAAGATTTCTACCTCTTAGTCGCTGGCTTGGATTCGTCTGTGAAACTTTATTGTTGCACCGAGAACATGTAATGTTAGTCCTACAGAAGCTTTTGGAAGTGGGATTGACCGTGAATCCAGAGAAAATCACCTGGTGTAGCCAGCATGTAAGGCTGTTGGGATTTATTCTGAGTGAAGGACAACTGCTGTCAGACTGATCGTATTAGCTGTGTGCTTTCCTTTCCTCGTCCAAAGAACTTATGTGGTGTAAGGTGTTTTTTGGGCATGATAGGCTACAATGCTCGATTTATTCCATCTCTTGCCAAATTGGCCGAACCCCTTAATATTTTAAAACATAAGGGCCAGGAGTTTTTGTGGGGAGACGAGCAAGAGGCATCTGTTGTGAAAATAAAAACTTGTTTGACCTCTCCACCAGTGTTAAGATTGGCTGATTTTGACTAAGTTTGTACTACATGTAGATGCACGCTCCCTGGCATTAGGTGCCATTTTGTTACAAGAATATGAGGATGGTGTTTTTTTCATTACTTATGCTAGTTGGCTATTAACATCCGCTGGAAGAAAGTATTCGGCTTATAAAAAGGAAGCTCTTGCTTGTGTATTTGGGGTTGAGAAAGTTTCCAATTATCTGGAGTGTACTCGTTTTAAGCTGTGTACAGACAACCATGTCTTAACGTGGCTTTGGAATTCCAAGAAATCTTTGGGAAAATACAATTGTGTAGCGGACAGTTTGTCTAGAATGTTTAACCCTGACAAGTTTGTGTGTGATGGAGAAATTCAGGAGCAGGTAAATGTTCTGAAGCAAGTTCTGGTGGCTTATTTGAACATTAAGGTTTGGCAGCAAAAGGATGATGAATGTGCAAAGTTGTGGATTTGGAGAAGAGACCCCTGCAGCTTTCTTCCAGTGTGGGAGGATTGAAGCCCTGCTTCAAGTCTGACGCGTGTCAATCAGCAAACTCAAGCAATTTTATGTGAGTACTCCTGTCCTGCCTGAACAATTTATTTTTCGACCCGCCAGCTGGTAAAATGTGTGATGCCTACAATTTTCTGGAGTACGATTAAATGCTGCTATTATGGGGTTGGTGTGTTTACAGGACTACATGACGTTAATGAACTTGGGTTAGCAAGTCTGCATGGTTATTTGCCATATCTGTATTTGGTAGCCCAGATTAATAAACTGTTAATGTTTGAAGAGAGGAAATACTTTTGTGCCAGGAAAAGGTACTTTGTTTTTCTTCCCCCCTCCCCCACCCTCCTCAGGGTGGTGCACGGCACGCCTAAGCACTGTCTGGTGACTACTACTGGCAACGAGTTCAGCCTCGCACACTCTGGCACCTTCCATACGCCTCTCCGCTATTCCCGCTGCCTCCTTAACCTTACCGAGCCAAATTTTCACGTATAAATGTTTGTCCCCAACCCGATCAAGTGTGCAGTGTTCCTCATTGAGTTGCGTGGGTTGGCCGACGATAGATCATGTCTACACCACTTTGTACTTCGGAGCTTCAGCATGCGTGACACATTTTTGCGTAATATAAGTACTACTCAAGTTAAGTATTGCAATGAACGTAGTTGTTATGCTGGGGGTAGAGTTTCCCTTTTAGTAGTGCTTTTTAAGCAATTTTTGTGTATATGGATTTTTGTAAGGAAGTGTTTCTTCACTGTTTTGATTGTGTGAATTTTGATATGGTTTTTATGGGAATGTTTGTAAGAGGTGGATTCTTCCTTTTTTTTTGGCATGCTGTAGGAATGGTCTCCTGGACTACGATTAAAAAAAAAAAAAAAAAAAAAAAAAAAAAAAAAAAAAAAAAAAAAATTACTGCCAAGGAGTTTAGTGGGTATTTTATGGCGTGCCTTTATGCTCATGGTTAGGTGTAATGAGGGTTTTTGCTCCTGCCCAATGGTATTCTTGAAATTAGTATTCCATGTTGTACTTTTTTAGTGAATCATCAGGCATACTTTACTTTTTAAAGTTGGAATGGTGTTTGCCTTACTCAGGGAGTCATTTTACCTTTTTTTTTAATGAGCATTCACAAGTGTTTATTTAGGTTGGGTGATTTCTCAGGATATGTTAATATTGTAGTTTTTTCTGTTTGTTTCAGTGCATGTGTGTTCTCCCCTTCCCCTAGTTCACAGATTGGTAGCAAGCAACAAAAATTTACAAAGGCAATTGATGTGTTTCAAATCAAGTTGCAAAATAGTTGTTGTTGGTGATATGTATCGATGGCTTCAATATATTTGTATTGATTTTGGAATTTTTGTGTCCATGCTTTCTTGATTTCTTTTTAATGGTGTGCATCCTTCTCCTTGCCTTCCTTAAGCCCTGCTACGCCCTAAAGGGGCGTAACATACTGATTACGTATCCTTCCGCTACACATAAACACTACCATGTCACTTCTTCTTTTATAACTGTCTAATGTGTTGGTTGCTGTTAACAGCTGTTCAAAGAATGCTGTCATATTTCCTACGAATGTTCACAATTTAGTCTATAACAATATTTAGGTCGGCTTTATAACTATTTGTTACACACAATATAGCACGTTACATATAATACACAATATTTTGCCACTACGGTGTTTGTTACAACTGTGGTGGAAACAACAGTAGTATTTAACCAGTTGTTATTAATATGTGTTGGGTTATTTAGTGCATTTGGTTCTTTTGTGTTCGTTGTCATGGGTAACGCCATGTATTTCCTGTCTAGTGAATTTAGATTTGACTTTTTTGAAGGGTGTAAAAATAGTGCAAACAACTCCATATAACCTGCAGGCAAATTTGGTCATGCAAGTAAATTGAAATATTAAGATAGCGTTACAGTTTCCAGTTGGACACAAAATGCAAATGGTACAAATTTTTATATTTGTTATTTTTTGCTTTAATAATGTAATTTATTCTGCACACAAATTTACACCTGCTGAAGTGTTTTCAGACGGCGATTGTTATATTATTTAATCAACATCTGGTGTCTACAAGATATCTGTTTGGAGAATATGGACAGCAAAAAAATAAAAAACACTATAGAATGAAGTTTCAAGTCATTTTGTTCAGCATCATTAAATAATGGAAGATAAAACAGATGCTTTATACAAGGATGTGAGTTTAAAATCTGGTGACTCTGTGTTAATTGAAGATCACCATCTTTGTTCAAAATTGGACTACGTCAGTTCCAAGTTGGCCGTGAAATGGAGGTATCCATTTGTCATCAGATTTCTACGTCTTGTCACATTTTTAATTGGTGATCCCAACTCTCCAAACAAGTTAGAAAAGGTTCACATTAGCCAGCGTAAAAAATATTACTATGTAAAATAATAGTTTATGTACACTTCACCCCTTTTTTTGATTTCCCCAATAAGGTTTCCTGTCTCTAAATATTGGATGAAAAAATAATGTGTATCAGCCCAAATATTTAAAGAACTATTGTATTTTACCTCATTGTTAATGGAAAATTTAAAGGCTGAAGCAGGTACATTTTGTTTATCCTATAAAAGTGTTGAAAAATTTGGCTTTAAAGTTTCTAAAGTTACACGTATATGCTACTCTGTTGTATTTTTGAAGCACATCACATTGATCCTAGATGTGACTAATGACTAAATCTAAACTAGGAGAAGATAATGACCAAACCTTTTATTGGAGAATGACACCGGTGAGGTCTTTACACCTCACCTAAGATGTCACTAAAGGAAGCCTGATACAAACTCGTTAAGCAGTTATGACGTAAATTACCATTGGAGGTAGAACATAAGCCCTTGAAAATCAGAGGACATAACAGGTCCTTGAGAAAGGTTACATATAAGCTTGAGTTCAAACAAGCACCGGCTAAGGTGGGTTTCTCCATGTTGGGACAATGTTTGATGGTGACCGCTTATTAACGTCTGGCCTGGATCTATAACTGGGGAAGTTAATTTCTACGACAAACTTTGTAATGACAGTTTTCTTGTAGGATGACTTGGTTTTAGTAAGGTTTGTCGACTTCAACCAACGTGATGCCAGTGTTGTGGGGGACATTAGAATAAGAAGATAATTTATGCTTGTTTGGGTGCTCCCCCAGTGTATAAAATGGGGCGAGTGGGTTTTCTAGCAGGCACAAAGTCGGGGGTTATATACGTCACCCTCCACTGAGATGGTACCTTGTTAATGGCTGGTTACTGCATACTCCTCTTGGCTGGTATCCGAGTCACTTATAGTGTTATTCACCCTATGTAATTTATTAATACATATGTAAAGCAACATTGCCATAAGTACAGTTGGTGTTTGACTTTCACTGTCTGCATTATTGAATGACCTATTAAATTTACATGTAGAATGTGAAAGATCTTATTCACTACCACATTTGTATTGTGTAGGAATTGCTGCATTACGGGAATCAATGCTATGGTATCAACGTAGATACCATATTTCACATGCTATGAGTATAGATAAGCAGCAAATCATTACAACAGGTCTCATCAAGTTAACATGTGTAGAATGTAAATGTGACTTAACAAGCCCAGTGTTGTGACATGGCTTGCTTGGAGTCACCAATATAAATATTTATATTTAATAGGTAGTGGCATACACTTTGGGTGTTTATTTTTATACAGAATTCGAGGTTATTATTCTTAAAAATCAGTGTTATTTTTGTCAAAAACGGCTGTTATTTTCTTGCTACAAAAACGCAGGTTTCTGCATGAGAATTGCTCCAATTTTTAATATGCTTTTTATGAAGACCTACTAATTTGAGATATGTACTATTTTCGTAAAAGCTGAAATTAGCAATGTTATTCCTATTGATAAGTGGTGTTTTCTATCAATTGTTATTTCCGTGAAAAAATTCCTCCTTCCAGAGAAATATACAGTTATGGTTTTAATACTTAAGAGTTTGTATTCTGCCTGTCACCTAGAACAACAGACGGTTGCAATGCACTGGCAAGAGCATACTGTTTCATGAAAAGAATAATGTAAACAATTTATACACAACTATAAAAGCACTGTTAAAAAAAAAAAAAAAAAAATAATAAATAAATAAAAGCGCCTTGTACTAAATACCAAAAAAAAAATAAAAAATAAAGAAATCTGCCCATTCCTTTTTGGACTATCGAAACTTCAACAGCAGATTTTTTTGTTAGGCCATCTGAAAAAACTTAAGTTTCTTCAAAACTTCTCATTTTTTACTGCATACATTTAAAGAGAATGTGTATTTACATACAAATACATACACTCGCAATTAGGCTACAGCCCGGTGGCGAGCTCTCTCAACTCTCCTTCACCCAACCAACTCCTTTTCCACACCCTTCCTGAATTTACCAACTCCTCTCAGAGATACCAATTCCTCCCTCGACACTTTCCACTCCCTTGGAGACCTCACAAGCATGGACTGTCTACCCCGTTCCGTTATCCTCCACACCTTCTGAAGCTTCTCACTGTTGTTTCCTCTTCCTCTAAACACACCCTTACTTAGCTTGCAGTGTAGCCCTCCCCATCCTCCCTCTTCATTCACCACTCTGTACATCCTGACTAACCGTTCAACTTTCCTCCTGCCCTTCAATGAGCTCCACCCCATTTCTTTCATCATCATTGATGGTCTATAATTCTCTTCTTCCTCACCATCTTGCCCCTGCCTTCTCCACCTACCCTTCACCCATCTTGCTGCCCTTCTCTGCACCTTTTCCAGTTCTCGCACATCCACCTCCACATACGAGTCCCATACTGCTGCAGCATATTCTAACATTGGCCGTACCATTGTGCCATACGCCTTCTCCTTCACCTCACAGCTGACTCCAGTCATCACCATTCCCAGCATACCCAGAGCCCTTCTTCCCTTTGCAACCACCCTCTCTACCTGTTTTTTCCACCTGAGGTCTCCCTGCAGTACAATCCCTAGATACTTATATTCTGCTGCTTCTTCTATCTCTTGTCCCTCTTATCTGTACATGTCCCTGCTTATCATCTTATTCCTTGTGAACCTCACTACCTTAGTTTCTCTTACATTTATCTTAATTTTATTTTTTCTGGTCCACAACCATATCTTATCAATGTCCGCCTGCAAATTTCCGCCCCTCTCCCCCACCTCAGCATATACAAAACAATCGTCTGCAAACAATCTGATTTTTCCCCTAATCCCCAAACCCATGCCATTTACCATTATGGTAAAGAACAAAGGACCCAGCATGCTTCCCTGTGGTACCCCTGACGTAACCTCCTCTTCCTCCGATATTCCCCCCCCCCCCCCCCATTTTCACCCTCTGCCTTCGCCCCCTGAGAAAGTCCACTATCCATTCCACTACCCTCCTGTCTGGTATCAGTGCCTCCACTTTCCTCATCAATGTCCCATGGGGCACCTTATCAAATGCCTTCTCAAAATCTATGAAGCAGGCATCCACCTGCTTCCCCTCATCAACTACCTGCACCAGATCCTCCAATAACCCAGCCAGCTGAATCTCACATGAGTATCCCCTCCTGAAACCATGCTGGGACTCCTCCAACCAATTCCTATTGTTCATAACCCTCACCACATACTGCAACACCAACCTCTCCAATACTTTTCCTGTACTTGATGTGAGACTCACCGGTCTGTAGCTGCCAGGCCTCCCCCTATCCCTCCCTGCTTGTGTATAGGTACCACCATAGCATCCTTCCAATCTTGTGGTAACTTACCCTCTCCTAAGGACTTTAAAACAGCACTTCTAAATATTTTGCTAACTCCCTGCCACCAAACTTTAGTGCTGCATTTCCTATTCCATCTGATCCCCCTGCCTTACTGCTCTCCAAACTCCTAATTACCTTTTCTATCTCCCACTCCCTCATCTTAAACTCACTAAACACCCCCAAAACCCTTTTTGCCCCCCTATTCCAACCCTCCTTTGCCTCAAACACTGACAAGTACTGTGCTTGCAGCATCTCCGATTTTCCTTTGTCATTTGTCGCATGCCTACCATCACTTCCCCTGTTAGCAGAGGGCTCCCTTCCTCTCCTCCCCTTAACCTCCTAACATACCTAAACAATTTTCCCCATTCCTTGCCTTTTCCTTCTTCCACCATATTCCCCAAAAATACATTCTTTACCTGTTTGATCTCCCTTTCAAGCTCCCTACTCATTTGTTTCATCATTTCTTTAGATCTATCATCCCTTCATTTCTCCACTTGGCATGTAATTTTCTGCACTTCTTCTTCATTTTCAAAATCTCCTGTCCATAATATGGCGGATCCCCCCCCCCCGAGTCCGTAACCTTTTCATTGGCACAAATTACTCCAACATAACCTCCATTAGTCGTCTTAACTCCCTCCACACCCTCCTCCATAGACCATTTTTTAAACCTGTCTCTCAGGAATATTTCTGCCCCCTTCTTGTCTCCTTTCCCATACTGCCACACTAATCTTTCTGCCATTTGCACTTCACTTATCCTGCCAATCCCAATTTCCACAACCGGGATATGATGGTCGCTTATACCATCCAATACTATTGCACCCTACAGCATTCCTAGGTCTGACCAACACCACATCCAGCACTGACCCAACACCCTCCTCATTCTATCTCGTAGGTGTTTCTACTACCTGGACTAATCCTCTGTTGACTAACTGTGCTGCCATTCTCTGCATCATGCTACCCATTCCTTCTGCACCCTCTACCTACTTGACCCCCTGGCATATTCAACTCCCTTGCTACAACAACCCACTGCCTGTCCTTTAGTCTATCAACCCTCTCCTTGATCATGTCAATTGCCTGCCATCCCTGTCCTGGTGGTCTATACCTGCCAGCAAAGTAATTTTACTATTACTAACAACCCTCAATTTAATTTCCATTACCTCAACATCCTCACTAACCCATTCTACCACCCCTTTTAGCCCTTTCCTTACACACACCATTATTCCTCCTCCTCTCCCATCCCTGTCTCTTCTGAAGATGGTGAACTTATCCTGCCTATATTCAATGTCCAACACTTCTTCAGTCAGCCAAGTCTCCACAGCTACCACTATATCTGCAACATATCCTTCAAACTTTCCCCAGAAACTCTCCAGCTTGTTGTACACACTCCTACAGTTCACCACCATTATCTTTATACTAGTACTCTGCTTTACCATCCTACATTGCTTACCTCCTATCTCAACCCCTGCGGCCTCATCAATGCTATCCTCTCCATTTCTCTCCCCTTCCGTTTCCTTGCTTCTAACTGATTGCTATTTCAACAACTGCTGCTCTGCCCTGACCCTCTCCATGCAGCCAGCTACTTCTCTACCTAGCAGATCACCTAGAATTCTCTTTCCCTGTTCTGTCAGGTGAACCTGGGCTCTCCCTACACTTTCCCAGCCTACCCATTTCCTACTATCTATAAATGTAGCCTCCAAATCCCTACATACCCTCTCATATACCTCATTCGCAGCCACTGCCTTCCTGTAGGATACTCCTTTCCTAACCAGCACGCCACTGACTACTGCCCTAGCTCCAGGGAACTTCTCCCGCACTTTCCTCAGCAATCCCCTGAGGTCCCGCTCTACCTCCTGCCCCACCTCCTTATGAGCGAGATCATTTCCCCCTACATGAATGAGAACAACCTTTGCCACCCTGCTATCTCTCGTACCACTAACCCTTTCCTCCAAATCCCTAGTATTTGCCCCCCCCCCCCCAAACGCTGCTTTATATATAATTTCTTTCCTGATATTCCTCAGCTTACTGGAAAAGTTGCAGAGAAGGGCAGCAAGATGGGTGAAGGGTAGGTGGAGAAGGTAGCGGCAAGATGGTGAGGAAGAAGGGAACTATAGGCCATCACTGATGATGAAAGAAATGGGGTGGAGCTCACTGCAAGGACAGGAGGAAAGTTGAATGGTTAGTAAGGATGTACAGGGTGGTGAATGAAGAGGGAGGATGGGGAGGGCTACATTGCAAGCTAAGTAAGGGGGTATTTAGAGGAAGAGGAAACAACAGTGAGAAACTTCAGAAGGCGTGGAGGAGAACGGAGCGGGGTAGGCAGTCCATGCTTGTGAGGTCTGTGAGGGAGTGGGATGTGTTGAGGGAGGAATTGGTATCTCTGAGAGGGGTTGGTAAATTTAGGAATTATGGTAAATTATGGGAAAACATGCTATCCGAAACATTTTAGGCATTATTACAAGAAGACCTTTTAGGGAATAATAAAGGTGCATTTAATATAAATGTAAATAGAGTACATCAGGAAAAAACGTGTTCCCATTATTCTGCACAATTACCAATTAATTATTATTTTTGGTTGTTAATGTTGGCATTGTAAAAAGTGTGACTGTACACTGCATACATAAGTAAACTTACATGTATTTCTGAAGAGAACAATAACACTACACACTCATTTGTATTAATATTCTTATGCTTATAAATATGTATAATATACCTTGTATGGTATGTGGCACATAACATGCTGAATTTATATACTACTCATTTGTAAAACATGATATATACATGTACGGTTTCAATTTGTAGCAATTTAAATACCTTTCTGGAGTGCTAGACTAACTGCAACAATGCTATTACACTAGTCAAACTCTGTGCAAGACAAATAGCATTTTCAAGGCAAAAAGGGTACAGCTTCCTTACACAAACTTTCATTTTGAGACTCCCAACAGTTTACTGT
Source organism: Dryococelus australis (assembly GCA_029891345.1). Classification (NCBI taxonomy): domain Eukaryota; kingdom Metazoa; phylum Arthropoda; class Insecta; order Phasmatodea; family Phasmatidae; genus Dryococelus; species Dryococelus australis. The sequence continues at coordinate 128,804,035 of CM056995.1, read as the reverse complement.
TGGTTACCAGTGCCTCAATCTGCAAGGTTTCAGTTTTTGAAGGACAGGAGAAAATTATATATTTATCTTCTTTGTAATTAATTGTATGTAAATTTTTGAGATGGGATGAAATAATTTCAAGTTACATAAAAAAAAATTATCCAACAAAAAAGAATGCTGACTTTTTTTTTTGTATTATTCATGCAGGAATGTTGGGCTAGCAGAAATATATGGGCAAATGATCCATGCATGTACAATTCATAGACATTCAATTTTGTACGTTTAAAGGCTAAGCAATGAAAGATGTTAAATATTACTTTATGAAGATAATCTTTAATACAAACATAATTACAAAATTACACACAATAGTGGTACAGGTTTTTTACAACTTGGCATTCTTTCTCACTACATAACAGAATTACTGGCTACATTAGATCATTGTGAAGGATGTAACTAAGCAACGTACGTAATTCCTTCTTGTCATTAAATGCAACCATGGTACTCTTAGCCAAATAATATACAAACTAGAAGTACAGTAACCTTTACATGCTTCTATGGAAAAATACATGTACGAGTGTACTTAGGTCAATCAATACATGGCAACTAAAGTAGTTATCTTGGTCAATGTTCAACTATAACATCAGTATGTTATAAATATAAAATAAAAAACAACAGCCTTTAAAACATGTACAAACCTTAACATGATGGTGTTCCTCTACAAACAAAAGACAGTTGACTTAGAGAACAAATCAATGGAATTGGGAGGGGGAGGGGGGGGGGGGGGGAGTTAGTGAAAGACAAAACAGCAGCAACACAAAGCAAGTACTGAATTGACTAGTTTCAAGTGAGCAGTCAGCACTGCCGCTGCAAAGTGATCTCATGTTGCAATATGCCTCCCAGTACTCCCCAGCACTTATACAGTAAGGATCAACCCATGGCATGTAACAGTTAACATACAAGAGAACTGGTCTGGTGCATCGGTCTAGTTGTGTACTGTGGCCAACTTCAAACTATCTACACTTATATTCTAGTGAAAACAATAATAATGTTGATTTTATATTTGTGAAAACTATTTCTCAAAAGAAATTAATCGTAAAGTTAAAGTTTTGGGCAGCTCTCAACATCAGCGTCCTTGAGAGTCGAAAGGGGTGAAGTGACGCAAGTATGAAGCAGTGACAGAATGCAAGGGCAGGGGGAAATGGGAGATCCCTGAGAAAACACACCATCAACTTAAACCATAAAAGCCAAATATCAATTTCATTATTCTCATTTTACTTTCTTATCAAATAGAACACATTACCACATATGGTAGAGCATAATTCTGGACCTAGAGGTGTTTTTCTATTGCCAAATGCGAGCACTGCTCCTTGTGGTAGCTAGCGATAAATAGCTTGTTTACATTGGATGCACATTGTCATAAGCTGGCGATAATTTTCTTTATGTAGTAATAATTTGAAACTGACTATGTTGTTTTTTGTTCTAGTAATTTTTTTGTGCAGGATAATTCTTATTCCTTGTTTACATTTCCACCTCATGAAGACAAAGTGTAAATAACTCTTAAATATTCTTTCAAACATTAAATTGTATTCAATACTTGATATGTCAATTCTTATTGTTTCTATATTTGAAGAATCGAACAAATTGTTCTGAACACATAGTTCTGAAATCAGTCTCTTGTTGTAGAGTGAAACAGCTCTTTAAAAAGGGCAGCTGTATGGTAGGTGTATTCTTGTTTACTTGTGTAGTTTATGGTAGACCACATTTAAATTTGGTTTGACCCCTTTCAGAATTTGTTTTCTTAATGCCTATCAGATTCAAAGTTGAAATACATAAATGGTTTCTTTATGCCACATGTTTTTTTGTAAATGTTTAGCTACTTGCAAAAATTAAAGTATGGGTTTAAAACTGTGTTTTTCGGGGGTCTGCACAAAAATCTTTATAATTTCCCAAGTTATCTTTAATTCATGTCTCCCGCATGAGAAATGATGAGAATGACAAAGTTTGGGATATGCAGTTAAAAGAATTATTAATGTGAATATAGTAATTGTTCAATATAATACAGTGAGTGATGGGCTACTGTTAATTTTATGTCTTACCAGAGTTCTTTCAAACTTGTGGGCATTGAAACTTTTGAAAACTTATTGTAGTATGAGTAATTGTGTTATTTACTGTGACTTTTTTTTATGTGCAGAAAATGGATACGCAAAACCAAGCAAGTGTATACAGGTGAAGGTTGAAAATGCACAAATGAAACAAGCACACTTACAAATATTCAGTGAAATGGGCAGACTGCTTTGTAAACAATAACACAAAAATTTTTGCAGAAAATAAATACAACAATCTGTCTCAATTTCTTGCTACTGATGGCCAGAAATATCTTTTAGAGATACGTATATGGCATCAGTCGTTTTTGGCGATAATTTTTGTGTGTTCACGACAATAAAATGCTGATTCAAAAGAAAGGTAAGTTGCTCATTTCTTTCCTTTTATCCTTTATGTGATTTTCACCATAGTGTCTCATATCTAAGTAATAATAATACATTAAGTGACATGCTATGTAAATATTGAATACATTTGACTTCATAATTTTCTGGACAGGTAATTATCACATTCCAGTAGTATTGAAACAGGCATTTATGAGTAAATGTATAAATAATCTATTTTGAAAATTACAATCGGGAAGAATTACTTTATACTGATAATTGCAGAACAAAAATCAATTATCTGATGTAGCTGAAGGATATAAATACGTGGGCCCACTTATTTGATGAAATTTGTTGTGTGTGAGCAAAAATGTTTGCGTGTGACGTGCTGCCACAACTATAAGTAAACCTAACTCTATTAACATTTGTGTAGTGCTACAGATACATCTGTAACTCATTTTCATACCCAGTAAATTGAAAAATTTTTTAGATGGGAAAATTGCTTTATGGAGTTGTTCCATTTAGGATATATGTACCAGTAAAATATATCTCATTTTACATAGTCATATTTAGAAAAATACTGTATGATCAAAACAAATGTACACATTTGTACTTTTACACTATGCACTAGAAAGAATAATTATATTTGAAACAAATAATTGTATACACTTCTGATGAATTGGCATCGTCATTCTCAGCAAAAATAGTGAGAGAGTATAACCACTCCATTACGACCCAATCCAGAGGAACCATGAAAAGTTTAGTTTGAAAAAGTACAAAAATTTGAGGCACATCTAAAAATAGATACAGTACTCCCATGCCAACCACGGTATCAGTTATGCTCGGATTTGTTTTGCAGACTTTTCTCCACCGGCGGTACTAGTTCCTATTATCCACGGTTTTCAGTCTATGGAAAACTAGCCCTTACTGATGTTAGTGGTCATGCATTCCTCAAGCTATAGGCTGTTTACGGTAAAACATGCACTTTTGAGACGCCTGGTTACTTTTTCCTTTGGCCATTTTTTATCCTTTAAACATCTTTGAAATAAATATTGCCATGTAAGTAATAAACACAATGTGTATATTACACCCCACTCAGAAGTTAACGTTCAAGGCTAAAGTAAAGCATATTAAACTATTATTCCAAATGAGAGGGCTTTCAAAAGTGGTCACTTTACCTGAATGGCCTTTACCATCATAGACTTTAACATTGGTTGTCCCAAGCAGTGTGAAGCAATAAATTACTTAATGCCACAAGGAGACACTGGTGTATTGTGTGTGGGAGAACAAAGTTAGAAGGGGGGGGGGGGTAGAGTTGCAGGCTAGGGCCAGGTCAGTAAGGATTCTTTGACCTAGTCACATGCCCCCACCTCTGCCTTACCCTCCCTGTCTTTTTTCGCTTCCATTATCCCTCCTCTTTTGCTGTAAAAACAGCGGCACATTACACAGACTAGTTTCTTAACCAGTGTGGTGTATGATAACTTCAAATTTAATTCAATGCCTTTTTTTAAAATTATTATTTTTAAGTTTATGTACACCCATGGCTACGTAATATCATAATTTACAATTTTTTTTGCGAGGTCAATTTTATGCATAAAGTGAATAAAGATAAGTGTGTGGTAATAAAATGTGTTCTTATGTTACCGGTACCATATTATGGCGAGTGAGGCCGTGTGATAGACAACATCAAAAGTTTTTGATGAAAAATTCAGGATAATTAATATTTCAAGTACACAACACTAAATATTTATATTCCCATAAATATTGCAGTGCCTCATCATGCCAGTGCAGAGAACAACACGCCGCCTACATTTTTTACAAATCTATCAGCATGTTTTCCCAATGCCAGGCCACTGTTACGAAGTGAACCAACTCTGTAACGACGGCAGTGGCGGCGGGCGGGCGGCCGCCATCTTGTAGCAACAGACAGACAGCTGCCCAGTTTGAGCTTCAATCATGGAGTTATTAGTCTATGGAGTGGAAGCCGAGACATGAAAGTGAAGCCGAAAATGAAAGAGGACAGGGCTAGTAGTGGCAAAATGGTGCATGTTTTACATTGCTTACTATGTAACTTTTGCCACTCATAATATGGCGGCTGACGTAAACAATTGGTCTGCGCATGTGCAGTTGAAAGAAGCAGACACGGCTTCGGCTTCACTTGATAAACATGGAGAAGATAGGCTGTTGCCACTCCATCATCTATTACCTCCATGGCTTCAGCAGCGAAACACCACAGCCCAACTCTGGCTGCGGGCTGCAGAGGATCTAGGCACTCGCCTAGCTACGTACACAGCCAGACCAAATACTATAGAAACTAATACCGGACAGTTGGCGTTTGTCCATGCGAAAAGTGATTGCCCTGCACTCTACCGGCTTGAGGTGGCGACATTTGTTTACATTTACCGCCGTGCGTTTTAGACTGGAAATTGCTTATGTTTTCTATAGTTTTACTGATTTTAGTGATTCACATTCATTGAATTACCACGGCAGGTGTCATTTGCACTGTGTATAATTGTTTCAGTTACACTATTAGTTCTGCAAAATGTATTCCATTTTCGAATTTGCTTCTACACTAACAAATATATTTGTAATATTTTTACTCATTTCCAGCACATACATAACGTGAAACACAAGTTTCCAAAGCTTGAGTTTCATGTTCTGGTATAAACACTTTAATAAACAAAACCTTGCTTTAGAATTGAAAACAAAAAAGGGGTGCGGCAGATGCCAACTTTGCCCTCCCCCTCCCCTCCCCTCCGACCACCAAATTCCTCTATAAAAAACCGGACTAGATCCAACACTGGCCAGTAAAACCAAAATATATGGCATTAACATGTCCTTGATTTTAAAAAAGGGTGGTGATAAATATTTAGGACTTATTTTCCCTTGTTTGGGACCACAAAGTCGTGGCTCACAAACATATAATCAGCACAACAGCTTCTAAGAAGCTAATATCCAAAAATATTTTACTGCATGGGAACTAAAGCTATTTGATCATTAAAAATCTTTGATAATCGTACGCTGGAGATGCACATTAAATCGGAATTTAACTAATTTAGTTTTATAATTTTTTTAATTTTGTAATGAGGAAGGTCACTAATGTTGTTTTTAGAACATAATTATTATACAAAAATTACCAACACAATAGTATTAATTCACGATAAATGTTACGAAACAGTATGTCAAAAACGTATGTGTGTTGTAGGTTAGGTATTGTATTAGGCCTAGTGAGGAAAAAAAAAAGCATATATTTTGTATTTCTGTACCATACACACATGTACAAAAATGAATAACAAATCATGTTTAATCACAGTGTGTTCCAGATCTTCAGATGCGTTCCAAACATTACAAGATAAATTTTACAGTTATATTGTAAAGATTGTAGAGTTCACTTATTGAGATTTTTGGCATTAAATACCACCTTTTTTAAAAATAAAAACTACTGTACATGCATTAAGACACCTGTACAATATAAAATAAAAAGGAAAATGCTCCAAACAAAAACTTTGTAGGAATACTGCATTTCGTTCAAAAATGCACTCATGTCCACTGTGCATACACACAGATTCCAAGTTCACGGGTGCTTGCCACCTCAAGCGCTAGGTTCGCTGCTGCTGTTCACACGCTTGTCTGTGCTGTCCAGTATTAGTCTCTATTGTGTTTGGCCAGACCAAAGCGAGAGCATGGTGTGCGCACACGTATTGCACAATGCCACCTAAACTTTTTGATCGCTACGTGCCTCATAGCAATGTATGACCCACGAGACATGCGTAATAGGTCTTTAATAATAACTTTATATTTTAATATTACATAGTCTAATCTTGTCACACTTTCAATGGCCTTTTTTATGACAAGGGGTGGTCCAATATGCCTTTCTTGAGTATCAAATTAATCAGGAGATGCCCAGCTATTGAAATATACATATTTATATTTAATTTAGAAAGTGGTTTTTTATGCGCTAAGAGACGATTGAACATATTTCATGCCAAAAATGTCAAGTTTGGTGGCTTAGGGGCAAGTCAAAATCAGCCCAAAATCTTACAATTTTTTTACGACACCCCCCCCCCCCCCCCTATTTCGACCCTATTCTCTAGAACCATGAGGGGTCATAATAGAGATGTTCTACTGTAAGTGAAAAAATAATTAAATTGTAATTATTTACATGTCACTGAGTTCAGATGACAAATTGCTACAGGAAATTGTTACCTTTTGTGTCAGTGCTGAAAATCTTTACTGGACACTTCAACTTTCCAATACAGTGAAAATATTTTCATATATAACAATCCATTTCTTTTTTTAATTTAGGCTAGTTTGTACAAATCTGAATGCTGTGAAACATAATTATAGTAACCATTTCCCCAAAGATAGCAACATTTATTTCAATACATCCCAAGTTTTCTGTGTTTCACGACTTACAACTGAAAAAGCACAGATTTACCTTATCTTGTTCTGTCTACGACTCTTTATCAAATACATTAAACTTTTTTGCTTCCAGGTCAAATGTTTATATGGTAATCTTTTACCCCAGCCAGAGTAAAAATTAGGGTATCATTTCACAAGAGGCCTCACTTTATCAATTAATTCTGAACCCAGAAAAAGTATTGCATAATACTGAAACCGTAAGCTCACCTGCCACTATGGTGACCCTGTGTATGGGACAGTAGCAACTCTAGTATTGCATGCAACACTGCTGTGGACCTGTTCAACTTTCTCTCATGCAATGTGTTGTGCACGCAGGTACCTACGGCTGCGAACACCTAGCGTCATTTGCCGAAATTCAACTTCAATTTAAACATACTAAATGGCCTTTCCAAACATTTTGTGACTAAGAGTTTCTTGTTTCTGTTCGCCCACAGATGCTGTGATTTGATTTTGATGGGTAGTTTCCAAATATTTTGTGTAGTGAGCACGTATTCGATTTTTACTGGCTTCTTCCAGAGGAATCTGAGAATACATTTTATAAATGATAACTAGGGGCATGCACTTTGGGTGCTTATTTTTATACAGAATTCGAGGTTATTATTCTTAAAAATCAGTGTTATTTTTTTATGGAAGCGGTGTCATTTTTTGTTAACAGTTAACCATGTAAATACAAACAAAACCACATGAAAATAACAGTGACACTTTGTTAAATGAGACATAAAGACTATAAACTTGAACTTTAAATTTTCAGCTGATTGTTTTTTGCTTTTTTCACTTTCAATGTGCTTTATGCACAAGCTCTACGGTCCCAAGTCACTGATGCGTTGCAAAATTGACAAAATATAGTTTTATCGTCACTTGCATTCAAGCCATATTTTCGAAATTCTGCAGCATGTTGCTTTGCATTTATGGTGGGTTTTAGCATTTTATAAATAAAATTAACTCTTACAAAGTGTCTAAATCTCCAAACAAAACAAACTTCACCCACACCCCAGACGCGATATCAGCCCAAATCGGAACAGGTGGCAATACAATATTTAAAGATGCATTATCAATATATGTCTACAATTGTAGAAACATCGAAAAGATTTATTTGTTGTTTGTCGCAGGCACATACTGTTGCAACATGACCACACCAGTGATCTTTCACAGTGCTACTATCAATACTCGAAACCATGGAAAAATTTTCAAGTTACTAACAGCAGCGCTGTATGATCTCTATGGATTAGTGTGTTTATGTCACGAACATAATCCGAGGTTAAACTAGTGATTTTGTCATTTGTCGTTAACTTAGTCCACTTATATAATGTTTCTGTGTTGATAGAGAACAAGTGTTTTGAAATATAATGAAAGCCTGTATCTTTTCTGCTCAGCGAAATACCCTGGGATATTCCTCAGTAGGGTGATTTCCTAGCAGTTAAGCAAGGTTATACTGTAATTTATCAGTTTCTTTATACCCTTTTTTTATTAATATTATCTTACACTTGAGAATTTGTGGAATGAAAACTGGCTATCAAACTGATACTACACTATTTGCTGCTGAAAAGTGTTTTTCCCAACTGTTTTTGTAATATTATCACGAAAAGTTAAAAATTGAGTTTATTCATTTTAAAACATAAAAATTTGTTTTATCGCAAATGTGAATTTTGCATGCCCCTAATTATAACTTATCATTACAGGTTCACTAACTAGCCCTTTGTGGGCTTTATACACATGCAACATAACCTGGTAAAAAAAAAAAAAAAAAAATCCCTAGTGCAGTTATAAATTGGCGTGGCCTCCACAGTCACTGTTGCAATGATAACGAGTTGTGTACACACAGCAAAATCCATGGAACCTTGCCAAGAAGGATGAGAGAAAGGTGGCTACCTTCCCTACCACCTGTGCACCCCCTCCAATCAATACTGCTGTTCTAGATTGCCACACCTACATTCCATTATCAGCTCTGCGTGCGTGTGTGCACATATACACACACATGCACATGCAAAGGAATTGCCTAGTTAACATAGAGCAGAACACCAACTGCTTGCTTGTAAATGTGTCATATTTGCTTTCATAAAGTACAATCTAACCTTTCAAAAATATACCTCACTGTATCCAGAAATAAGATTGTTATAACAGGTCAGTCGCTATACATATTTTGGAGAATTCTGGACCAATTTTGACCCACCCCAACCTCTATACATCAAAATTTGCAATTTTAGGCATGAAGCCAGTGTGCAATTGTCCTAAGAGCAAAAATTACAATTTATGAAAATAGATATAAATTTATTTTTAAAGGACGACATATTTGAAAATGTTAAAAACATTGAGCGGCATGAGATTCACTGAGCATTGCAAGTCCATGTTCAATCATCTCTTACATAAAATCAACACGAATTTTTTAATGCAATATTAATTAAATTCAACAGTCAGATGTCTTCCAAATAAAATGATACTACAAAAGTGTATCTGCCACCTCCTTTGTTGCCAATCAATTACAAAAACAACATTGGACACAGCCGAAGTTTTTCTGTGCGAATATTCAATATTTGGTGGCCTCTTGCAAAAACTCTGACAATATTCTAAAGAAATATATGTCTTGTACGTAAAATGATGATATAGAAGCGTATGTTGCAACCTCCCTGGTCATCAGTTACAAAACTGTAACATTGGATGCTGTATACTTTGTTGCACCATATTTATAAACAAAGCTGGCCTGGCCAGTACAGTGCATACCAAGAGAAATGTAATGTGCAGCAATAAAAATTTTTTTCTGCAGATTTCTTTTAAGTTTTTACTTTATTCACCCAATTTTTTTGTGTTTTACTCAAAAATGAGTTATCACAGAAAGATGGTCACATTAAATGAAATTGAAATAGAGAACCTCTACCGTACTTGAGCCTTTTCAGTGCATAATATTGACTAAAACAGTTTGATGCACCATTTCCACCCCTATTGAAATGCTGCAAATATAATTTACACCCAGAAAGTATAAAAAGGTGAATGATTCTGCAATTAAATTATTTTGTATCAGTGGCACTCACATGATTTTAGAATTACGTAAGTGTCCAAAGATTGTAATGCACCCAGCAGAGTTGTGATTAAGTTTGTGTTTTGTGTAAATAATGTATTTGAGAACATTTATTGGAATATTTTTAATGCACGTGGCCTAAAAAGCCCTTTAAACTCTGTTTTGTAGTGTGAAAACAACATTTTTAAAAGAAAATTTTAAGAATGTAAGGTTAAAATTTTAGCTAAAAATGTTTACCTACTCATCAAGTGTGTTTATTACTCACATCTGTAAGAATAGCGCTATAATTATTGGGGCTTATTCTTCCTGTGGCGTTAAAACTTTCCATGATATACTAAGTTTAATGTTATTTCTGTACACACAAAATTTTCCAGTGCTCCATTAAAACAATATGCAATTAAAATAGATGATTTTGTCATAAGAAGAACAGAAAATTAACGTCTCAAGACCAACTAGAAAGCCCTCCCCTGTCCCAAATAAAACAAACAGAGCAACAGCTATAATATCCTACACAGAGTACTCACTGAAGTTAGCTAACATCAGTGTTTTAGTGCCTTCTACGAAACAATACAAAATGGAAATGTGAAAAAAAAGTCTGCATTGCATTGGACTCGTAGCATTTTTTACAAACCTTTATTTTTCTTCACTGGCAGAACAGCTATGGTCGAAAGATACCTGGGTGTGCTGCTTATGTTTTACAATAAAGATAATACAGTAAAACATTTCTAATTTGAAATGCTTAGATCCAAAATTTTTCACTTCAAATTACATTATTTCAAATCATCTGATTTACGAAATAAATAAATAGAAATTTATTTTGGTTAATATGTTTTTACTCAGGGCATGTCTTTATTACTTTGAAAATTGTGTTAACCTCGCATAAGTTTACGAAAATTATAATATGCTGTATTTATCCACATAGCACTTGGCACCCCCCTCCCCCAGAAAATATGGCCGCCTAAACGGCACTGATGGTAGTGGGTCAGACATAATTCTTGAGTAGTTTACGCATGGAGATGTTTGGGGTGATTCCTGGCAGTAAGGTAAGTGCAGGCACATGCATGCACCATATATTGTCTGTGTTATGAAAAATATCATAAATAAAATTGAGTGTACAAAACACTGTTGGTGTGTGTGTGTTGTTAAGGATGCTTCATACAAAGACCTATTTTATATGTCTAAGAATAAGATGTGTGGAAGCAATAAGAGCTGCCATGGCATGAATATCACACCACACCGCCCCTGTACTGTCTTTCCAATGGCAGCTTACTTCTATGAGAATTTAGCGGCGACACTGTCATTTTATGGTGCAATAGTTTCAAAAATTTGATAAAGAAAAGGAAACAGAAAACAAAAACTAGTCTTCGGATGTGACAGTTTTCATAAATACAGTTTGTAAGTAAAGGGAGAAAAAAAGAGGAGCAGTTTTAAAATAAAATGTGTTTCACTTAAAACTCAGCACACTATTAGCCACCTACATAAGCAGCAGCTTTAAGTGTTTTGCAGGAAAGTTAAAATTAATGGTTAATCATAGGACTGCTACTGAAATGTAAAAATTAAACAGTTTATGTAAAAATTAAACAGTTTAAACTTGAGGAAACATTCGATTGAGGGTGACAGCTCAGTTGCTTGCTCTGTGCCGCCCCGCAACTTGCAGCAGACAGACGTCCATAGGCCAGTTGACTCCCTGTAGCAGAATATCTCGCCTCCTGATGCGCGTATGTAAAGTGGCAGTTTGCGATGCTCATTTTATTACATAAGAATTTAATTACTGCAGAAAATATAAATCGTTTGACCTTTGCATACACTTTGGGCAAATTTTACTTTGAATTTCATATTAGGTGGAATTTCGAATTAACCAAACTCCAAAGCATATAAAATCCTATTCTTATATTGGAGGGCTACCAACAACTTCAATTTATATAGAATTTCGAATCAAGGGTTTGAATTAACAAAGTTTTACTGTCTGAGGAATAATTTTAATTAGAAAACACATACATTTTAAAATAATATTTTGTGAATGAATAAGTCAGTTTTATAGCAAATTGTGAACAAAATGTCCTGTCAGATGCAGCTTCTTAAGCGGATTTGCAACCCATTTTCATGCTAATTCTGATGGTAATGTATATTCATATAGGCATTTCTGAGGAATAATTTTGATCAGAACATTCCTACATTTTAAAATATTATTATCTGAATGAGTAAAGTCTTGTCTTCTAGTAAATTGCAAACAAAACCTCATCGGAAGCAGCTTCTTAAACTGATTCGCAGTCCCATTTTTATGCCAATTTTAACAATAGTGTGCATTCATATGTGCAGATTTGACCACCTACGATGTAAATATTGATTTACTCTGCTCCCATCAATGCAGGAAAATAATCCTAATTTCCCTTCCCCTCTAGCTGTATTATGCAACATTTTTAGCTTATGATATTTCTCATCTATGAAGAGAATCTCAACAGTCAACAACCAAAATTAATGCATCAGATTTATTTTTCAACCTATATCCATTCAATTTTTCAATTTATTTTAAAACATTTGAACTAAATTTTTAAGTTTCCCAAAAAATGGTTTTCACTTTGAGGGAATCGTTATTACTGGTGTGGTTTTGTCGGGAGTTGACTGTAGAGTATACGTGACTGCAACTACATAGTATAGATCAGATTAGAAGCCATTCAAATGTTTCAAACAGATGTAATGTATAATGTTTAGTTTCAGAGGTAGTAAGTTTACAAATAAGTTAAAGAAAAAAAGTTGGTTTTTCTCAATTCCAGTAACAATTATTACTACTTATTCTTATCTTAAAATCTTTACTTGAACAATGGTCACAAGGAAAATGCTACTGTCAAATGTTTTCTATTATATGGGAGACAAGTAGGTTACTGTATGTGTAACGACATTCAAAATATAGGATGCCCAAAAAGTGTGTGTATGATAACACTGCATGAAATGATGATGTTCCGCAGTAAATTTTGGTTACAATGATATTTGCTATAGCGCTAATTTATCTCACCATTGCCAGTTATCGTTACAGCGTGGATCCACTGTATGTAGTTAGAAGATGCTTGGTGCATACAACAGAAGCTTGAAAAGACAGTAGCACCAACAAAAACCTTTGGAAATATCTCAAATATAAGTCCAAATTGCTGACTGTAGAAACTCCTACCTACTAGCATTACCTGTTGTATTGGCAGTGCTGCTGTCATCTAAGTACTTGCCATTACAAAGAATAAAATTCACTAGCTAAAAAAAAGTTACCCAGTATTTTATCTTTCACAACTCAATGCACTATTATCATGTAGTTTCACTACGATAGATTTAACAATAACAAAATATAATATGTACATGCATATTTGGCATATCTTGCCAGACAAGCAACTACAAAATGAATATATACATCAGTTCTTTAATAATTATGTTTATATACAACTGGCAAAGTGGCCACATTGCAGGACATGTCTCAATCCAGTGAAATTATGATGTAATGAATATACAAAAAGACTCAATCTGAAATATACGTTATCCTAAAAATATAATAACATCTTGTGCGAAAAATACTTACAGTTTCCCAGGACCATCCCTAGTTCAGACTGCTGAACCAAAAAGCAGCAGTGGGCTCAGACGAGAGGCAAGAAACAGCACTGATGGGCTGTGCACTATCACTAGTGCAGCATGAACTATTTATTTCAACACAGCTATAATTTATCTTCAAAGACAATTTTTGTTTTCTTAAATTAATTTTTACACACAAAAAAAAAATATTAGAAAGGGTTTAAGATGCCCTTTATGGTTCACTTTTGCAATTTTGAGGGGCATTAAATACAATGCAATTTTACATTCTATGTTACCGATCAAAACTTTGAGATAACCTTTTGTTTGATATCTTCTTTTTAAACCATAACAGCTATAAACTTCCTACTTACGGAAGATTCTCTTACGAAAACTGTACTGACTTTACTGCCCAACTATTAAAAATTAAACATAAATTACATCTATTTACATATTTGGTCATGAAAGATGCAAAAATAACATGCAGTGTCTTTCAAACTTTTCACAACATAACTTGTACAAAAAATCACTGTCACAAACAAAGTCTTTACAAAACTCTAACGAACTGTTATACAGACACCAAATTATATTCAGCAAACACAAAGCTTGCAACATTTATTTACATTTTTCAAATTTACTGAAACAGTTAATATTAAAAAGTTAAATGCACAACATTAATTAATAAAATATAGTATGTTCTTAACAAAATCAGGATCTTGGTCTTTGGGAAGAAAATTATATTTCAAATGGCAAAAGTAAACTTTTGTAAATTAAAGTTATCTGTAACAAAATAATTATAGCACTGCAGTACACCCAATTAAGTATTGGCCACAGAGCTGAATTTTGTACAAATAACTCTCAAAATAAAGATTGAGTGAGCAACAAAGTTTTTTTTTTTTTTTTTTTTTTTGGTTCCACATAAAAGCTTTGAAATGGAATGGCTGATGTACATAGTAAATGCAGCATTATAAAATACCCTCTTCAGCTGGGCGATTGCATATGACATAGTTACACATATACTACACATAACACAGCCTAAGATTCTTTTCCAATGATACTAGCAAAATATAGCTCTAAAAAATTCTGCAAGAATAAGTTATGAAATATAATGCTAGAAACAATATGAAACCCAACAAATGTCATGCAAAACCATTAACACAGTAATATAATGTATAATCCAGCTCTTTTAGCCATCCACGTAAAAAAAAGACCATAGCTTACAGAGATAAGAAGAATGCCAACTACATTCAAATATTCTGCTTATTTTAAATTGCAATGCACCTCAGTCATTCCAAAATCCATATGGATACACAATACGAAATAATAAAAACTGTCCACTTCTGCTGGAAACTACTAATCCATTCAAATTTAAAGGGGTGCAGATCAATACACATATATAGTTTCATTTTCTCACTTGTAAAGCATGGGAACTAGTGTTACAACTTAAGATGTAACATTCAAAATAATGTCCTGTTTCCAACTCCATTCCTTGTGTTTTACAGAAATGCTATACTGAGTGTCTACATTTTACATGCATGCATGCATGCATATGCAGTGTTCATTAAATACTTTGATCAAATTACAAACTTATCTCACTGTATTGGCATTTCCACTACACTGTCATGTACAGACAGAAAATCAATAGGACTTGGTTATATTTGTCTGCGAACCATTCTGATATACTGCATTTCATATAAATAAATTAAATTTTGACAGACAATGTGATCAACCTACACTATATTAAACGCTGTTCACGATAGTGAGCACTTTTGAAATCAACTGTAGAAAAAAGTTACTGCTCCTACCTGTATATAATTTAACGAGCACACTGAGTGACATGCGACCAGTAAAGTTGGTAATGATGGATGGAAAGTAGATCCATATCTTAACGTTGAATAAAAAGAGTAAGGTGACCATTTGTGATAACTTAAATTATTTCTTTCGCTTTCTGATTTTTTATATATTGAAATGTAAAAATAGGCATGTTTGTAAAATATTTACTTTTCTTATAATTACACAGTTTCACTGTTCCAACAAATGAAAAAAGTAACGAGGCTAATGGCAATGCCAATTTTACATAAGGCAAAAGATTACACGATGCGCATACAAGTAGATCTTAAGCAGGACTTACAAAAGTACTCTTTTTACCATGAACAGCCTATAATAGTAAATGCTCTCACTTGCAAAGTATTTTATCAGCTGATAAGTTGTTGCAGGATGTATGTTATGCTGGTGGTATTGGTGATGATTATGGAAGAAAATAGTACATACTCAGAACTAAATATTGTAATTCAAAACTTAAATTATAGTTACAACATTTATGGTTTAAATTGTGCTTTTAAAGTAACGTACAATTTTTTTTTGGCTTTTAACGCATTGGTTATGTCTAGCAATAATGGAGAAGTATGCAGACACTATCAGTGATAAGTTTCCAGCTCGGTGAACGTCATTGTGTACGTGATCTTTTTCGTCATGTTTATGTGGGTGCCTTACCAGTGTTATCAGTTATAATATCGTATCAGCAGTAAATTATTTTTATATTTACTTTCAATAAGCATTGTTGGCTGTAGCGGTGATTTTTTAAGGTGTTTTCTTGTGCGAAAAGTAATATCATCTACATGTGTATAATTTGTTCTGCCATTTTCCGTGCTGGCCTGAAGCATCATCTATTTTTGTTCTACAGTTTATTAGTTTTGGGAAACTGATGAAGTGTCACATTTACTGAAAGATTCTGCTAATTATTTTATAACAGAAGGCAGACAAGCATGTCAACGGAGTACCACAGAACAACATGTGTTCAGGAGTTGCAAATAGGAATTACAAACCATAAGTCAAAGTGTTTTGTAAATACAGTGGAAGCCCGGGATACCGCGGATTTGGTTATGCCGCAGGGTAATTTATGTCCCCCGGCCTGAATAAATAAATAAGTGGGAAGTATGCGGTCAGTGAGTCTGGGACATTGATGGATGAGGCTGAGGGAGCGGGCATGTGTTCTCCCTCCTTTAAGCGTCGAGATCTATTTTATTGATTCTTTACAGCCAATATTGTATGTTTTTCCGTATTCAATTTCGTTGGCGTGGTACGAAGCTTTGACATAAGAATTCCTAGTGGTCCTTTTTTTATGTAACTCTATTATACCTGTTCTGCCATTTGGTTGTAAACAGACAGAACGAAGATATTGTGGTAACCTTTCCATCTTATCTGGGTGTTGGATCAGTAATAGGGGATTGTCACGGCCATATTCCAAACTGTATATCATGTTCGCAAGTGTCCTGCTGTTATGCACTTACTGGCACTTACAAGTTAACATGAAATGTGTGTGTGTTGTATAGCGCACTATGTAATCATTATAATAATGCTGTAGACACTTTAATTATAATGTGTATATAGCAGCTATAACAATAGGTCTTCCCTTTTTGGAAAAATCTTCCCAAATTTGATGCGGGCCTTGAAATTTGTGCTTCTAAGTCATTTACAGGAGTATAATTAATCTATGAGGTATAGCTCTACATAATCATTATAATTATGATCTAGACACTTTTATTGTAATGTGTATATAGCGGCTATATGGTATGTCTTCCAAAAAAAAAAAAAAAAAAAACTGAGTGAACGAGCTATTGTGGACAAGGCTTAATGCAGAAAAGCAGCATTTCATTGTATGCCACAAATCATTCGGTTTTTTTTTGTTTTGGATTGATTTAGTTTTCCTTTTGAAAATGCAAATCAGACACGCAAGCAACATGTTTCACATCACGTGAGGCACTAATAGATCCCATCTACAGTGCAAGCATGCATTCGACCTTTGGACACTAGTTTCCTTTCTCATTCTCACTTCCTCCCAACCAGGCCCAGCAGGTGGCGTAAAAGCGAAGCGTAGCCTGACTGGGGGGATTGAACTCCCTTCTCCAACCTGCGTAACAAACAACTTGCAGTGAACACCGCCCTTGGTGGAACAAGTATATTCTTTGCCTGGAAAATGTGGTACTTTTTAGTTATTCTTGCTTGAATGGATGTGACCCCCTTCATTGCAGCGCATTTCTCTTCTCCTGTTTCCCTCCCTTGGATACTGTCAAGTCCGGTGATGGAGATAAAAAAAAGTTCCGATAGCAAGGTGCTAAACGTTTCCGAGTTATGGCAGTAAATAATAACATTTGTCCCATGTTTGACAGATAGGTGCCATGTTCCATTAGAACACTGGCTGATTTTTTGCTACTGTACTCGGCCACTCCTGGACTAGCGCGGAAAGCTATAACGCGGGTATGAGTTATGTCCCCCAACAGCCGCATTATATCGAGCTTTTACTGTAATGTATTTCAAAATGATTATTAGAAGATTTGAAATGTACTTGGCCTAGAAAACCACCATTTCAAATCTGTTCTGTAGTGTAAAAATAACTCCTTTATTATGTGGAAAATCCAACTTCGCCAAAAAATTTACATAACGAATGTTTTATTTTTAGAATTGGTACAAACGTCATATTTATCGCGCAGTTCAGGTTATAATAATTTTAATGTTATTTCTGTACAAGCAAAATTTTCCACTGGGCTATATACACAAAATTTAATTCAAAATCATACAGTCTTGTAAGAAGAGCTGCAAAATATTGCAGTCCTGTGAGAGGTTTTATAAACTCAACCCACCCTTTCTCCCTTAACACAACACTACCTACCTGCAATAAAATGAACAGACCCCAGCAGTATAACTTGGCCATAACAAAAATCAAATAAGTTGGAATGGTAACATACACACATTGTTTCTTCATAGACAAGAGAGTTGTGGTGGAAGGATACACTGTGGACGTGCTACTTTTCTAGAACTGTCAAATTAGTGAACTTATTTGAAATGGAGTACACCAAATAGGTGCAGAACAGCAGGGTTACCTCTGGGCAGATCCCGAAACATAACATGCTTGACATCTCAGCAAACACAAACAGGGGCGGCAGAAGGTTTTCCGCAAGGGGAGGACAACTTTATTAGTTGCCTTGGATCATAACTTTGTTTTTGCTATGTGCATCATGGCGCAGATGACAAACCAGTATTACTCTCTTGCCCAGTGAAGGTTTTAATCAATTAAATAAAACTACTAAATAAAACAAATAATTTAGTTTCCTTTGCATCTATCGATTCTATTCATGTTAATGTCATTTGAAAATAACAGTTTTACAAACAAATATTTAAGCATATGTTAGAGAATTGTGGTTAAAAAAGGAATTATATTTCTGAGATAAGAAAACAGCATAAGGTAAATTGATATTTAAGACATTATGATTGTTCAAAAAACTTGTGTTTATATTTTGTTGCAACTGATACCTAAAAATACATGAATTATAAACATTAATTTTAAAAAAGGTTTTACAATTTGTGTTGGAAATTTCATTTTTAAAAAAGCATACTCTTTCTGCACGTTACTGGTTTAAATGGTGACTATCTACCACCTGTACTTCATAGCGTGCTCTTAATTCTGTAAATCCGTTAAGTGAAAGCAGAAAGTGTGCCATCTGTACTTCATAAAATGCTGCTAATTCTGTAATACATGTAAAGTGAAAGAAGAAAGTATGAGTTTTCCCAGTCATGTGTTTAGAAATAAACCTTTAATGACAATAAAATAAAAAGGTGCAACAATTTTGGGTAACAACTACACTGCAAAAATAGTTTCTGTGTCACCTTTAATCTTAACAATATTATAAGTGCGAAAGTTTGTATGTTTGTTACTCAATCACATTGTAATGACTTGACGAATTTGGATGAAATTTCGTACAGGGGTAGATATGATTATATTCTGGATGAACACATAGGGTACTTATCATCCCGGAAAAACAAACAGTTTCTTAGGGAATATATAAAATATGCCACCAACCATTTCAGTCGGCACTGGTTGGAGGTCTGTCTTTTATATTCTTTAAAGGAGCTGTATTAAAGTAATAATGTATTGGAGTAATAAAGAACAATTAAGATAGAGCACTTGGTCATTATAGTTAAGGTTTCATTTCTGCATGTGGGTGAAGCTGCGGATAACAGCTAGTCTTTTAATATATGCAATACTGTCAAGAAATTAAACATGTGAATACTAAATAAATTTTTATGCACAAATTTAATGTTTTTATTAGAGACTGCAACAGCATGAAAAGTAATGAGTTACTATTAGCAAAATTACATAACTTGACTTTGGAAGCAAGAAGAAGGAGAAGAAAACCCTCTCTAATACTGCTTTATATAAATAACAATGAGGCTACATTTTGCAGTGAAGTTGATTTAAGTGACTATCACATCAAATGCAAGAATACAGAACTGTGTCTCACTAATCTACATTTCTTACAAATTAATATTGTGCCACCAGTAACAATGCAACGAGATATGCTTTCCATCAGCAAAAAGAATACAAGAAAAATTACACAGGTCCATTCTTTTCTTTTTTGGTTGTTTTGTTTTTATTCTGAGCCTGTTAAATTTGTAATTGACAAAGCAAAAAGAATAATCTGTAACTATGTATAATTGTACTAAACTATACGTAATAATTTCTGTTGTACTGCATAAAATGCCATAGCGAGTCATATGGAAATACTGTTTCACTTTCAATTAGGGTTAACTTTCACCTTGATTACGATGAAAACAAAATTAAATTTGCACAATTGCAATTTTAGTGGTAAAGAAAATATGGCTAGCGAGGTCTGCTAAGTACATCAAAAGCAATATCAATTGAAAAATTAATGCCTATTAAAAATACACGCTTAAATTTTTTTTTGCATAATAGTGCCTGACTTTTCAGCTATTTAAAAAATATATATAAATAAATTTGGTAATGAAAACCACACATTTGTGCTGAACACCTGACCTGTTAGAGCAGCCCTAATATATACATATAAATCTGTGTCTCTCTCTCTCATTTTAAATCACTGTGCTTTGAAACACTTGTGATAAAGAGTTCACGCCATTGTCTGTACAAGTTGTCACGAAAGTGTGAATCAACCATTATCTCTTATAACAGCAGAATAAACATTTAGTGACTCAACAAAGCTTACATTCAAATGTTCAACCAAAGATATTTCAAACATCTACCTGTACGATGTTTTTGGTGTTGATTAACAAAAGACTGACAGAGCTGAATTGTATATAAGTCTAAAAGTGTACTTTTCTCACTGCATTTTATTCATGATTACTGTTGGCATTACTGCATTAGAATAATAATAAATATACCCAGCACATTAAGACAATACAAAATGAGCAGCATAATTTCATAAAGCTATTGCTAAAGCCAATTTGTTAGTTTTTAGTTACACAGATATGCAGATAATCCAAGGTTCTGGGAATCCAAGCACACCGAACTACCCAGGCAACTGTTTAGCTTCCCAGTTGACGGTCTCACAAGACCCAATCTCTTCCTCTTCAAACAATGGTAAAATTCAGTAATGCGTTTCTCATTCATTTCAATATTTTGATTCCCATGGTTTGAGAGAAAATGAACTATACTTTGTTATTGAATGTACATGTGAAATTTAGGGTGGGGAGAAATGCCTATATTGTCCCTCCCCATTATTACAGGGATGGGACAATGTCCCCCTTTCTCACCCCCCCCCCCCCCTTCCCACCTGCCTCTGTTCACATATGTACTTCAAACAGGAAAAAGAAAACATTTATGTACATTTTGGTAGCTATGTAATAGATAAGTTTTGGATGTGTGAATTTACTATAAATGTTCTGCCAACCTGGAAACAACTGAATTATTGTACTAACGAGAGCTGAGTATTAAGAAATCTCAGTCAAAAAACATAAAAAAGTAGGCAGATCTCTTAACCATGTATACACAGACCTTTAAGAAAATACAATTTCGCCTTACAATACAAACTGCATTATTTGAATGTGAGTGGTTTCAAAAAATTTACACTTCTAGTCCAAATCTTCTGCCAAAATAAATTTTCGGAAGGAACACTTCTGAGGTTTTAGCACGCCAGTTTCTCTTACTCTCTTGCCCCAGAATGTAACATTTTCTACTTTAGAATTTTATCTTGGAACATGCTTTAACATACAATGCAAACTGGAGAGTGCCTTCACACTTCGTATTTCAAACCAACATTACTTCAAAAAGCACTGAATTTGTGGTCTTGATCTCTTCGGTGTTCTAAAGTGGCTGCCTACAGCACTTTTGTGGAAAGAGTTCCTGCAACATTCATACATATGCACACAGAGTTAAACATTGCATTTACACAATCTGCATAAACCGAATGGGTAAACATACAGTAGAAAACATTTCTGAATCTTTTTACATGTAACATCTATACATAAGACATTTAATGTGTTTGCTCTCTGTGTGTGTACTGTGTATGTGTACATGGTGTACGGGTGTATAAATAATAATCTTGTTTCAGTAACACAACACATACATACCAAAGATAACCATCATTTGTGAAATTGTCTTTGAATACAACTATACATAATATCATCCCACACAGAACACTATCTTGTGAATGTGCACCAAATCGTATCCCGTAGCTACTTGTTGCAATTAAAAAAAATCTGTCTAGATGACAGGTAAAATCAACTCAACACATCATGAATATAAATTAAAACTCAAATTTAACGAGTTTTGGTAATTTGGCAGCTAGGTGCTGTAACTGCATAAACTGGAAGGTAAAGCCTACTATGCACTCCATTTAACCAAACCACTATTGCCACAGTGTTGGAGGCAAAGCCACACAAGCACAGCAGAATTTGCATGAGCATTTAAAGACACCATACTAACTACAAACACAATGGATATACTGGGGGTATGAATATTGCAGCAAGTATAAGCACTGAACTGTACAGTTAGTCCAAGACTGAACACGAGAAGAAGCGAAAATTGTAGTTTGGTGGAAGGCTCAACTGTACCAGTGAGTGCACTCAAAAGAAATGGTTGCTATTGGGTTCGTTGTTGACCAAAGAGGACATAAGGACTTTTAACACCTGGTTAAGTACACTACCAAAATTGATGGGTACACAGAAAAAAGTGATAGCTATTATGAATACTTCAACACCAACATATGACCAAGATGGAATATGCACTGAAGCAAACTACTATACTCCACCACTGCTAAAGGCTGTTCACAGTAAAATGAGCACTTATGAAAGCCCTGCTTAGTATCTACTTGTATGTACGTTGTGTATTCTTCCACCTTATGTAAAATTAACATTTCCATGGGCGTCGTCACTTTATTCATGCATTGGTCATGTGAAACTGCAATTATTAAGAAAGTAAATATGTTACAAATCTGCTCTTTTTACACTATGTGGCATTAGAAAGAAAGAAAAAAAATCAGTTGTCACAAATGGTTACCTAACACTTTTAATTTGACGTCAAGACATGGAACTACTTTCTCTCCATCGTAACCAACTTTACTAGGCACATATCACTCAGTGAAACCCAATTAAAATATATGCATGTAGGAGGAGTGACTGTCTCTTAAGGCTGATTTCAAAAATGCTCACTTTATTGTGAACTTTACCCTTATCAACCCAACATGGAAGAATATGAGAAGAGGAAATAAGATGAGTTTAACAAAAGTATACAACACCAAAACACACAAAACACCACACCCAGCAGATCTAGATGCAAAGAGCACATGCAATAAAGAGTGAAGTGGACTACACAAAAAACCCAGCACGTGCACATGCGCACACACATGCCTGTGCACACACACACACATGCACATATTTTTTTGTCAGATACCAACCTTTCCATGCAAAAATCCTTATGGTGCTGTCTTGACACTAGACAGGCACAGACTGTATGCTATACCCAGAATTACCTGAACCAGCAATGTGACCACATAACCAAGGCTTTCCTTACGAAGGATAGACCTAGACTCCTTATCTACCACGAGGACGACTAAACCAGAGGCCTAATCCTGGACAACTTAGTTGATGGACAATTTAGTGTTATATCGTCACATGTGAAGCTCATCACACTTTAACGACGTCAAGCTTCCTTTGACTGGATTTCTCCTATATTCACGGTATAAACAGTCAAGATGGTGGACATGCTAGTAATATACGCCAAACACTGTACATATTTGTTTAACTGATAATGTTGAGGTCGGCAAAAAGTATCAGTTAGGGATGGGAGAGTTTGATTTTTACAGTGTCCAGTCGAGCTGAGCCAAGCTGTATGAAACTCAAGTCCAGTTAAGTATTAAATTTTCGAGTTAAAATAGATTTTGCACTATAAATGTAAATGTGTACCTATGTACACTGGTATAATGCCTGCCCATTATGCAGTTTATTTGCTTTTTCTTCACACTTTTAAATCAAACCTTTGAAAAATCACTCCAATTACGATATTCTTCGTTATTTCCTAAATAGGTTGAATATCACAAACATTTAATATTTGTGTTGATCTTAAAAAAAAAAACCTTATTAATATTTAACTTTTACCTATATATTAATTTTAAGATATACAATTTCATTTATAATTAACTAGCGATCCTGCCCAGCTTCGCCCAGGTACAATTTAGTTTTTTCTGCCTAATGCAGTGCGCGGTGCCATGTGCTAGCCTCGTATACCTTTCTCCTTTGCACCTCTCTTGCCACCGCATCACCACACCCCGCGCAGCCACTCCCACCCACTTATAGGTCTGTGTGTACATGTCTTGATTATAGAAATTATTTTTTTACAAAACATTTTTTAACTTTTAAATCATTTGCGATAATTGTATGATGTAAAGGATATTTATTGTCTACATAAATCAGTTTTAATTTTGATATGG
Source organism: Dryococelus australis (assembly GCA_029891345.1). Taxonomy (NCBI): domain Eukaryota; kingdom Metazoa; phylum Arthropoda; class Insecta; order Phasmatodea; family Phasmatidae; genus Dryococelus; species Dryococelus australis. The sequence continues at coordinate 128,779,910 of CM056995.1, read as the reverse complement.
TTAGAAAAGACAGTGAATTTTACATTTCTTTTTATTGCATAACTTAAATTGTAAATACACATATTACTACTTATCTATCAAAAATAGATATATGCTACAGTTGACTTTTTTGTAGTTCACTAATTTTACACAATTCTTTCATACATGATTTTGTTGTATCTCTAGAGGATTAGACAGAGTATTCCATGAGTGTGTGCTGGTGGTAAACTTCTTCCATGACTTGATTCACTAATACCGTTAATGCTCAGCTCCTATAAGTGCTAGGGCAATTTCTAATTCACATAAACCTTCATCAATATATGCAGATCATAACAGTAAAAATCACATCCAAATCCGTTCAGTGGTTCTCGAGACTAGCGCAGTCATACAGACAGACGCCCGCCAGTGACTTCCTTTTATACTATATATTGATTTGATTAAAAACAGGGCGAAAAAAGGTGTGCTGGTAATGACTAGTAACAAATTGTTCTTATGCAAAATATTATTACACTGAATGCACACAAATGCAGTGTGCATTGTCCATTTGGTGTAGCCTAGTTTTCTACAGTTGGTTAAGCTTTGTTTCAATGAGGAGGAAGTATAAATTTAACAGGGCTTCAGAAAATTTGTAAGTAATCATGAATGGCCTATAACTTTCTCCTCTAATAGTCACAGTTTACAAGGAAAAAGTTTAGAACTATTTTCTGTCTCTAAGAATAATTTTGCTTTGTTAAGTGATTTACAACACTGCCTATTCCCTCCTGCCGACAAATGAATGACAATGGTAGGGGTAGGTGGAAAAGGAACGGTAATGTCAACCACTTGATGCTGATAGAAAACAAAAAATAATATAACAGTTACAGGAGGGGAATGGGACAGCGGCTTTCAGGCTGGTGTCAGCATGCTGCCAGGTGAGCGGACATGCAGCTCACCATGTTCAAATTTTTTGTTTCTTAATAGTTACAGATGCATGCCCTACCTCAGCGGGTAAGTGGTTAGGATGCTGACTACCCTTTTGAGATCTTAGGTAAGCCTACCGCAGTGTGATTGGCTAGCGTTATTGGCCTGAAGGGTCGTGGAGGGATGGATTCAGTGGGTGGCCATTTAATGGAAGGGAACCGTCTGAATCGAGGGGAGTCAAACACCAGAGTGAGATATATCTTCCTCATTACTACGGTTGCCAATAATCGGGATGCCAGTTGTCCCGGGGCATATGAGATGGCGATGCAGTTTAAGCGATCTGGACGCGGGGGGGGGGGGGGGGTACTCGAATGGGCTGAGTTGTTTGATGTGTGGGAATGTAATTCGCATGGGGTGATGCCACATGTGGTTTGGGGACTGTCTTTGGTGGGAGTTTCCGTATGCTAGTTTGATTACGCAGAAGTTAGGTAGATCCACCTCTGGCGGGTGTCAAAACCGTATGAGATTTCTGGATGCCAACTTTATTATACTAGAAACGGTAGGGGTCTTATCGGGGACGGCGTTAGCGGGGCTATTGGGGGTGACGGTTCTGACTGAGCAAGTTGATCTCCCTCTGGGTCATACTCTGGCCAGCAGGCGCCTAGATATTTATAAAAGGGGTTCCAATTATGTAGGGAAATAAAGGGGGAAATTGGCTGAGAAACTGCTTCGGTTGTCGGAGTCTGTGGTTCGACTTTACCTGCGTCCTCTTTAATGGGGTTGGCTACGAGAGCCCTTTCTAGAGCACAGCATTCCCTATGCCGATATCGACACTGTACTCCACCCTTTTTACTATGCATTGGTCCAGCCCCGTGATCTCCCCGCAAACGTGCAGTCCTGGGGACAGTTCACAGCGTAACCTGTTTTACTAGAGTTTATCCAGGAGGTAAACTAAAGCGCGACGACCTGCTGTCGCGGAGTCACAGAAGTTGACTGGGATAAAGGGTGAAGGTGCGGGAGTATGATTACCTCTGGCATGGCGCTGCCCTCACGGTCAGCAGATGCAGTGGTAGACGAGCATTACGCAAGCTGTGGGGTGGTGCAGCCTTTACAGTCTGTGGAGGAGAGTGAAGTCGTCTTGCAGGCTTCTGGGTGCTGCAGCCGTTTCTCCGGCTGAGGAGAGGAGAGAGTCTTCTGTAGACCAGGGAGAGCTCGCAAAACCTACTCGGCCTGCAAGTCCCAGTGGGAAGGCAAGCAGCCAACCAGTTTCGTTGGCTACTGCACGACATCACCAGACAGCTAGCGCGCCTGGCAAAGCCCTCGTTGCCCTGTCCGTTTACCTTTGTGAGTTCGGCTTTCTCTTGCCAGTGTGGCTACACTAATCATTCAAATCAAACCAGATTTTAAGGTTTTGTCGTATACTGTACGAGAATTAATATAATATTCGCCAATCTACATTTATGTGATGCACGTCATACAAAAAAATTAAAAATAATCAAAATTTATTCTGCTTGATTAACGATTCTGCAGCACACATTTCAAATGGTCTGAAGTACTACATGCAGGTGACCTAGCATTTTTAGTAGCAACAAATTATGGAACACACATTTTATATAATTCTCCATAAAGTAACAAACTATTACTACTGCAGACACATTTACCTACACTCTGAGGGAATATCCGAGGTCCATATTCTGATTTTTAACAGAGAACATTGCAGAAGAATGCTCCTCTAAAATGTAATTTCTTAGTGCACACTTAATTTCAATTGACGACGTATGTCTATTTTGGTCACCGCAATCAGGTGTCATTATGGGTCAATGGGTCATGTGTCAATGGGTCAGTTTGTGAGGGGGTCGGTCTGACAACAGCAGTCCGTTGTCTACTTTAAGTGTAACCATGATTTCTAGGTGAGAGAAGAAAACTTGTCTGGAAGAAACTGTTTAAGATATAACTGCATGGTAATGTGATCAAGGAACTAGCATCTAAAGCCTGCCTGTGTGTGTGTGATGTTTCCATGCCTGCATGTGATTGGTCAGCTGCAATCATAAGGTAACTTGGTGACTGGCTGGTCGGTGTCTGTACAATGTATGAATGGTGCAGTACAACTGGTTCAAAGTCAATATGATGCCATAGGGCTTGCACACTTGTATATTGTAAACAGTAGGGAGGTAAACTGAGAGGTTTAGTGTGACAGCAGCTGCACCGAAGGTGGATCACCTCGACTAGCTTCTGCCTCTTCACATAGATTTTCTAGAGTTTTTTGTTTTTTAGGTAATTCAAGGTCATGGGGTTAAGGTCAAGGTAGTCTGTATCTAATATAGTGGTTGGTAGTCTGTAATGTATTATGCTTGCTGACTTTTATGTTTTTTCTTGAGTTTTTGTTTTCAAGGTCATTCAATGTCATGGGGTTAAGGTTGAGGTAGTCTGCATCTAATATGGTGGTGGTAGTCTTTAATGTATTATGCTTGCTGACGTTTATGTATTTATTCTAGAGTTTTTGTTTTGAAGTTGATTCAAGGTCATGGGGTCAAGGTCGAGGTAGTCTGCATCTAATATGGCAGCAGTAGTCTTTAATATATTTTGCTTGTTGATTTTTAGGCATTTTTCTCGAGTTTTTGTTTTCAAGGTCATTGGTTTCCAATATGGCCGATGGGTGATGCCTACCAAGATGGTGGCCTCCAATAATGCATAAACAAATAAATGAAAAAAAAAGAAACCAAATGTTGTAGCCTCCAGTAACGTCTAAACAAAGATGGCGGTCTCCAGTAACATATAAACAAATGACGGATGGAAAAATCAAGATGGTGGAATTAGTATACGTGAGTGCGAGGGAGTCAGTCGTCTGCTGGGGATGGAACGAATGTGACTAATGGCAGTGCTGAGAAATGTAAGTTTTTAAATTAAATTTTTATAATATCTTTAGGGGAAATTTCAAGGGGAAAAAAGGGAAAAATTTCCGCCTAAGGTTTAAGACTTTTTTTTATGAAGAAATTAAAATTTATTTTACGATTTTTAAAATATTTTTACACGATTTTTAAATGAAACTTTTTAGTAATAAATTTTTTATACATGTTTAAATTTTTTGCGAATTTTTTGATTTTTTTCATTTTCAAGGTCATAGGTCCTGATCCTGGTCGCCTGGCTCGGAATCACCAATATCAGTCACCCGAGTCGCTGATCCTTGTCAGAATTTTTGGAAAAAATGAGTCATTTCTGTGGATCCTTTTAGTAATTCTTAAAATAATTTTTAATAATACATTTTTTCAGATTTCTTTTTAAATTTTTTCTAGTGTTTTTTGAGGTCAAAGGTCCTCGGGGTTAAGGTCAAGGTCACACAGGTAGAGGGGGGAAGGTCAATGATATCCAAAAATGGCGGATCCCCCGGTTTCTCCAACTCCCCTATTTCCTACTACTTCCATGCTTTGTTATTTTGTACAAGCCTATAAGATATTTCTGAAATACCTTGTACTTTTAACAAGCTTCAAGTTTGGCACTGCGTCTTCTTTCTATTTGCATGTTTTCACTAGAGAATAATCCAATCCTTTCTCACTTATACTATTGTAAAAGCAGTCTTCTCAAAATTTGTGTTGCAAGAGAGATAAAATGTGTGATCAAGTGCTCAGTTAGGGCCTATATAAAAATAGGCAATAATCATGAAGGCATAGTATGTATATTTTATGTATTCTCTTACTGTTTTCTCATGGACTATCACTCTTCCGCAGAAATATACCCATTTCCATATTTTTATTATGTTTACTGAATTTCCATATTTTTATTATGTTTACTGATATTACACAAAATGTGACACAGTTCCACAAGTAGAATAACTCAAAGATGCGCATCTACACTGTTACTCAAAAACATGCAATAATATTACAGTAAAATTAATCGGTACTATTTATATACTAAACCACTGAAGTTTGAAAAAACGTACCCCATGTGCTGTCAGACACATGTTACATCAAGGGTGAGGAGAGACAGAGAGAAAGAAAGAAAGAAAGAGTGAACATGTGCAGCCTAGATCTCTATCTGCCTACTACCTTGACTGCCAAGTGACATCAGAGACCCGGCGGAGAGTAGGGAAAGATGCACACGCCTTTACCTTCTCTTTCTTAGTACCATGTGCGAGCCCGGCATCTCTGCTGGAGCGTGGTTCCGGACTTCCTTATATACGAAAAATCTTCTGATCAGCGATCTTGCAGGAGTGCAGGGGGTAGCATAGCCTTCCAACACAGGGGTAGGTTATCACTGGTTGCGGGAGAGCAACTAATTTCTTATCTCCCCACTTGGAGGCGACGATAGATGGGGCCAAGTCGCTCGTAGAGCGCATATCTGTGCGCGCGCGCATGTGTGTGTGTGTGTATATATATATATATATATATAGACACGCACACATCCATTTTAAAATGGTAATTATGAGGAATATAATGGCAAATGTACCGTATATATGCACATTTCTGCTGAAGATGTGACATGCCATGAGTAGAGACCTGCAAAATTTGCGTTATTTGGCATCAGACTACACTTCACAGTGCTGTATACACTTGAGCCGGTGTTGGTTCTCCATTGCTTGCTGCTTGCTGCATATATGAGAGGTCACTCCTTTTTTTTAACTGGACTGCATGTGATTGGACTACACATTGTGAAGCGTTCATTTACTGGCGCAGAATTACCAGGGCATGTCATATAAAGTATGGTCCAATGACAAACTTATCGAAATGTACACGCATTTGAAGTTGAGCATGTCATCAAATAATAACATGAATTTTGCAGGTATCTAGCTATGAGATAAAGCGGGTTTACATGTTTAAATACGCTGTATGTTTGTATGTATGTGTGTCATGCTGAGACGGTGTACGTGTCCACCTTGATGTTTTGACACTTTACCCATAACAGGAGTCTGTAAAAAAATATTGATACCATGAAAATATCAATGGAAAAATATTGATACCTGAGCTATCTATATCGAATGAGTAACCATTAATAATTTAAATAAAGAAAATTTTCTATAGGTTGAAATGAATATCTACCATAAACACATGATTTATTTATGTTAAGAGAACATAACTTGTGGTTGTTCATAATGCAAATGAATTTTCCTGTGTTACCATTTTGATGTTTGGTTGCAGGATGATTATGACCACAATGTTTCATTTGTAATATTTAATACCAAGATTCCAAAATAATTGATGGACAATACACTAGACATCACGTTACTATTCTATCTTAATGATTCCACTGTAGTACAAATTCCTACTAAATTATTTCCAAGAGACTGTAATTCTATTTTATACTTCCAAAAATATTTTACAGTTTAGTATTTTAAACTATATCAGTTCATTTCCAAACTAAATTGTTTAAATATTAGATTTAAATAAAATTTATGTTTATGCTATGGTATTTGACTATAAATACATATATTAAATTATGATATACAATTACATTAAAACACATTGAATAACCATGAAATTAGTGGGATGAAATATGTGAACCAACAGACTTCTAGGAAATATCGGCGAAGTCTGCTCCTCATGCAAGCAGAAATTTTGACGTGAACTAGAGATGGAACGCCGCGCTACTGCGCTAACTCAGTTCATCGCGCATGGTGTGCCAACTCACTTCCTTGAAAATGGATAACTCACGACTCAGTAGTATAGAGTTCTAATGAGGTTGACAGCTGAAAAAAATATTGATATTAGTTATAATGGTTATTGTTAAAGTATCGTTGTATGATATAATGTATCAAGAAAAAGTTGCTGTGACTTGCTAAAATGTAAAATAAATGTTCTTAACATCATTTATTACTTAGATGCACTTGTAGTTGTTTTGTTTCCAAAAAACCATGGATACACGTTATCACGTCTGTATTGTATTGCACTGCATTAAATACAACATGACAAAAGAAATACCAAGTTTTACCACAACAACGAAAATAATTCAAAGTAAAGATATATCATTCTTAATAATGTTATAAACGTGTTTATTGATAAACAGTTTTTATACACAATTAGGCATCATTAGATTTAAATGCTTTTACAGAAAATATAACAATGACACAGTCGTATGCTCACTATCCAACATTTAGCTACACTAAATTCATGAGGCTTTTATTGTGCAACCCAAGCGCAGTGCAGACTGCCCATGCCACACCATAGAGTAAGTTGTGTTGCACTGTATGGCTGTGCTTCTGCTGTGCTGCGCAGGTACACTCCGCACCAGCTCCACAACATGCTAGTTGTAGGACTCAGTCGCTGCGCCATGGCACAATTAAGTTGACACACTATGCCAACTCAGTAAGGTGCGACTGTTAAGTGCACCAACACCACAAATTTCAGTGAGTTACCTATGACTAGCTTGTGTTGAATTTCTTCAATGAATTTAATGTCAATTTTTTTAACATTAAGTGGAATCATAAAACTTTTACTCAGCTGCCTATCTTTTTTATTTTAACCACTTAATGATGAAAGTCTCATTACTTTTTAGAAATCCCATAACAAAATAAACAAAACAGTGTCTAGGGACATCAACAATTCATACATAGATGTATGCCTTAATGCGTGCTCGGTTAAACAGAATTGGTCGAGGATTTTGTCGCTAGACCAATAGCGGGGTTTTTAAGTTAGGATTGATGGGGTATGGCAAGGGGTGTTGGCTATTGACTTACACCGTCGTCCTGGTTGATGCTGGTGATTCTGCCCAGATCTCACTCAGTGGCGGCTGACTCGCCCCACTCTGAAGCAGCGATTGCAGGTGGATGATTTTCTGTTCCAGAAGAGTGGATTGGACCAGCCGTGCCTAACCTTGGTCTGATATCTCAACCCTCTCAGCACAGTACTCTTGGCTGGTTGGGAAAGACAGGGAAAAATATACCAGTATAACCGGAGCAGCCGCGACTGTTTGGTGTCTGAGTGTGGCAGCACGGTCCCGTTCCTGTAGCCCTTCCTTGGATGAAGGTGTTACTAGTGATAGGAACTCCGCTGTTCCTCCCCTCCAGCACTGAATTAGTGCTCGGGTTGGTGGAAAGAAACAGGTGGCCATCTAATGTGTGTGTTGCTAGATTCACGGACTCCTGAAGGGGATCCATAGTCAGACTAATTCTGTTATGTATTAATCTCCTGGTTCCTGTCGGCAGTGCACATTATATCTTGTATCGAGCCGGTAAACAAAAAAGTACTCTAAAGAAGAAAGCTTAAAGATAGAGAACAACAGATGTTTATTGAGACCACAATAATCATGCAACCTATGCTACCCCCTACTGAACAGTGGAGTGCTGAAGGTAACTGCGTTATTCAGGTATAGGCGACCTGGTTCTGAGTAACAAGGGAAAGGAAATAGTTCTAAATGAATACAAAGTAAATTATTGTTAAACTGTACTAAGTAAATAGGTGTCTAGAAGGGACAAAGTGAATTTAATAAGTATAAGCGTGTTGGCTGGATGACTGGTCGTCGTTGATGGAAGTTGTCTCAGGAGGCATACGTAAGACTTCCTAGATCTCCGGAGATCCCAGCACTAGGTAGTGCTCAGGATGTTGCGAGAGAAGAAACAAGAATGACTCTGAAAAAATGGCAGCCGGGGCCCCGCTGCCCACAGACTTGAGCGCTCATATATAGCGCTCAAGTCTAGGCTGCCGCAGCGGGGTGCGGGAAAGGCGTGACGTCCTTCTGCCCTGGCGTGGGAGTTGAAAATTTCTGGTCAGCAGTAGTTCGTTCATCTTCGGCAGTGCTCGGCCTTGCCCGAGGTCCAGGCAGCTTGTAGGCTCTCAGCACGTGGTAGGGGGAGGGGGCATGCCTGTCGGGTTGCGTAACCTTCAGGTGATGAGAATTCACTTATAATTTCCTGTTGCCTGGTAGAGTAGGCAACTGAGATTCATCTGGAAATTTCTCTCTACGTGTCTCTCATGTCTGTAGTAGTGGAAGTAGGAACACTTCGTGATGAGTCGTAATCGTAGTTGATTAGTAGTAGGAGCGGCACACGTCAGCCTATTATCTGAAGACTGTAAACAATACATTCAGCACTTCCCCTTATTTTACCTAAAAATTTTGAAATATATTAATTAACAATAATTGATTTTAGATTATGTGCAACAATTCAATGATTTCATTATTATGTCAGCAATCTGACTTTCAGAGGGACAATAATTAACAGAAAATATATAGTTTATTTATTTCTCATGTATAAAATGATAATGAATGTCTATGTTTCGGATGTCTATTGACTACACAATCTTGATTAATTTAATTGTACTTTGATTATCACTGTTTATACTTACTTCACCTATTAACCTGTTAGTTCTTCAAAAAGTGTTTTTAAGTAGAGCAAGTCTTGGCAGCAGTCTGCTACAGCAATGTAGTATTCTGCTTTGATCATGGACATTGCTACAGTGCATCGACTGCAGTACACGATTATAAATTCTGTAGTACTTTCTTCCTTCTACAACATTTGCAAAGTACGCATCACTGTAGGCTACTATCTTGTCATTTTCACGAGAAAATTGGATTCCGTCTTCAGTAGTATTTAGTAAATATTTTTTAAGATGAAACTTAAATTAGCAACAACTTGACTAGATCGGTTTCGAGTGTATCTGCTTTCAACGATACCAAGAATGCTATGTTAGGATGACTTCTATTAGATGGAAATAGTAAACTGCCTATTTCTACTTGATAAAGAAAATAAATTTTTTCATTTTAAGAATGAGGGATATTGTTAACTCCTGTTACAAATTGAGTCGTGTCACCTTTGGCATCTCTCACGCCTTGATAAAGCTTTGTTCCATTGTTGAATAATTTTTATTTTGATTCCTAGAAAGGTTTATGGATCATACTAATTCCAAATACAGGCAGGTAGATGTAAAAAGCAGACCCTGGACCACCTAACACAAAATCTGAAACTCAACAAAAAATTGAGCAAATTAAAGCCAAAATAAAGTAATTTTTTAGTTTTCAAGCAACATTTTCATGATTCTAGAAATGACAATTTTCGATTTAAAAATTCAAGCAAATTTTTCAATTTTTCAAAAATGGTCCTGCAGGATTTGTGCAAATTAAAAAAACATGCAAATTTAAGCTAAACATCAAGTAAATTTAAGCTAAAAACAAACAAATTTAAAACAAAATCATATGAAATAAGATCATTTATAGATTCAAATCAATAGAATTTATAGATTTTAAGAGACTTCCATATAAGCATAGTTTTTCCATTTTTCATTTCTTTTGAACCTTTATATGCTACAAAAACTTCTTTCTCATTTATTAATTTTAAAGCATTTTTATAAAAAATATTTAAATAGTGATCTGGTAACATAATCTTATATTTACCATCTAATAAAATTAATTTTTTTACTGAATTTAGATTCATAAATTTGAAAATCTGTAGCAGCATACTATTTATTTTTTTCTAGATCTTGTAGTTTAGCCAATTCAAATGAATTGTTTAACTTGCTGAGAAGTGATTCAATTTTGTTTTGTGTAATTTAAAAAGAAAACTTAATAAGGAAAAGAATAAAATAAATTGTTATAAATATATTTAAAATTAAAAAAAAATTCTCTTTTTAATATTTATTTTGTTATATATGAAAAATATAATTGATGCCCTCTTACCAAATGGAAAAGAATACCATATGTAAGCAATGTAAAAAGTGTGGCGAAATATTAAGCATAGAAAGTTTTTCACCACATAAACACACAAAAGATAAGCATATTAACACATGTAAAAAAATGTTAGAGAGAATATGATAACCGTTATGCTCTACAAAAAAGAAAAGTACTATGTGAATGTGGAAAATATCTTTATAATACTCAACTCGAAAAGCATAAAAACAGTAAATCGCACAATACAGTAGTAGGTATTCTAAATTAAATTCAACATGGTAATTACCCAACAAAGACATGTACAGTATGTAATGAGAATAAATATATAAAATTATTTTCTTATAATAAAACTTGCCGGGACAAACATACAACTATATGTAAAAAATGTTTTAGTGAATGCCTAAAAAATTATCATCTAAGCAAGAAGTTGCCTAGTTTAGTTTAAGTTTTAGTGAATATCTTAAGAATTATCATCTTAACAGGAAATTACCTAGTTAAAAATGATATCGTTACTATCAATAATTCAATCGCTTGTTCTATTTTATTTTATTATTTTTATTATTCTCATATCTACAATTTTTCATTTTATAATTACAATTTTTTTCTTTATAAATACAAGAAAAAATATAATCGAGCAATATAGCAGTTGTGTTGTGTGAAAAGAGAGTGCAGGATTTGAGAATTATAGCTACACGATATAAAATTAAATATTGGTACAATCTAAGGAAATCTGATTTAATTTCAACTCATATATCATTTATTACAAATTAAAAAAGAAAAAAAAAAAAAACTTTGCAAAATTACCATATTCATATGCCAATGTTAGAGAAATATATTCAAAAGATATAAATGAATTAAAAGAAATATTTCCATTCTCTAATAATATATTTGTAAAGCCTAGAAATAAAAATAAGCAAATAAAAGAATGGATAACAAATAATTTTACAAATTTACCTTTATCACATGTCAGTATCAATTAATTATATAAGCAAGATAGAAAAGAATTAAAATAAATATTCCCCCAATTCTACTAATGTATTCGTAAGCAAAATAAATAGAGGAAACAATAAAAATTTCAGAGTTAATAATCTTTTAAAGGTAGAATATCAACGTATAACACTGAGAATTCCTTTAATTTAGTACAGCCTAATCAATTTTTAAGTTCAGTAAAAAATAAGGTTTTTGAGGTAATACATGATCATCTTAGGACATTTAGAGGGTTGAAAACAGCCATTAAATTATATACCAATTGTCACAAGCAGGAAAATAATCAAGTAGAATTATTTACATTTCAGTCATTTAATCATAGAATATTAAACGAAGGAGAAATGATTTATAAAATTATAAAACAGGAATTACTTACTTATCTGAATTTTAAAGAACAGGTTCAGGATGGACTTCAGATAGAGTAATTGGAATACAATTAGCTATAAATAAGTATAATCCATTAAATGGAGCATCATATATTGAACTACCAGAAGCAATTAAGAATAAAAAAGCATGCATTAATGTGAAAAATGAGGACCAAAAATGATTTTTCTCTGGGCAATAAAGTCTGCATTGTTTCCAGCAGACAATCATTTATATAGAGTAACTAAATATAAGAACGTGGGGCTTAATATTAATAAAGTAATAGATAATTACGAATATTCTATTAAAACTGATGATATACCTACAATAGAAATGCAAATTGATACATCTATAAAGGTACAGTATACTCTATTAAAGGTAAGAAATCTATAGCACATCCATTAAAACTTACAAAACCCAAAAAGGATAAACATATAAATTTACTTCATTTCAATAATGATACAAACTCATATTACTGTTGGATAAAAGATTTATCTACGTTGCTTTCTGCACAAAAAAATTATTAACAACATAAAACTTATATATGTAATATGTGTCTTAAATTCTATTATTCTCAAGAAAAATTAAATAAACATACAGAAGACTGTTCTAAAAATTAATTGGCAAGAATCATTATACCCCAGCGTAACTGAGATGTATCATGCTTTAAAAAATGGGGGCATACAATGAAAGTTCCTTTTGCAATATATGCAGAATTTGAATAAATATTAAAGAAAATATGAACCACTAAACCTAACCAAAGAAAAACAAAAAAATTTAAATTAATCCAAAAATATCCAGTTTCAACAGAGGAAGATACTGATACTGGTTTTTATAGAGAAGTGCTTAAAGAGAGATATAATCTTACTAATGATCAAATAAATAACATTGATTTACACTTAAATGATGAATCATACACAACGAAACACCAGTTGCACGGAGCTTCTGGTTTTTGTTATTATATTCTGTGTAAATATAGTAATTATAAAGAGCCAGTAGTATATCGTGGGCCAGATGCACATAGTGCGTTTATACAACATATGAAAAGAGAAATAGAAGAAATTTGGGAAATATATTCACAAATTGAGCCAATACATCCACTAACAAAAGAAGAAAATGTGACTTATAATAAATCTAAAAATTGTACTTAATTGTGGGTGGGAATATAGAGGAAATACAAAAAAAGTACACTACCATGATCATTTAACAGGAATATACATTGCCCCAGTATGGAATACATGCAACCTATCTTTACAATTACCCAATTTTGTTCAAATTTAGCTGGATATGATGCTCATCTATTTATTAAAGAGCTAGGATATGATGATAAAGATATAGATTTAATTGCAAATAATGAAGAAAAGTTTATTACTTTTGATGGGAAGAAAGAAAAAAAAAAAATTAAAAATTAAAAATGAAATTTATAGATACCTTTAAATTTATGGCTAGTAGTTTAGATAAATTATTGTAATCTAACAAAAAATTTAATGAAACATACACACAATCATATTCCAAAACATCAAGTAGATTTAGTTATCCGAAAGGGTGTTTATCCATATGATTATATGGACAGTTAAGTTAAATTTAAAGAAACTGAACTTCCTTTACAGAGTGAATTTTACAATAAATTAAACAAATCTGATATAACGGACAATGATTATACACATGCAAAACGTGTACGGGATCAATTTAATATTACCAATCTTGGTGCATATCATGATTTATATTTAAAAAGTGATGTGTTATTATTAGCAGATGTATTTGAAAACTTAAAAAATATATGTATAAATGCATATGATTTAGATCCAACATGGTATTTTACAGCGGCAGGTTTATCATAAAGTGCAATGTTAAAAATAACTTAACCACCTTTATAAGCTTTAAAATATTATGATATGATTTTAATGAGAGAAAAAGGAATTAAAGTTGAAATATCACAATGCTGCAAACAATATGTAAAATCAAATAATAAATATTTAGAAGATTTTAATCCAAATAAAAAATCTAATTATTTAATATATCTCGATGCAAATAATTTATACGGTTGGGCAATGTCTCAATATTTACCATATGGCGGTTTTGAATGGCTTAATTATCCAGAATATAAAGAGGATATATTTTGGCAGAAAAATATATTAAATTTTAATGATGATTCACAACACGGATACATATTAATAGTAGACTTGTTCTGATACCGATACTAAGTATCAGTATTGGCCCATACTTCGCTTTTTCCCGAGGTATTTATAGCAGGTATGGTATCGGGTCAATATTTTAGTATCGGCCATAGACAATGAAGTCAGGTTATTACTTCCTTTAAGAACAAAAATTACAGTATTTCAGTTTGTATACGCCGCACATTAAAACAAAAAGAAAAATACCAACAAATACCGTATTTGCTGTATTTTCTCGTGCATAGCGCACCCTTTTTTCCCCAAAATAAAAGAAAAGAATTCTGGGGTGCGAGGTATACACCGAAAAAAAGAGAAAGGAGGAGTTATCCATAAATTGTCTGGGGATGTAGAGGGAAGTGGCGGAAATGTCTGTTGTCTCATCTCTCACTCTTACATCACTCATCTCTCTTTCTCACTCAGCAACCCTTCAGTTATGTGTAGGTCGAACCCCCCCCCCCCCCTTTTCCCCATTAATTAATGGCATCCTGTCAGCCACAAAACCAGAGTTGCCACATGTTTAAAGCCCTCCATTCCCTTGTAATAACACCCAAATGTTGCCAGTCGATAATTCCTCCATCCTTCTTTGTTTCCATGAGAGAGGCTAGCAAGCCATGTTCGTGGGGGAAGAAGAGACTTTTTTTTTGATAAGGGTAGTGTGAAATTCTAGCAGGGCAAAACAAGAGAGTCGGTCACTGCTAAAAGGAGAAAGGAGAAAAACGAATCTGGAAATGTTGAGCAGTGGGAGCAAGAGGTTTCCGGATTTTTTTTAATTTCAGTTTTTTGCACTTAAATTATTTAATTAAAATATTTTCCAAACATATCACAATCACCAAACATTAATATAAAAAAGAATTATTTTTCCATACTTACTAACAGGGCATCACAAAATTTTTGGTGCAATCTTATTTAAAAAAATGTTTTCTCTGGAACTAGTTGCAAAATTCATGGTGTGCTCTATACACGAGTAAATATGGTATGCGTCGCTCAAAATGGTTGCACCTAACATCACTTGTATTTCAAAGCAAATGATTTCCCCTGAAAATGTTATGCAAAACATTTTAACGAGAAATTATTATTTGTAAAGATGTTTTCTCTTGTGATTAAAGGTTGCTTTATCTGGTAAAGTTGGTGTTTCATTGCATCTGGAGTAAAATTAACATGACTTTAAAACTTAATATTTATTTAACTCAAAGGGCAGCATCTTTGCGAATAAAATTATATGCCCAAAAGCATATACTCTATCACTTGTCAGCAAAAAAAAATATTTTGCACATCGAATGACTTGTATTATTATAAGTATTCATTTCAATAACTTATTGCGGAGAAATCGGAGGATTTATATTAATTTATTTCAATAGACATACGTCTTTGAATAAACTGATAATATCTAGGTGCTTATTCAAAACCGTTTGCAGTCTAATAATGGGTAGGTAAGCACCGAACTGAGTGCAGTGTAACTCATGACGGAAAATCACAGGACGTGGTTTTGAATGATTAATTATTAGACAGTGAAGAAATCAATTGTAAACTCCTCATTTGTGTCTCAAAATGACAAGTTTTCTTTGCAGTAAAATATGATTAATTACTTTAAAAGACAGACATTTGCCACGCGTGAAAGGTGTCGCCAACAGGTAGCGACGTGGATAGGTTGCACTCCACCCCAACCCCCTCGTAAACTAACAGACATTGATAACTTCTTAGTGTGTTCTTAGCTGATAGTGCACGTGGGACATTAAAAAAAATGAATTGCATTTGGTGTCATATTATTTGCATTTTCAAAGAGTTTGAAAGTTTTAGGTCAGCTTGCATTTTGTGTCGGATTACAATAAATTATATACAGTATTGTAAGACATTATTTTCTTTATTTAAATGATTATAGAAGAAATGTTTTTAATGTATTATTAACAGTAATACTTTTACCAAAACTCAGTGCGAAGGGCAATGGTATCAGTTTTTGGTATCGGGGTATCGGTATCAGCATCAGAACAACTCTATAAAGTTGATTTAGAAAATCCACAAAAGTGTATAAATTGCATACAGAAGTATATAGATTTAAATATAGCGATGAGAACTAAAGCTACAAATTACTTAGATAAAGATTTTTATTAACTGATGAATAACTCTGTGTTTGGTAAAACAATAGAAAATATTAGGAACAGGGTGGATATAAGACTGGTTTCAAGTGAAAAAGTATGTGAAAAATCAAAACCCAATCAAGGAAAGTACTATATTTAATGAGAACCTTGCAGCCATACATATGACTAAAACCAAAGTAATATTTAATAAGTCTATGTATGTGGGTATGTTAATTTTGGACATATCAAAAGAATTAATGTACGACTTTCATTATAAAGTAATGAAACCGAAATATGGTGATAAAAATGAATTATGTTGTCAAGATACCGATTCGTACATTTACATAAAAATAGAAGATGTGAAGAAAATGTTAGATAAATATTTATAACATTCCTCAAATAAATAAAAAAAGTTTTAGGAAATATAAAAGATGAATGTAATGGCAAAATAATAAGTGAATTTGTTGGTTTAAGAGTAAAAATATATGCATAAAGAGTCGATAATAACGAAAAAAAAAACAAGCTAAAGGTGTAAAGAAGTGTGTTGTTAGCAAGAGAATTACATTTGATGACTACAAGAAATGTTTGTTTGATGAGAAAATAGAATATAGAACAATGATTTTAATAATAAGTGGAAAATCCAAAATATATACAGTAGAAGTTAATAAAATAGATACAATACCATGTGGTTATAAAAAAAAAGTTAAATTTTAATTCATTTTCTAATATGTTATTATATACATTTTATAGATTTATTAAATCTGTAATATTTTAAACATGTTTAGTTTCTGAAACAATATCGATATCAGCACCATCAAAATCAATTAAAGCGTTCATTATTTATTTTATAACAAATTGGATACGTGGGCTCATAAAAAATAGAATCTGTAAATGCAAACATCATTTTTGGTGGAAAATTAGCAATTTCTAAATTATTAGATTCATCATATTTTATGAACATACCATATGCCAAATTACAGTAACATTTATTGTTTTAAATGGATTAAAATTACATAATTCAGTACCAATGACAACTTTTTCTCTTTCAATGGTGAACTGTGAAACACATAAAATACTGCAAAATTGGACATTTTTTCAACAAAAATCTACCTGTTTTTTTTTTTTTTTTTTTAATGTGGAATTTTGCACAAAACTTCACCATAACGAACTTATAATTTGGTCCCGCCAAAACACATACATTTATATGCAAATAACTTCCAATCATACTAAATTTTTGGTAGAAATGTATGGGAGGTTTATTCAATATTCATGTTAACGAACACTTTGTAATCTGAAGGGAAAGGAAAAAAAGGGGGGGGGGGGGTGGTGGAAAATTACATGAATTTTTTAATTTCTTCGATGTTAAAACATAAACCACAACTGTTTTTTTGGTAGATAATTCAGTCATAGATAATACAATATATTGGTGTGGCAATACGAGACAAAAATCGTAAAGCGCAGCGCTACTAGTGTTTATCGCTGCAACTAACATGCTACATCATTGTGTAGGCACAGATACGAAACCTCTGACTTTGCCAAAGTTTTACATACAACAAAATGCTGTCGCTATATCTCTGGTCTGTTCTCGCATTTTACCGTATTTTACCGTGAATTGCAAATGAGGTTAGTATTTTCACTGAATTGCAAAGAAATTGTACCGTATTTTAACACGTTCGTTCTTGATTATTTGCTATAATTAAAGCTGTAGATAATGGAAAGGGGGAAAAAAAAGGAAAAGAAATTGCCACGGAATTCGGCATAGCAAAATCTAAATTGTAGATGATAATAGGTCAACGTTCTGAAATAGAGAAAATCAATTTTTTATCACCCGACCGAAAACGTGACACGCCTCAAACAACGTGACAAGTTCATACGCAAATATTTAAAAATCCTGCCACTGTAGGTAAAACATACCATATGCATGTTGCTCACAAGTGCCTTTAGTATCAAGATATGCAGAAAAGTCCCGGTTCCGAGATTTCATTTTTATGCTGTGAGCCTTTGAAGTTCACAATTTGAACATACACCTCGAACAAAGTGAGTTAATAGGCAAATGTTTAAAAATCAAACCACTGAAGGTAATACAAACAATAAACTTGTTGCTAACACGTGCCTTGAGCATTAAGATATGCAGAAAAGTCCGGGTTCTGAGATTAAATTTTTATGCTGCGAGCCTTTGAATTTCGCAATTTGAACACACCTCGAACAGAGTGTGAAATTCAAAGGCTCATAGTAGAAAAATGAAGGTTCAGAACCCGGACTTATCTGCATATCTTTATACTATAGGCACGTGAAAGCAATGTGTTTATTGTTTGTATTACCTTAAGTAGCTTGATTTATAAATATTCGCCTCTGAACTCTGCACTTTGTTCGAGGGATGTGTTCAAATTGCGAACTTCAAAGGCTCGCAGATTGAAAATGAAATCTTGGAACCCTGACTTTTTTGCATATCTTGATACTAAAGACACTTGTGAGCAACGTGCACATGGTCTGTATTACTTACAGTGGCAGGGTTTTTAAATATTTGCCTATGAACTTGGGACTTTGTTCGAGATGTTTTTTCAAATTGCGAAATCCAAAGGCTTGCAACATAAAAATTAAATCTCAGAACCCGGACTTTTCTGCATATCTTGACACTAAAGGCAATTGTGACCTACATGCGGTATGTTTTATTAACTTATTCTGTTTAGTTTTCATTTTATAAGCTTTTGAGCATGCTACTTTCGAGCCTCCCTATGAGCATTCTCGATGCAACAGTGTTGCACATGTGCGGTTTTTCTGCTGAGTGCGACCTGTTATCCTCGGTGAGTCACAGTTACTTTCTTGGCCAGAGGTTGGCAATAAACATTCAAAACTAACTTCACTTCAGTAACATTTCGCAGCATCAAATTTTACCTCAAGAAATTTTTTTTGTGCGCTTCACTATAACAAACTAACATATTTTTGGTCCCTTGAGGTTTGTTATAGTGATGCTCTACTGTATTTACATTCTTCAGAAACAGTAAATAATTGTTTACAATTGATTAAGTGTCCACAATTGATTATGAGTCGCCAACCAATTGCGGGTCAACAATCAATTGTACTGCTAACAGGGCAATTTGCCGCTTTTCGTAGTGTTTTGTAGTGATTATTTTTGTGCTGAAATGCCGAAAATAGCTACTACTTTGATCGTGAACACATAATAAAGCATGTTTCTACAGTTTTGACATCAAGAATAAAATAATGTCCATGTTCTGTAACATGCGTGCTGACTGAGTTGTGAAAAAGTACTTGGCTGTTCTAGTTTTTGAGGTTACGTGGAAACAAAGACGTGAACTGTAATGTTACACAAATTTCCTTTTAGTATCAAATTTGAGTTTGTTGGTTTCAGGAAACGTACACAGTGTTGATTTCATTGAATGATAGAAAAATATATTATTTAATGCTAGTGACGAACAAACATGATTTTAGTGATGTAACTTGCAAGGATTACAATAGAAAAACACGTGTTCAAGAGGTGCAAATCTTACAAACAGCAAGTTTGCGTGTTTTGTAAATAATGTATTTGTTAAACTTTATTATGATTATTGAAATGTACGTGGCCTGAAAAGCCCCATTTTCAACACTTAAGTAGTATGTGAATAATATTTGTTTATTTGTCTATGTGGTAAATTCGTGTGTTTAAACTAAAGCCCCCACTCCCTCACTGTTTCCTTCTTTCCTTCGAAATAAAATAAACAGAACCCCAACAAATTACAAAAATTAAACTGGTTGGAATGCCAACCTAGCTATAACATCCTACATTAATTACTGGATGGAAGTTAGCTAACGTTAGACTTTCAGTGCCTGCCATGACAGGGAACACGAGGGAAGAGGAAAATGCAAGTGCGCATTGGTCTCACATTTGTTTACAAACATCTTTTCCTTCAGTGAAAAACAGCTGTGGTGGAAGGATACATTGTGGCAGTGCTACTTTTCTAGAACTGTCAAAATTCACTCCACATGTCTTAAATTAATGAATTGTACTACTGTTGTTTCTTGTATTTAATAATCACTTTTCTATTTCTTATTCAGACACTGAACATGTGCATTAATTTTCTTTTACAACATTCTAATTTACCAAAATTTTTCAAATTTTCAGACACAGAAATTTGGTTAATTTTTTAATATGAATGCAAATAAATTCATTATTGATTTTATTTTTAAAACAAATTATAGATATATACCATCACTTTAATTTTAAACACCAAAATTTACACTGCGTTCATTTTTAAATACTGAAATTTAACACTATTTTAATTTTATATACCAAAATTTAACATGGCTATCATGTTTAAACACCAAATTTAACACCGCTTTTCACTATTTTTTGCACCAAAATCAGGCATTCTATTTTACCATTTTCTGGGGTCCCTAGGCATTGGTATCGGAACAACTCTAATAGAAAGCGTTCCCTTCAGATTCATTATAAAAATAGGCTCTATTGTATTAAGAAGTTCATTTGTAACATTATCATGTTAAAAATTAATTCTGTGACATGCATTTATTTTGAATCTTCCTGTTCATAAACAAATACAGTGGGAGCCTGGAATACAGTAGCCCGGTATACCGCGGATTCAGTTATACCGCGGGGCAATTTATGTCCCCCAGCCTGAATAAATAAGTAAGTGGAAAGTGTGTGGTTCATGTAAGCGAGTGGTCTGTCTGCGGGTGGTCACGAGTCGGGGACATTGATGGATGAGGTGGAGGGAGCGGGCACAATTTCTCCCTCCTTTCAGCACCGAGATACATTTTACTGATTCATCACAGCCAACATTGTATGTTTTTTAGTATTCAGGGTCGTTGGCGTGGTTCGAAGATTTGACGGAAGAATTCCTAGTGGTCCTTTTTTTATGTGACCCTATTATACTTGTTCTGCCGTTTGGTAGTAAACAGGCCAAAAAAAAAGATACTATGGCACCTTTCCATCTTATCTGGGCATTGGTTCAGTATGGGGGGATGGTACGGCCATATTTCAAACCATACATCATACTCACGAGTGTCCTGCTGTCACACATTCACTGGCACTTACAAGTTAACATGACATGTAAGTGTGCTGTATAGCATAACACATTTAAGCAATTAATTACAATTATTCTGTACCAAAATGTTTAGCTAAAGTAAGTTGAAATACACTGGAATACTGTCGTTAAAGTGATGTCGACTTCTGTGGCGCTTTCTGTATAAAACTGGCTTGCAATGTGAGGGGCTCTGGGTTCAGATTCTGGGTAAAGTAGGGACTAAGTATTTTACAGGCCTATAATTAATCTCCTATGGGGTATAGCTCTATGTAATCATTATAATTATAATGTAGACACTTTGATTGTAATGTGTATAAAGCAGATATTCGGTATGTCTTCCCATTTTCGAAAATAATTCCGAAATTTGAGGTGCGCTTCAAAATTTGTGCTTCTAAGTCATTTATAGGTGTTTAATTATTTTCCTACGGGTATAGCTATATGTAATCATTATAATTATGATCTAGACACTTTGATTATAATGTGTATACAGCGGCTATTACGTATGTCTTCCCATGAAAAAAAAAATCCGAAATTTGAGGCACGCCTCAAAATTTGTGTTTCTAAGTAACTTACAGGCCTATTATTAATCTCCTATGGAATAGTGCGCTACGTAATCACTATAATTATGACATAGACACTTAGATTATAATGTGTATATACCAGCCATACAGTGTATGTTCCCATTTTCAAAAAAAAATTCCAAGCGGATGAGGTATTGTGGACAAGGCTTAATAAAGAAAAGCGGCCTTTCTTTGCATGCCACAAACAATTCACTTTTTTTTGTTTTAGTTTTCCTTTTGAAAATACAAATCAGACGAGCAAGCAACATATTTCACAACACATAAGGCACTGATAGATCCCATCTGCAGTGAAAGTGTGCTTCAGCCTATGATTAGTTTTATTTGGATGTGAGCATCGTTCTTAATTCTCACACCAACCCAATTAGGCCCAGCAGGTGGCGGGGGTGAACCCTCTTCTCCAATCCGCGTGACAAAGAACTCTCAGCGAACACCGCCCTTGATAGAATAAGTACACCCTTTGCCTGGAAAATGTGATATTTTTAGTTATTCTTGCTTGAATGCATGTGACCCTTCATTACAGCACGTTTCTCTTCGTTTCCCTCCCTTGGGCTGTCAAGTCACTGATGCAGATAAAAAAAATTAAAGTTCCGATAACAAGGGACTAAACGTTTCACGAGTTATGGCTGTAAATAACAACACTTGCCCCATGTTTGACAGATACGTGCCATGCCACATTAGAACACTTTTTTTTTTTTTTGCTGCTGTACTCGGTCACTCCTGGAATAGTGCGGAAAGCTATAACGCGGGTATGAGTTATGTCCCCCAACAGCCGCATTATATCGAGCTTTTACTGTAATGTATTTCAAAATGATTATTAGAAGTTCACTAAAAACCATTCTTGCAAAAAGAATTTTCATGTGTTCTAAAAATATTTAGAGTTAGTACACATTGGTTTTCTGTGACTGCAAACACAACTGTGCCGTCATCTTGGTACAGTGAATACGATTACCTCTTAATGGTTTCCCCACTTATAATACTAATTTTTCCTGCCCTTGAAAATTATTATAAGCTAACAGCATTTCATTATAACTGACATCAACTGTTAAAGGATGGTTACAGTCAACCTGTTGACCCGTGACGACTGATGACTGAGAAGGGACGTCATGGTCCGACAAAGTTTTATCGTGCAGGTCAGAGGCATGGGTTAGTTAATACTATTGACCTTACTGTCGTCTGATTGGACTCCGGCCAGTGTATAATACTCGGCATGTGGCCTGGTGGCAAGATATAAAGTCAGTTGGGGGTTTGACGGTCCAGCGGATGGGTTGGCAAACTCCAACTGGTTCACCTGTGCTTGATGCGGCCCAGGGTAGCTCCTGGGTCTGCTGCTGATGAGGTGGCTGTCGACTGGAGCTGGAGTTGAGTTGGGCCCGTGGTGGGCTTCTGGCCCAACGGCACTGGAACCAGGAGTTTGCGAGTCCCAGCGCTACATTACGTCCCTGACGGATGTCAGTGCCCACTGGGTGAGGACGGTCGGCTGTCTTGATTGGAGGGTGAAATAATGTTTGGAAGGGAGCTGGGAGGTGAGGCCTCTCCAGCTGGAGGGTGGCTTGTGCTCGTTCCTGTGGGGTTACACTGCAGAGAGAGGTTGGAACTGGGTTACAACTCCTTTGGCATCTGTGGCAGTAGTTACCTTTCTTTCGTGCCACCTAGTACTACTTCGTTGGGTGTATGGCATACAGTGCATACAACTGACAGCCTCATGAGAGGAGAGCAGGTGGCAAAGTTCCTTGGCTAGGTGCATTGCCAAAGTTGCAGCTGAACAAACCAGTGTTGTACCCGGTGTTCCTCTAATCGGCAACATGAGGCATGGTGGTTATAGAGCATTGGGTTTTCTCTGGGTGCCAGACGATGACAGTGGGTGTGCGTCCAAGTTTGGGCAGATCTCAAGACCCAGTTTATCACTCCCTCCAGCGACAGTACAGAGCGGTGGACGGAGTGGATCGCTGGACTAGCAGTCTGACAATTCTTGGATTGAGTTTATAGTGGTTGGGGCTCTACCTTACTGCACACCAGGTAGTACAGTACAGGTGGCCAGCGACTCTGTATGTTTCCCCACGCATGTGCGCCCGGTTAAGGGAGCCTGCAGTCCTACACCAGGTTCAGTACGTGGAGAGTTAAGTATGTGGTCTCCTGCTTTGCTCTGGCAGGTCATCATCTAATAGGAATTGAACATTCACCCTCGAAAATAGTACTCAGATGTGAGAGAGAAACGTTTATTTGATCGGTGAGGAATAAACATGGTGGCCCGTACTACCTCCTAACTAACTGGAACTGAACGGAAGTTAGACTATGTATGTCAGGTGAAGGGGAACTGGTCCTAAACTGAACAAAGCGATGCACTAAATAGCTATGAAAATAACTGACCCTAACTAACTCTAACCATTGTCTAGAAGGGACCTGCTGAGGCCACTAACAGAGGGGTAATGGTGGTGTTAACACTGCCAGAGGGAGCAGTGCACTTGCCGTTACCATAAGAGTAGGCAAAGTAAGAAGTGTTGAAGATGCTGAAGAGCTTCTGGTAGGTCGCTAGGACCTCAACAGTGGCAGAGAACTCCAGCACAATATATGGTGGAGCGAACTGCCAGATATGAACCATCGTTTCTACGCTGGGCATGGACATAAAATCCCCTGCCTAAAGGGCCCTCTGAGATGTGGGGGTACAAGGGGTGACGAGCTCTGCCTCCTGAGTGAGGCTGTACGCTAGCGCCATCCCTTGATCCGCTGTGGAACTATATGACTTTGGGGATGCTGTCTTGGCAGCTCGGCCGGTGGTTTACTCACACTTCGGGGAGGTTAATGTGATACCTGACCTTAGGTGAATTGTACAAGCTGACCTGTCTGTAATAACCCCTGTGACAAGGGGCATATCCAGTAGGTACAGTACTCTGGTAGTTGATGAAAGTGTGATTCTGTGGTTCCAACCTCACCTGGGGTTACGCGAGGGCATGTTCAGACGAAGCGAAGTCTGGTGTAGTAAAGTTACTGTAAGCATCACGCATCACTGTTATGTTGAATCTTTTACTCAAACCCTGTCTCAAACAGCTAGGTTGTTGATTCCCATGGATTCAGCAAATTCAATAAATCTTGGATTACAGTGGATACTCTATCCATTAAACATGGATAGATCGAAAGTCGGTGGCCACAGAAAATTTTCTCTGGTCCCAAGAAAATTCCTATGTATATATTAAAGCTAAAAAAAATCAGTTTTTGCTGAACTTCAAAATTTAATATTTATTCCATAGATGAAACAAAAACTTTTGTAGCATAGCCGAAAATTACATGCTCCAATCATTTTAAAATTAAGTATTAACAAAAAAGTATAAGTATGAACTGTAATCACCATTGCATAAGAAGTCAGTATCCAGTACATTATGTATATATGCACAAGTAATACTAATAGATAACAGAAATGAAATAAATTTTCAACACAATTTGTTTTTGCTTACATCACACTACTCTGCGTTTAGTCCTATTTATGTAATTTACCACTTCTGAAATAACCTGTTGCTGATTTCATCACAATGTCACACTTAATTTGAACTTTGTAACAAAAAAAAAAAAAAAAAAAAAATAACAATAGACGTTTCAGACTAGACTATTTAGAGAACACGACGTAAACAAAAAAGAAAAATGTGGAAATACAGTACATGTGTGTATGAAATATGTACTGTAGAAGTTTTATTAGATGTTCAGTAAGCAATTGTAATGTTTATTGTGGCAGCCATGTTAGTAACGACCAGCAACCACAAGAAAGAGCAGTGCCATATTTTCAAGATTAGCGAGGTACTGTTGCCAACAACACTCAAGTTTTTCACTTGAATATTTTTAAATAAAATTATGAATTTATTTACAGTATGTATAAATGTAACTAATAAATATGACCAAAAAGTTAGCATAAAAGGAAACGCAAAATTAAGGCGAACATATTCACTGCATTTTATCTATCACAATATTAAAGAATTTTTATTTCTTAGCTAGTAAATGTGATTGGTTGATAATTGTTCTATGGATAATACTTCCGTTGCATCTGCAGCTATTTCCTGTGCAAGCAGTTTCAAAAAGGTGTTAAAAGACAGCTTTTATTAAGTTGGAGTGTGAGTACCGGAAAAAATTAAAGTGGATTGTTTGTGTTTCTTTTCACATATAACGTCTTCTGGGTTCCCTTAAGAACTTTACAACAGGATTCTACTGTATACCTAACATAGGCTTTTCAATGTGTTCAACACAAGGTTTAATAAGGGTTTTTTTTTAAAATTAAATTAAATTTAATTTAAATTTATGTCTAGTCCACATCTACCGAATGTCTGCTTCTATAGAATTTTTATGTCAGTCCTCTGTAATTTTATGGCTAGAGGTTCCACTGTAAATTGTCCCATCACTATTCGGAATTAAAGTTTCTGTAAAGAAAATGAGGACCCACTACATGAAACTCCGCACCATATTCAAATAATGCCACTGTGTATAGGCTGTTCATGGTAAAGTGAGCACTTTTGAAGCCCTAGTTACTTTTTCCTCTCAGCCATATTTTATCCTCTAACTTTTTACATAAATACTGCCATGTATGTAATGAACACAGTGTGTATATTCTACCACACTCAGAAGTTAACGTCCGAGGCTGAAATAAATTATATTTATTGACTGTTATTGCAAATGAGAGGGCTTTCAGAAGTGCTCACTTTACTGTGAATAGCCTATAAGGGCACATAAACTGAAAAATGTGCAAAATTTGAGTGCTCCAAAACCTAGTGTTCCTATTGTTCACTACCCTCTTAAATGAAACCTGACCTCATTTGTGAAGTAAATGACAGACACACTGTCCCTAACATGTTCTCTGAACCAGTTGCAATACTGTAATCTTTTATAGCACTTCCAGAGTTCATGCAGTGTGTGATGGGTAATAGCGAAACTACTTTCAAGTTTTGATCCGATACTGCAAATTATTGGCAATATCGGCACTCGCAGATCCAGATTGGCACAACACAAATATAACTCTTGTACTTTCACATCTCACTGAGTACCTTCTCTGACAAATAGTTAAATCTTCAGGGTCGAGATTCCCCACCATATCCTAGTGTTCCCTCTGGCCACTAGGTTTGCTAGTAACGTATGACTTGTAACCTGAAGAAACTGGTACAGCAGGAGAAAAATTGTGCTCTTACGTTAGCATTTTTTTGGTATTTATTTTTATGGGTATTTAGAATAGTTGACATAAACCCAAAAAATCCTTACCTTAGCGTTTTCGTCTGCAGACCTTCTTGTGCTCCTTCTGCCAGTGATGTTGCTGGCACTCCAGACTACAATATGCTGTGTTCCAACAGCAATGGTAAATTGCCTCACTCTCGCAGTTGTAGCACTGGGACAACAACAAAATGTTTGCTTATTTCTCTCATTATCAGTATTTGATAATGGATTAGAAACAAAAAATAATGTATGAAAAGCTGAAAGCACTATTGTTACAAATAACATGTTACATAACTGTCAAAACCATATAGTCAAAAAAGTTTTATTAATATTTACTTTCCCAATAATCCATGTTTTAATATATGAAAAAAATTTTGCTGAACTAAGGATTATTTTATATTTGCAACAGTAATTATGAAATGTATTATATTGTATTCTACTCTTGAATTCGTACAATGCTGTTGATAAAGAAACAACCCCAATATTGAAGCATGGAGGCTTGTTGCTATGCACCTGACATGCACACTACACCAACACTAGAATTGTGTGGATGTGACTTTTTGATTAACAATTTCAGGAATTGAAACCAAAACGAAAAATAATTTTAAAGAACTTAATCAAGTTGAATTTAAAATTTCCCAATCATCACGTGATGTGGTCATATCTAAAAATAGGGTAAACACCCCTAGCCATAGTGCTACTCTTGTCATCCTACCCATATTGAACCATATTACAAGTACGTGTCATTAGTTTCTTGGTATCAGAAAAAGGTGTTGCAACACATTATGATGAACATTGATACTGTCAAATGACTTGAAATAAAATTAAAAACATTGAAAAGCAAAAATATATAAAATAAAAATATAGAAACGTATCAATTATTATTGCCTGCATCATCAAAATATGTTAAGAAAACTTTCAGCAATCACTGTTTGGATGCAAAGATAGAAGACGTGCAGTTTTAAATCCACAAGTACAAAAACTGTATAAAAAAAAATTGTATGTCAACAACTTCAAAGCAATACAGCAACACCTTGATGCATGAACTGTTCAGTTTTTACAGTTTTCCTGCCTAAACTTCCCTTCAGAACAGTGTGAAAAGTGTCTGCATGGTTTTTTGAAGTAAAATTTTCCAACATTCATAAATTTTTTTATATTCTCAGCTGGAGTCTTTATAATGATGCATGACACACTCTAGTTGGCGGCCACATCATGGTCAGGGTGGTTTTGATTATGCTAGGTCAGGCACGTTGGCATATAACTAAGTTACGGTCAGGGTACTGGTGCCTTGCCTGTGCACAGCACCGGACATGTAGGCTTACGACTGGGTACGAAATCTGGGTTAGAAAGAACTGCAATTCTTTGAGCGGGGACATGAACGCTCTCAGGATTACCTGACTTACCAGAATTCATGGGTAATTACACATTCGGCTGTGGCGATGGTGGTCGTTGGCTGACACTGGTCCCAGATCCTGATGAGTAGGTGGTACAGCTGGTGTGGTGGATGTTGGTGTTTGCACTAAGTGGACTGGCTGATTGACTGCTTCGGAACAGGGGGTTAGCGATACCATACCTGGTCTCTCTGCCTGATAGGAAGGCAGTAATGATGGGGTGCTGGCTACAGGAGAGTTTGGTGGTAGCTGTAAACAAGGAAGGGGAGGGGACTGGGAGGTGATGCCCCTCCAGTCGTCGGGCGATCTGAGCTCGTTCCCGTGGGGTTTCGCTGCAGAGTGCAGTTAGTTGGCTTACAGTTAAACCCTTGCTTGGCAGCGGTAATAGCTGCCTCTTTCTCTTTCCTTTGAGCCCCACTCCTTTGAGTGTATGTCATAGAGGATACAGATGCTTTAACATTGTCTCATACAAGCGAGACTTTGCCATGAAATCTCCGCCGAGCTTGGGGTTGCTCGGCTACGTCTGGCGGTGACCTTCTTAGCGTATCTTGTCGGCATCAAGGGCAGAGTTCTGATGGATTCTGGTTCTTGAGGTCTTGGAAACTATCCTGCTGGGGATAGACCTGGTTACCTCCCTGTCTGTATCTGGTGTTCTTGCCTCCAGTACTTGGCTGGGCCATGGCTTGATTTTGGGAGCGTCGTCGTCCTCTTCTTGTAGCCATGACGATTCGGATGGGGCGATTTCTGTCTCCTGGTCTGGGACGTCACCTGGAAATGGACGGAACTATCATCTGTTGGCCTTCCTTATTCGCTCCCGGGTGTCTTCCACCTCGTAGACGTTTTCCTGACGTACAATAATGCGGTAAGGGCCTTCCCACTTCTCAGCAAAACCTGCACTACACTGACCGCAAGCCTTGCTGAGATCCCGGATGGAATTTTGTTGCGAGAAATTCCCACCAGGAGATACCTCATGTCCTAAGTAGTCTATGGATGACTTCCCGAAGTGGCTTGTATGTCATCCCGTGCAACTCCGTGCAATGGCTTCGGAAGAGAACTGTCTTGCCCATGTTGAAGCCTCGTGCACCAATTCTGGGGTGGGGTAACTTCTTGGCAATGTACTTATCCTGGCGTTACAGGATTCGGTTGTTCTGACTAAGGTGGCCAAGCGGATGTCTTCGGGATCGGGCATTACCGTAGGTTCGCTCTCCCATTGCCAATTCCCTGGGCGACGGAGAATTTGGCCCCATAGGAGTTGGCTGGGGCTCAAATTGACCACTTCGTTCATCCTACGGCGAAGGGCGAATAAAATGATTGGGATATGTTTATCCCAGTGCTTATGGTCATTGCCCACACTGAGTTGGAGGCCCTTCTTGATCTCCTGGTTCCTTTGATCGGTGTGGTTGGCCTATGGGTGGCATGGGGGAGTTGTCCATGTCTCTACCCACCAACCAGTGCACGCAGTTTGTAATTTTCTGCTGATAAACTTGGCCCTGCTATCCATAAGGATAACTTCCTGTTACCCCCAGCATGGAAATATTTCAGATTCCAACTTCCGAATTAGCGAGGTAGTTTCCTGACTGGGTAGAGGGAACTGATCATTTATCATCAGCAGGTAACAGTTACCCCGGGTGCTACGTGGGTATGGCCCCATTAAGTCAGCCGCCAGGTACGTCCAAGCCGTACGTGGTCGACAGGGCTTCGGTGTAGGTGGTGATACTGGATATGCCTTGCCATGGCAGCACATTTCGCAGTTGCTAATGTCCCGCCAGACGTCACAGCTCATTCCATCCCAGCCATAGCGTACCCTTATGTCCAGTAGGGTTTCTGTGGTTCTGGGGTGACTGGCCTGGGGATGATCGAGATAGTGTCGGCAGACATCTGCCCTCAGTTTCCGGGGACCCCAAATCTTCCAGGGAGCTTCTGGTTGTCCGCTTCGGGACCAGACGACATTGTCCCTAAGCTTGAATCTCCGGGGTTGTTGCTGGAGTAAATCTTGAGTTTCTGGATCCTGCTGTTGGTGTAACGTAATTTGGTGATGACTGAGTTGGAGCTGTAACAACTGTATATGCTCCTTGGGGCTTCTCTTGAAAAGCGGGGGATGGGACATAATTTCCCATTCCTCATCCACTTTCACCTCCCCGGAGGTTTGGCTGGCAAGACAGAGCATCTGAGAGGTTGTTGCTTTTGCCCAGGCAGTGTTGGACGTAGTAGTCAAATTCCGTAAGGAACATATCCCACCGCAAGAGCTTAGTCATTGCGTTTCGCGCAGCAATTTGAGAGCTTTGCTGTCTGTTTGCAAAAT
Source organism: Dryococelus australis (assembly GCA_029891345.1). NCBI lineage: Eukaryota > Metazoa > Arthropoda > Insecta > Phasmatodea > Phasmatidae > Dryococelus > Dryococelus australis. Next base: position 128,749,344 of record CM056995.1, on the reverse strand, counting down.
AAAATGTTTCCCTTCCAAATAACAGCGGTACTTTTGCACTGCCTAGATGACGGCCGAGCACTCCTGTTCGTTAAGTGATAGCGTTGCTCAGTCTCATTTAATCGGGTACTGGCATACAATATCACTTGGAGATTGTCATCAGGGCCCTACTGGTAAAGCACTGTTCCAAGGCCATTCTGACACGTGTCTGTTTGTAGTATTAATGGGCTCTCAGCCTTGGGTCGGTGTAGCTGTTTAATGTTTCCGAAGATGATCTTTAGCTCATTGAACGCCTGGCGGTGTTCCGGTCCCCATCGCCAGTGTACCTCTTTTTCCAACAAGGGGTGCAGCGGGCCCATTTGTTTGGCAATGCTTGGCACAAAGTCTCTCAACCAGTTACACTACTCGAACTATCGGCGCAGCTGTTTTTGTTGGGATCTCGTCTGTTTCCTCAATCACCCGGATGGAATTTTGTTGCGAGAAATTCCCACCGGGAGATACCTCATGTCCTAAGTAGTCTATGGATGACTTCCTGAAGTGGCTTGTATGTCATCCCGTGCAACTCCAACCATTCCAGGACTTATTGGAGGTGGCAACAGTGCTCCTCCCATGACTTGGGGTATATGATTACATCGTCCAAGTATGCCTAACAGAATTTTCAGATGTAACCGGTAAGCACTTCTGCTGCCATGATTCGCTGGAAGGTGGGGGGCACATTTTTAAGCCCAACTGGCATTATTCAGAATGGGAGAAACTCTCCTTTCGGGGTCATGAAAGTTGAGTACCAACGGCTGTCAGGATGTACAGCAATTTGTCAGTACTCTGGCTTCAAGACAAGGGTACTAAAGATTTCTGCCTCTCCAATGTCTCTTAAGGTACGAGATAAATTAATCGCCAGGGGTGCAATCGGGTGTGTTACATCATTTAATGCCTTATAATTCACACAAAATCTCAATTGATCATTTTTCTTCGGCACCAAGACTACGTGTGAATTGTAAGGCAAATTTCAGAGCTCCACGATTCCTTGCTCCTTCATTTCATTCATCTGTGTCATTATTAAATGCAGTCTGTGGGTCGACACTCGGTAAGGGTGATTACAAATGGGGGCATCTGTTGTGGTCCAGCTTTCATGCTGAATACTCCTCGTTTGGCGTAACATGACCCGTTGTCTGAAGGCTCCAGCATGTTCATCTTAGATTTGCTTCAACTCTCAAGTGGATAGATATATATCAAATGGGGCCTTAATAGCTCAATGGATAGAGAGATTCCAAGTGGAGTCACAATGGCTCAGTGGATAGATTTATGTTAAGTGGGGCCGCAGTGGTTTAGTGGATAGAACTATATCAAGTGGGGTCATAGTGACTCAGTGGATAGAGCAATTCCATGTGGGGCCTTAGTGGCTCAGTGGATAGAAATATGTTAAGTGGGGCTGCAGTGGTCAAGTGGATAGAGAAATATTACATGGGACCACAGTCGCTTCAATGTTGAGTTAATTTCACCATCATTTCATTTCATTATTACCTATCTATGCAATATTTTTTTCAGTCTTTGTATGATAACTAAATTATTTTTTAACATGGTAACTGATCTAGCCCCATGACAATACAAAAAAAAAAAAAGGTGTGTATGTCACACACACACCTCCTCACACTCTCTCTCACACACACGCAGAGAGAGAGAGAGAGAGAGAGAGAGAGGAGAGAGAGAGAGAGAGAGAGAGAGAGAGAGAGAGAGAGAGAGAGAGAGAGAGAGAGAGAGAGAGGAGAGAGAGAGAGAGAGAGAGAGAGAGAGAGAGAGAGAGAGAGAGGAGAGAGGAGAGAGAGGGGGAGGGGGAGGGGGGAGGGAGGGAGGGAGGGAGGGGAAGGGAGGGAGGGAGGGAGGGGGAGGGATATATATATATATATATAATATATCTTTTGTTTTGTTTTGAGATTCTAGGAAAGTCATAACTGAAACACTCTATGTTATTGTGTGAAATATTAGCTGTGTGTTGGATTGAAGTTAGGATTTTGCACTACTAGTAAAATGCATGATTTCTTGGTACGATCAAGTGTTGTCCTTTATGTAGTGTAGAAGCCAGCTTGATGATATGCTGAAGCCGACCTCCCGTGGATATGGGGTGAGAGAGGCTCTGAGTTCAAATCCCGGGTAAGGTACGGGTGTTAATTTAAGTTAGGTTATAAGTTAGTCAGTAAGCCGTCCCCTTCTAAGCTTTCAAACATAAAACCGGGGGACATTAAAAAGTCCTTTACACTAAAATACAATATATTGAATTTGGAAACTATACATATTAATAATTTCTAATTTTCTAAACATAAACAAAGTTGAATTATGATGAGAAATGCGCTACACAACACTGTAGATTTAATGTTTTCTATTTGATAAGTTTAAAACATAAATTGTTTAAGTTACCCTGACCTAAGATTAAAAATATATTACTAAAGTATTCATACAGTGCTGCTTTCATTCTCCGATTTTGAAGAATTTGTGTGAAATTAATTTACATTGTTTTGTATGTTTACTTAAAGCTAGGGATGGGCCGATACCATTCTTTGTGACGCCGATACCAGTTTTTATGAGCACCGCTATAATTCCCCAAAATTTGGAAATACTTTTTATTATTTAAATTTAAGTATTCAATTTTGTGAACACTTCAAGCATTTTACTTTGTATTACGTGTCTACCACATAGAAATGAAATTAAACACTAATTTGAATAATAAATTATAAGATAACAATTTAACTGGGCAAATAAATGACTTAACAATCAAGGAAAAACTGTTACCAGACAATACAGCATTTATTACAAACTGAATTAATTATAGTCAACCTTCAAAACTTCAGGCAATCTGATGCGGACTCGTATTTTAGATCTGAGAAATTACATACATAACCTCAAAATACATGTTTGTTTAACCAACAGTCTAAAGATGTCATTAAAAAAACTTATTGAAATCAATTTAGTATTAAATATTCACTTTAAATTGAGCAGATTTTTTTTATTTATATTAATATTTTCGCTTAGTATTCTTTCGTTGGCCAATCCCTTGGTTAAAATGATAACTGATTTATTTGCGACAATTTTTGCCAATTATTACTTGCCAAGTCTTAGTCAGACCTTTAACAATCTAACCAAAACCGCAGCAGACAGTATCCAATAACCAACTACGTCAGTCAAATTACCGCCAATGTTATAACATTTAACTTACCATTAACACCACCACAGATAGTTGAATACAGTGTCAGCGTGTGCAAAAATTTTTACTGTCTCCAACTTACGAATGCAATAACGCATAAGAAGAATAAGAATACCGGTTGATTTCTCTTTGTTGCCAATCTACAAATGCAGTAAAAAAATAGAAAACAAAAAACTCTTGCGGGATGTAATCAATACTATCTATAGCACCAGTTATCGATAATCTGCATTGTTTTGCATTCATGTAGTGTCCAAAAATGAATGATGCACACAATCTTTGGCTAATGCACCAACAGGAAATATGGTAAAATGTAAACAACTGGAACAATTCATCGAGAAACAATTGTTCCGAACATGCTTTGAGTTTCGGAGTCAGAATATCTGATTGATGGATGCAGTAAATTAATGCTTTATAAGAGTTAGTATGCTGGTTTATTTGACATTGTGTTAAATAAATTAGAGCTACTAATCTGTGAATAATAATCAGCAAATAATGATCAGATGCTGCCGATGCCGATGGTCGTGGTATCGGCCCATCCCTACTTAAAGCATCAAATAGTATATAGTGTGATACTGACTAACCCAGATTTCCATCAGCTTTCCAAAATACTTTTAATGCTGGTAGAAGTCACTCAGTTCATTATTCATAATGTAATTTTCTCTCTAAAAGTTAAAATATCACAAATAACTATTTTGTTTTATTTTTGCTTGTATTTTTGTAGGAAAATTGTTTCATGTGAAAAATCCATCTATTTGTAGGTACTTTAACTGTGCATCTTGGTGTTGGTTAAAACTGTCCAAATCTATAAACATTAACTGTAAGTAGACATACAGTAAATTTTATGCTTGTGCACTTAGTAAGTAAATTGCTTTATTTAGAAATGGCGACTTCAGTTTGGATTCTTCCACAGTAGGTATTGTAATGGGTATCGGTACCTGGTATCTGTAACAAAGTATCGGTATCATGGATATCTGCAAAATCTGGCATTGGCCCAGCACTAATAATAACAATTAAATATGTAGCTAAAAAAGTTGACTCAAAAATTTAAACACTAATGGTATCTTACGTATTGAGAACAGATTTTCAAACCTTTCAATACAGCCAAAATTGCCTGACACTATGTCTGCACTTGTAACTACAGAATGAGCTATTGATGAAAAGTTAGCTGAACCTTAATTTTTTACACTTCTCATTGGAAATTAGCACTAGGAACAAACAAAATTTCAGAAAGAGAGGGCACAGAAATTTCACACTGGTTGTATGAGTAGACTCACCCATTGCTTCTTCTTTGTTTCAGAAATCAACTGCCTGTGTTCTGTCTTCAGCTGTCGAATCTCCACTAGGTGATCTTTCCTTAGCTGCTCCTCTACAGCCTTCACAGCAGCCATAACTGCTACTTTCTTCTCCAACTCAAATTTATGAATCTGCTGAAATACCCAAAATACCATTTACCTCTTAAAATGAATAGTTTTTGCCAAAACAGAACAGTGTATATTTTGCTCACACAATTGCCACAAGGAACAAAACTACAGGGAATCTAGTGTACTAGTTTTCAATCATTGAAACCCAACTGACAAAAGGAATTTCATATACTTCAAAGCACATTTCTTTACAACGTATGAACATAAAGAGGTTTGAGAAAATATTTTGGTGCTGACACAAACTTCATACCTTGCTTTAACGCTTTATTCATACAAAGGATATTTGGTAAACGGAGAACAAGCTTGTGGTATATGAAAGACAATCACAACACAATACTAAGGAATCAAATAATTATATAAAATAATTTTATTGTAATTATCACAGTTCTTGAAAATGCAAGTAACCACTATTCATTACATGTAATTAAATAAGAACTAGAAATGGTACATTTTTATTATCAACTCTAGCTAAAAGCCTCACAATTTTGGCTAGAATTTAGTGACTGAATTACAGTATTTTAATTTTCAACCATCACAACTTTGTTTTAATTCTAGACTTTTTTTTTGGTAAGGCACTGATGAGTTACTTAACATTTCAAATATGTTAGACTAAAAATAATACCCAGGAATGTTACAAGTGGTTTCTATGTACTGCAGTTTCCAATGTGAATTAGGGATGCTGTTTTTTTTATAAATGATGACAACTGTTTTGAAAAGAAATCTTTGTTAATGGAAAGGCAAATTTAATGAATGCATTGCTACGTAATAAAGAATAGAGATCAGCAATGCAGAGAACATATCTATTGAATAACTACATAGAGGTCAACATTAGGGATGGGCCGATGCCAATACAGATACCAATTAAACAGCTGATACCTACCATCGTCATCGAAACATTATTTTTGCTGATTATTATTCACAGATTAGGAGCACTTATTTATTTAACACAATGCTAAATACACCGGCATGCGACATCTCGTAAAGTATTAATTTACAGTATCCATCAATCAGATATCCTGTCCAAAATCCAAAACATATTCGGAACAATCGTTTTCCGTCGATTTGCTCCCTTTGTTTACATTTTACTGTATTTCGTGTTGGTACATATGCCAACGATTGTGTGCAAAATTTGTTTTTGGACACTATGTGAATGCAAATCAACGCGACTTACAGTCCACGAAAAATTGCAAAGTGCAAAAAACAACTAAATTTGCAATTTTTAACAGCTTTACGCAAAATTTCACTATTAGTTTTCAAAACACAAAATTTTACCCAAGAAAAAAAAAGTATCATCCCATTTTTTTACATCACATTCTAGACATCGCCTCATTATCGAATGTTGTTGAAATCAATAGTAACCTTAATGGACAGCGCACGTTATTTTCTCAAAGATCCAAAAGAGGGCAGTAAATTTGACAGATGTGTTTGTACAACATATATCGAAAGTTCTTTGGATCAAATGTGAACTGATAGAGAACAGCACAAGCAATTTGTACGCTTTTTTTGTCAAGAACAAATATATCTTGCGTAGTCTTTGGGCAATGCATTCCCAACTGAAATTGATTGTGTTTATTGTTTTGATTTGGGCTGACTTCAGATACTCGAATTTCTGTAATGTTTTCGAAATTAAATTGTGCATCGCCTAAAGCCCACAAAATGCCGAAGCTTCTGTCACTTAAAAATTGCAAAAGGGAGTAAAAGAGTGATGGATTTTACAGTTTTGATAGAAAACACGACGTATAGGTTTTGTAACCTGCGCGTGGACTGGATGCGCAAAAACACGTGTCCAATGAAACACACAAACAAAACAAAGATTGTCACTCTACATAGTCTACGAAACGCGTTTCTATTGGTGAATCACTTCAAAACATAACCTGTTTGCAGAAAAACAAACAAAAATCTATGTATGATTTTGTGGAAATGATGGTAGCATCCAGGATTCCCCTGGAAAAAGCAGATAATCCCAGCATGAGAAACTCGCTAAAAAAATATGCTCAAGCTGAGTTAAGCATAAAATTCTGTGCACGTTTTCCGCGGCGGTAAATATTTTGCTTTTCAGTGTAGTAGCCCCTGTGAATATACAATCTGCATTGAACCTAATCTCAATTAGCATAAACGAACCTAGCAGCTGTTATTTTTTTCTTTGTTATTTGGTTTTTAGACCTATGTTGCACAACATGTCTGTTTCCCACTACTTGTGTAACATGACTAGGGCTGAGTTGTAATTATTTCCTAAGAGACAGAGAAAAATAAAACATTGAGGGAGGGGGAGTGAAAGGAATAAAAATAATTTCAAATAATAAATGAGAATTGTGTGCATTATATTTTACAGCTCTAAAATCCAAGTCTTAAATGCACTCAGTTTGTAATTAATGCTTTATTGTCTGGTAACATTTCCCCCTTGACTGTTAAGTTCTTTATTTGCCCAGTTAAATTGTCTATCTTCTCATTTCACTAATATAATTAGTGTTGTATTTCATTTCCATGCTGCAGACACCTAATACAAAGTACTTAAAGTGTTGATAAAACTGAATAGGCATAGACCTACTTAAATGCAAGTAGTAAAAAGTATTTATAAATTTTGGGAATTGGGAATTATGATTGTGCTCATCAAAACTGGTATCTGCATCAGTGTAATTGGCGGCATCAGAAGTTGAGAATCGGTACAGTTGGTATCGGCCCATCCCTAGTCAACACCCCTTCAATTTAAATTGTCTTTAAGTTTAAATTGTCCACAATTATTCACTTAATAGTCTGACACTTTCACAAAATTCAATGAACAAATTCTTATCCAATGGTTTTGTGTGCATTTCAGCACAATTTTCAACTAGACCTTCTGAAATCAGGTCCTTAGAAATTATGTTTATCATCAATATGATTAGTTCTCTTGGGTTTGCCTGTTCCATTAGCTATACATATTGATCATTCATTGTTTTCCAAAATATATATCTTGATGTCCTCTCCTATTTATTTCATACGTGGTTTCATCCATTCACAATGGCAAGTTACAATAGAGAGTGCAGTATACTCTGTCTCTATGAATGATAGTGTAACTGTTTGCTGCTTACAAGTTCCCCACAAGACATTTCTACAAAAAGCTTTTATGCAGTGTCCAGAGAAAGTTTTGACCATCAGTGTAATTTGTCCAATTTGCATCACAGTAGGCTTCAATTGTCTGTCCTTAAGTAAACACAAATTTATAGTGATGCACTCCCTCTCTCTCGCCCTATCCTTTGTCCTTTCCTTCTTCTTCTCCTCTCCCCTCTCACTCTCTGGTGAGTCAACCTCCTATTCGTCCTTTTTTTTTTGTCGGGGGGAGGAGAAAACAATGAAGGGGGAGCTCTAAAGTTGAATTGTAAACGCTATTTTTCCTCTGGTCAGATGTAAGGAACCCTTCGGCGGTGAATTAAAGTTTGATGGGTGTTTTTCCTGGCAGGTCGGGATTTGGCCCACGTCGGGGTCCTTGCTGGGGTACCGCTTAACAAAAGAGTGATGAGAAGTTAGAGGAGAATTAAACATCAGGATGAGCTTGACTGTGAATGTATCCTAGGGAGCACAGCCTAGCTCACAGTGAGGGCTGCCACAATTCAGCGCGTGTAATCAACCCTGTAGCCACTTGAAATTATATATGCCGCTTCGGACTTGCCCATACTTCTAAGCACTTGCTGATAGGGTGAAGTTGGCCTGTAGAGTACGCAGTCACGCTGCACAGTAGTGTGGCATGCGTCAATCTGCCACCCCCTGAAGCGACGTAGGCTCATCTCGAGCGAGATCACTTTAAATCCAGGTTGCAGGGGTGACTCCCTACTCATAGTACTCCGGTTGCAGTTATGGCTTGCGCAGCCAGCTGGCGTTGGAGCGGCCTGTATCTGGCCGGGCGGCATATGGTTACTGTCACTGGGTTAACGGCCTTTCCACCTCTATCCCTCTTCTGGTGCCCCCCCCCCCCCTCTTCCACAGCGTTCATGGCTGGCGGCTGCGGGGTATCTCAGCTCATCCACTGGCTGCGTTCACTCTTTGCTTTCACAGCAGGGAGGGGTGTTTGGAGAAGTAAGTTAAGGGAGCACGTCATTTTCTTATTGAACCCTGGCCCTCCTATGTCGAGGGGAGTTCACATACCATGTAAACTAAATTACTTTTAAACAGTAGGTCATACAATAGTTCAGTGCAAGTTCTCAAACGTTTTGTAATATTTATCTCTACCCTCGAGAGAAAAACTGTAGCTAATGCAACAACAAATAAGTCCCATTTGCAAGGACTATTAAAGGGGAAATTAATACCGTGGCCCCTGCAGGACAATTCTAACTGGCCTGTTTATCAGCCAGTGCTGTAGCATGGTAAACAATTTACATGTGACAAATGCAAGTTTTTTTTTCTCTTTTTAAAAAAATTTCATTATGCCCTACTAGGCACCGGGATTCCCCATACAAGCAAAGAGGTTACAGTTAAGGAGACATGAGCACTTTCTTAGACACCAAAAAACAAATCACACAGTAAACAATTTTTAATATAAATATTTTGACATACTGTTTGTACGGCTACTTACTTACTTGCTAGGGTAGGGATTCATTTGGTGTGACAGGTTTAGCTTCTAATATATACGTTTCATATTTACATGTGACGCGTACCCTACCTCGGTGGGTAAGTTGTTAGGCAGCTGATTACCCTCTCAGAATTTAAAGTAGGCCTACTGCTGCGCAAGTGGCTAGTATTATTGGCCCGATGAGTAGTGGAGGTTTTAGATACTGTGGGTGGCAGCTTACTGCTAGGATACCATCGAAAATGAGGGGAGTCAAACCCTAGAGTGAAGCGGCAGGAGATAGTTTCCCATCCAGGGAGTTCTACCTTCCTCACTACTACGGTGACCAATAATCAGGACACCAGTTGTCCCTGGGTGTATGAGGTGGAGATGCAGTTAAGCAATAGTGGGGGTAAAGGTGGATGACCTGGTGGGGTTATTTGCATGAGGCGAGTGGGTCGACGTGCGGGGACGTAATCTGAAGAGTGTGGTGCTGCACGTGGTTTGTGGACTACCTTAGGCGGGAAACACGTACCATCATTCCCGAGACCAGTTTAATAATGCAGAAGTTAGGAAGCTCCACCTCTGCCGGGTGTCAAACCTGAATAAGCTTACCGGAGGAGAGTTTGATTATGCTCGAAGTAGCAGGGGCCTGGCTGGGTACGGTGTCACTAGAGTAGCACTGTCAATAGGTAGTGACTGTTCTAGCTAGGCAAGTCGTTCTCCCTCAGGGTCATACCCGGGCCAACAGGAATCTAAATACTTGTACAATGGGGTTCTGTGGGCTAAAGGGATGAGCAAAGCGATCTGCAGAGAGATGGCTTCGATAGTCGGAGTCTGGGATTCGACCTCCTGCATGTCCCCTTCAAGGGTGTCAGCTTTAAAAGCCTTCTCTAGAGCACGACATTCCCTGCGCTGTTGTTTACTATGTAATCCTCCCTTTCTGCTATGCATCTGGTCCAGTTCCATGATCCCTTCCGCAACGTGCAGTTTTAAGGATGCAAATTTTCAACCCCACCCAAGGCCCTGACTTGTAGATGTGCGGTTAGTATTGGGACGTCAATGAAAGAGCGTGCGGATCCACAGGAAACCCAGGAACAGCGGCATGCCGTTTCTGGCTAAAGTCTTATTCAAACTCCATCTCCTGTGGAGTTCGATGAACCACACAAACTCGTCTCCAGAGGGATTGAATTTACCTGGCACAAGTTCACTAAAACACTGACAGATTGAATATTAAAGAAATGGGAACAAAATGACAAATGAAGGTAAATGGAAAATTAGTTTGACGTAAGTTTTATTATGTAATCAAAGAAAACGGACAGTCCCGACAAAATTAATTACAGTAGAATAGCTAATTGGCTAAACGTGTAAGCAAATTTACGAAATCAAAAACAGGCGAAGGCGAGTCTGGGAAAATGAGTAATTAAGACGCTGCAAAAATCTAACCTGACAATGTACGGTAAATATACGCTATCCACAGCATAACCAAAGTTATCAGAATTTACCCAAGAGGTAAGCTAGGACGCGACGGCCTGTTACCACGGAGTCACAGAAGTTGACTAGGGTAAAGGGGTACAGGATGCATGGAGTAGGATTACCTCTGATGTGGAGAGCTGTCCTCACGGACAGCGGGTGCAGTAGTAGATGAGCCTTACGCAAGCTGCTGGGATGCTGCAGTCTTCACAGTCTGTGGAGGTAGAGTGAGGCCGTCTTGCAGGCTTCCAGGTGATGTGCCATATTGCAGGCTACGGAGATGAGAGAGAACTTCACAGACGTGAGGAGAGTCTTTGCAGACTGAGGAAAGCTCGCGAACCTATTCGGCAAGTCCGGCGTATCTGCTGGACCAGGGTGCTGGACCTATATTTATACTGAAAATCTTCCGATCAGTAGTTTTTCAGGTGCAGGGGGTAGTGTAGCCTTCCAGTGCAGCGGTATGTTTATTGGGGCGCTGGAGCGCCGCTCATTTCTCATCTCCCCACTTGGAGGCGATGACAAATTACAACACCATCTTCTGAGGTTGGCGGTTTGTGACGTCACAAGGTCACAGGGGTGGTGCCATTTCTGGGGGTTGCTGGAACTTCTTCCAGGGTTAAGTGGAAAGTAGTAGAATATCAAAATTATTTATTTTATTCACGGGGGGTGACTCTTGCATTCTGGATTCTGGGATGGCAATGCACATTGTAATTATGTGGCTTAATTCCAGCATAGCTGCTATGTATTACGGATTTTCCGTAATTATTACTGATTTTAACGTCCAGTTACGTAATTACAGAAATTGATAGCCTTGAAAATGAGTCTGAATTTTTTCCAGTTCGTATATCATTATGGTACAATGTATTGTCTGCCATATGGTAAATATCGTTCTCTTACCAGAAGCTTGCATGTGAGTCGACAATTTCAATATTCTCTGCAAACAATGCAATACATATATATGGTACAATGTATAGTCTGCTGTACGGTAAATATCTTACCCTTACCAGAAGCTTGCATGTAGTCGCCAATTTTGGTATTCTTTGCAAACAGTGCAATAAATTCAGTATCACGAGCAGTAAACACTGTGGCAACAGTGGAAAGAGAAAACAGCACAGTGATGCGGGTCGCCATTGTGTATTTACTCTGTGTTCGTTGTGCATTAGAGAGTTTTAGTTTATTGGTTTCAGAAAACATGCACAGTGTTGATTTAACTGAATGATTGCTAGTGACGAACAGCTGTGATTTTAGTGAAGTAAACTTTCAAGGATTACCTCATTGAAAAATACGTGTAAGAGAGGTTAGGAATTTTACAAACAGTAAGTTTGTGTATTTTGTAAATAATATATTTATAAACTGTTACTATAATTATTGAAATGCATGTGGCCTTAAAAAGCTACATTTTTAACACACTTGCAGTGCGTGAATAATATTTGTTTTTGTCTATATCGCAAATTCACCGAGTGTAAGGTTAACTTCAGTCAAAGTGTGTGTGTGTGTTACTGCATCTGCACAAATATGAACAGTGATGTAAGTATCGTGCTTTGTTTTTTCATTGAAGTTTGTTTTCAAAGTTACAATTATTTAAATTTAAATTTCATAGAAACAAAATTTCCCACTGCTCCATCAAAACAATATGCAACTCAAAATGGCACACACTTGTAAGAACATCAAAGCATTGCCGTATCACGAAAGACGTTAATCTAAAGCACCCAACCCGCCACTGTTTCCTTTTTTCCCCCTTCAAAATAAAATGGACATCATCCCAACAAAGTTAACTTGGCAATTACAAAAATAAAACAAGCTGCAATGCCAACTTAGCAATTCTTCACCAGAAAGAATTTTCAGCAGTGTCTGCCTCAATCAAACAGAATTTGAGCATCTCTGTCAACAGCAAATTTAGGCGCCCTTATGATTGAGAAAGTAAAAAGTAATTCAATCAGTGAGGTGTGTGACTAAAAGAAACAAACCACCAAAGAGCTCCAAGATGTTAAACATGCAACTGTGCATTTCCAAGTGAGTAATAAGTAAGAATGTATGGTTGTATTTTATGATTTTATCATATCCTGGTGATTATTATTACGTTGAAATAATTTTTCTGGTTCACCCACATGCATATATTTTATTATTTAATGTATGTGTGTTGTGTGTATGCCTATTCAATTTTGTGAGTATATCTATATTTTGGGGAGAAATTTTATTGCTCATGATTTACGCATATTTTTTGCATATAACTCTGATTACTGATGGGTGTGCTTGGAGGTTGGCAGCTCTTTTACAGTTATATAATCGGCTGTCCAATGCTTGGCGCCTGTTTGCTCAATATGTTTATTTAATTTTGCCACTGTTATGACTTCCCCCTGAGCTCGGGTCGCTCGTAGATGGGGCAAAGTCGCCCGTAGAATGAGCATTTATTTGCACAGTGTAGCATGTTGGCGTGCATCAATCGGCCAACCCCTGAAGCGACGTAGATCCATCTGTCGAATCTACTACTTTACTTCAGGGATGGAAGGCAGTTGCCCCAATCATAGACTGTCTGTTGTACTTCTATACCAGCGCCTCGTGTGTGCGTGTGCTGCTTTGAGTGAGTTGTGATTCTGGGCGATCGCCTGTTCTGGTGTCTAGCGCTGCCTGGGTTGAGTTGCTGCCTGGGTTGAGTTAGGGGTGCCCGTATCTTGGTCGCGTGGCATCTGGTTACTATCAGTGCAGGTTAACGGCCTCTTCTCTCCCCTTCTTCGTCCTTCCACTCCCTCAGATGCGTAGCAGCCGGGGTGCTGGTGTGCATGTAGCCCTCTGCTTCTCAGTGCTGTGCAGCAATTCTATCGTGTTTCTTTGCTCACTTTCTTACCAAGGGAGGAAGAGTTATGGAAAGGAAGTTTGTGGGAACAAGCCGTTTGTTTCATTAAACCTAGGCCTTCCTAGTTCGAGGGCAGATCACATACAAATGTAAGAAAGAAATTTTTTTGAACAACTGATGTGTACAATTGGTTCTTGCACCAAATTTATTTAATTTTTAATAGTTTTACTTCTGTCCCTGAGAAATAAAAGTTGGAGCTAACAGATGCAACTGTTTTCAATCCTGCTGGCAGAGGATTTCAAGCGGGGAACGGTTTACTGTGGCCCCTGCAGGACGAAGTTAACTGGACTTGTATTCCAGCCAGTGGAGTTGCACAGTAACCTGACTACATGCTGTGACATGACAAAAGAAAACAGTCAAGGAACAAGTAGTTTCGTACTCTTTGCTTGAAGTCTTGTGGTTATTTTTGTATGCAATGTGTACGTGAAATGAAATCGTATTACTTTTCCGCATCCTTGTTGTACATGAACACTCTTACAGGTTTGCATAATCATTAGTTTGGACATGATCACAAGGTTTACACGTCTTATAAGCTAGGTTTACACATTTTCACTTTTTTAGCTTATTATTGGGTAACCACAAATTTGAATGCTCTTACGTACTAGGGTATATAGTTTACCTTGTATAGCGGGATGTTGTAAGAGATTACATGGATTGTTTAAAGTTCTCTACTCTTAAGTGAGGTAACATGTTATACACATGCAGTTTTTGATATTCTGCGCTGTGGCAGAGGGTTTATGCAATCTGTAGGCGTGTGCCTCCGTGCACGTTACATAAAGTTTATGCTCAGCTACGTAAGCTCGACATGGGGGTGCATAATACTTTCGGCGTTCGCCTCAATTACAACACAATACATTAGGAGTCTCACAAGAGTGAGATTATTTTTCAAAGAAACACAATTGCAATCTAACAAGGGTAATACATAGGCACTTTCATTACGTTTCGTACAATGGTTATCGACATCTTTGTTCAACTACCCTAACCCACAGAATTACACAAAAAAAATCACTTTTTCCTTTTTGTGGTTATAGATGGGACTACAAGAAAAATATTCTTATGAGCTAACAGTACTATGAACATAAATGGGTGGGGAAATTATCTCGTCCTAGTACTTACTAAGGCTAAGTATATAATTCTCCCTATCCTCCTATTGAGGTTATGGTAGATTACATAATTCTTACTTGGCTAACGTCTAGGCCTAACCGGTACATACCGTGAGTTGACTCTCTACATTAAACCTTGGTGTAAGCGCAATTATCCCCATAAATCTACGCATGTAACAGCTTGGTTGGTTGGGGGACGAGATTTGGTTTCTCGTGATTGTAGCGTATGGGGTATCTGACTTGTGCTAAGTAGATAAGTTACATAGGCCGTACTGACGGCGGTACACATTACACATTTGAGAATGTATCTTGGAATTAATATCATTTCCACAGAATATAACCTAATACAACTTAACGCTACAATGAACACTCATGCTAACGCTAAGGATTATATAGGGGTTTTCCTCTTAAGGGAAATTTACTAGGCCTACATGACTACTTTGATTAAATTTTTTATTCAGTGTCAGTGCTAACACCTAACCTTAAAAACATCACTGGGTTGTTTTTTCTGTTACGTGGGGAGATTTCTCATAGTGAGAAAAGAATATACTTTAGTGATGCAACAAGAATGCAAAAGAGGTTTTACGAGGTACTCATTCTTTGTACAAATTGCACTTTAATATTCTCAAATTTCAAAAGTTGCGGATTATTAACATTTTGCATTAACAGGTAATTCTAACACTTAGGAATTTTAATTTTTACGAAGGCTTTGAATTTCCTGGGTGGCGGGTTATGGCGTACACACAGTGATTTCTCGTCTCACATGCTCTTATGCAAGGTACAGGAAGTTTAGTAAACAAATTGTCACCCAGTCGCATTGGAAGGAATGGAGAGGGTTTCGTCGAGGTTATGTTCATGGACCTGCTGATAGGCTTTGATTTTGCGTTCACAATTCGTAACAGTGCTCACGGAGTTCAGTGGCATTAGTGCTCACGGAGTTCAGTGGCATTACGTTAAACGCGCCGTACTAATTTTCAAAATCACTTTGGAGGATTTTTGGGGGAAATGCAAACGTCAACTTTTCAGTCTGTTTAAGGTATGATACTACGTAAATTTTTCTCTGGTAAACAAAACTTTCTAGTTTCGCAAACTAAGGGCCAAGTGCAAAAATTAAATCTGTTATTTTTCCTACGTTACTTTACTCGTGTCCTTTTTCTGGAGGTTGACTACGTTAACTGTGACACTTCTTCATTGTGTAGGACCTCCATCCCTATCAATGCGATTATGCTTTTTGAATTCTCTACCTTAAAAGCAAAAGTTACAAGATACAAGACATAAAATTAATTCTTGGGTGTTGATGCTGGCACTTTTTGTCGCACTGCCTAATCCTAACTGGCTAGGATTTTCATGGTGTGTACCGACACCTAGTCGTCCCTACTAAATTATCTATGAGTACTTGCACTCTCGTTTTGCCTTAGGGTTCAGGCACTGCTAATGACTATCACTCCCTACTAAGCTATATAAATGGGGTTACATGAGGGAGGCGCATTAGTTTGTTACTGGCAGCAGCTAAGTACTCACTTAGAAGTTGATGCAGAAGCTGGTGGAGGGCGCTGACATTTGATGACCCGGCGCTTCATCGGGCACCCCTGTTTGCGTGGTGCTGTGGCAGAGGCGGCAGGCCAGTGGAAAGCAGTAATCACACTCCATGGCGCCTCCTGTAGTGGCCTGGGACGTGACTCGTGTGCCTGGCATGCAGCAGGGCCACTCGTGACGTGGGCCTGGTGGTTGTAGACAGCGTGGGGCCAGCGTTCCGGGCATCGACAACATCTGCTGCAGTAGGAATGGTAAAGCTGCTGGGCACATCTTTTTTTGTCACTATGGTCGTACTATAGTTGGTATCTGCTTCTCTCTGAGCCCTTGTGGCAGTGGGCTGTCATAGCTTAGCGGTAGCGGTGCGGGTGAGTGGTGCATGGTACAGATTTTCAGTATTCACTCTAGACGATGGAGGGATTTTGTGATCACTCGTGGTTACTGGTTTCGCGGTTGCAGTGGCATGATTCTCATCCTCTTCTGCCTTTCCCGTTGAGCAGCTGGGGTCAGTTGCCAGGTTGACCGATCGTTCCATAGGTGGTAGCACAGACTACATTTGACTTTTTCCCTGGCTCATCCCCTTACTCCTTGCTCGCTTGGAATGGGGTAGGAAGGGTAGGGTAACATCACATGCACCCTAGGGTGTCTGTCCTAAATGAACTCCGCCGCTTCAGGGGAACACGTGGCCGAGACTGATCCTGGTGGGAGTCGGTATTCTACCGCATCCAGATCGATGCCCGGTGAGGGCGCTTCTTCAGCCATAAAGAATAAGACCAGGGAGACTCACGCATCGTGTGCAGTCGTGGTCTCTGGTGCTTCCTGGCATTCTACAGCCAGGGACGATTGGGGTTTGTGGCCTAAACGTCGTGCTCTTGGTGAAGGTAGATGTGTGTGTGTATGTGTGTGTGTGGGGGGGGGGGGTAGCCCTTCACTAAACTAGCGCTAACAGTATGGCTATTGGGGATAAGGCGATCCGCAGGATAGCGCCATGATGTCTCGGGCTGGATGCGAGGCGACGTCTGGCAAAAATTGAACTGCGAACTACTACTTGAATGAGATGAACACTGGGTTATTGTTGGGAAAAATTTCCTGTGGAAATGTTCCCTGGGGTGCGCGTGATAGGACGGAGGAGGAGGGCTGTCTGCTCTCCCTGAGTCCTGCGAGGGTGATCTATTGTTCCAAGGTGGAGGGGGATGCTTTGTCTGCGTCAGGGGTGTCCGGGGTTTGGTTCTCTCTGGGGGTTCCACCCCTAACAGGTCCCTGTTCTGAACATACTATGACTGCAGGTGGCCTTGGACTGGAGTTTTCCCAACACATAGGGTGTACGAAAATCTAGAGGAGATTTAGCTATCTCTCATTACTTGTGTTGTGGTTCACTTGCATGTTACGATTCCCACAAGAGAGACTAAGTGTTTCTCCGTTGCGCTGCTGCATGCTTGGAGAGTAGGGAGGAGAGCAGCATGCCTCCTGGGGTTGCCCCTTTGGACAATCCTTATTGTAATGCCAGCCCGGGCAGTACCAGCAGCGTGGCAAGGGGGATGGCGGTATGTTGCAAGGTCGCGTCATGCCCTGCGTGCGGTCTGGGGCTCAACTGTTAGCCCTGGCATGTGCCATCTGTTCTTTCCCAGGGAGGGGGCACTCATTCACCTCCAGTTCCTCGACCATCTGGGGCCAGGATGTGACTAGCAAGACGCAAAGAGTGGGAAGGAGGGTGCAGGTGATACTTCTCACACGTTGAACTTCATTCTGCTCGGGGTAAACTGTTTTGTATAGGCGTTCTTTGCACCTAATAAATAACTCCACCTCCTCATTGTGGTTTTGTTCGCGGGAGTGTAGATCAATAATTAGCTCGCAAAGGAGTTCATCTCCAGGAAAGTGAGAAATCAGCTGGGCCTTGAACTGCGGCCAGCTTTCCATGAATTCACCGTATTTCTCCAACCGTTTGGCAGGACCAGTGAGGTGGTGGTGAGCTCGGCACACCCATTGTTTTTGTGGGATCAAGTGCTCCCTTAATTCACGTTCGCACGCTGCGAGGAATTTCTCTGGGTTTGCATAAGCTTTCGGTTCAAGTCGGGCAGTGATGACGCACAGGGTAACTCAGGAATATTCGGGCTATGCCTGTGAGTGGGATTTTGGGGTTTGTACGCCTGCTCCCGTTGATCGGGGTTTCAGATTCTCTCGTCTGACCAGCCGATGCAGACATGGTGGAAGTCCCTGTTGCAGAGGATGCAGTGAACAAGATACTAGCCTTGGCCCTCACATTCTGGCCATTGACATGTCTGTGGACCCTCCTACCTACAGTCATTACAACGGTACTCCCAGCCCGTCAGTGAAACAAGGAGTATCCTTCCAGCTTATACACCAGTAATAATACTCCTGATGGCAATAATTACAAAGGATGGGGTTTAGGCCGGTTCCTGTGCAGTTAGGCATGGGGCAAGAGGTGCTACTAAGCTCAGCGGCACTGACATCGGTTAGAACGGAGTGTCTCACATTGGCTCATTTCGCTATCTGTGGCGAGGGAGAGAGAGACTGGCTTGGTTCAAACTCCCAAGTCTAAGCTACCTGGAGTTTATTATTGGCCCCACGTTGGGTGCCAAATTGACGCGTACCCTACCTCGGTGGCTAAGTAGTTAGGCCACTGACTGCCCTCTTGGTATCCTAAGTAGGCCTACTGTGGCGTAAGTGGGTAGTATTATTGGGCCGATGGGTCGTGGAAGGTTTAGATACTGTGGGTGGCAGCTTACTGCTAGGATAACATCAGAAACGAGGGAGTCAAACCCCAGAGTGAGGCGCCAGGAGAGACTTTCCCGTCCAGGGAGTTTGACCTTCCTCACTACTATGGTTGCCAATGATTGAGACACCAGTTGTCTCAGAGGAGTGAAGTGGTGATGTGGTTAAGCGCTCGTGGGGGTGGAGGTGAATGACCTGGCGGGGGTTATTCGAACGGGACGAGTGGGTCAATGTGTGGGAACGTAATCTGAAGAGGGTGGTGCCGCACTTTGTCTGGGTACTACCATAGGGGTTTCGAACCCGTACCATCTTTCTCGAGGCCAGTTTAGTAACGCAGAAGTTAAGAAGCTCCACCTCTGCCAGGTGTCAAACCCGAATGAGCTTACCGGAGGAGAGTTTGATTATGCTCGAAGTAGCAAGGGCCTGGCTGGGTACGGTGTCACTAGGAGTAGCATTGTCTATAGGTAGTGACTGTTCTAGCTGGGCAAGTCATTCTCCCTCAGGGTCGTACCTGGGCCAACAGGCATCTAAATACTTGTACGATGGGGTTCTGTGGGCTAAGGAGATGAGCAAAGAGATCGGCAGAGGGTCGGCTTCGATAGTCAGAGTCTGGGATTTGACTTCCTGCGTGTCCCCTTCAAGGGTGTCTGCTTTAAAAGCCCTATCTAGAGCACAACGTTCCCTGCGCCATTGTTTACTATGTAATCCTCCCTTTCTGCTATGCATCTGGTCCAGTCCCGTGATCCCTTCTGCAACGTGCAGTCCTGGGGGCACGACTTTTCTATTACATCCAAGGCCCTGATGCGTAGATGTGCGGTTAGGTATTGGGACGTTACTGAAGGAGAGTGCAGATGCACCGGAAACCCAGGAGCAGCGGTATACTGTTCCGGTCTAAAGCCTTATTCAAGCTCCATCTCCTGTGGAGTTTGATGAACCAACAAACTTGTCTAAAGCAGGATTGATTTTACCTGACACAAGTTTACTAAAAACACTGACATATTGAACATTAAAGTAATGGGAACCAAATTACAAAAGAAGGTAAATGGAAAAAAGTTTGACATAAGTTTTATTACATGACTAAATAAATGGGAAAGTCCCGGCTAAATTAATTTCAGTAGAATAGCGAACTGGCTAAACGTGTAAGCATATTTACATAATCAAAACAGGTGAAGGCGAGCCTGAGAAAATGAGTAATTAACAAGCTGCAAAAATCTAACCTGACATAATTTACGGTAAATATATGCTATCCACAGCATAACCAAAGTTACCGGAAATTATCCAAGAGGTAAGCTAGGACGTGACGGCCTGTTACCACAGAGTCATGAAAGTTTACTAGAGTAAATCGGCATATCTGCTGAACCAGGGTGCTGGACCTCTATTTATACTTAAAATCTTAAAATCAGCAGTTCTTCAGGATGCAGGAGTTGTGTAGTCTTCCAGCGCAGAAGTATGTTTATCAGGGTGCTGGAGCACCACTCATTTCTTATCTCCCCGCTTGGAGGCGATGACAAATTAAAACACCTCCTTCTGAGGTGTGCGGATTGTGACTTCACAAGGTCACAGGGGTGCTGCCATCTCTGTGGGTTGCTGGAACTTCTTCCAGGGCTAAGCGAAGGGTAGTGGAATATCAAAATTATTGATTTGATTCACTGGGGTGACGCATGCGGGATTCTGGTCGGGCAATGCATATTGTAATTACGTGGGTTAATTACAGTTACATAATCTCCTGTCAAATGCTTGGCGTCTGTTTGCTCAATACATTTATCTTATTTTGCCAATGTTATGACTTCCCCCTAATCTCAGGTCATTCGTAGATGGGGCAAAGTCACCCGTAAAGTGCGCATTTGCGCAGTGCAGCATGTTAGCATGCATCACATGTTACAATTTTACCCTTGTAGAATGTAGCCTATTATGCTTACCCAATCTATGCATAAGCACTTATATGTATTCTTACTCTTCACGTCTCATATCCTTTTAACGTGATTTTGGCACATCTTTAGGTTATTGATGGATTTTAGTGACAACTCACACACTATACGTATTTACACAATAGAAAATGTGGTAACATTAGTTACTTTTCTTTTGACAATTTAACGTATTTCATATCTTCTCAACTTTACTTGAGAGGTTGCGTGCTCTCTTAAAACATCTACCTACTTTATGTTACACATGCTTTAATTTCCCTATCTGTACTCTTCTACGATTTCTACATCTCAGTTCCCCATGTACTCATTTTATACATAACATTGATTAGTCTCCTCACTCTACAGTCACGTGTAACCTAACCTACTTTCCTTTTCTTTTCTTTTTTTCTCCATTAGAAAGTTTCTTACTCTACATTTACAGGAGCACATATTCCTAAACTCTATTTTTTACACGTTTCTTATTAACTTTGACTTAGGATATAGCCAGTGAAAGAAGGGGAGGGGGGGGGGGGTCCTCTTTACTCTACCTGAGTCGTTACTGATCTCGGCCGGACTGCTGGCAGTATTACCTTACATTTACGTCCTTCATGTATAACATCGCATATTACCCTAGCTCTAGCTCATTTCCTAAGGGACATTTTGCGGGAGTTGTAAGAGACTTAACACAGGGGCTGGTTATCTTCTGTAGCGAGCAACATTGCCCATTTCTTATCATCCTGGGTGGAGACTGAAGACAGGTTTACCTCCTCCTGTGGCAATTTTGTTAACTTTCTTATTGGAGTCGGCTGGTCCATGGCTAATCGGGTAAAACAATTTATAGGTTGAGGGGGTGGCGACCACATGTCGGAGTCTGGGCGGACAGTACAATCTCATAGTTAATTGCGTTACGTCAGTGTCTGTAGTTGTCCAGCTCGTGGAATCAACCCAGTATCTACTTGGAACTATATATGCCACTTTGGACTTGCCCCATGCTTCTCAGTGCTCGCTGATGAGACAAAGTCGGCCTTTAGAGTCCGCAGTGGTGCTGCGCAGCAGTGTGGCATGCCTCAACCATAATAAATTAAAATATTAGTTTTTAAATTTTTAAGAAATATCAAGTAGATTTTTTTGAAAAAATATTCTGTGAGTGGAATAAAATGATTCTAGTAAGGTGTAAGTACTACATCAAAATGGTCACAGAATATACTTGTTCCACAGGCGGAATCTTGGCAAAATGTGAAATATTGTTTTTTGTGGTAATTGTGTAACAAAACAAACTGCAGTCATACTCTGTAAATTAAAAATCATCTTCCAGAAAATAATGAAAATTTCCATGAAAGCTGATCGGGCCATGTCTTGCGAAAACAGGTCAAACAGGTTGAAGGCTGACGCGCTCTATCTTTACCTGTAGTGTACACCACAGCTATCTAGTGGAAAGCTAGCAACTGCACGGGTTAGCTTAGCAGAGCGTAAAACTCTGAAAACTTCACAACTGCAAATAATAGGCAAAATGTTTTCCGTTGAGAAAACAATGTATATGTTACTGGAGCATCATTATTTCCCCCTTATGCTGACATCAAGGAAGGAAGGCAATAGAGAGGAACAAGTGCATGACTTCACCTTACCTCCTTCCATCATATCAAAATTGTTCAATTTGATTGAATCTGTAGTTTTCAACATATGTGTTTTATTACTGCAAGATAAATAAATTCTTGACACATGACGTCTTTTCAACAATGAATGATCGACACATCGCATCAGTGTGCATGCCTTTGCCACTTGATTTTGTGAAGTTTGGTTGTTGTACGCATCACGAAACGTCAGGAGTTTTACTGTGTATGCCCAAGACAAAGGACGGATGTTCCACGCCAGATTGTATTATTCACCGGCTGAACCACTCCAGCGTGCCACCAGATGGAACCACTAGAACAATCAGAGTCAAGCCTTCAGAACTAGCACCGGCGGCCACTGATGTCACACGCCAAGAGGTTCTATGCCACGCTTACCCCTTCCACAACACCAGCCAGGGTACGCCAGCCAGATATAAATAGTGGGCCGCAATCCTTAAATGCTCTATCTGCTCCGCTCCTTCACCGCATGTTTGTGCAGAAGGAACCATCGGCTCCCTGGTTCTCACCGCACTCCTTGTGCCGAGGTTCATTTCCTACTACCTTGTCTTCACCACATTCAGTTGCCGAAGACTCTTACCTGCACCTTGCCTTGTCTTCACTGCATTCTGTGCCGAAGACTTCCTGTCAATGTCTACGTCGTCGAACATGAGACACTGCCAGCTTCTTCAGAGCAACATAGTATAGTAGCCCAGTTTAAGTTAGCATCACATTGCTCGTCTACTCTGCTATTGTTAGCCTAGGAACAGGTTGCCTTCACCTGCCTCATGTAGGTTTAAGCTTCCGAAGATCTTACTGACATTAGGAGGTAGTGCAACACCACCCTGTTTATTTCCATTACAGGAATAAACAGATATTTTAACCAACTGAAGGGTATCTTTCCTGTAGTGTAATTCTTCTCCCAGTTGACATTAGGCCAGTCTAAGGGATAGTAGATGACCAGGGAAGTTACTCAATACCGCAATACACCAGTAGAGTACCCACACACATTCTGGACGGCCACCCTTTCTGTACGCCATGGTTTTACGAAACGGTAGAACCCCGACAACAGAAACTCAGTTAACTGAGGCCAGCTTGTCGGCTTGGTGCTTACCCTCTCCACCAGGCTCCTTGCACCGGAAGGGTATTCCCCGAGTTGGAAGACTGGTCCTCCTGAGACACTATCCCTGTGATGGGCCTGTCGGCCAGTGAGACCTGACTCTCAGTGTTCACCACAATTCTTGCCGAGCACTGGGATAGGGATACCGCACTCTGTTGGCAGACACAGTACACGGCTCTACACCTGTTTAGGACAACACTTCACCTACTCCCCTTCCGTGAGCTTGATCGTAGTGAGTCTGTCCTCATGGCTTACTCCCATTGGAGTGATGTCCGAGAGAGGGTTAAAAAGGTACATGATGCTTCCAGGCATCAGCAGGAGCTTAACCATGTCCTTGCAGCATTCGCACATCTCCCACCACGGCAGCGGGCCCAAGCATCAAGTCACCTGCAGAGACCAGCTACACCGGAGATTCCCACAGATTTCTTCACAGCACCCGTCTGCCTCAGAGAGAAAACACACCCCGTGTTTGCAACCTATTTCAGTGGAGAAGGCAAATTTCACGGAATTGCCAACTCATACTGGTGGGGGATACAAATAGCAGAGCCAGCCCCAGAAATCATGCACCTCAGTGAGCACCTGACCACAAGCCAGCCCCATTCTAACTCACAGAATTCAGAATCATCTAAGTCAGACAGCCTCTACAGGTTATACAACACCCAGGTATACCTGCTAGAGCAAGCCCACCTAAGCGTAAATTGGTTCTTGCTGAACCAGACTTTGTGTCCTGCCGCAAAGCTACCAGACC
The DNA here is from genome assembly GCA_029891345.1 of Dryococelus australis. NCBI lineage: Eukaryota > Metazoa > Arthropoda > Insecta > Phasmatodea > Phasmatidae > Dryococelus > Dryococelus australis. The sequence goes on along the minus strand of CM056995.1, from coordinate 128,725,154 downwards.
TGTACTTTATACTGGATGCGCTTTATACCAGTAGCACGTAAGGACTAGAGATTCCCAAAGAGCACTCCTGCTGTGTGTGACAAACATAGCACCCACCAAAGCACTTTAGATATGGCGACGTTCCTCCACCAGCCTCAGGGCGTCACGCATCACTCTTAAGAATTATCCATATTACTTGGCATTTATGGTGGTACTTCTACATAAGTTTTGAGAACTGACTTTCACATAGTTGTGATACATTTTATATACTATTGATAAATTACAAATATTTCCTATTTTTAAATATTAAGAATTAACATTACTATTTAACAACAAGTACAGCAGCAACAACAATAATAATTTTAATAATAAAAGTACAACTGTTGAATACATAAATAGAATCATTACGAAAATTAGATACAGCAAATTCTATATAATTTAAGAATTTTCTGTTAATGTGAGACGGGGTGTCTCAATTTTACCCTACATGCACCCCCTCCCCCCATTTTTCTAACGTGATGAATTTGGATTTGAAAAATATTGCATTTTTCTGGAACACAAACTAAATTTACTGTTTTTCATTGTTCTGATGTTACGAGTAAAACGTAACCTACTTTTGACATAAGTTTTTAGCCCGCACTTATGTGGTACATACAGAAAAACATAATCCTGATACATGTTTACTATTTGAAATTGTTATTTTCGTTCTGAAAAATGGGTGTTAATTACCTTTCTAAGGAAATTACTGTTATGAAAAATAAAAAATCTGACTGCCCCGTTGGACAGGGTTGACGCGGGCTATGAAGTCAGGTGATATTTTCATCTATTTTTACAAACTACGCTACGTCAATTTTCCTTACTTACTTGCATTTTGATGGAATCTGGTTGATTTCTGCGAGGAGTCCATGCCGAAAGAAGCGTGAAAATAAGCCGAAGATTCCTTTGGCCATGAAGTCTTGCTTGATCAGCAGTCATAGCCGCGTGGAGTCAGCTTCCAGCGTGATGGAGTTTGTGTGCTGGTGCTTGTTATTGGACGCGCACCTATGAGACTGATTGCTATTGGCCGAGCTTAAGAGGTTAAAATTTTTGGTATTTATGTATAAATATTGGTCCAGGAAAGACAGTCGAGAGAGATGGCTACTCCAAGAGAAACAGACGGCATCGTCACGAGTTAAGTACTTTGAGACTTTTCTGAAATGTTGAACTTTAAGCCCGTATAGCATGAAGTCCTGGTAGGAGTTTGTAAAGCTCGTAATTTTGTTATTGCTTTTTCATAGAAGGCATGTTCTCAAGGTTTTTTTTGGAGACAATCATGAAAGTTTTGGTGGTAACTTCCAAAAGTTTGTAATAATGGCATTGAGAAAGAGAAAACTTTGCCATTTTTATTGTTTTAAAAAACCACCCAAAATGTCTCCTTGTCTTAATGTAACAATAAATATAATTAAGCTCATGTCAGAAGTTAAAAGGAGTTTTTAAAAGTCTGTCGAGGTAAGTTTTAAAGTGAGTGAAATGAAAATGGGCTTTCTAGTTTTGTGGCAATAGCCAAGTAATAAAATTTGCCCTTTTAATGAATTTGGTTAAAGATTTATGGTCTAATTTAGCGCTTTGTGGCTATGGCCAGGATGATAAAAGACAATTGTAAATATTGTGCAATACTCACCACTTCGTATGTTTCAGTATTTAATCATTGATCTAAATATTTAATCTATTCCAGATATGGTTTGGTTGCAGGCATATAGGTTGATGAAAGTAAATAATGGTCTTCCACATATAGGCTATTGCCAAGTAAATAACCTGTCAGTATCAAATTAAAATATTGCTTGTATACTTAAATATTATAGTATTGGTTTGGTGGCCTTTTCTGCTATGGTAACAGATACTCATAAAAAAATTTTCATAAGACTTTTCATGATAATTGAAAATGCCCTCTTTTTAGGCAAGAACAGCCATGGTAGTGTTTTGAAATTTTCTGTACTTTTTCTATGATATTTTAAAATCAAGGTTGTGATGCTTAGCTCAATATTGTGTAAACTTAATCATGTGTCACTGTGCTTTTTTGAATAAAATCTACCAAATCACAGTTTTGCTTACACACATTTCTTATAACTAATGATATTTCCTATTTATGGTGATCCTAGAGTTAACCTACATGCATTTTCTGAACAAAGAGAACTAAGGTTGTGATGAATTTTAGGATAACATACTGCAGTTCTTTAAAACAACAAACAAACCAACGACAAGTCATTTACTGTCTTACTTGGTAATACATACCACAATTATTTTTGAAGCACAATGGAGTTTGGGAAATGGATTTCTGGTAAATGCCAATTGTTTTGACTTTTCCAATCACAGTTCAGTTACAGTGCTATAATTTAGCTTTGGATTGGTGCCTCTTTGTGTTTTCTCTGCTCCACTCACTTCAGGGAAACTTAGTGCTTTGTACAGCAGCCTTGTCACGTCTTCTGGACATAGAGGGCGCCACAAATGTAAACTCAAAGGCTAATGCAGCCTAGCCGTCAAAATTTACAAGTTACTATAGCATGCAAACTATATAAAAGTTGTCATTTTATTTTAAGATGTAAATATTTTACCCACTAACAATGCTTACTGTGCACAAAGCAGTCCTGTATACTGAATTATGTACTTTTGTATTACTACTGATGACAAAAGAAATTGATTTTCTGAAACTACTGTAGAAAATTCATAATATGAAAACAAAATAGAACTTTGCTTACCAATGCATTAACTGACAATGAGACTGAGACCAGTCAATAGGTCAGTAGATTTTGATCACTAAAGCTGACTAGCTCAGACTCATCCCAATGGAGACAATGCACAAACTGAAAATACAGTAGACTCTCAATGCATCGTTATTGCACGTATCCATAAACTGCATCCACCAACAATTTCTTGTGGTTCCGGCAAAATCACTATGTAAATAAAGTTAACATAAACCCCTTGTATAGTTTATTGCAAGGTGCATTGATCAAAGAATATCTTGGGTCCCTTCACCTAATATTTCTCGCAACTTATCGTTTTTAAGTTGGTTGTTTAAGCAAACGTCTAGTAACTGGATGTGAAATATGTCACGCGCGCCACCGTTTATAACTGCTCTGCGGCACGCTATCTAATGTCTGGCCTTCCCAACACGTCTGTCGACACTGCGGCCGTGCAGCGTGGTGCGCGAATGTCTTGCTACTTCCCCTGACGAGAGGAGAAGTGGTTACCTATAGTAATGAGCATGGCGACCTAGCATCCTCTCTCTCACTCTTATTTCTGTCTCTCTCAGCCACACACCTTCCTTCCTCCTGTCACATGCCATGCCACCAAGAGGGGAAGTTGTTGTCAAGCAAAAGATAAAGTATGTCCTCTCTCTCTCGGCCACACTCAATTCGCTTGCCTTCCATACGCCGCCCGCAGGCAGCAGAGCAAATAAACTGTGCCTGGCGAATGTAATTTTATCAAGATTATGCACCGCTCAAAATAGCACCATCTATCATCACTTGTGTTTCTAAGCAAATGGTTTCACGTGAAAATTTTCCGCAAAACATTTTAACGAGGAATTATTATTTGAAAAAAATCTTTCTTTTGTGATTATAAAGGTGGTTTTTTTCCCGAAAGGTTAGTGTTTTATTGTATCTGGTGTAAAATTAACATGATTTAAAAAAGTAATATTCATTTTAACTCAAGGGGCAGCATTTTCGCGAATAAAATTATACGCCCAGAAGCATATAATTGAACTCCCCTTGTCACCAAAAATTGTTTGAACATTGAGCGACATGTATTATAAGTGTGAAAATTCATTTTCAGTAACTTCTGCAGGGAAATCGGAAGAGTTATATAAATTTATTTGAATAGATACGCGTCTTTTGAATAAACTGATAATACATAAGGAACTATACAACACCTTTTGTGGTCTAATAATGGGTAGGTAAGCACTGAGCCTAGTGCAGTCTAACTTATGAAAAGGAAAATCAGATGACGGGGTTTTGAATGATTAATTATTAGACAGTAAATAAATCAATTATAATTGCCTTATTTATTTATTTTTGTCTCAAAATTTCAAGATTACTTTGCAGTAAAATATAATTAATTACTTTAAAAGATAAACATTTGCAGTGCGCTCAAGTTGCCAGCAACATGTAGTGGCCACCCCTCCTTCGCCCGCTGCCGTGAACACACTGCCCGATCAATGAATTCTCCATGTGCTCTCAACTGATAGAGCCTGCACCGGGCATTCAAAATTTGACTTGCTTTCTGTGTCATAGATATTATTTTCATCCTCAGAGGGTATGAAAGTGTTAGGTCAACTTGCATTTGGTGTCAGATTACTTCTAAAATTCCAATTTTTATGGTGTTCCTTAATTAAACTGTATTCACAGATAATGTACAGCTCTTTCTATACTCAACATAAAATTCCATAAGGTTAGAAATTGAATTTTATTGATGTACATGTCCGAACCCTCATCTACTGAAATCCTGCATTTTTGGCAGTCCCCCGAATAACGATAGATCAAGAGTTGACTGTAGATATTTGCTTTAAAGATGGGTTAACTCCTATATTTTATTAATTCTCATTCCAATTCCCATTCTGTCAAAGTACTCAAAGTTTCTCAATTTGATTCTCGATTCTAATGTAAAACTTTGACACGACATCTTTTCATCGTTATTAAATCGACTTCTACTCATCAGTGCGCATCACTCAGCTGCACAATTCCATGGAGTTTGATTCTACACATCACAAGACATCAGAACTTGTACTGTCTACTCAATGCAATGGACGGATGCTCCACGCCTGAAGACTATACTGTTCACCGGCTGAGCCACAGAGACTATGCATTGAGAACATCCAAGTAGAGGCCGTTCACGGTAAATTGAGCACTTTTGAGACCCTAGTTACTTTATTCTTTCAGCCATATTTTATCCTTTAACCACATTTCTAAAAAAAATTGCCTTGTAAGTAATAAACACTGTGTATATATTCCACCACACTCGGAATTTAATGTCTAAGGCTAAAATAAAACACATTTTTTGACCATTATTCCAAATGAGAGGGCTTTCAAAAGTGCTCACTTTACAGTGAACAGCCTATACTATTGCGCACCACAGGATGGCACCACTAGTACGATCGCAGACACTTGCGGCACTGGATTCAGCACGGGTCAGCGATGTCACATGCACAGAGGATAAAGTGCAGCTACACAACTGCCACCCTCCTCCACAACCTACAAAGGGTGAGCTAGGAAGCGTATAAATACTGGGCCAGGCCCTTGGAATGCCAATCTGTTCTGTTCCTTCACAGCACTGCCTGGTGCTGAAGGAACCATAAGCTCCCTGGTCTTCTCCGCTCTCCTGGTGCTCAAGATGCTCCTGTACCTTCGTCTTCAATGCACTCCTGGTGCCGAAGACTACTTCTGTTCTACCAGCCCTCGCCTGAAGTTGTCAAACCCTTACACACTTCTGGCCCCCTCAGGGCAACACTGTAGTGTAGCAAGTTTTAAGTTATTTTTATAGCACTTCGTCTACCTACCCCGCTAGCCTAGGAACAGGTCAGGTCGCCTTCACCTGTCAATGCTTAGCATCTTCCGTTAAGCTCCCGTTGATAGTAAAAGGTAGTGCAACTCCACCTTGTTTATTTCCATAAATGGAATAAACTAGTTTTAATCCACTTGAGGGTACCTTTCCTATAGACATAATACCTCTCCCTGTAGACATTAGGAACGTCAAAGGGATAGCAGGGGACCGGCAAATTTGATCAAACCGCCAAACACATCAGTAAAGTACACACAAGCATTCTAGATGGCCACCCTTTCTGTGCAACAAGGTGCACCAAATGGTAGAGCTCCAACACTAAGTACTCTTCCTCTTGAGACTAGCTTGTCAGCCTGGTGTTAGCTCATTCCACCATACTTCTGGTGCTGGAAGGAGTACTTCCCAGGTCATGGGAGACTAGTCATCGGAGAACTCACCCACGTATTGGGACCGTCAGCCCGTGAGACCTGACTCTCAGTATCCACTGTGCTCCTGGTGCCGGACACGGAGATAGGGATACCGCATTGGGTTGGTGGAGACGGTACGTGGAAGCACGCTGGGGTAGGACCACACGTTACCTGCCCCACCTCCGCGGGCATGATAATTGTGATTCTGTCTTAATGTCCTACTCCCATCGTAGTGGTATCCACAAGCGGACTAAAAAGGAGAGACTATCTCACAATACCAGCAGGAGCTTAGCCACTTCCACGTTGCACTCACGCACCTTGATTCTCGGGAGAGGGATCAAGCTACCCGCCCCTTGGAGACACCTACCATGCCGGAAGAAGCTCTGGAACTCTCCAAGTCACCTGTCAAGCTAAATGGAGACAAACACCCCATGTTCACTGCCTACCTGAGTGGCCCAGACAAGTCCCACGGGATAGCTAATCCACGATTTCGGGGAATACGATCGAAACCGACTGCAGCGACAGCTGACAACCATGAGCACCAGCCCGGCTGCACTCCAAGGCCTGAGCACTAGCTCATCTGAACCATCGCAGGTCCAACAGGCTCCACAGGTTACATATTGCCCAGATATCCCCATAAGAGACCTCAGTTACCCACAGGACGTTAAATGTCAACTTTAAGCGTGTTCAGTGCAGCTACAACTTTCATTAAATAGGGCCAACCTTTAATGCAACAACAAAAATATATTATTTTCTACAAATGTAAACACATTTATAATTTAGTAGTAATTGGTTGTTTTCAGTATTTTGCCAATTCACATTAAAAACATGAATGTAGGAATATATTTGGGTCAATTCGTGTTCCTATAATTTTTTCAATGTGAGGGCATCTGCTTAACATTTCTTTTTCCCTTAGCCCTTGAAATTTTTGTGTTTCGATAGGTGCACATCACATAATTTTCATCTTGTAGGCGTGTAAATGATGCCATGCATCGGGTATTCACCAATTCAGGTTATTTTACCTTATATTACTTATAAGTTATAAAACCAAACATGAATTACATTTTCGTACACAGTTTAACTTGTAATTTATGCATTTAGTTCCAATAATCTTTAAAGTAAAACTGGCAATTTACGCACAGAAGTTATCTTAACACCATAACCTGAGAAGCAACACAGACTATTCTTACTTTTTTGTTTTGGTAAAATTATTACGCAAAAGTTACAAACATTTTCACTGAACTGAAAGTACAGTAATTAATATGAGCAAAGATAATATAACTAAGATTTTAGACAAATTTGAGGATGTACTGACTATTTCAATACTGAAGTACTATAAATAAAGCAAACATTATCAAGATAATAAATACTTAATAAAATTTTTCACACAAAGAAAAACAGTAGAATCCTGTTGTAGCTAGCACGGCAATTGCGAGAACACTGTTATAATGAGGTCTTTTTGAGGAACAGTCACATGTACGGCGAGATCGTGTCAAGTAGGCTAGTAGCAGTGGGAGTCGTGACTGTGTGAAGTGCGCTATTGTTATCTGTCTGCCATAACTACCCTTGCCACAAAGCCGTAAAAAAAAAAAAATCCTTTAGGAACTACCTAAACTAGAAGTTGTACGGAAGTCTAAAAATCATGAAGCCAACAGTGCAATAGTTTGTGCATTAGGCTTAGATGAATGCTTTAAGACAAAATATTTGTTTCTGAGAATATCAATAGAAGTTATCCGATAATAGAGTTGTGTGCATATATTTGAAGTTCTTACAAAATAATACTTATTTAAAAAGTAAATGTACAATAAAATGAAGAAAATTTGATGTATGTTAACCAATTAATTATCATGTCATGCATGAGTAGCAATAAATTCAATATACTATGTATGTACATAAAGTTTTAAAACTGGTTTCATTAAAAAGTTTGTGATAAATTTCCATGTGCAGACTCATAAAACTTTTTGTATGCAATACACTGAAAGGCAAATTAAGTGATATTTCAGTTCAATAAATTGAATTCAATAATTTTTTGCCTGTGTCAAAGCACCTTTATAGTCAAGACGTATTCTATAAACAACTTTTAACTATGGCAAACTACAAAATTCACACATTTTATAACATTTTTAAGAAATGGCGTATGTGGGTTGAACGTTATTGTTAAATGTGATGAGCGTTCCTATTGATTAACAAGTGGTAAGGGCGCTGACTGCCCTCTTGGAACTTACGAGGTGGAGGGGAGTTAAACCTCAGGGTGAGTCGGAGCGTTAAAGCTATCCATTCCGGGCAGCCTTATTCTCCATACCACAAGGGATGTCAATAAACGGGACACCAGCTGTCCAAATAGGGTGAAAAATTCAATCGGATACGAGAGGTGAATGAGTATGGTGGTGAATGATCTGGCTTACACTGGCAGGGTTGATTCGCCGCGGCCTCATAGGCTGTCGATCAGGGATAAAATTGGCTATGGATTGTTCCGGATGCGTTCGGGGAACTACTTTGGGAGGGATTCAAACCCTTATCATCCTTCCGAAAGCCAACGTTATGATGCAGAAATTGGGGAATACTTCCCTGCTCTGGTGTCAAACCCGAAGAACCCGGCCAGATTTTAGTTTTACGATACCTGATCGGTTAGAGGGATCCAGTGCATCTGTATTAGAGTTCCATGCCTGTGTAGGGGTTGGTTGGACGGGAGTTTCCTCAGAGTCGGATTCGTCGTCTGGTTTACACCAACCTAGTAAGTGCTTTAATGGGGTTTTGTGGTCAGGAGATGTAATAATGCTATAATCAATATGTTCACTCTCGAGTTCACTAGATACCAGTACACTTGGATTTGAATCACTAACGAGCTGATTTGTTAGTGCTTGTCTTAGGGTGACACGCCTCTCGCGTCGCCTCTGACAGCTACTGGTACCTCCGTGCTGTTTGCGGATTTAGTAATGAAATACAACATTAAAATAGGGCTGTCAACAGGGGTTGCGAACGAGCAGTCCTGGGCGGGGCAAAATCTGCAGTCAATCCCACGGACCTGCTGTTCACATGGGCAACCCAAGTAACTAAACCTCGTGTTTCATATCGGCTGCGAGTGCCCTGGAACCTCAGGTAGTAGGGCCTTCATCTGGTCCTACCTCCTGAGGGATACAGCTAACTACACAGCCAGATAGAGAGGTGTGGTTATTTAGAATTACTGCGCAAAGGGTTGAACACACAGCACTGCAATTAAAGACAAAATTATTAAAGCACAAATAAAATGACACACAATCTAAAATTAAAATTACGGAAGTCGACACACAAGGCGGTTAAGTTTGTAATGTAATATTATATTACGTTTAAATCAACACTTTAGCAGAAACCCAGCTACTTGAGTACACAATAAAAGCTAGGTAAAGAAATGTTAAAACACTGACAATTATATTGATGGATCTCAATCAACAGGCGAAGGCAAACCTGGGAAAAATTAACTAATAAAATTAATTCCTATGAAAATGCCTAATTAATAATAAAACCAATGTATGCTATTTACAGTGTGAGTGTATCAAGGGGCTATATCCATGGGGACATAAATTGTACAACGACCTGTTACCGTGGAAATAAAGGGAAGTTGACTGAAGTTAAGGTTAAGTGGGTACAGCTCTCCAATCGTGGAGAGCTGTCCTTGGAGGGTTAGCTGAAGGAAGCCTTGTCCAGGCTGGGGCTGGAGTGCTGGCGGCCTTCTGCAAGCTGCTGGCTGGAGGTAGAGGTTCGAGCCCTGCGTCGGGCTGCTGAAGCAAAGGAGGTTAAGCCCTGGGCAGGCTGCAGAGGAGAGTCTTCCGCAGAGTGTAGGAGCGCTCACAAACCTATGCAGCCGGCGAGCCTGGCGTCTCTGCTGGACCATGTAGCTGTACTTATATTTATACAAAAAATCACCCTGTATCAGTGATTCTCCGGGGGCGGGGTAGCGTAGCCTCCTAACACAGGAGCTAGTTTATCTGCTGCGGGAACACCGCTCCATTTCTAATCTCTCCTGGTGGAGGCGTTGACATTTTCATGCACCCCAGACTGAGGCAGGAAGGCAGTGACCTCAGAAGGTCATGGAGGTGCTGCTATCTTGAGGGTTGTTTGGAACTTCTTGGCCAGGCAAGGTAGCATAGTCTATTTTAAATAATTAATATTGTTTCTTCGTCGGTGTTGCTCTGGCACATTCCTTCTTGATTGGATGTGGAAGATCATAATTTCAGACGTGAAGTTCAGTTACGTAGTTTATTCAATAACGTATTAAGTCTTTTAAATTTATTATTTCCAAGACTTAGCGCCCAACGAATTTGATTTCGCCCTGCGCCTGGCGCGCTCAGATGTGGCGAAGTCGGCCATAGAGAGTGCCTCTCAATAACGCAGCATGTTGGCATGTGTCAATCGGCCACCCTCCGAAGCGACGAAGCTCCATCCTTAGAAATCACAATTGCCTGCAGTGGTTGAGGTGGCAACCGCACTTGTATAACTCTTGGTTGTTCCTCTGGGCTAGCGCCTATTCTGTGTGCGCTGCCTGAGCGCCCGTATATGGGTCACGCTGCATCTGTTATCAGTGGCGGGTTAACGGCCTCTTTCCTTTTCCTCTTCGCTCTTTCCCTCTCCCTGTTGCGTAGTGGCGGTGTGCCTGCACGGTGCCTTCTGCTTCATGGCACATCTGGTGTCTTCTAGTCTCTTACCAAGGGGAGGAATAGCTTCGGAAGGAAAGTGCGGGAATAAGTCGTCTGGTATCAAACCTAGTGCCTTCCTGGTTTGAGGGCAGACATAAAATGTAAAGTTTAAAATTTGTTTACATTTTGGCTGCGTATTAAAGCAAAAAAAAAATTCTTATATAATTTTACTTAGTAGTTCTTACTGCTCTGTCCTTGAAAATAAAAAAATTCTAAGGGGGAGTCTACCTGAAAAGGGCGTAACTATTCACAACATCTGACAAGTTTAAAGTCCCTATCGCTGGGTTGCTAATGAGGTAGTATATATAAAGAATACATACAACTCACACGCAGAATGCATACGTAATTCTTGAGGCATCTTGACGTATCTTTCGTATATAATATTTTGCATTTGCTTGAGACAAAATTGTTCGGTTAGGTAAGACATTTTGTAAAAGAAATTTTACGGTCACTCTTTACACATTTTCAGGTTATGCAAAACACATTTTGCGTTAAAATTGACATAATTCACTTACCTTCACTCATGGCCACTTAGGTGTATAAATACAAGAATACTCTTATCCTACATTTCACAACATATTAGACACTTGCTTAGATTACACTTTCTTAAGGTTACAGTTGTACTAACGTACTTTTCGCACATGATACATTTAGCATTTTCCCTTAGTATAGTGGTAGGTTATGGACAACTTCTACTCTTAGCAGGGGTGGTGTAATCGGTAGGCTCGTGCCTCCGTATACGTAACACATTGTATCTCAATCGCGTTGATCATACAGGGATTTGGTAATTGACAGCGCTCAGCCGTAATTACTTTCTAACATGAAATAGAACAACTGCTTTTGAACTATGCTTTCACTTAGCATTTAGACAATCTATCACTTCACTTATTAGGGTTATAGCGGGATTGCAACACAACAATGTTTATCCTACAACTAGGCAATTTACACAAAATTTTACGTTGAGATTATTTACAAGATTATCCTTAATTTCTAAGTTACCATTTGTTTTATCAGCTAGTGATCTAAGCCTACTATTTACAACATGTGTGGCGTGAGTTCCACTTTTTATTTACAATTTTCATTTCCCGGTTCACTTACGTCTAGTAGCGTACATATGCAGCTTCTCTGGCTGGAGGGAACTCCCTTAGCGGGGGTATCTGCCTCGCTTGAGTAGATACACTTTCGTGAGCCTGCCTGGCAGCTGTGCACACCCACTAGAAGTGTTCGTTCTAATCATGTTTTCACTCCTCCTTCCTTCACATGCTCTCTCATCTTAAGGGTTTACGCCAGTTAACTACACAGTTCTTTACTTCGCTAGGGTTTTTCCGTTCTGAGAAAAAATTACACCAAATACAATACAAGATATATATATGTACAATTTTCGGCGACATTCCGCTCTTCCTACCTGTACTTTACAGGGGTTCTTGTTAAGTATATTGGGGTTACATACACGTGCAAGAGAACATTTCGTAACAAGAATGGATAACATTACCAGGGTTTATGTGAGGTGCTCTTCCTCTATAACAACATGCTATTAAGCATTTCTAGAGTGTTTCTTACGCTTAGGGTGCAAAACTTTTAGTTCAAAAATGTCTAAAAGATTGGGAATTTCCTGGGTGATGGGTATAGCGTGCTCTTAGTGAGTTTTCGCCTAATGCTCTTACTCAAGTTACAGGGGGTGCATTGCTCAATGTCGCCCAGACATATTGCGAGGAATGGTGAGGGTTGTTTTCAATGTTGTGTTTACGGGCCTGCTGATAGGCTTCGGCTATGCATTCACACTTCCTAATAGTGCTCACCGAAGTTATTGGCATTATGTTATTCGTGTGATACAAGATTTAAAAACAAGAAAATATTTACTTTCAGGCTAGGATATTGGGTTATGTGAACCTAGCCAAACCTACTAATCTAGCTTAATCGCCGTCACAGGTGTATTAACCTTAGGGTTCAAGCAACCTAATGATATCACTGCACTACTAAACTTTTTAAGGGGAATAACATGTGGACAGGTGCACCAGTCTGTTACTAGCTGTGGAGGGTGCTGATGTTTGGCGTGCCTATGCCTTGGAGGTTGCCTTAGTTCTTGTGACTCTGTGGCATGGGCGGCAGGCCAGCAAAATGATGTAGGTGCCCACTATGGCATTTCTTGATAGTGCCAGGCACGTGACATGTGCGCCTGGTGCGTAGGGGGACCACACATGACGTGGGCCCTGTGTCAGACGGCAGAATGGCGCAGCATCCTGGGTTCGGGCACCTGTGGTTGTCATACGTCTGCTGGACTCGTCTGCTTCTTGGTACGCGCTCTCTCTGCGAGCATCACAGGTCTCTCTGCCTGACAGCGTGACCTTGGCTTCTTGGAGTCTGGCAGCCACAGCGCGGGTGAAATGTACTCGAACTGCACTCACGGTAGTGTCTCCCAGCTGTGAAGCAGTACTTTTGGTGGCCGAATCGCTCATGGGCGACCAGCAACTCGCACTCCCTACTTTCGCTGTAGTAGCATCTTCGCTCTCTCCCCGAAGTCACTAGTTCTGTCTCTCCCTCACTCTCATGGGGCAACTCAGCACCAATCTCTCGCTCTCCAACCAGGGCCGATGATTTGAAGGGGCTGGTTGCCAGGTTGACCAGCAGGTCCGTAGAGGGTGACAAGGACGGGTTGACTTTTCACCTTTAGCTTGTCCACTCATACCATTCCTGCCGGGGAAGGGAAAGGAAGGATAGGATAGCAGTGGTTGCATCCTATAGTCCCTATCCTGAATTTGCTCCGCCGACTTGGGGAGGCGTGGCCGGGACCGATCCTGAAGGGAGAGGAAATGCTGCCAAATCCAGGTAGTCGTCTGGCGAGGGCACTTCCATAGCCATAGAAAGGAAGGCCGGGGAGACTCACACAACGTGTGCAGTCGTGGTGTCAGTGAAATTCTGACTTTTAACCGCCAGAGGAGGGGCAAGAAGGGGGATGAGAGGTGGCCTAACCTCGGGGCTCGTAACGGAAATAGGAAGGGGGAGTATCCCTTTGCGTTGTCATCCTATCGGTTTGGCTCTCCAGTCCGAGACAATCAACGGGATCGCGACCATGAGGGTACGGGTCGGACCCTTGTTGATGCCCACAGAGACTTAAACTGAATGGAGGTGCATAGTCGCCTAATCGTGGAACCGTCAGAGGGTCGTAATTAAATCTCTGGTATTGTATACGTGGGGGGTGTAAGTGGTAGGATGGGGAGAGGGCTGTCGTTCCTACCGGAGTCCTGTGGTGGCGGTCTATTGCCGTGAGGAGGAGGGGGGACGCTTCGTCCGCCTTGGTGGGGTTAGGGGTTCGAGTCACACTCAAGGTTCTCATTCTTGCTGGATTTCTTTCTGGCCGTAATACGGTCTCAGCTGACCTTGGACGCATAATGACGCATGGTTGTGGATGCACATGCCTCTGTCAGAGGTTTAGGGGCCTATTTGGTTTTCCTCCGGTTTCCTACCTCGAAAATTCTGTCCACGCGCCTCTGGGTTACGTGGTTGCGCATTTGGAGGGTATGGGGGAGGGAGTTGCGTGGTATCTGGGGTTGCAGTTTCGGACAATCCTTATTGAAATGCAGCTCCGGGCAGTACCAGCAGCGTGGCATGGGGTTAGCGGGGGTCGGTGGGTTGTGTCTTGCCCTGCGGGTGGTCGGGGGAAGGGTGCCAGGCCACTGACATGGGAGCGTGCCAGCTGGTCCCTTATGGGGAGTGGATGCTCATTAATCTATATCTCTCGTGCTCATTCTACAAGTTCCTCCACCGTTTGTGGGGGTAAGTGACGAATAAATTCCTCAAAGAAGTTAAAAGGGTGTGTATTAGGCAGTATACTCGCTGCACTTCTGTTTGCTCGGGATAAATACGTTTATGTAGACGTTCTTTACGCCGTATGAATAGTTTGACCTCCTCCACGTGCTTTTGTACGCGGGAGTGCAAATCTGTAATCAGACTGCTTAAAACTTCGTTGCCTGCAAAGTGGGAGGTTAGCTGCACCTTAAACTGAGGCCAGCTTTCAATGAACTCACCGTATTTGTCCCAAAACTGTCTGGTGGGACCTACGAGGTTACTGTGAACTCTAGTCCCCCATTGTTTATTGGGGATGCCATGTTCCCTCAGTTCTCGTTCACACTAGGCGAGAAATTTTTCGGGGTTTGAATATGCCTTCCCATTAAACTCAGGGAGAGAGAGTTTGCAGGGTAGCCTGGGAATCGGCAAGCTTAACCTGTGAGTAGAGTTATGCGACCTATAGGTTTGCCTCCTGCGGCAAATGTGACATTGATACAATTGCCCTGGGTTTCATACTGGCTTGTCTATCTAGCCAATACAGCTATGATGAAACAAATTATTGCATAATATACAGTGGACAATATACCTTCCCTGTCCGGTACATTCGGCCCACTGACAGACCATGATTTACGTTTGCCTGCATGATTCGCAGCTGTATTCTAGACTGTCTGTGTATCTGGACGTATCATCCCAGCCTATATACGTATAATGAAATCAATTATGGCAGTAGTTACACATAAGTGGTTCAAACCGGTACCTGTGCATGCAGGGAGGGGGCAAGACCTGTTGATTGTCCCTTCAGTATTTGCATTGCGACAGCACTGTGTACGTCTGTCAGACTTCCTTCGGAGTCAGACATCATGGAATGCTGCAAATGGGTGCCACGGGGTGTTTACAACGACTCCCCGAAGTTGTGAACAAAACTTATCTCCCAACAGACGTGTGCTTCACGCGTAAAAACACAAAAGGGGGGGGGGGGGGGGGGGAAGGTGACTGGTTTGGTTCTCGCCCTCAAGGCTGAGCTACATAAGGCATTTGAAGCACGCTCCTCTCGAATAACAAGTGGTTAGGGTGCTGACTGCCCTTTCAGACAAGGTGGAGGGGAGTCAAACCCCAGGGTGAGTCGGAGCGTTAAGCTATCCCTTCCGGGCAGCCTTATTCTCCGTACTACAAGGGACGTTAATAAACAGGATACCACCTGTCTCAATAAGGGTGAAAAACTCAATCGGATACAAGAGTTGTGGTATGTGGTACGAGATGGTGGTGAACGATCTGGCTTACACTGACAGGGTTGATTCGCAGCGGCCTCGTTGGCTGTCGAATGGGGACGAAGTTGGCTATGGATTGTTACGGCTGCGTTCGGGGAACTACTTTGGGAGGGATTCAAACCCTTATCATCCTTCCGAAAGCCAACGTTATGATGCAGAAATTGGGGAATACTTCCCTGCTCTGGTGTCAAACCCGAAGAACCCGGCCAGATTTTAGTTTTACGATACTTGATCGGTTAGAGGGATCCAGTGCATCTGTATTAGAGTTCCATGCCTGTGTAGGGGTTGGTTGGACGGGAGTTTCCTCAGAGTCGGATTCGTCGTCTGGTTTACACCAACCTAGTAAGTGCTTTAATGGGGTTTTGTGGTCAGGAGATGTAATAATGCTATAATCAATATGTTCACTCTCGAGTTCACTAGATACCAGTACACTTGGATTTGAATCACTAACGAGCTGATTTGTTAGTGCTTGTCTTAGGGTGACACGCCTCTCGCGTCGCCTCTGACAGCTACTGGTACCTCCGTGCTGTTTGCGGATTTAGTAATGAAATACAACATTAAAATAGGGCTGTCAACAGGGGTTGCGAACGAGCAGTCCTGGGCGGGACAAAATCTGCAGTCAATCCCACGGACCTGCTGTTCACATGGGCAACCCAAGTAACTAAACCTCGTGTTTCATATCGGCTGCGAGTGCCCTGGAACCTCAGGTAGTAGGGCCTTCATCTGGTCCTACCTCCTGAGGGATACAGCTAACTACACAGCCAGATAGAGAGGTGGTTATTTAGAATTACTGCGCAAAGGGTTGAACACACAGCACTGCAATTAAAGACAAAATTATTAAAGCACAAATAAAATGACACACAATCTAAAATTAAAATTACGGAAGTCGACACAAAAGGAGTTAAGATCCCGGGTCTAAGGGACCCGGATCTCATGTTCCCATCAGTTACACTTTCCAGTTACTTACACCATGTTCTTTATTTCCCGGCGCACACTCTATATTTACAATGCTTTCCGTTCCTGTTGTTTACCTCACATGAAAATATGGCTTCCCGTGATTTACGCTTTTTTTGTGAGTGTATTAGGTACGGTATTTACGGCATTGTAAGTTGCCGCCCAGCCTGTGTATAGGTTTGTGAAGAGGGAATAAAGAGGTGGGCGTAGTGAAAAAGATAAGAGAGGTAGTGCCACACCGCCGTGGAATGTGGAAGGGAGGGAGAGTAGGAAAAAAATGGGCTGCTTGTTTTGACGGATACATAAACAGGGGGGGGGGGGGGGGTGGAGCAAGAGGGCTAGAATGCTGATGAATAAATGTAAAGGCGGGAGAGGGAGAAAGACAGAGAGAGAGAGAAGGTTTAGAGATGAAGTAGGGAGCTTGGAGTAGTGTGGGCGTGGCTACAAGGAAGGAGGGGAAAAGGGAGCAGATGTTTACAAAAGAGGGGAATGGCAGTGACCTGTGTGCAGGGATGGAGCAGTGTGTGAGGAATGCAGTGGCTTGAGTAGGATGGCAGACAATGGAAGGGGAAGAGTGGTGTGGGCGAGGGCCTGGGCGGAAGGTAGCGAGGAGGAAGTAGAGGAGCAGCCAGCAGCGATCAGTACTCGATCAGTACTCCACGGCTGCTGCCAGCAGCGACTGCCGCGACTTTGTTAAAGGCCAGACTCATCCAAGCAATAAGGTGGTCCGCTTTTACACAAAAATTGTGCATTTTTAAGAAAGGAGACCACTTTATTATATTAGTATTACAGCTCTAACAGTACTAATAAATATACACTGTCCATTTTATCAGCTTGTTTTATATACACATACTTAGTCAGAATTTTACTTAATATTCCTTGCCCCAATTCTAAGCACATGCGTGATTTAGGAAGATTCAAAAATATAAAAAAAATGGCTTACCATTGCGGTAAATACAGAATATTTTCTTATGACTGGGAAAAATTCCCGTTGCCAGTGTCAATCTAGAGAAGTTTCATTTTATGTTGCCATGGCTGTGTGCCCATAATCTTCGGTAGGTTGTACCAAAGAGACAGAAATTATCTTACCATTGAACGCAAAATGGAAATCCTAAAACGCATTGATATACACACAGGCACATGAGTCTCCTTAGCTAAGGAACTAGGGCAGATGCAAGAGAAAATAAAGCGTATTAAAACTTCAAATTTTTTTGACCTACATGAATGTACAGCAGGTTGTGAACATTCCTTACATAAAATTATTTCAAACAAAAGGTAAATTACTTTCAATTTAGTGTTTCCCTTCACTTACACTTTCCCCTCATTTATACCATTTTTTCTTTATCCCTTGAAAAGTGTAAGCTAAGGGTTCTTCTTTAATTACGTTTAAATCAACACTTTAGCAGAGACCCGGCTACGTGAGTACACTTAAAAGCAAGGTAAAGAAATATTAAAACACTGAAATTAATTTATGGATCTCAATCAACAGGTGAAGGCGAGCCTGGGAAAAATTAATCTAATAAAATTAATCCCTATGAAAATGCCCAATATATACTACTAAATAAAATAGAAGTGCCTGTCTGTGATTTTCAAATTTTTCAATTTTAATTATTTTTTCGTATAGTATAATTGAAAACTAAGCCATATCTAATGTTAATTTTTTTCGTATCTGTCTGTCCGAATGTGTTTAACTCAAAAACAACTAAATGTATTGACATAAAATTTACACAGTATATAGATAATAACCCCAGGACCAAATTAGTATTTCTTTCATCCAGATATCTCAAATGGTTCCGGAAAAATTATGATCAGAGATGTAAATAGGTACTGGATTAAGTTTTTCTTAGGATTACTGCTCCTTTCCTTCCAAATAGTTGTAGTGGCCCAGAGGCTAGAGTTATTCAAAGCGGGGCCATAGTGATCCAGTAGATAGATATATATCAAGTGGGGCCACTGTAGCTCAGTGGCAAGAACACCCAATAAGGGGGACGCAGCTGGTCAGTGGCTAGAGCCCACAATAGTGGGGCCGCAGTAGCTCAATGGCTAAAGAAACCAATAGTGGGACCGCAGCTGGTAAGGGGCTAGAGCACCCAATACGGGGGTCACAGTAGCCCAGTGGGTAGAGAGCCCAATAGTGGGGCCGCAGTAGCCCAGTGGGTAAGAACCCAATAGTGGGGCCACAGTAGCCCAGTGGCTAGAGAACCCAATACTGGGGCCGCAGCTGGTCGGGGATAGAGCACCCATTAGTAGAGCCACTGTAGCTCAGTGGCTAGAGAACCCAATAGTGGGGCAGCAGCTGGTTAGGGGCTAGAGAACCCAATAGTGGGGCCGCAGTAGCGCAGCGGTGAGACCAGGGGCCGATACCGATGGTCAGGCTAATGACACCAATAGTGGGAGTGCAGTAGCTCAGTAGCTAGAGAACCCAATAGTGGGGCCGGAGCTGATCAGGGGCTAGAGCACCCAATAATGGGGCCGCAGTATCTCAGTGGCTAGAGCAAACAAAAAGAGGGCTGCATTATTTTAGTGGCTGGAAAACCCAATTAAAAAAGTGACTAGATATATTCAAAACCGTAAATATCATGATAAAATAAAACATGTGCAAAGCGATGGCAGGGTGTAATTTAATAACTTCATTAAACCTGAAAGGAGACATACTACTACTATATTTTAAACATAAAAACTTTATTGAACTATGGTGGGCTTAATTTTAATAACTTTACAACGATATCATGTGAACGAAGTGGCACAGGTCAGCTAGTTAATACTAAAACTAGGGATGGGTTGAATAACAAAAAATTTCGGTTCCGGTACAGATTCTACATTTAATATCGTTTCCAGTATTCGGATGACATTTTAATAATTTCAGACTTAGATAACTTTAAAAAAAGGCCAAACGTTATTCATGTATCACGTCCAAAAGATCTCACAAAATACATGCACATACTCTACTCAGTTTGTTTACATAATTTTCTCTCTCGTATATTACCCTAGAAGGCCATATTTAGAAGACATAAATATGTAACAATTAGATCGATTCAAAGCTAAAAATCTGTACATAAACGTCAGCCATTTTGTTTCACTTGATGCTTAGTGTAGTATCTTCTCTGTATATATTTATCTATGACATTGCCACCACGAGACTGTTTACGTTTTGTCTCGTTTAACGGACAGAATAGAAATCAAATACTGTACATATTTGATAAAACGCCTATCCCTGAAAACTACTTTTGTGATCATTGGTACCAAATAAATTAATATTTATATGCTTTCAACTGCAATAGTAATTCGCTGAAGGAAATATTGCTGCCAAGAAAAAAAATGCTTATTACAGGTGAATTAAACTATATTGTTTTGGCGGTAACTGCAATTTTTGTTTGTTTTGATAAGATTCTCGTTACAGTTATTTTTGTAATGACAGAGTTTTGCAGTAACTAGATTAATCCATAATGTTTCGTACTAAGTATGTCATCTGAAAATATTACTAAATTTATTGCTGTGTAGAAATGAGAACCGAATAGTCGCCGTTAACCTAAAACTGGTTCTGAGTCAAACCTCAAGAACCGGTATAAATTGGAACAGAAGAACCTAACCGATCCATCCCTAAATAAAACCAACGTACGCTATTTACAGCATGAGCGTATCAAGGGGCTCTATCCAGGTGGACGTAAATCGTGCAACGACCTATTACCGCGGGAGTCAATGGGAAGTTGACTGAGGTAAGGTTCAGTGGGTACAGGTGTTGGATTTAGCAATTGTGGAGAGCTGTCCCTGGGCGGTTAGCTGAAGGAAGCCTTGTCCAAGCTAGGGCAGGAGTACTGGCGGCCTTCTGCAAGCTGCTGGCTGGAGGTAGAGTTTCGAGCCCTGCCTCGGGCTGCTGAAGCAAAGGAGGTTGAGCCCTGGGCAGGCTGTAGAGGAGAGGAGAGAGTCTTCCGCAGACTGTAGGAGATCTCGCAAACCTATGCAACCGGCGAGCCTGGTGTCTCTGCTGGACCATGAGGCTGTACTTATATTTATACGAAAATTGCCTTGTGTCAGTGATTCTCCGGGGCGGGGAATAGTGTAGCCTTCCAACACAGGGGTGCTTTATCTGCTGCGGGAGCGCCGCTCAATTTCTTATCTCCCCTGGTGGAGGCGATGACATTTTCATGCATCCCAGACTGAGGCAGGCGGACCACGACGTCAGGAAGTCACGGGGTACTGCTATCTTGAGGGTTGTTTGGAACTTCTTGGCCAGGCAGGGTAGCATAGCATATTAACAATAATTAATATTATTTCTTTGCCGGTGTTGCTCTGGTACATTACTTCTTGATTGGATGTGAACTACCATAGTTTCAGACATGAAGTTCAGGTACGTAGTTGACTCACCAATGTTTGAAGTTTTTTAAATTTATTATTTCCAAGTCTCAGCGGCCTACGAATTTGATTTCGCCCCACGCTTGGCGCGCTCAGATGGAGCGAAGTCGGCCGTAGAATGCGCCTCTCAGTAGTGCAGCATGCTGGCATGCGTCAAATGAAAATGAATTTCATTTAAACATAACAGTTCACGTGATTGCTAGAATCAAATACAGCTACACATTTGTTGCAATGCACTGATATACAATGCAATGAACATTGACCAATAAAAAACTAAAAAATTTAAATGGGTCAAGTGATGGTCAATGTATCCCTGATTTAAACTCTTTTTGCCTCTGAGAGCAGAATACCCGCATTTTGCCTTAAACTTGTATATACATACCCACATTTTTACCCGCGAGTACGTAAAATACCTGAAATTTGGGTAATTAGCCGCAAATTGGCAACACTGGGCTATTGTGGCTCTGTCGCTTGTGAAGACAGTGCGTGAAGGCCGGTTAAGAGCGACAGATGCACCTACATGTCGGGCAGCCCACTCACTCCAGACACCTAGGCTTAAGTTTTAACAGATTTTTGCCAGTTTTTTTCCATACTGTGACATACCAATTAAAGATAGGGACACAACTACTACTACATTTTATCACTGTGTTATAACGAACATAATTTTAGTCCATTTTGATAAAGTTTTCTTGAATTTGTGCTGGTTTTGAGTAAGTCTCGCACCATGCAAGTTTTGTTAGTTGAAAACATATCATTTTCCAGTGACTATTTGGTTTGAGCCAGTCGTGCGGAGCTGTGAGAGGCGAGTTAACGCTAGCAGGGCTGTGCTTTGGCGGCTGAGCAAGCGATAGTAGGAAATGATGCGTAGATCAGGCAACTGATTGCGGGAAAATGCAGCGTAGGTCGAGCAACTGAGCGGCTATACTTACATGGTGCGGTCAGATTTTCCGCTAATTTGTACATAATCAGTTATATAACAGGATATTTTTACGTTATGGTGGTTTGAACACAATTCAAAATTAATTTTAGAATGATTTTTAAGTAGTACTGAGGATCAAAATCTGTCTAATTCGGAAACAGTGAGGACACTTATAGCGAGGATTGAACCTGGAACCATGACATCTCGCTATAACGGAACTACTGTACAAATACCATGGCTTGCATATTGAACAGTACAGTATTCATTCGCCAATAAGAGCCAGTGATGAGAACATTAATCCCGTACACATTTTTTTTTGTTATGATCAAAAAAAAAGTACAGTGATGCTGTGTACATAAATAAAACTTTGTAGTTCCAAAATTTTTTAACATCTTGTAAAGGCCTATAATATTTCCATGCTTCATATGTCCCAGATTTCAAAATTAATCGGAGTTGATTAAAAAGTTGAATTGACACATCTCTAATTTTCTTGCATTATTTGAACAGCTATAGTTGCATCTATTCATGAGCATGTGTGGCATGTATGAACAAATCCACGTGTATCATGGAACTCTTAACACAAAGAATAAATATAAAACAATATTTTAGATTAAAATTTTCATTACCTTCTCTGAAACCTCCTTGAATCCATTCACTCGTGTTCTTCGACAAATCTTTGTCTACACTCCTGGCCTTCGTGAAGTAGTTGGTCGTTTGGACGGCGACTGACTTTGATGTCAAGGGTGTGACCGTTGAAGACACCATGTGTTCTTGCGGACTGTGTCACACTTTCCTAAATACAGAAGAATTTATGATACAAATTCAACAACCAAAATTAACATGAAGAATGTTGTTTCCAATAAACACATATGCAATAGATTCTGCAGATCCCACACACTACATGAACTAGCACTTTTAGAAGATTAATGCTATTTTTAATGTACCTAAGAGCATTATGTGACAAAACATTATTTTATATTGTACCAAACATTGTTGAACTTTTACACCTAAATGTAATATTTGAGGGTTAAAGGTAACATACTTTTGCATACTAAAATGTTGATGCCTACTGAGATACAGCTTGTAGGGACGTCCAGCTGTTTACCTTTTGGCATGGACTACTTATGCCTCATCAGTACTCTAGGATAAGGACTGCTAATTATTATTCGTTACCTTTGGTCTTATCCAAGGGATTTCGAGGCCCAGACATTTTAGTAGGTGGTGAGAACAGTTCTAGAGGAATGGCTGCTGGATCTACAGATTTTGTGTTCCAGTGTTACCTACTGGCAAGGTCTCTTTTAGATGTATATACAAATTACACACCCACCCTCGAATTGTTTGGGCAGAAAGTGGCCCACAGAATGCAGACACCTGAGATCTTTGGTGTTGGAAGTAGGGATGGGTCGATACTAAATTTTCTCGGATACTCAATACCAATTTTGATACCAAAACATCTCATGATACTCGATATCAATCTCGATACCAAATTTAAATTGTCTTGAACATAAAACAACTTGGCCAAGAAAATTGCTTATTTTTCTAGTGTTGTTGACACACACTGAAACTATATAAAAACCCACATTATACACTGGAAACAAATACTGGTGGACGACTTGTAACCCAAACGTCCTTAACCAAATGATAAACAAACACAGTCTCCTTCGATTCTATAGAATCGCGTTTCCACAATAAAAACTGTAATCAAACTTTGAGGAAAATGATAGCTCAGTATATACTTATATTGCAATTTCACAGTTTTTAAATTTTACTTTGAAACTTCAAGGAAATTACTGTAATGTTAAATAAACAGACGGTTTAGGCCAAGACAGGCGTATCAGATAATTATGGTATTTATTTTTGTGAATATTTAATAATGCAGTTGCATCAGATAAGTATGGCATGTGTGTGGACTGTACAATAACTACTCAATTTTATCGTTTGTGCATATCGGCGCTCACAACTCTCTACCAGCTTTTATTGTACCTGAAATATATACCATAAAAGTGGTTAATGGGATAAAAATGAATTAAATGAAAAAATTTTGGTGCAGCATTTAATTGTGGTATGTACTGGATGTACAGTAACTACTCAAGTTGCTCACTCGCGCCTATCGGCGCTAGCTTGTAACTCTCAACCCATTTTTATTGTACCTCAATTATGTACCATGAAACGTAAATGTCAAAAACCATAATTGTGGGATATATGGGTTGCCTAAAAACACCTGAATTAAAATATGCTTTATGGTGGTACAAGTGTACTTAAATTATGGTACGATTGTGAAAATTATTGTACACATCACAAAATATATGGTACACTTGTACCATAATTAGAGCACAAGAAAATAGGTGTTAAAATTCAATACTTTTGGATATTCTCATGCGATAATTGATACTATCAAGTTTCGAGGTATCAAACTATCGAGGATCCCATCCCCAGTTGAAAGAAACCTGGTTGATATCAAGACAGTTCATAGACTAATTGCTGTGCGAGCTGAACAAGCTCCCTTTGCTAGTTGTATATCACCTGAGCTGTAGGTCTTTATGGTGTTGACTCTCTGGTTTCTTGTTCTACAGCAACTTTACCCTTCCTTTCTCCCTTGACTGGAAAAAGATATCAGAAGGGGAATAGTAAGGAGTATTACAGGGCTCTCTTGGCTGCAATGCAGAAGTGTAGCAGTGTTTCCCCCCCGTGGAAGATCAGGTTCAAGTAGACACCTTGCCATCACCAAAACCTCTGCACCCGATGGTAAATCAGAGTGAAATGTACATAGTTATATTGGGAGTATGAATGTCTGTCCTTTGCATATCTGTGACAGGATCTCCAGTTACACCAGCCCTCCAGACTACCAACACTTGGCGGTGAATAGTGATTGTGTGCTGGATGAGGGGCGGTGACAGTAGCTTGGAATTACCTGTGTGTAACCTAATACCAACTTCCAGATGCTATGCTCAGAAGTTGTGTCCGAAGCACAAAAGTCCAACCGAGACAAACTGAACCGCTACAGTACCGGAAGTCACATTGTGATGGGGATCCCTGTAGAGGTGGTACGTTATTAGGCGACTACAAGTTGTTGAGAAAGACCAGTTATCCAGGGATACCCTCTCTTCAATAAGAAGGAATAAAGGTCTGCAGGGTTTTATTTGGACTTGACAGTATTTTCCTCAGTAGAAAACACTACTGTTTTGAGCATCTTTTATTACCACGATGGTTATAACTATCAATTGAGTCTGACCCAGGCAAGTAGCGCAGCCTTAGTCTCATTCCAATTTATTGCTATCTACTCTAGCTGTCTAACAGTTGAAACATACGAGTCAAAGCTGCTGGTCTATTGTAAAGAGGTGGTTGGCATAGCGAGCAAGACCCGAGAGGACCTCGGAAGATCAACTCAGGTGAGGTAAGCAAACAGCGAGTATTGCGGTTCTTTTAAGACAGAGAAAAGTAGGTAATGGCGGATGAAAACCAACTCTCATTTACTGAGGGTTACAAAATTATGCATGGCTATACAGCGGATATCCCGAGGTCTAAGGGTGCGCGGGGGTGACATAATGCAGGGGTGACATACTGCTTCATGTTACCCCCATTCGGGGGTATTGGCGCAGGCTAGCTGCACGTGAGAGGGGATGGTTGAGTGTGGTAAAGAGCTAGACAGAGTTGCACAAAGGTAACTGGCGGTTGTGCGGGCAGTATCAAAACCCTTTAGCGACATATCAACATTTTCTCTGGACATCTCACCTTCATAAATGCAGTGGGAGGGGGTCAGGCGAGGTGTTACAGTGACGATGATGGTGCTGGGTTAGATGTCAGGTGTGACATCGAATGCACAGATTTTTCACTTTTAATATAATTATAAACATACTAGCTGCCAATTTTCCCCTTAGTTTTGTCTGCTCATTTCTGTGCATAGAAAACTATGAGTCATAAGTTCACTCAACCTATATGAAGCGTGAAGCTCTAATAAACCACCCCTGCGGAGAGAGGCTAACATTCCCTGCACCTCTATGGAAGATACCAAGCAAAGAATTTTAGTATAAATCGAAGGAGCCATCCCAGACTGAGAGGTCGACATCACTCTCCTCCAGTCTGCATGAGACCAAGGGGACAATAGGGGTAAGTGGCCATCCACCCTCTCTTCCAGTCTACATAAGGCCGAAGAACTGTTTTAGGGGTGCGACTGCCACTAGAACAAGAATGGTAAGGGGCAGCCAAACCGACCTTCCAGTCTGAATAAGGCCAAGGATTATCAACACAGTTAACCAACAATCATTTCCTGTTGCGTTAATCCATTTGGGAGCAAGTTGCAAGGTATTCCAAAAACAAATAGGAACACCCCAAGTAAAGTAAGGTTTAGCTGCCTCGCCCCGTACGTAAAACTATTTTTATTTAGTTTTGTCCAGATCACCTTCACCTGGGTTCATATAGGATTGAACTTCCTATATCTATGCAATTTATAATAATAATAATAATTATTATTATTATTATTATTTTTGTAAGCTTTTCAATAAGAGCAAGTACGGACTCACAATTGCCTTTTCCATATATGTTAAATAAAACATATTATTTAATCTACAATGGAGAGTAACTTATTTTCTTTATGTGTGTGGCCCTGCATTTGACCATTAAAGAGAGTAATTCTGCTATCAAGCCTTTCCATGGTCTATAATATTTTCTCTCAGAATTAATAAATTCTATTATTTACTAATCAAGGTGAAGCAAGTAGCACGTACCAACACCTGTAAGGTGAATTACCCACATCAGTTAGGACGGCAAACTGAGGCCTGCCATTCTGGTAGATAATCAGGAGTGTCTCACTCTAGGAAAACTCATCCACACTGTAGTTGGTCAGACCAGGTGTTCTGCTTCTCCTATTCTGTATGAAGAAGGCCAGGAGGAAAACTGAACCCCTTTGCCACTGACTCAACTCCATGTGGATACCACACATGGGTGTCAGGCGTATTTACGTCTCTCTCTGTCAGTCCCAGTCTGAAACTGCCGGAGGGTGGGAACTGAGCTTGGTGGGAGTGAACCCTGGAAGTACACGTTAGGGTCGTAACTGGTGCTTGCTCAAATACCTTACGCTGAGCATGGTATGAAGAGCAGACAACGTTGATGAGCTCTTAGTGAGAAACTAAGAGCTCTAAGAAATTTAAGTCTGACTGAAACTGGGGTATTATTACTCAAGCTAGCAATTTATCTCATTTTTGCCAGTTCCGCTGTTTGGACCCCTAATAAAGCTACCTGGTAAGACCCATCCAACATAGCTCTGATTTTACAGGAAGGTATTGCTCTGTTAGAATTAGATCATCCACAACTTAACATCAACCCACTTGCACCTCGCAACCAGAACTGCTGCCCTAAAACACCGCAACCAACGTTGGTCACTGTCCTGGACCTCACCCCCAGGTGAGCCAGCCTGCCAAGAGGAGTGCACCTCCGTTCGCAACAGACAAGGTACAGTACATCATATAGTGAAAGCGGTAGAAAACTTTGTCCACAGTAGGAAGCCTATGTGGCCGACTATGTACATAGGTTTGCCCCCGAAGAGACAGTAGATTCACCCTAATGGTGATTCAGGGGGGGGGGGGGTGGGCACTATAATTTACAGACATACCAAATCTGACCCCTCATATTGTGTTGAAGTATCTAATCTAAAGCTTCCAGCATGAAAAAGCATAAAGTCCAATTCACTCTAGGGTTTACCCACCTCTCCCTTTGGTCTCTGCATAATTCCAGGAAATCAAAGTTATACAACTCTTCCCAAAATGGAGGACATCAGAGCAAATCTGCAAGTTTTAATTAGATACAACAAGTACCACCTCCCATGACCTGATTTTGCCAAGTGATGGAGAAAGATACCCAGTCAGGGAGGATCAAAGGTGAAAAGGGGAGGTTCAGGTTATTACTATTGGTGCTCATCACTCACGCCCCCTCCCCATTGAGCACAATTCCAGAGGGAATAGCCCCGCTTCAACAATGGTACCCAACATGGGGTACAATGCTGTTTTAGTTCAGCCTTGATAGCAGGACTAGGTCAGTCAAGCTCCATTTGTACTCTACGCAGTCATGCCTACGCTGATAGCACCTTTGAATCATGTACATGCTTCAAATGGCACACATGATATTTTAACTGCAATAGTTTAGAATAGACCGTTAGGATGGTTTAGTCACGGCAAAATCCCTCTGTTTACTTGTTAACATCTGGGTTGGACATCTTCAAGTAGTACCCCGTAAAGCATTCAGACTTGGCTATAAGACAAGGGTAGATATGTCTACTCATACGCTTATCCAAGTTGTCCCTCCCCAGATTATAGCGAAAGTGCACTTCCTCAACTGCCTACACCGATAAATAAGTGACTAAGTTACTATTTTGTTTCCACCTTCCCCTCCCCCCACCATCAGTGTGTCTACACTTGCGAGTCACTGCAAACCATGCTCTAAAACTTCAAGGAGACAAACACCCTGTGGCACACATAGTTAGTCACACTTTGATCATGTCCGATTCCCGAGTGGAGTAGACAAGGGTGATGAGCAGTACCCTATTATGAGCAGGAAGTGTGCCATGGAGATTTGCCCTAGCACAGGGGAACACACAATCCATTGCGCACACTGTACTTGTAACTTCCACTTCACCTGTTTTAGGGTGGGAAGATACGCCCAGATACACGGACGGGCTAGAGTACCATTGTGTAGCTTGCCAAATCAGACAAGCAGCCCATTGCAATTGGTTACAGTGCACTGGACAGGGCACTCATACCGTCCAATGCATGTACTCTGGGCATTGGAATATCATCGCATTTGTATAGGATGGCCAGATGAGAATAACACTCATCCGGGACTCTTGTACCAGTGTAAGTTATGTTGACACTGTTACGAACACAGATCCTCCAACCCTGGAGCTAGCCCAAGATCCCTAACTGCCATGGCCACCACAAGTTTCAATTGTCTGAATTCGGGGTACGTCGCATTAGGACCCAATCTCATTTTTGGAAAAAATGTGAATGGCACTCCACGCTCACCGTATATCACAAAAACAGTGGGTTAGTTGAACCCACAACCAGTTGTCTGTGAATGCGAAAAGACTGGTGGAAAAAATACGGCGAGTTTATTTCCGAATGGGAGCAGTTGCGAACCCGCCTCAATGCCCATTTTACAGGGGAGGTAGAGACTTACATACATTGAAAGGAACAGTTATTTCAGCGCACATATACTCTCGAGGTAGAGGAAAGCTGAGTGAGCAATATTACTCGCACCCTCCTTCCCTCTTACAGAAACCTACTTCTCACGCCAAAACCAAGCACCATTGATGAGCTCGTGGAGCAAGTGAGAGAGATAGAGTGGAATAATACAGAACTCGAGCTAGGTAACAAGCTACAGGTACGCGCCACCAAGGCTGCTATTCCAGCCCTTCCACCCAGACTGCCAGTTGTGGGCGGCCCACCCCACCCTCTCACCACCTCCCCCCCCTCCTTGCTGGGGACTGTCTAGGGAGGCGCCCCAGAAGGGATTGCCCGACTTGGCAATGCAGAAGAGGGGAAGTAATAGACACCCAAGCACCAAACGCGTTGCTGTCATCCCGCCACATTAATGGGCCGGCCCAGCCAAACAAGGCCAAGGTCAGGCTCCAGATGTTGGAAACCAGTGCTTAATTTATTTTTTTTTGTGCACATCTATAGCAAACTGCTATACAAAATTTTGAAAGCATAGCATTAGAGGCAGACTGTGTAGCTGTTTTCGCAGAAAAAACCAACCTGAAGAATTTAAGTGAAGTGAAATAAAATAATTTATATTTATATTTCTTAATCCTAGAGAAAAAAAACAAATAGAGTTCTTGGTACTACATGTCATGCATGTTTGTTTTCTGGGTGGCTACATACTTGTGTATGAAATGTGATGTTGCAATAAAACATATTCTAAAGACAACTTAAATCATTTCTTTAAAAACTATACAAATAAAAGTTACAGTATTAACATTTTGATACAATAATGTAGCTTGGAGAAACAGAACTCTCTCTGAAAATTTAATTTTCAATCTCTCAAATCACTGTCATCAAGTTCACATATAAAAGATCGTGTAGAAGTAGTAACTAGTAAAAAAACCACATTCTACATATCCTTCCGCCCCCATGTGATTTCCACCGGACTGTCAAAACATGTTTAGTCTGTAATGATGGATGTCAATGAGACTTTACGCTTACCTACATCAAAACATGTCACACATCTGCTCACCCATACATAAAGGCTGTTCACTATAAAGTGAGCAATTTAGAAATCAAACTTGGAAAAATGTCACTGCCCTTACCTGCAATATTTTAATGGGTGCACTGAGTGACATTCGCCCAGTAAAGTTGGCAACGATGGACGGGAAGCAGTTCCACATCTTAACATTGAATAAAAAGTGTTAGGTAACCATTTATGATAACGTAAATTATTTCTTTCGCTATATATTTTTTATAATGCATTGAAGTGCAAAAATGAACAAATTTGTAAAATATTAACTTTTCTAATAATTTTACAGTTTCACTTAATCGACACATGAATAAAGTGATGAAGCCCACAGCAATGCTAATTTTACGTAAGGTGGAAGAACTCATAACATGCATACAATGGGATCTTAAGCAGGGCTCTCAAAAGTGCTCACTTTATCATGAACAGCCTTTAGTAAGAAAATAATTTATTTTGTTGTAGAAATTTTTATCGCTGCAATGGACATAAGTGACTTAATATCCATTGTTTACTCACTTGAAAATGTACATTTCTTACCTAGCAAACTGAAATAATACATCATAACCATTACAGAAAATTAACTATTATTAAACTTATAGGCTATTCAAGGTAAAGTGAGCACTTTTGAAAACCTTCTCCTTTGGAGTAATAGTCAATAAATATATTTTATTTTAGTCTTAGACAATAACTTCTGGGTGCAGTGGAATATATACATGCTGTTTACTAATTACAAGGCAATATTTATTAAAAAATGTAGTTAAAGGATAAAAAAGATTGGTTGAAAAGAAAGTATCTAGGGCCGCAAGTGCTCACTGTACCGTAAACAGCCTATAGTTTGATTTGTGTTGTCGGAGTCGATGACGAAGAAGAGGGCATCACCACATCTAGGCCTGGAGGAGCTCTGGGCCATTCTGCAGTATTCTTATATGGTGGAGAGT
The DNA here is from genome assembly GCA_029891345.1 of Dryococelus australis. Classification (NCBI taxonomy): domain Eukaryota; kingdom Metazoa; phylum Arthropoda; class Insecta; order Phasmatodea; family Phasmatidae; genus Dryococelus; species Dryococelus australis. The sequence goes on along the minus strand of CM056995.1, from coordinate 128,694,125 downwards.
AATCTGGCTTGGTAGTTAGGCGTAGCACTATCTCTCGTGGCCCCTTTACCCAGTCTACTTAATCTTTGCTGGCAAGGTTAGGCAGAGCAATCTAGACTCATGTATAATTGACAGTAATTGCAAACCTCGTGTATAATTGTGAAAGAGTTAATGGTTTATCTTGTACTGTTTGATGTTAATTGTCTTATCCTCACTTGTGTAATTAACGTAATAATAAAAGAAGTGTGTTTAAAGGATTTCTAGGTTATTAGTCAATCATTAACAGCTATGCCTCCCATGAGTGATACTCCTTCCCTCAGCGATCATATAGTTATATGTTAACCCATCATCAGCGTCCAGAGTGCAGTTGTAGTACAGCGGTAAGAGATAGGAGGAAGGGGATCACTACACTGGTGGAGCCGCCTCTTGACCCACCTCGCACGTAAGCGAGTAGGCTCAAATTGCAAATATTTTCTTACATTACGCTTCATGCTAGCTAATTGTACGCAGCAGGAAACACACAAAGTAGGAGACTTAAACGTGGTTGCACTTCACGCTACCAACAATGCGCTTACACGTAGGCATTTAGCGATTGTTACCGTGTAAATTCATTATTTTTGTGTCCAGATAAATTCACGTCAAATACTTTTAGTATAGGAATCAGCAATAGTATAATATATTGCTTCTATAATTCTTCATTTGCTAGCGGACAAATTACTGTATTTAAGTCAGCGTACTATACAGCTGTTACTCCCACGTGGTCAGACCAAAAGCGACAGGCGATAGTGTGGAAGGTTAGTGCGCAGCGTATGTAGTCAGCAGATCGGCAGGAGACCTTGCCAGCCTAGCAGCTTGACGTCACATCGTCCGCCCCAGTACCCCTACAAAAGCTTCTTTGCTTTCATTCTGTAATGCATGTATACTGCTCGTTTCTGCAAGTGGGAACACCTGTTCCTTTGTAAGCAAGGAAATCTCCATTTGTTTTGAGTGTGTTTCGAGGATTTTACTAATTCCTTTACTCGTCCAATTATAAGTAATTTTGAACCACACAGTGCACGTTATTCTAGAACCACACTTACACTAGTTATCTACCACATACATGGAAACACGAAGCAAGGGCAAACAATCCTCCATCATTAAACTTATCAAAAGTGCGCTTATTGACACATCTGACTTAGAGATAGCGTTAGACGACTGTGATCGCCAACGTACCTTGTTACAACACACTACACTAAATACAAACGCTTCAATACAGAACCAAATTTTTTAATTATCTTTTAATGCTAGCCCTGAACAATATCAAAACAACACACAATCTCCCACACAACATACAGAACAAACAGAATCATAAGCCTCCAGTCAGACTTCTTTATATTTCCCATTTACGAGGACGTCGCATTAGAGTCGCTACTCACAGACACATTTCCACCCCCAACCACCACTACATTAATACCACTACACAAACTACACCACACACAACACACATCATGGAACACATACTCAACCACAACAACCACTCCAAATTGTTTTCACTCAACCGGAAAAAACACAGTCCTTTTCAGGAATGCAAGGTGAAAATGTAGCAGACTTCCTTGAGGCTTTTGAGGCCGTATACAACATAAACCAATGGAACGAGATGGAAAAATGCCAGCGGTTAAAATTTTATCTCCGTGTTACCACAAAACATATGTTTGATAACATTACCAGAAATTGTCCAATAGCCAATCACTTGGCATGAACTACAAAACACACTAAAAGACACATTCACTACTACAGCCAACACAGAATGCTTTAAACATCTACTCTACATGAAGCGTCAAACAGTAGGAGAGGACACACTGCACCGTATCAAAACAATGCAGTACTACAGAAATAAGTACAACTCACATATCTCGGACCAAGAGTTTTTAAATATCCTATGGAAATCACTGTTGCCATCTATTGCTGATAAATTGGTAGGGCTCAATGATACATTGCCACAGATGATAGCCAACCTTAAAAGAATTGACATTGGCATGTACCGGTATCACCAAACACTAACGCAACCCCGTCCCAGAATGACTGGAATATGAAATAACTAAATTAAAACATGAAATCTCCCAACTTTCATTACAAAACCAAACCAACAGAGTCAACACTAGCACAAACAGTAAACTACCACAACCACACAATACTCTTCAGTACCAATCCCGCAGAGGACAGCCACCACAACACCGTGGTTATTTCAACTCCTACATTCGACCTCAGGGTATCCACGCAACGGCCAACCAGTCATCATTATCAAAGAAAGTCCCTCAAATTCAACTCAATATCAGGGTTATCAACAATTCCACAAAGGTAGATCAAGTTTCTGTAGAGGGACATATCTCGGTAAAAACACACAACACAACAACTACACCACCCCATTGTACAACACAAACCGTCAAACCAACATGTGTGGGCGTCGTTACAGTAGTGTACAGCCACGTTACGGCAACCTGACAAAAACTCCAATACAAGGGGGTAAAGTGCACAGCCCCCACTGACAAAAACGTCTGAGTTCGTGATGCGTGCAGAGCCATTTTAATAAGATCATGCCTACTAGATCGTATGCCGAACTTACTAAATTTAACGCTCAAAGCAATCAACTGTTACAAAGCCAATCACCCTCACTTCAGAGAAATGAGCGCAAAATAAATGTAAACAATGAACAACATTCTAAATCTACAACAAATTTCACGTTGTAGGCAAACCAAGCTACAGCAGATAGGTCAAGTAAAGTTCCGCCTCAGCGGATTGTGCGTGTGCCACCGGCCCAGCGCAACAAAAGAAAACATGTAACACCACCTCCCCGCATGAACCAGGCCAGTGTTGCCAAACCGTCACCACGCACACAGGAATGCAACGTTGCCGATCTACGCAAATTGCTGACAGTACGCAGAAAGTTGCCGGACCCCGTAGCCTCGCTCAGGACACGTGTGCCCTGTGTTTTTAATCCAGACACAAAAGCCGTCAATGCAGCTTGTTCCCCAAACAGAGTTTTGAGTTTTCTACACATATTGGTGACCGATTTAAGAGGTTAAAAAACTAATTCGGGCTGACACAGAAAACTGTTTTCTAGAGCGAATGCCACAAAACACCACCGTAATCACTCCTCATTGTTATCACAACAAACAAAGTCAGGCCTGTGATGATGAGCCAATGTTTAACAACATACTGAGCCACACACAACCACACACACGCCTCACCAAAAGTGGAATGTCAGCACATCGGACTCCGCACGTCGACACCATGCATCCTTGTCACCATCAAAGGAAAGAAATATTATGCACTGCTTAACACCGGATGCTCCCGAAGCAGCATAGAAAGTACCTTGATTACTACTCAGCAACTCCAACCTTTAAATGAAAGCATCACCTTAGTGGGAGCTACCTCAGCAAGTACCTTATTACGACTCAGCAATTCCAACCTTTAAATGGAAGCATCACCTTAGTGGGAGCTACCTCAGTACTGAAGTCACCCAAATTTCAAACCATCCTCAAATTATGCATATCTGGTCGCACTTACAAGACTTTTTAGTTGTGGACAATTTCCAACAAAACATAATATTAGGCGTGGACTTCATCAAAAAATATGACATCCCAATCTTGAAATACAATATTCTTTTCATCCATGCACACAATTCCAATAAATTGGCACAGATACCGATATACTCGGCAACATCAGTGCACGATAATACTACTTCCATAGAATTCTTTGAATGCACTAGATACTTTTGAGTCAGACCAGAATAACTTACCGCATATCAACAAGAAATTAACTGACAGACAGCAACAATTACCCATATTATTGATAGTTTCAAAGATAGATTTGCCAACTCTATTTTAGAATTAACTGAAGCGAAAAACTTTGAAATAAAGTTAGATCTGACAACTGATATGCCTATAGCTACCAGACCTTATAGAATCAGCCCAAAAAATTATGTTGAGCTCTTAATTCAAATTAACGACATGGTACAGGCGGGAATTATTCAGGAAGCTGACTCACCCTATTCTGCACCAAGTTTGGTAGTTTCTAAGCAAAACGGCAGGTTAATATTTTAACCAATTTTCGAAAATTAAACCAATATCTAACTAGAGCGCAATACCCATTACCCTGCACGGAATACATTTTGAATGCTCTACAGAACTCCCACTATATTACTAGTTTACATCTCTTTTCAGGCTTTTACAGAATTACTGTTAGATAAGAAGACCGCTATAAATTGGCCTTTGGTATAGATGGAGTAGGGTTATACCAGTACAAAAGAATACCAAAGGGGTTAAGTACTTTCCCTCAGTACTTTCAGATGTTTATCATTTATCTATTAGGACCTCTACGACGGACCGCGGCTATAGCATATATAGATGATATATTCATCTTAGGAAATTCATTCAAGGAAGATGTCTACAACATAGAAAAATATTTTCAGAGATTGTGTATGTTCAACGTAAAAGTAAATACTAAGAACTGCACATTCGCAAAAAAAAACAGTAAAAGTACTTGGCCATATCATCACCCCGCAGGGTATATCTACAGATCCTGACAAAGTTTGTGCTATCGAGCACATGGCACCTCCAACAAACATAAAACAACTACATACCTTCCTAGGCATGACATCATACCTACACAGGTATATAATGAAATATGTCACAATAGCACAACCACTTACTGAATTAACAAAACTCAACATAACCTATAAATGTGAGGATGTTCACCAGCAAGCATTTCTTAAACTTCAACAAGCTATATCAGCAGCACCAGTATTACAAAAGGTTGATGAAGACAAAAATATTATCTTAGCATGCGACACCAGTAATGACGCGGTCAGCAGAGCACTTATGCAGGAAGAACCGCACACAAAACAGCGATCTATCATTTCCTTCGCTTCCAAAGAGTTATCACTAAATGAATCGCGTTGGAATGCGACAGAACGAGAACTTGGGTCCATACGTTATCTCTGCATCCATTTCCGACAATATTTATATGGCAGCCACTTCAAAATTGAAACAGACCACGTCAGTCTTAGATATTTGCGAACTATGGCAGAACACAACATCCAAATTCGAAAATGGCAATTGCCCTCAGCAAGTATGACTTTGAGCCCACACTGTTAAAGGAAAGCTAAATACCCTCCCTGATGCCTTAAGCCGTATCACAACTTAACCAAAAGTACAGACACACAAGGTGACACTAAACAACACTAAATACAAGGTTAAAGAACAAATGATGCTTACACGTCACTATACCAAGCCTTAGTAGAATGTATTTTACAGGCAGCTCATCAGCAGGATGAAATAAAGAAAAACATTGTCAAATACACCATTAACCATTGGGACGAAATAAAGAGCTATTTTAAGACCGAACTCCAATTGCAAGAAAAACCAAAGTCGCCAAGGTTAATGAATGAAGAAATTTTCCCAATGCATGCTACATGCACAATAATCACAACCCTGTATCAGGTGAACATGCAGATAATGAAGGAAGACAATGCCAATAAACTCAAAACAAACTGCATTGATTCTCTTTTAAGTTGTAAAATACTCATTATTAATAAACAAGGACAGCCATATTTCTCGCCCATGTACACTCACGAACAAGAGTACATTCAAATTGATGACTCGATTTTACATTTATGTCCTATTGCCGTCAATACTTCACCATTTGTTGGCGAATACGAACGTTGACCCTCATATAAAGCAACTAAAGCTAGCATTGCTTCACCCAGAGCATGCGGGAAATAAGTATTGTACATTGAGTTGCAGTTATGGCATCACAGTTAACTGCGAAATATTCTTGACAGTCAACACACCGCAGCGGCCCACAAAGCTAACTCTCGTACTGAAGGTTTATGCAAAGGAAATTATTCAGGCACATCATGATGCAATATTTGGAGGCGGTCATTTTGGCATACTCAAAACTCTTCACAAGATTAAGAAAGCATACTACTGGGATCCAATGAATGCCGATGTTAAGAATTATGTATGATCGTGCCCAATAGGTCAGAAAACAAAAGCTACTAATTCTAAGCCCATGGGTCAAATGACATCTATCCCTCCCCAGCTGCTTTTGAAAACTTGGGCTATAGATGCGGAGGGACCCCTCCCTTACACAGTACGTAAAAATAAGTATATACTTGTTATGAGAGTACTTTACTAGATATGTTGTAGCGAAGGCCGTACCTTCAATTGCCGCCACCACGTGTGCGGAATTCATTAAGCAAATTGTCTTGCAATTCAATTGCCCCGGACAAATTTTGACAGACCGGAGTACAAGCTTCCAGAATGAGTTAATAAGTCAACTTTTGAAAACGCTTGGCATAAAAAAATTAACAACTACTGCCTATAATCCTAGATGTAACGGTTTGGTAGAGGCTACGAACTGTATTGTCGGTGAACAATTAACTGCTTGTGCAAATACCAACCAAGCCAATTGAAATCTTGACGTAGAATTTATCGTCTTCAATTATAATACAAGCTTAGATACTACCACTAAATTTACACCATTTTACTTATTACATGGCGTGGAAGCTACACTTTCAGCACAAGTAGTAGCAGGTCAATATTCACAACAAGCTCATGACTGGTGTCAGAGACTGTTACAAAACCATGAAACGGCTAAAATAAACTTGATTCAGACCCAAGGGCATCAGAAAAGCCAATTTGACAATTCACACAAACCAAGTACGCTATGTATTAATGATTATGTTTGGGTGAGTAACAGAGGCAGACAAAAAGTGCTCACACATTGTATTCGCAGTCCCTTTAGGGTTACCGACGTGTTAGGCGACTCAACCGTACGTATAAACACAAACAATACGGGACGCCCTAAATACGACACTGTGAGTTACCAGTACTGCCAACAGTGGATCAATTTCAAACACATGTTATGGTACGAGAAAATTGTTTTCAGTGTTGAATCAAGATAATTATGACTACATTACTATGGGAGTCATAAGTCTCCTTGTGTTCGCTGTTATTACCTTGTATATAAAGCTTATAAAGTTCTCCATACTGCTGTCATGAGTAAACACACAGCCATAAGTTTAACAATCTCCTGAAGTCCTATTTGCAAAAGGTTTGCAGATAATCTATGTATGACACAGCATTACGGAGTGTAAGTATATATGTACATCTGTGTTCATAATGGTGCTCTTCTTGCACCTTAAACTCAACTATAATCCATTCACGGTTACTTCAGCCTTTTCTGAAGCTCTGCTAAAGTTCTACTTGCAGGATATTCCTCCGCCTCGGGCAAGCTAAGCTTAACTAAGCTTGGAGAGTTACACCAGAGGACAACATACCACAGTCATGCGCACTACGTGTAACAGCATTTTGTATAAGGACTATATCTCACTAGGCGCTACCAACATACCTATTTCCTCCCTGTTTTTATTTAAATTAAATGAAGCATTGAAATTTATAGATAAAATATGAATAACATTTCTATTTAACAGAAAATTAACGTACTTTTATGAATAGAATTATAAAACGCTTGTGATATATGACATATGTTGGAAACAACTAAACATGTCATACATGGAGAGATTTTTCAAAGGTTTGATTCAAAAGGCAGAAGAAACTGTGAATGGACTATATATGCATACAAGTCTTTTTTTTACATATTAAAAAAAAAAAAACCTGACAGGCCATGGGGAACACACTGGTAGTTGAGCCTTAGCAGAGGAAACACCTATCAGTGTGTCTGTCTGTCTTCTATCTATATCTATATATCTATATATCTCTATCTATCTATATATCTATATATCTATCTATATCTATCTATCTATCTATCTATCTATCTATCTATATCTATATCTATATCTATATCTATCTCTCTCTCTCTCTCTCTCTCTCTCTCTCCCGAAAAGCTAAGGAAAAGATTGTCGTTTTACTGTTGTATACTTTAAGGTAACAAGAATAATATCTCAATTTTTCTTCATATCGTATAGTTAAGGCTGTATATAATATTTTTCAATGTAACTGAATTATCAGACAATAGTTTATTACATTGGGTTGATACCAAGGAGTGTATATGGTCTCAACTGTCACAATTGTATTTACAAATGAATGAATAAACCATTTTTATAAATACTAGTATATAAGACCAATATCAAACATCTGATTGTATTAGTAAACATTACGAGAGTATTGCTCTCACGACTTTCATGTAGTAAAAATATTAGAATTAATTAGGCTTTACTATTTGTGTTATGTTTACAAAAATATTTAACTGTACTTGTATGGAGTAAACATAATGTTGCTAACAAGCACACTTAATTTATAGCATTAATTCACTTCTTTGATATGTTTCATAATGTATAAGCTTGAACTAATTATTGTGAACATTAAATTGACAAAACATTATGTGCTACAAAAAACTTCTCCACAAAACATACTACTATCTGTGAACTGAGTATTAGTGCTTTAGTGAAAATCACTCTTAACGAGTACCCACAAGTGTTCTCACAGACACTACTACGCCAGAACAGTGCACCAAATATGTTGAACATTCCTCAAGTATTTCCCTTGTTTTAACTATCATTTTAAGAATAACAAATTTCCCGCAAGATAATTGTAGTTCATATTTTTTACTCCTGTTTCCGCCAGCCAGCATGCCAACTTACAAATATGTAATCTCTTTGAACGTAATAATTTTCCTGGCACGCTGTAGAGTACACTAGTACCACATGCACACAAATTCAAACTTCCTTTTACCCATGTCCACTGTCTAGTTTTTGGGGGTGTCTTTAAATTTAAATGTTAAATGTGGCGTTGGACATACTTCCTTCTATCCTGTGGTCCCGCTACACAACGTGCATAGGTATTCTTCAGTACAGGTCGATTGCATTTATAATATATGTCTATTATACTAATTTATTTAATGTCACATATTATATTTTTTTAAATTTTTCCTGCCTTGCCAATAACCTGTCAGTTGAAATTCCTCCTTTCTGAGTTTAATTCAATTACTACTCACTTGTAAAATATAGCCACGAATTTAGTATTGAGTCTTCGATACTGCCATTAAACAAATTTGCTCATGCCACCATTTGCCTAAGATCATCACCCAGGCATGAGCTCCTCGGCCACTTGCTGTGGCACTGAAGCTTACCCTAGAAAGCTCCAGCCACCAACTCCTACTGCAGCAGCCGGGACAGCTCCAAATTTGACAAGGTGGGCAGTGCAGCGGCCACCAAGGCACCCCACATGAACCACTTAAAGTACGATGGGATATAGCTTTTACAGTGAACCAAATGTTGACATAACAAGCTCGTCATGATACACTGCCTGACGGGTGTAAATAGAGAGCACAATGCGTCACCCCCCCCCCCCCCAAATACGTGTGAGAGCGATTGACACATTGCAACGTGTAGTTGTCGGAGTCAATGACTAAGAACAGGGCATTACCACATCAAGGCCTGGAGGAGTTCTGGGCCATTCTGCAGTATTCTTATATGATGAGCATAATCTGGCTTGGCAGTTAGGCATAACACTATCTCTCGAGGCCCCTTTACCCAGTCTACTTAATCAGTTAATCTTTGCTGACAAGGTTAGGCAGAGCAATCTCGACTCATGTATAATTGACAGTAATTGCAAACCTCGTGTATAATTGTGAAAGAGTTAATGGTTTATCTTGTACTGTTTGATGTTAATTGTCTTATCCTCACTTGTGTAATTAACGTAATAATAAAAGAAGTGTGTTTAAAGGATTTCTAGGTTATTAGTAAATCATTAACAGCTATGCCTCCCATGAGTGATACTCCTTCCCTCAGCGATCATATAGTTATATGTTAACCCATCATCAGCATCCAGAGTGCAGTTGTAGTACAGCGGTAAGAGATAGGTGGAAGGGGATTACTACAATATGGTCACGATATAGGCTATTTGAAACATTATCCGTATTGAAATTCAATTTCACAAACACTTGAAATGTTATTCTAATCAAAAGACTGAAATTGCTTTTGCAACTCTCACATCCATTTGGCTGAATGCTCTAACTAGTCTTGTGGCAAGGTGTGTACTTAAAAGCATGACATAAAACTGTAGAGCAGAGTTTGTTATAGACAGCAAATTTGGTTTAACTTCTGTAATAAGATGTTAATTGTGGTTCTTATGAAGTAGCAGTTTGGATGTTACAGCTTATATGTGAAACTTTGAAGTACTAGGAATTTGTGGAAATTGCCAGACGACACATTTTCATTCATAATAATAAAATATTTCGCGATTGAAAGTGGCATCAGCTCATCAAGCAGGTGAGATCAGGTAGTTTACAGTTTGTACAACCAACAAGGCTATTTAGGTATTAACCACAGTACTGAGTGCACCTGGAAGACGTATCACATTAACATAAATATTATTTGCCATAAAAATGATTGAATCGCAAAACACTACATGGTTTTAATAAATACCATTTCTGTTCGCTTTGTTAAAATGTTGTTGAATTGGGAGGGAACACGGAACAAAATGGTGAGAGTCATTAGAAAGGCTCTGTGATTACACACAGAATCAAAATTATCAGCAAGCAGAATTGCTGCACACGAAAAAATGTTACGTTAAAAATATATAGAACTAGCAGAAAATATAAATTTCTGGAAATTTGTTCGTATAATTGTATTTTAAATATTTACACATTAAACACAAATCATTTACGGGGGGGGGGGGGGGGGGGGGATCCGAAGGAGCCGCGCACACTGGCCAACAGATGGCAGTACAGTTGTTTGCTCTCAACACCAGGCTGTTACTGCCTACTTTTTTGTTACCTCACAGAATAAGAAGAAGAAAGGCACACACAATTGCGATGGGTCGCCATGTGCCACGATAAAGAAGGCTTACATCTGGAAACAAAAACTGACCAGTCCGAATGGAAACCAAGTCAAAAACTACTTTCCAGGCACTCAATTCCCTCCTTCCCTCTTCTATATAAGTATCTTCCAGCAGACGCACAGTGGTGTAAACAGAAACTTAGGAGGAAAACATAATTTTTCAGTGAATTTTGCAGCATTTAAGTATTTGTGCCCCTTCAAACAGTGGCCTGAACATAAATGCTGCACATAATTACCGGGCTTCAGCTTTCTCGAAACAGCTTAGTTCTAAAAAACCTTGCTTGACAAATCCAAATTGCATCACTTATGTTATTTTCAACCGCTGTTTACTGTTTCACCCTCTGCAGTCGACAGCCAGCCAGACATGACTGATGAATGCTGCTGATGTTATTTTTTTTTTGTTGTCGCTTCACTTGGCACCCGGCAAAGCGGTGTGCCCGTGGGAAAGGTACTGGTTTGTAAGATGAGAATGACAGCTGAGTTCCTGTGTATATATACATTTGGTGAAACGCACAGGATTAGTTAACTCAATTGCCTCCAAACAATGTGCTAACCTTGAGCATCATGTGCCGAACATATTCTCTAATTTGTGTCCATTGGGCGAGTTTGACTTCACAAATTGTGATGAGATACAGCTCAAATTAAACACAGTTGGAAACCGAACCTTCTTCCCCAGATGAGTCTCATTTGCGAGTCCTCCTAAATAATAAAATTGGTGTGACTGCACTGGACACAGCTGCCGCCCACACTTTTAGTACGGGTGACTTGTTGACGTGACGTCAAAAAGCCAGTCTGACTCCCACAAGACAGATTGTCACTATGGCTCAAAGTAACCTACGCCTTAGGTTGTCCGGGGAGATAACCCTGAATAAAAGGGTCCAGTAGCACACCTTTTGTGTCCCCTTCTTGGTTGCACCCAACCTAGAGGAGGAAATTATTTTGGGGCAACCTTGGCTACAGTCTCATTACTGTCTAATTGACTACCGGCAACAGCACAACCTCCTGGGAAAGGACAGAATTTGGTAGTCGACTGGGAGGGTAACAAGGTTTTAAGGCTACCCCCCCCCCCCCCTTCCGCCACCGTTTTTGCAACTACAAATGAGGATCCCTCACCTGCCCCAAAATCCCAAGCAAAATAGTAGTCAGGCCCGACGAGCCCGAAAGCAGCAAAGGCATAACTCACTTTGTCTACCCCTTGCCCCGAGTCAAGCCTCCCAGGCCATGAAAGCTCAAACCTCCAATGGGCATTACACCAAAAGACCGCCCCCTGCTCATTGTAGGGACATCCGATCCAGGAATGTCAGGGAGGCATGTCCGCCTGGACACTGACTGATGTCACCCAAGCGCATCGGGAAGCCGGTCATTTATGAGGTGGTACAGGAAAGCCCTCAGGATGGAAAAGTCCTGTGAGCGGCTTCCACGACTAGCCAAACCGACATTAACACAGAGGCAGGGTGCTTTGTGGACCATCACCGATGCCTCCAGGTCCTCCTCGTCACACCTGTCTGCAGGGACTAAACAAGGGGAATAATCTGATTTGCGAGGCGCAGGACAGCAGTATAATGCCAAGGTGAAGAGTGTGATGGACACCTCTGGCCACATCAACAACCCGGACCTCGGCGATACGGAAGGGAGAATCGCCACCTCCCACTTACACTAGGGCAGTAGTCCGATTGCCTATAGGCTGTTCACGGTAAAGTGAGCACTTTTGAACCCCTAGTTACTTTTTCCTTTCCGCTGGTGTTTATCCTTTAACCACTTTTTCACATCAATGTTGCCATGTAAGTAATAAACACAGTGTGCATATTCTACCGCATTTGGAAGTTAACGATTAAGTTTAAGATAAATTATATTTACTAACAATTATTCCAAATGAGCGGGCTTTCAAAAGTGCTCACTGTACCGCGAATAGACTATAGTAGAAGAAGACCACCCATCTAGACCTTCCCCTCTACTCCCAGCCTTTCTAACCTTTCGCCACCACGAAAGGGTATGAAAACCTGTACCGCATCATAGGTGTCCCGGCAGACACATGGTGATGATGTGAGGGTGGAAGAAATTCAGCCTATTTCAGACGCATTACTAGTGTTAAGGGAGACTGTCTCATATATCAATGGCAGTGGCCACCCTAGCAAGTGCAAGCCTGGCCGACTGTTTGCGCACAACGTTGGAGGGTGTCACAGTCCCTTACATTCTCTCTCCCGTACAGGAAGAGTATGGAGACCCAGCACTGAAGTTTTAGACATGGTGCAATATCCACTGCCGCCCGACTCGGTTCTCTCCACGCTACCTCAAGAGAGCATGGAAATCCACGTAATAACGGAAGGTAAACCCTGGGAGAAAATTGCATTTCCTTTCCCCCCGCAGAGAAGCGGAAGACTCACAATGTCTGTAGGGCATACGGGAGGTACTAACAACATACAGCCAACTCCCCCCCCCCCCCCCCCGCCAAGAAGAGAAGCTGACACAGGCAGGCAACAAGGCAGCGGTTGGGCAGAAAAGAGAAATCCACAACCTGTCTTCATTCCCACCTTCCCCTGCAGAATCCTGGAAGTTGAACAATGCCAGAACGTCTGTCTGAATAGGAATCGCACCTGTGGCCACAGATTCCAAAGCTCTTAGCCTAAAGATGCTCCACACAACCAAATGGGGACGTCACGCAACAACATGGTCGTTCAAGCCAAGGTACACTCAGTACCTCTGGCCCAGACCATCACCCCTTATAAGCGAGGGGTAATCAGCATACCGATCAGGGTGAGCAAGTCGTCAAGCCCCATTTGCCTACAACACCATACCAGACCTGACGGTCTTGGAGGACTTGGACGGAGTGCGGACTCTGCTACTGCAGGGCCCAGAGGACGCTGCCGCCACCCCACCGACCAGAGACGTGGATCATTATCCGGTCACTGGGGTGAGGAATTCCCAAGAGCCTCCACCCCAGGTGACAGATGTTACAACACAACCCCAAGAAGGAGACATAAGCCAAAAACCCTGGTGGATATGGGTCATGTACCGACCCCCACCAGGACTAGAATGAGGACTACAGCGACTGGCGAAGGGAGCTGCCGGCACGTGCCCACCGTACCCCCTTCTTCGACGGTTGTTATCGTGAAACACCGTGGAGGCCTGCCCAAAGGTTCCGGTGGCTGTCAGCCCACCAAAACCCTGCGAAGCGATGCCACCCACCAGAGAGTCAACCCAGTAAGAAATCCTACAACCAACAGACACTGCCAGAGTGAGTACACTATTGCAATATTGACATACGTAATGGTTGTCTGGAAATTCAGTCGTGTAATATAAATTATTAGTTATCTTTCACCATCATAGAAGTCAGTGTAAATACATCACACCACCACTAAACCGTCCAGAGAAAAGTGTAGTACTTCAGGTCAGTGCTACGTAAATGCTCACCTTACGAGAAAGCAAACTTCAGCAGTATCACCAGGAAAAAAAAATTATACCCGAGCCTTTGAGTGAATAGTGTAAATATCCAAAGTGTAATAGCAGATAGTAAAAGAGAATTATTATTAAATTGTAAGCTGTGTAGTGTTTGTCAATAGAAAGTTTGACATACATAGCTAAAGCCTTAAGGGAAAGGTTGAGCTGAACATTAATGTGGACCAGGGCACGGGATTGGTATAGTATGTCACAGTGTTAGAACTGGGAAGTTTTATTTGCCAATCATGCCATTAGGGGGATGGCAGAGCAAAGTAATAAAATCATCAGCTCCTAACAGTGCAATAATTTAGCTGTTAGTTTTTTTTTTAACTTTACCTTAACTTTTTTGCATTGCATTTTTACACGAGTTACAAGAAGCAGTGTGCTAAGATATTTCATAAGTTTTAGAATAGTACTTTCTGTTATAAATATGGTAGAGTTAAACATAGAAGTAAACATTATAATTTAAGAAAGAAAGCACAACGTAAGCAACATTAAGATTAAACATAAGGCGTGCCGCAGAGCAGCTGGTCTGATTAAGTAGCTTACGAGTTCTACCAGTGTGATTTAGATATACGAGGGTTTGATGTGTAGCATCTGTCAGGGATGAAGGTTGGAGCTAACTAAGGGCAAGTTAAGCTCACATTTCATTTCCTCACAATGTCTACATCGTCATATGTATGTAAATAGTACCACATATATAATTAGGTATATAATAATACACATAACTTGTACATAAGGGTTTAACCTGTGTAGTAATTAAATATAATATAGCGGCAACAAAACTATTTACTCAATGTTTCACACAATGCCGTGAATTATCAACCAGAGAAAAATCTCATATGATGATAAATGTACATAACGAATGTTGCTAAAAAACAGTCTCCAATTGCCTTGTCGACGAGACATTAAGCCAGATTACCTACCTAAGAGGAAAAATTATTAAGGCTGTTGGACCCAACATTTTTATAGCTGATTATTATGTCTACATATAGATATCGTACAGACTAGCTTTTGAGCCAAAATGATAATCACTACAACTTATAATTTAAGAGCTGTAGATTCTTGAAGTTGTATTTTTTGACATATGCTGCAGCAGCTTCCTGGAGAACCAGAAAAGGAAACTGGCTAATTTTTTGGGATAGCATGAAAACTTATCTAAACTTCTGAATGATGTGATTTGAAATTTTAAAAAATTTGTCAGTTTGTAATGTGAACGGTGTAAAACAGGGTTTTTTTTTGCATCCATGAAAAACAGAAAGTAATAATTTAAAGAGAAAAATAATAAACTCATGAAGTAGCTACATCAATTTACTTTAAAAAAAAAATACAAAAATTTAGGTTTTTTTTCATAATTATAGCGAAAAGCTGCTACAAAAGGGTTGCATGTTTTCTTTACGCCTGGAATTCCGTAATATCCCGGATGCAACCAGTCACGCACCTGGCGCCAGGGAGTCTGAGGGTGTCTGGCAGCGCAGCTGGACGGACCAGCTCTTTCTCTCAGGGTTGCCAAACCTACACTCTCCTCACGACTGGAATTTCTTACCTGGCTAGTCTCCCCCACGCCCATTCCTACCCTCAACTGAGGTGCTCTTTGAAATTGTGTCATACAGTTGTCACACTTCGATTGTGAATGCTAATTAATACTTTTACACTTTTTGTGTGTATAATTTTACCATTGCATTTAGCGAAACGTATAATGCAATTATACAAGAAACATTACTTTTTTTTTTGTGCAATGGCTTCGCAAAAATTCAAGAATGGCACGCGTTACATAAAAACTAAAAGGAACAAACTTTCCCAAGCGACGAAGAGATTTAATGCGGCTCAACAATCATCACGACAAAATGGCTGCAGTTAAAAAAAATGGAAGTGGTTAAACCATCCACGTCGATGGAAAATATACAGGAAGTTCGCTAAGAGCCAAAATAAGTGTTTTTTTATTAAAGTGATACAAAAAATGAGGGTGGTTAAATGTGAGAGTTTTTACTGGCGCTGATTATCTGAGATCCTTATTTAGTGCCGATGAAGATGAACTGAGATGAACATTGGGCAACGATGGGATACAATGGGTGTGGGTGAGATTGGAGTACTCTACGAAAACCGTAGACCAATGCTAACGTTCTCCGTGTTATCTGAATGCAAAAATACGGGGTGACCCACCGGGATTGAACCCGTGTCACCTTTGTGAAAGGTGAGCGCTCTAGCCGTTACACAACCACTGCTTCATTGGTCAAACGTGAAACAATTCCCGTTGTCTATATTTTATAGTACAGCCACAACTTAATTTCCTATCCATTTAGTTTCTTTGTAAATGTGGTAAGCGTACGTAAACCCAAGGGTTTGACTCCGTTCTATTATTCTGCAAAATAGCTGTAATGAAAAACATGCAAATATTATAGTGGAGAAAATTACATGTATTAATCAATAATATACATAAGTGCCACTTTCGCCAAAAACTAAAGGTATTTTGGGGTTTGCATTTCTATTAATGCTTAAACTTTTGTGGGAAAATGCCTTAATCAAAATATTTGTTACGGTTTTGTTTAATGATTCAGGCTGAAAACAAATTAAGATTTTTGCAAGGTGTTTTTTTTTAAGTTGTATATACACATGTAACAAATAATGCATTATACGAAAAAGATTACTGAGAATTGTTTACTTTTGCCAATATTTGAAACTCACAAAATATATGGCTTCAGGCTGGAGGATCGGAAATGTCAATATTTTTACTTTTGAAATACAACAGAACAAAATAGTTAAAAACAGTAATATATTTGCAAACTGGTTACTAAGCGACAAAATTAGGGGTGAGGGGGGATAGTGTATTGGAGAAAAAACAAAACCAAACTTTCCATTTATTAGACTATATTTTGTTTCCAAAAGAAGTGTCTCATTATCATAAATAAAATGATATTACATAGAAAGGATAAATGTGTCCTTGTAGTTTATAGAAAAGTAAATGTACACGTAACATTGGATTCATGGGATCAACTTGGTCGTTAGCTATGTAAAAACAACTGGCAAACAATACTATACTAATTATGAAGTTTAGTTATTCCTGTTTTCACATTATACAAAAGTAAGCTTTCTAAATATGTCACTTTTGACAACAATGTACACTAGACTTTGTTATTTCTACTATTATTAATTTTTTTCCATACTTCAACAAAAGATGGTAATACAAATAGAGTTATCTGAACCGCACGGGAGTTTTTTTAAAAATAAACTAGATGTAAATAAACGCTACAATCTTTGTCACCATTTAATTCTGTAAATCCCAGAATGCAATGGTCAACAAAACACCATTGCTTATTACAAGTGCTACCGATATCATAATATACTGAAGACTTATACAAGTACGTCCGCAGGCTGAGTATCAAACACTGTGTTTTATCTTTGGTCTGGTATAAAAATTTTAATGTATTGGTGCTTTTCAAGTTACACTGTAATTACTTTTGCAATATGGTACAACATGTTGTGTGCGATTAGTGCTTTAGTTAATATGTCACATTCAGAATTCTTGACATTCAAATACATATTTCCAAACGAACATGTTCTACTACAGCCTCAATATCGGCTCATGCGAACTTGCTTTAGACTTGTGACTTTAAGACAGGTTCGTTTTTGAAAATGATAGTTTTAGATGAGTAAAGAGATTTGGGCGGCTCTTAACAGCGAGGTCTTGAGCTGATGAGACTGAAGTGAGAATGGAGCGGCACCGGAACAAACGGGGCAGGGAAAACGGGAGATCCCCGAGAAAACCCTTTGACCAATGACATCGTCCAGCACGATTCCCACTTGCGAAAATCCGGATCGTTTAAGAGGATTTTAAATGCAACATTAGAGATTTTACAGGTATGCACTATTTACAAGTGTATGAGCGTACGTCTGTTTACATATCCAAATGTTCTGCTGTGTAGTATCTCTCAAATACATGCATCCTTATAATACTCAATGAAAACTACACTTGGTAAGCAAACTTGGTATTCATACAGTCAACACAAGCCCTGATTTTTTCCTTTAAATCCGCACATTTATAGTAGCCAAGAAATTAGTAGTACTTAAAAAATTGTCAGATAAATGTCAAAATAGTTAGTTAAGAACTGTGGTTTTGCATATAAAATATCTGATCTTTCAAAGATGATTTGCCACACTCAACTGAAGAATGAAGTGTGTTCCCTAATTCAGTATATTGGCAATTATTGAAGAGTACACAATCTATCAATTTGCTTGGACGGGTGCCAGCTTGGAGGTTTCAATAAGCAAAGGTTTGTGGAATGTGGCCTATGACATTTTTTTGTTATTATTGGCGATGTCCTTAAGTCACTAGTTATTATATTTCACAGAATATGTATAGGGAAAAGTGCACATGCTATTTGCGCATCTTCCTCTAACTTTTTGCCAACAGAAAAGTTATACCTTTGCGGTCGAAATCAAGTGGCTTGAACTCTTTTAACATAAAAATGTTTTGAACGAGTTTTAATGCAACTTCGATCTTATCACATGAAGTAATCTTTCACGAAAGCCTAGATGTGTTACAAAACTAATAACCTAAACATGGTTTGCATGGCATTTCTGGGCAGTTCTGATGGCAAATCGTAAACTAGTGTTTTGTAGCTTGCATGCTCGGAAGACGCACTGGAATTTAGATTAACCTAATGAATCATACATTGTATACATTAAAATAAAATTACTTCGAGATGAATTAGTGCGATTTGAAAGTGTGTGTGTGTGTGTATTTTTGTATAGTATTATATATATATATATATATATATATATGCACATGTCACAAAAAAGACATACAAGTGGGAATTGATCCCAATTTATACTTTGGATCTTAAAAAACTGTCAACATCTATCTATAAGAAGGCACATGTTGAGTAAATAAAGTGCATTAATTGTTACACATTAATGCAAGAGGATGTTACCCCTGGTGTTATGACGAATATGGATGCTAAATGGTTGGTAATGACATTTTATTCCTATCTCGTATAATGGGAGTTGCGATGCAGTAAAGCGATTCAGTTCACATTTATATAACTCTTCACAATTTTAATAATGAAAATATTATGTGCCATACCAAATCAATTGGGACGTAGATTAACGAGTATGGGTAAGTAAGAGTGACAGTTGTGATGTGTTAAATTATACTTATTTAATTAATATTTTTAAAATTTTTAATATCAACGTACGCGAATACACACACACAACTTTTTTCGTGTTGGAATTCGTTTCATTTCTCTTTGCTTGTCACTCCGGACTACATTCACATAATTTTGTTAAATTACGTGTTCTTTTAAATGGCTCCATCAATTAGGTGGACACTATTTTCATAAATGTGTCTATCCTTGCGTATTTACATTATCGATGCTTATTCAGTATGGCAATATCGGAAATGTGATAAATGAGAACATGATACATATCATATCACTGAATAACACAACATTATGTTCAATCAATCATAAAACGTTAAACGTAATGAAAGGATGACAAACTGCTTTTTTCCCCGTCATTTATTTACTAGTCTATACATTAAGCAGCTGTATTTTTTGTTATGTTATAACAAACCGCTAAACTTTTTGGTAATACATAATTCTTGCTTTGGGGTCCTAGGTAGTGCGTGTTGTTAAAGAAATATGGCCATTCCAAACCACTGTATGTATACACACAAAAAATAATATCACTTGCCTGCTCTTCTTTCCAGCTCCTATGACGTAACAGGTTTTCCTAAGGCACTATGAGTATAAGTTCTAAGGCACTATAGCCCTAGGATTTTCTGACTTAGGAATCAACATTTAAGTGAAGATTATTCGTGGACAGGTTATTTCCTGTATTTCCGAACCACCAACCTAGACATCTGAATTATGGATACAGTTACAGAGGCAAGTGTCATTTTTAAAAGAAAACAAGTTTTATATTTATTGTTTGTGTAAGCCTTCCCTTACAGTCTTTACATAGCCATTTAGTCTATTAGTATAAATTAATGGCAGTAATACATAATTAAATACAAATAAATACATATCCGGATGCCATGTCACCTCCAGCAATCTTTACTCTGAGAGAGAACGTCCTACTTGTCCGATTATGGCAACCAGATGTGTGTAGTATAGAGTCTGCCCATTTAATTCACACTAACCTTGTCACAGTTATGAAACAATTAGTAAAACAAATGAATCTTTAAATTTTCGGTTTCAAATGGGGTCCGCAGTTGGTGTAGTGGTTAGGACGCTCCCCTACTACCATGGCGAACTGTGTTCGATCCCCGATGGGGTCGCCCCCAAATTTTTGCAACGTGGGGTTTCATGCCGGACGATGCCGGTGACGGGCTGATTTTCTCGGAGATCTCCCATTTCCCCCTGCACTTGCATTCCGGCAATGTTCCATATCACCCTCATCATTTCTCAAGACCTCACTGTTACGAGCCATCCAGAACTCTCCAGTCATTTTTAAATGAAATACTACACCAGCTACTGCAACTACACCACGCATTATCATAGTTTATTGAGTTTATTAGTTTGTTGATTATCACTAATATCATTCAAAAGAGTTACTCTTATAGGATTTTCAGTGGTGCACCTGAAGATATTTTTCAAGAGATACCCTCATCTCGAGTCACACAAAACGCCAACACCGAAACAGAAGATATTCATGACGATAAGAATTCAGAATGGGTGTGGGGTGGATTTGAGATAGACGAGATGGATTATCCACCTCTCACTGTCGAGGAACATCCAAATCCTTTGCCACTCTGTGAAGTGATTCATGGACGACACGTGGTAACCCCAGCATTTCTTCTTCCCCAATTGGAATGTATTGCAAATCATGCCATCGTCTGCACAACTGGCAAAATGAAAATGTATCAAGAAGTTTGTACAGGACTCCACTGCCTGTGGAGATACAAGTGTGATGAGGCATGAGTGTCAGAGACCCGCCTTTTGTGACTGATATCCTGCAGGCCATGAAGAAACAAAAGGGATCCGTATAGGCTTCTGTTCGTAAACGATGACTGTGCATTCTAATGTTATACATACAATACATATATACTCTATATAGTATATTTAATTTATATATTAATATATATATAGAATGCAATTTTTTATACAATATGATCTTTTGTATAATAAAAGTAAACGCATATCCAGTAGCCTTTGTATTAAGGGTGCGACAATCCAAAATGTTTTTTGTTCACAACGCTTTTGATAGGTTGTTTTATTAACGAGATAAATTGATTATTGGAATTATATTGCCTGTGCTCACATTTGTGTATGTGTGTGTGTGTGTGTATATATATATGGTGTACTGGCTACGGTACATAACTCCCACAAATATCTACTATATTGGTTTGATCCCCGGTGGGGTCACTATTGAATTTTGGTAAGAGAGAAACATGACAGGTCATGCAGTTGGCACGAGGATTTTCTGACGGTACTCACATTTCCCCCACTACTGCATTCGTTGTGTCTACATAATCTCATTTCACCCCTTTAACGCTACAAACATTAAGTTTATTGTGTTACTCAAAACTTTCCTGTAAGTCGCTCGTAAGTTCCGACCAATCATGTCTACAGTTTTCATACAAAATACCCAACAGAGTACAGTTTCTTAAAATAACCTTTATGTATGTACTCCATCATATTAAATTTTGTTCAGTGTGAGAGACAACATTTTAGCCTAGTTTCGCCAAAGAAAGACAAAATAAAATGAAATAAATAAATACCCCTTACATAACAGGCATAGTAAGTAATATTGTTCCGACAAATTTTTATCAATTTATGGAGTATAATAAACCGTTTTGTTGAAGCTCAACAGTGCAGAGTACACAGCTGTTCCAAATTATCATTAACGGATTTATTAGTTAGGGGATACTTTTATAATGGAGTACGTGGATAGTGATCATCTTTGAAATTATTTCCGAAAGAATGCTGGTTATACCCCTATACACCAGTCCGTGACGAAAATGTGACTTTTCATTGTCATGTAACGTTAGCATTGTAACCCTTTTTTTACTGCTCAGTTTACTTATTATAAAAATTTAAATGAGTTTATCTGGAGAAAAATTATTATTTTAATACCTATATTCCAATGTGGCCTATAAAATTGATAGCTTTATGTAGTATATGCTTGTTAGACGATTTATTGCAAACCATGTAATTGCATTGCAAACAAATGTACATTCAAAAACTGCAAAAATTGCTTATTAAAGTGTTTTAACACATATTTTACTGCAAAGAAGATTTCGTCATTTCACTTTTATTCATTAAAAGTATTCTGTACTGTTTCTCAGTAAATTGCTTTATTTTGTAAAGACTGGTCTTTGTATTACAGAACAACTGGCACAATATAGCTTGTAATTTACCTTACACGCCAGCTTCATTTAGCATGTAAGGCCGGAATGGGTCTATATGAATAGGTCTACTAATATCAATTAACACCTACAAGGAATTTGAAGAAACTGCTGCCCAGTTTAGTGGATTGTAGTTTTGATATTGTGTTACAATCCTGTACAAGTCATTACAAGCCTTAAGCCTTTCTTAATGTATAAGTATCAGTACACGAGCGATTTCTCCCCATGATTTAGTGTAATTATTTTGGCCTGGAGTGGAAATAGTTCCGTGCTTGTTTGTCCAACCATTGTTTGTATGTGAAACTAAATTGGTAGCTATATCTCCCCCCCCCCCCTTTTTTTTTCCTGTGTCTTGCAGCTACAAGGAGAGTTTGAAGAAAAAACAATTTCAAAAATGTATTAAATTACATAACTTTTATTGGTATTACATTGTTTTTAGACTAGTCGAATTACGTTTGTTTCGGTGTTCCAATATTTTAAGAGAAAATTTATTACGAGACTTAAAAAAACATTTATTATGGAATGTTAAACTCTATTCGTTGGAAAAATATGCAACCAAATTTCAAGCGACCCAGTAGATCTTATGTTTAGCAGCAAAATATTATACATACTGAAGTATCTTCCTGTTATAGTTGAAGGAGCGGTTTTTTCCTGTCTCGTCAAATAATCCCAAACATACTTAATGAATCATGCAGTTGCAAAACTGCAAGTACGGTATACATTCAAAAACTAACATTTACCCATTCTGAGTATTTTAGGTGTTAGCTAATGTAAACAAATTATTCACCAAATGTTTGAAAATACATTTTCAGCATAATTTGCACAAAATCATATGTTGCTACTGCATATTTAGGAATTCTATTTTTTTATAAAAATTATCAGCTATGAACACCAATTTCCTTGGTATTATAATGGACAACCCTCATTCATGAAGTAATGATATACTATGTCCAATAAAAAATTCTAACTCTACTTATTACATGTTTAAAGTACTTTCATGTGTGACCATTTAACAGTGGTGATTGAGCTGCTAGAGCACAAAGGCAAGCTAGATTCCATCACCTGCGAGGTCGCTTCCAGAATTTTTGCGTGCGGGAATCGTGCCTGGAAAATACTGTTGGTCTATAGTTTTCTCGAGGATCTCCAGTTTCCCCACCCTTACGTTCTGGATGCTGTTCCAAATCAACCTCATTCCATCCCTCATCGATTCTCAAGTCCTTAGATGTCAGCCACCCAAACCTCTCAACTGCACCCCTCAACTAAACAATGTTTGTGAACAGTTAACTTTGCATATGTATATTTTCTCATCAACTACACACAAGTAACTTAATACAAAATATTGTAAATATGCATTTTTGTCTTTGTGTAAAGTACGACATTTGTAATTTTATGGATCACTACTGTTTCCTTATCTACTTGTGTGTGTACAGAAAACTGAATCTTTTAATTTTCAGAATGTGTATTGGTACTTTCTTAAGTATTATAAAATTAATTTTTAAAATGTTTTTCTTGTGTTTCACTGACAAGTTCTTTAGTATGTAAAAATTGCACTCTGAAACATCAATATATACAATAAAATTCTGTACTCAAATTCTGAAACTTCGCAAACTACCGCAACATGACTCACTTGTCTAAAATTATCAGAACAAAACATATAGTGAACCTATTACAAAGCTTTGGTGCTGTCAACAAGCAGCAGTGAAAGAGTGGGGATGACCTGCCTTCCTAGAACTGGTTTATCCGCTAGCAGTTTACATTTGACAACGCGGTGGTTTCCAGGTAGTTGTTTGGGGAAAGTCTTGTGTAGGAGATCTTTATCGCACTTGGGGAAATCCTCACATTCTAAAGCAAGAGCTGAAACGTGGCGCAGACAAACGGAATTTCTCATAGGTCGAAGGTATTCTTTGCCATTAAGGAATAATCCTTAATGTCGTAATATAATAAGTGTACGTCACCATTGTAGTTGAAACAAAATTTTCAAACTTATACATTATGAACATCAATGTTGGAATGTATTAATATGCTACAGTATTGATCTTTCTTCGTAAATGTTCTATGGCCTTTGTTTTGTAGGCGAGAACCCATAAGTGAACTTGCAGGGACTTAAAACAGCTCTTTTAATTACATAAATTTGCTCGTACTTTTAAAAAAAGAACACAAAGAAAGTTTAATGACAAAGGCAGCAGTAGGGCTACACGTAAATTTAATTTACCATGCAAGAAAATTAGACATTAGAAAAGCCATTAACTTTGGTATTATTAGGAGCCACAGTAAATTACCCATTAGCAATTACGAGCAGGACAAAGTGCTCGAGCAAGCATCGAACCTTTGACGCCATACTTTAAATGTTATAACTTTACAGGGAAACTTGATTGTAATAAATAATAGATTCTCCTTTGCTATATGAGAGCTAGGGTTTAAATGGAAACAAAGGCATTGCGAGTATACACAAGGTAGGGAAGTGAGCAAGGAAACAGCTCACGAACGTGACTTGCGTCCAGATTCCTAACCCAGCAGTCCTTTTGTGCCATGACGGCGAAGAAACGATACAGATGATGCTGCCACTCAACATCTGCCGTTCCAGACTGTAGCTACGGGGAAGCGAGGAAGAGGACAGGCAAAGGGAGAGACGAGAAGCCTTTAGCCACCGAGACACAAGTCAGATGCCACGCACACATTGGTGGGGAGATAAAATGTGCTCTGCGTGCACGCTGCAAGCAGCAGACGCACAGAACAGGAGTCATGCTAGATACACATCACCCTATAGCGTCAAGCCGCCTGACCCAGATGATCCAAGACAAGAAAATATTTTTTTGCTAGAGATGGTCATTGTCGTGACGCAGTCCTTCGCAATTGACATGCGCTCTCTACTTGCGACTTTGCCCCATCGTCGAGTACCAACACTCATTTGGGCAAGTCATACACACATTAGTACAATAAATCATGTGCCTATAGGGTCCACAATCATCACGTCATGTGTGACTACAGACATGTGGCTAGAAAGACACATGGTCACCCTAACCCCAACGCGAGAATTTTAATTTTCAACGAGCCACTGACACCCTTTGCAGAGATAAGCAAGCTCGAGGGTTTGTTGTTGGAGTGCAGGTCCCAGTCTACAAGATCGCCACAGTCTTTAACGGCTTGCGCCTCCACCCCAGGGGATAAGAAAAGGGTAGCGCTGCAAAGGAGCTCTAATAAAAAAAAACTCCTGCGGAGAGAGACTAACCATCTCCGCACCCCTCTGGATGCCAACAAGCAAAGAATTTTAGTATAAATAAAAGGAGCCATCCCAAGCCCAGGGGTAGTCGTCCCTCTCCTTCAGTCTGTGTAAGGCTGAGGGAGCAATAGGGGTAAGTGACCTTCCACGCTCTCTTCCAGTTTGTGTAAGGTTGAAGAATTGTCTTAAAGGTGCAATGGCTGAAAGACCAAGAATGGTACGTGGCAGCCAAACCGACCTTCCAGTCTAAATAAAACCAAGAATTATATGCACATTTTAAGCGCTGACCACTAGACCACACTCAAAGTGTGCATTTCGAATAAGAGATGACGCCCGCAGTCGGTGACCCCGAAGACTCCACCACCGTTGAGCCACTTCAATTAAGAACACATCTTCCTTTCACATACCCATAATAATTTCCAGTTACGTTAATCCATTTGGGAGCAGGCTGCGAGGTATTCTTAAAACAAATACGTTCCTTAAGAACACCTCAAGTTAAGTTAGGTTTAGCTACCTTTCTTATAACTATGTATTTAAAATTATTTTTATTTAGCTTTGTCCAGGTCACCTTCACCTGGGTTCATATAGGATTGAACTTCCTATATCTATCGCAATTTATATATAATAATAATAATAATAATAATAATAATAATAATAATATTTTGTAAGCTTTTGAACAAGAGCGAGTACGGACTCACAATTGCCTTTTTCATATATGTTAAATAAAACATATTATTTAATCTACAATGGAGAGTAACTTATTTTCTTTGTGGGTTGCCCCGCATTTGACCATAAAAGAGAGTAATTCTGCTATCTAGCCTTTCCATGGTCTATAATATTTTCTCTCAGAATTAATAAATTCTATTATTTACTAATCAAGGTGAAGCAAGTAGCATGTACCAACACCTGTAAGGTGAATTACCCACATCAGTTAGGATGGCAAACTGAGGTCTGCCATTCTGGTAAACCGCCGGGAGTGCATCACGCTAGGAACACTAATCCACACTGTAGTTAGACCAGATGTTTCTGCTTCTCCTATTCTGTATGAAGAAGGCCAGAAGGAAAACTGAACTCCTCTGCCACTGACTCAACTCTGTGTGGGTGTCACACCTTGGTGTCAGGCGTATTTACGTCTCTCTCAGTCAATCCCAGTCTGAAACAGCTAAATGGTGGGAACTGAGATTGGGGGCACTAACCCCTGGAAATACACTTTAGGGTCGTAACTGGTGCTTGCTTTTCCTTGAGACAAGTTGGTATACTCTGTTTCATATAACTTCAATAAAATTTGATAGACATTGTGACCAACCTACTCAACATGTAAACAATAAATGCCCCCATTTGCAAATTATTGAGTCAATTGATGTTTGTTGCAGGATGCGTGTTATTATGTTGGCACTCTTTGTGATGACTGTAAAAGAAAATAGTACTCGGAATTAAAAATTATAATGTGAAAAATTAATGATGAATACAACATTTATGGTTAAAATTACGCTCATAGACTCATACACAATTTTGCCGAGTTATAGGGCAAGGGCTTTAAAAATATTTAGAAATATTATGGTAGAGCACACGAACATCACGATTATGAGAAAGGTCTCCGCTCTCCACCAATATTCGTTGAGTCTGTTGTCTATGGTCTCCACCCGCCCGGTGAAAAGCCGTTGTCATTGTGTTTTGTTCCATCATAATTTATCTATATGCGAGAATTCCTTGCTGCTGATGTCGGAATATTACACATGCAGCTAATTATTATTGTATTTACGTATTTCTTTAAGTGTAGTTCGACGTAGGTGCCTTCTTAGAAGTCTCCTCAGCGAAATGAATTATTGAGACGTGTCTGCCACTTTGTAAAATTTTTTGTTTTGTGCTGTGGTCCACCATTTTCTGTGACCATCGCGAAAAATTATTTACGTTGTGAAGTTTGAGTTTGTTGGTTTCAAGAAATAGTTCAAGTGTTTTGTTAGTTACATAAGTCAATAAATAAATTATTTTGTATCAGTAGCCGACAAGTGATTTCAGTGAATCAATCATCCTAAGTTCGGCACCTTTTTTTTTGGGAATTACAAAGTGACAGTAACTTTGTGTGTTTCGCAACTAATGTTTTCTTAAATTGTTGTAAGAATATTAGAAATGAATTTGGACTTTTATTTTATTGAAACTAACAATTTTTATGTAGAAGTTAAATTTGCTGAACATGTTTACATTGTGCATTTCGTACATCTGTATTACCAGTGACGTAATTATTGCGTTTTGTTCTTGCTAGATGTTTTCAAATATAAGTGGTCTTAATAAATGCCCTTTTAGTGTAGTTCATTATATAAAAAAATGCAAGGATATTTATCTGTTGGGCAATTCTCGCATCAGTACAAACAGTGACATATTTATGGCATAGTTCTTTCAAAAAAGTTAAAACTTTTGAGCTATAGTCAATTGAATGCTATTTCCATACAAGCAAAATTTTCCACTGCATCGTCAAAACAATGCAATTTCCAATCTCCACTCTCTTGTAAGAAGAACCATAAAAAAAATCCACGTCTCACGAAAGAAGTTAATCTATAGTTCCCCACTCCACCAATAAAATAAAACAGAACCCTAACTAGTATATTATGTGATCATAACGAATATAAAACAGTTGGGAATGCCAACCAGCTATAGTAACCTAACTATTGGACAGAAGTTGTCGGTCTTTCAATGCCTGCCATTGGATTCGTAGTTTGTTTACAAAGATAGTTTTCTTCACCGACAGAACAGTTGTGGTGAAGGGATACATGACGGCCGCACTTCTTTTCGAGAATTGTCAAAATTTACTGAAGTTATATGAAATGGAGTATACAGCTCAAATGCCTTATGCTGAGCATGGTACAAAGAGCAGAAAACATAGATGAGCTCTCAGAGAGACACTAAGAACTTTAAAAAAAAGTCCCACTGAACTGGGCGTACCACTACTTGAGCTAGTAATTAAACTCATTGGCCAGTTCCAATGTTTGGACCCCTAATAAAGCTACCTGGTAAGGCCTATCCATCCATAACTCAGATTTTACAAGAATCTCTGTTAGAAATCTGTTGACCATAACTTAATATTAACCTACTTGCATCTTGCAACCAGAACCGCTGCCCTAAAACACCGCAACCTACGTCAGCCACTGTCCTGGACCTCGCCCCCCGGTGAGCCAGTCTGCCAGTGGAGTGCACCTCCCCTCGCAACAGATAAGGTACAGTGCCTGCCAAACTGTTATGTAGCAAAAGTGGTAGAAATCTTTGTCCTCAGTATGAAGCCTACACGGCAGACTATGTAAACAGGTTTGTCCCCGAAGATGGAGTAGATTCACCCAAACAGTAGTTAAGGAGGGACGATTGTTTATGGCCAGACCAAATCTGACTCCTCATGTTGTGTTGAAGTATCTAAGAGTGTTTATATCTAAAGCTTCCTGCGTGGAAGAGTGTTGAGTCCAATTCACTCTAGGATTTACCTACCTCTCCCAGGATATCCAAGTTATACAAATCTTCCCAACATGGAGGACCTACGACCTAGCCGGCAAGTATTAATTATGTACCACAAGTACCACCTCCCATGACCCAATCTTGCCGAGTTAGGAAAGTGGTAGAGGCAAATACCACGACAGGGAGGGGCAAAGGGGAAAAGGGGAGGTTCAGGTTATTACTATTGGTCCTCCTCAATACTCACACACCCCTCCTCCTCCCGAGTACAATACCGGAGGGGATGGCCCTGCTTCAGTGTGACCTTGCTTGGGAAAATGAAAATCCTGATAAACGTACCCTAGCAAAGAACACCAAGCAGATGCATCTGACTAGGGAAGTCAATGTTCTTAATCGTGAACCCTCGATTTTCCAACCACCCAAAAAAAAAAAAGTTGTAAAATCGAAACAATTCAATTTTAAAACCTAAAAAATTTTTAAACTATGTTGAACATGCATTTTTGATGTTAAGTCCATGTTTAATCAAATCTGGCTTAAAATCAACATGTTTAAATTTAAATATGGGCTCCTTTAGTGAATTTTATACAGCCAGGCATTACCTTCTTCTTTCCTCCCCTTATATGGCTGACAAGTAGGATATGGTTACCTAGTAATATGGGTCTACTACACCTATAATTGTAAACATATTTAATATGACGTGTGCCGCTCAACCTACTAATTAACAACGATTACGACTAATCACCAACTGTTCCTACTTCCACTACTACAGAAGAACAGAAAATGTTCTACATGAATTCTCGGCCACCTACTCTACCAGGCAATAGAAACCTATAAGCAGATTCTCTTCATCTGAAGGTTACGCAACGCAGTGCACACACCCCCCTCCCTTTCCCAGCGCTGAGAGCCAACAAGCCGTCCGCTATCGGGCAAGGCCGTGCACCGCCGACGAGGCACGAAGCAGAAACGATGACCAGAGTTTTTCGACTCCCACACCAATCAGGGCAGGAGACTCGCCCTCCCCGCAGCCCGTACCGGCAGCTTACAAGCTTCACCTATATAAGATCAGACGTTGCCGGGCTCCAGCAGTCCATTATTCGCAAACTCTTCTTGTGATATCCCAGAGCACTAATTCAGTGTTGGGACCTCCGGGAACTTCGGAATCTTTGAGCCCCCAGTGGCTACTCACAACACATCAATATCCATTGAATATGTACACATATACTTAACTTCACTTTGTCTCCTTCAGGCACCCTTTTCTTAGCCAGTTTAACTTTACATACTTTTGCATTCGCCTAGAACCAGTTACTCCCTCTTTTTACTAGAACCCGGTCGCCTACACCTGGTACCGCAGTAACCTACAGCTCTCCACAGTCTGAGTGGAGATAGCACAGGTCATGTGTTTATTGAGTCTCCAATAAACACCCATTGTTCACTACCCTTCTACTTTTCATTTACAGGGTACTTGTCTGTGTGACGGTCAGGGACAGAATACGATGTGCAACCACCAACAGGAACCCAGAGTACTGACATCCACATTAGATGGCTACCTATTTCTTCCCAACCCCCGAACACTAAGTCAGTGCTGGTGGGGAGAAACAGCAATGCCCCAACCACTAGTAACACCTTCTTGCAGGGAGGGGCTACAAGCTCAGGTTATCTCTCACTCAGAGCACTAAGTAGTGCTGAAGTGACCTTAGCCTGGGGGTTGCCGCCCAACCCAGTGTGAACGCACAACCTGTGGAGGCTTGGTGGCCCACACTACTCCATGTCCCTGATCAGCCCACATGTGTGGGGGATCAGTGGGTACTCCTATTGAGCTCGTGCCGGCAAGTCACTATTGTGCTACATTTTAATTACCGTTCCTGTTTAAGTGCACACCGTAGGCTGTCAGACGGGTGTGCCCTATGCCTTACAAGGTAAGGAGTGGCAAGAGGCGTAGAGTGCAATACCTGGCTCACGCTGCTATCAAATTGTGGATAGTATTACCTCATCCTACGCAGGACACGCAGGCAGAACGGGACCACGCCACCCAACTTAGACAACAAGCAGTAGTGTCTGCTTCGGTAACAGTAATCTTCTTGTCACAGTGCATTCGCATTCATCCTTCCTGCCACCCGGTGGTATAGGCCGTTCACGATAAAGTGAGCACTTTTGAAAGTTCTGCTAAAGTTCTACTTTCTTGCCCATTATGTATCCTTCCCCCACATGTAAACAAACCACTGCCCTGTAATTGTCACATGTTAATAAACTCAATGTTTACATTTCAGGATTGCTAAATGTAACATGAAACATATATATATATATTAAATTGTTTGGGTCATGTCAAAGCTCCGATAGACGATAAACTTGGGCGGTGAACGAGGACCAACACGACACGTTAAAGGACACACATTAGTTAAGCCGAAAAATAATTTGGAAGGGCAGCCAAATCCAGATTTTGATATAGACTAGCACTGCACTCCCAAGGTACAACACCACTCGTCACACAAATGACCAAACATTAAAAAATTGAACTGCAAACTTAACGTTTCTCATGACTCATCGTTTTCTAAGTACCCATAGCTCTGTAGTGTGACTAGTAAAACATCAGCTCGAAAACATGGTAGCTGTGCTTGGCCTCAGCTGATCAAAGTGTAACTAAGCCATCAGGGAAAAACATACATCCTGCAGGCATAAGGTAGCGGCATAACATAGCAGACATCTGAAGCGTATAAAGTAGACAGAGTGAGGCGATGCAAGGCCTTAAATAAACAACCACGACAAATAAAAAACTAATGACGCACAAAGGGGAAGGGAGAAGGCAGGGAGGCAGAACAGCACGTTAAGATGAGGGGATTTCAGCCGAGCAAAGAGTACTGCACTGCACAGAAGCAGATGATGTTAATTAATTTAACGCTATGGTGCTAACGTGGTAGTACATAAAAATATGTTATATATAAAAAAGTAAAATTCATAAATATGTTATGTATATGTACATTTAAGGGATAGTTTTATATGCACCTTTATAAAGGAGATAAATATATTTCAACATAGGCCAATTACGTATATATAAAATATATCATAATTTACACCAAAAATTTAAACATATCAACAAATGCATTTACACTTGCATCAAGAAAGAATGTCGGGAACAAGCACAGCTATAGGTCTATAAATAAATAAAAAATTAATTAATTAACAAAACCAGCTTCACGATTTTATAGATTATAGGATGTTGGAACACCTTAGGTGTAGCATCAAACTGTGAAGTTTATGTTATGTTAACAATGGTAAAACTTAACATTGTAACTTGGGATGAATAACTACATGAACACAAGTTTGAGGTTAGGCCTACATTACAAAATAACACAGTAAAATAAAAAGGCGTAAAATTAACGTATAATTATTGACGGCAAAAATTGCACTTGTTTTAAAGGCAGATTTAAGATAGGTTTCAAGGCTGGGCATAAATAGATACGTACATATGTATTTTAGGTTAGGCCTACATTACAAAACAACACAGTAATATATAAACATGTAAAATTAACGTATAATTACTGCCCCCAAAATTTGTACTTGTTTTCCAGACAGATTTAACAAAGGTTACATGGCTGGTCATAAGTAGATATGTACAAATGTAATTGAGGTTAGGCCTATATGACAAAACAACACAGTGATATAAAAACGTGTCAAATTAACATATAATTATTGTTGGCCAAATTTGTACTTGTTATCAAGGCAGATTTAAAAAAGGTTACATGGCTGGGCGTAAATAGATACGTACAGATGTTTTGAGGTTTGGCCTACATTACAAAACAACACAGTGATACAAAAACGAGTGAAATTAATATATAATTATTGACGGCAAAATTTTCACTTTCTATCAAGACAGATTTAAAAGAAAGGTTAAACAGATGGGCCTAGGTACATAGGTACACTTAACATTTTACGGTATTCGTCGAACTTAGGATATAACTTACTTCGCAAACACACATCTATATATTAATATCGCGTTTCCTCTGTCGTTCATTTACTTTCATTATTGATGATTAACTTTCCATTTATAATATTACGTTACCAACTGTCGATTCATACTTGTTCTTTTTCAAACGATTTACTTCAATAACGTACTGGCGATAAGCAGGGAAAACATGTCGTAAAACCTATTTGGGGAAACAAGTCGTAAAAACACATTTACACGTACCTCCGGACAGTTGCAGTTGAAATTTTCATTATTTCTGCAATTCGTTCAATGACCTTGCACTGCTTCATCTCTCCACGATGAATTAAAGAATAAATACTTTTGGCGACATTTATAATGTCTTCCTGATGCTGACTATTTGTACGTAGTTTACTGGAACTCATGACTTTACACAAAGTCACTACAACACAATTAAACACTATACGACCAATAATTAAAGAATGATGATTGCAGATATGCTGAAAAATAAATGAGAAATATTAAAACACAACAACTTCCAGCTTCCAAATTTGTAGCTTGCCTCGCAATCACTCTACACAAGCAAAGCCAAGCAACAAGCATGAAGGAACCACAACAACGGGCCGTTGGTTTTGACCGCTGCACCGATCACGTGGCACAATATAATTATGAGTTACAGTAAATTCATGATCTATACATCAATAATTACTTTAAACTGTACAAAATAAACTTCAAACAACTTAAGTAGCCATAAATTTAAACATTACACTTGCAATACAGTGTTATTTCTTAGAACTACTTTTCAAATTTCATTGCCAACTATTTCATTGCCAACTTAACTGGGTGTGTGTATCCTCAGCCTGTGTGGTAACACACATGGTTATACATACACAGTTGCGGGCAGTGGTTTTTTTTTTTTTTTTTCAAAGGTTGATTTCTAGAGTGCTCACTTTAACGTGAACGGCCTTTAAGAGGATTGCTAAACAGAACAGAGACCATATACGTCTGGGCAAACCCCCCAACTTCTGGAGCCGTGAAGCCTACAACTGGAATCGCCGCTTCAGAGTAGATCCAGCTTGCCGCTACTGGGTGAAACCCTCTTGAACCGAAACACCCCAGACGACGGAATAAGTAAACCATAACCAATACCCCTCGCCTCGTACCATAGAACCAGAGTAAACCATCCCGCTTTTGGTCTAGCGGAAAAATTCTCGACATATGTGTCAGTCAGACTTAACTGGCACGCGTCAAATGGATTCTGATAACTTCTTGCATTTGTTCTCAAAATTTGTTCAATTTTTGGAATTTTTGAACTGTTCTTGGTACACTCATAAAATCAGTACTCACAAAATTGGGGGTTGGGGGTGGAGTTGGAGTGGCTAACACTGTTTCTGTGCTTCTATTTGCAGAGCATTTCAGCATAGCTACACCCTGATATGGGTGCACTAAACACGGGAGAAAGGAATTCTGCAGACAACAGACAAAACTTCTCTTTGCGATAGCATGATTTGCATGTGTGCAACTTAATTTACCAGGCATATAGGAGGGACTTACCCTGGTCTAGTTTATAATGGAAGGGGTTTGGCAAACAATTTTTTTTTTGCTTTACAAATTGTGGCCCATCAATTAAGGGTAACAAGACAACCCTACACAGTATCTTATTTGTATGTTCTAACAAATATATTTTCTGAGACTTTGATAGCAACTTAATGTATTTTTCCTCAAATTTATTACTTTCTCTTAAATTTTTGAGATGTGTTGGCAATTCCCTACAGTAGTGTCATAACATTGATACTGATGCAAAATGCAAGGTTGAAAAATCTATAGTTTACAGTATTATTCAACCACGCAGGCTTTTTTTTTCTCTAAGGCTCCTTCTGCCATCTAAACCCTCATCCCATGGATATTCTCCCACCACTTCTTCACTCAGTTCAGGCCACTTCTAACTCCCTTCCATCACTAAATAACTGCAGAGTTACTGGCTCTATCACACAGCAATATTGTTTCTAAGTCAAATTTTTAGGTTAGAAAATTTTTTAAAAAATTTCTTTCTAAATTAGTTTTTTTTGTTAAGATAGGTGCCAGCAGTGGTATGTTTGATTGCTTTTTCCCTTTTTTTTGTACAGAAGCCATAAATTTTGTGTTCAAGGAAGATTTCCATGCCTTTGTTTTTTTGTTATGATGCGCTAGGGTACACATACATTAATTAATTTTTTGGTGTTAGGGAATTAAGGAATTACGCTGTTTTTTTGGGTTAAACACAACCAAAACACCCCTCCCCCCTAATTACTTATTCTTTTTTTGTGTTCAGAGGAAAGAGTTCCCCCCCACCCCCTTCTTTACAAAATAGTGTGGTGAGAAACAATTTAATGATGTCATTTTTTATTATTTCAAAATTGTTTTTGGGAAGACAGGATCGAAAGTCATTTGTTTTGTTGTGTTATGTTTAGGACAGTTTTTGGCCTTAAACTAGACATCGAGGTTTTAGTTGAAAGTTAACGGCTAGTGTCTTCATAAGAATTATGAAATTGTTTTATTTTAGTTTGAGCAGAAATTTTCAAGTTGCCGATGATTTTGTTTGTTTTGTTTTTATTTTATGGTTAGATAGTTTAAGGTATGGTGGAATTGGAATAAGAATCAGTTACTTTTCTGATTTTTTTTTTTTTTTTTTTGAGAATACTAAAGGTTTTTTACAGTTTTTACTTGACCGTCGAGGCTCTTAAGGAACTGATGTCATGCACAGTTTTAATTAGAAAGAGTTTCATTACCACTGGCATACGCAGATTTCCACTGAAGCAACTGCAGCTGGTCTTATTTTTCTCGGCCCAGGTGTTTGTTAAAGTTCCCCTTCAGCAGTTCGGAGGAATTGTTATGTTCCTTCATTCGAAATACACGATCACAGCTGTGAGCTTAGCAGACGTTTTCCCTGTAGGAGTTGGATTGTTTTGATGATCATGGCACTTTGCCGCTAGGCTAGTCCGGGGAAAAGGGTATTTGCCTTCGGGCTGCCGAGTATTGATCGCGGCCATGACTGGCTCTGATTGGCCAGTCATGACATCGGCGAAGGCCATGATGTAAGGTGCGGCCAGGTGGTGTTTGGAAGTAAGCGACGAGTTTCAGAGAGTCGTGGGCGGTCTGTTGGAGTGAGCAGATGGTGA
The DNA here is from genome assembly GCA_029891345.1 of Dryococelus australis. Taxonomy (NCBI): domain Eukaryota; kingdom Metazoa; phylum Arthropoda; class Insecta; order Phasmatodea; family Phasmatidae; genus Dryococelus; species Dryococelus australis. The sequence goes on along the minus strand of CM056995.1, from coordinate 128,657,783 downwards.
TTGGCGCAGGTGTTCTGGCCACGAGGAGGCAGCGACAACAGGACAATGTTAAGTATACATTGAAGTATTTGTGTTTGTACATGGTCGGGACATTCCTCCCTGCTTCGTAGGAAGAAAGGCCCTGGCCATGCCTTTAAATAGGTTAACTTTTAGTGCATAAGAGTTATACAGTAATAGACTGTGATGTCAGGGAGTTAGTGTGCAGAGAGTTGATGTAGGTGTCGAGAGAACATGGCCGCTGCTTGCCTGAGGTAATCATGTCCTGCTCATCAGCTCTGGACCACGAGCTAATGAGATTAGGTTTATTTGGCTTTAAATTTTATCTTTTGTTCGGGATGCAACCTTAACTGTTGAAGTTGTTTTGAGTACGGATCAGACCTTTTGGGATACTTAAAAGTAAGTTTAATAGTAGTACCATGTGTTTTAAATGGCTCCAAAATTCTTTTGTGTTCGTACTGGGCAGAGTTCGGTTGGTACCACTGCACTGATGTAAACAGAGGTCTAGGTTATGAAATCAGAAAATTTTTGACAGGTTCCTCCCTAAAGATAAATTTGTGTATTTTTCTAAAAATTTATTTTAAAGTCATTTGAACCTTTACTTATGTTTCTCTGCTAATTATGTTTTTAAAGTTCTCCAAAGCTTATTTCAGTAACCGGGCCAATCTATCAATAAATCATTTAAGAAAACATAATCAGTTGTAAGACAAGTTGAGAGAGATAACCCCTAGGTGGTTAATATTTACAAGCTTTGCTACAGCTACTTTAAGTTGGTTTTGAAACAAATATTCAGGTGATTGATTCATGTAAATTCTGCTTAGTAACTTCAAAAATTGTGAAAAATTTTTTTTTACTGTTAATTAATACTTTTGCTGTCTAATCACTTGTAGTGTGGATTAAAAGGGGACAGTCTACCCCTAAATTGACTTACAGCCAGTAAATACCTTTGTTTTTTTTTCTCTGAATTTTTATTATACTCACATTTGGTAAGTTACACTTGGAGAATTAGTGAGAAGGGCATCCTGTTAGCCCTACAGTAATTTTTCTTCCACAATAGAACAACTGGTTAGGCTGGTGGATTTCCTTGTTTTATATAGTTTATTTATTAATTTTGGTTTCATATCTAAAATTTAGATTCAAGCTTACTGTGGATTAATTGAAACCAGATTCTTTTCTTTTTATTTGTAACCATAAATTTTTTTTTATTTCATGAATGGGAAAAAAAAGAAGAAGAAAAAAAACACAGTTTTGCCATTGCCAAAGTTACTATTTCAATAATAATATAGTACATTGTTAAATGAATCGTAACTTAAAATTTAATTCATAATTTTTGTCTGATATAATTTAAAAAAAAGAGAGAAAGAGAGGGGGAGAGATGGAGAGGGGGGAGAGAGGGGGGAGAGGGGAGGGAGGGAGAGAGGGATATATATATATTATATATATATATATATATATATATATATATATATATATATATTTTAGGATGCATCTGTGCGAATACGAACAGTGACGTATGTATCATGTTTTGCTTTTCATTAAAGTTAAAATTTTCAAACTTCAATAATTTAAATGTTATTTCCATACAAGTAAAATTTTCCACCACTCCATCAAAACAACAAGGAACTCGAAATGCCACACACTCATAAGAACATCAAAATAATGCTGTCTCATGAAAAACGTTTAACGAAAGCCCCCTACCGCATTACTGTTTCCTTTTTCTGTCAAAATAAAACAAACACAACCCAAAAATTTAACTTGGTAATTACAAAAATAAAACAGGTTCGAATGCCAACCTAGCTATAATATCCTACATAAATTACTGGACGGAAGTTAGCTAACGTTAGTCTTTCAGTGCCCATCATGACAGGAAACACAAGGAAAGAGGAAAATGCAAGTGTGCATTGGACTCAAAACATTTGTTTACAAACGTCTTTTCCTTCAGTGACAAAACAGCTGTGGTGGAAGGACACATTGTGGCCATGCTACTTTTCTAGAACTGTCAAAATTTACCCCACTTACATGAAATAGACTATACCTTTCAACATCCAGGGATGTTGTGAAAGTGGCTGAAGAGTGAGAGGCTGCATTATACAAATCAGGCCTTCCCAGTGTCATGGAATCTATCATAAGTAGAGACACCCGAATTTTGCAAAAAATATTTTTACACAAGCTATATTTCAATATCCTATGGGCATACCAGCAGTTTTCTTTTTCTTATTGGCAGCATGATTGTAATGACATATTTTCTTTCTTGGCTGGCCAATCAGAATTAGGTGTGATTTGAGGGCAGACACCTAAACATGGAACACGTAAACTATCCAATGAGGAAAGTGTACATGAGCTAAATAAACTGTTATGAAATATAATGGGTCGTGAAATCTTTTCACGAGATACGGGTGTCCCTAATCATAAGTATCCTCTACAGTACCAACCTGTCAGCCTTGCCCACCCTGAGTGACATCAGTTATCATTGATGGCTATCTAAGGAAGCTGACAGAAGTCCCAATGTAAAAAACTTTTGCTACTCAATTCTTACTTGCTATCAAAAATGTTAGTGCCACAGGGTAGAAATACCATTGGTGCAGTGACACAGATCACCAGTAGTAGTGACGGTGTGCCTGAAAATATGCCAATGGAAAGTATTGTACAAACCCTTTTCCCATGTGCACAAAGTAAGAAACAACACAATAATTTTACCTTGCGCTGTCTTAATACCGGTGAATGGATCACAGGAGGTGTATCCACCCTGACAGGGACCTTCTCTTCCTCCTGTTCATCGTCATCATCATCGTCGTCATCTTCATCCTCTAGCTGGCTGTCTTCAGCATCAAAACTTAACCGCGGTTTCTTTGCTTCTTCCACCTCACTCTCCTGTAAACACAATATGAAGTGTCATTATTGAATCTCTTGCTGTTGACAGCATCACACATAACAAGGAGCAGTGCCAGCTATATTTTAAGTTTTCTCTTCTCAACGCAATGACAGCAAAACAGCAAGAATACAAAGTACGAAATACTGAATGAACAAGTCTATCACATATAACGCCCAATTCATCTGCATCAACAAAACAAACTGATTTCTACATTTCTATACACACACCAACTCTTTCAGACAAACTTGTTATGATATGTGGCCCTTTTCAATGTTCCCAGAAATGCGAGAACTTTTTTGGCCACAGTTTCATGTGCTCAACTCTTAGTCAAATGTTCACAGGTTCATTCCTACAAGCAGTAATATTAATTGCAGTGGGCACATTTTATGCAAAATGTCCCTGTACTGAAACAGTTGGGTTTGTGACGATGTTCGAGTATGGCGCTGACCATGTTTACTTCAGCTTCCTCGTGTTGATCAGCATTGGTATCCGACATTATTTGGAGTTTACTGAGTGCCACCAGACTCCCCGGAGTCTGAACTGTAGGCGATTCGGTTCCTGGCTAGGTCACTTGGCTCGGGGCCAAGCTGACGTGGTTCTGCTTAATTAGACACTGTAATTAAGGTGCAAGACCCTATGTTGGGCACCAGAAAACTTCTTGGCGCGTGACGTATGGTCAAAGGAGGTACGACAAGGCTCAAGTGTTTTGGGGGATGTGAGGGAAGACGCACCTGGAGATGAGTTCAACTCTTATTCGCAGCACGGAACTGGGGCCCAACCAGAATAGAGGACTGGTCGTGTGGCTTTCAGGCTGGGTACAAAGTCGGGGACAGCTAGTACAACCTTTTGCTTTGGTGGGACCACTCTCACGAGGATACCTGGGCAACGAGTAACCTGCAGAGGCGGCTGGACCTGCTGTGGTTTGGACTGTGGTGTGCTTGGGTTGGCCCCTAAACCTGGTGTGCAGGTGGACTTTGGACTGCTGGTACTGGCTGTCGTCCATGTAAACTGGGTGAGCAGAATCCCCTAAAACCACAGGTTAGCTATCCCGTATGAAGTGTCTTGACCACTCAGGTGTGTTAGTAGCACGGGGTGAGTTTCTCCTTTGGTTTTGATGGTTGGTGTAAAGAGTTCTGAAATGGGTACTGGGGATACTGGTCTCTCTAGATGGCGGATGGCTTGCGCTCTCACCTGGGGACTGAGGTTCACGAGTTTGGCTGGGATGGGGCTAAGCTCCTGTTGGTACTTAAGAGAGCGTTTCAGCCTTTTTAACCCTCTTATGCATACCACTGCAACAGGAGAAGGGCATGAGGAAAGATCGACTACTACCATACTCGTGGAGGTGGAGCAGGTAACGTTTGGTCTTAATCAGGTGTACTTCCATGTACCGCAACTGCCAGGCCAAAGCGTTGCCCCCCCCCCTCCTATTAGCAAGAGCTTAACAGAAGCTTACTAGGCTGGACAGGCAAAGACTACCTGTTTCTAAGCAAGCTATGAAAATAACTCAACTTTAACTAATTTAACTAACGCTATGATGTGTGTCCTGTAGGGACCGGAAAGTGTCTACGTCTTTGATGATTTAAACTGGCGATGATCTTCATAGGCAAAGAGGGATCTCTAGACCTGGACTTAGGCACCAGAAGTGTGGTGAAGGAACAGGACAGATAAACACATTCCAAGGTACATGCCTCAGTATTTATACTATTCATGGCTCCTTTATCAGGTGAAGGTGGCATGTGACATCACCGCCCGGCTATGGATCTAGCTGCTGCAATCTTGGCGATTCATACTAGTGGTGCCATCCCTCGGGACGTATAATAGTAGGTGATCTAGTTTTGTACATGCAACCTACATCCTATATAATAAGCAGACTGTCTCTGTCTATCTGTCTGTCCGTCCATATTTAATACTTCTAAAGCCCCTTGAAACTCAACAGAAAAACTTCAAATTTTGCAGAGAGAATCCTTAGGGTCAAATACAAGTCAAGTTTGAATTTCAGCAAGATCAGATTACGCAATCATTACTTTTGGCCCTGAAAACTCATTTTTTAATTACCTTTTTCCTATGAAAGTTTTATAATAATGCATAGATATTATTGCATAGAGATATGAAGGTAATGGAATATAATTTATGTTTACTTTAAATCTCTCACTTCAATGTTGAGTTAATTAAGTGGTGCCACAGTGGTCAAGTGGCTAGAGAGATTCCAAGTGGGGCTTTATTGGCTCAGTGGATAGAACTATTTTAAGTGGGACCATAATGGCCAAGTGGATAGATATATATCAAATGGGGCCTTAGTGGCTCAGTGAATAGAGCGATTCCAAGTGGAGCCACAGTGGCTTAGTAGATAGAACTATATCCAATGTAGAGTTAATTTAACATTTTTTTTTTTATCTTTATATGATAACAAAAATTTGTAACATCATAACTATTCTAGGCACGTGACTATTCAGAAAACACGGTCAAGGGCTAACCTCTAGTATTAAATAATGCAGAGGCCTATCTAGGTTGGATGTTTGTATATCTGTGACTACCCAATTAATGTCTGGTATCTTTAAACTTGCTTTCCCTTTTGGGAATGAATTGGGATACCTTACCAACTGCAAGACACAGCTCTTTTAGGATGCTCACAGGAGGACTCACAACCTCGGAAACAATAGCACTGATCTTATACCAATAGCCCACACTAGCCAGAAAACAACATAATACTCACTAGGCACAGATCAAAATACATTCCAAAGGCAATACATGGCTCAGAGTTGAAGGAGCAAGTACGTCAGTATGCGGCCTCCACATTTATACATGCTCTCTAATGCTATTTTCTTTTGTTTTATGTTCCTTCTGGTTCAGATCCTATCATCACCACTGAAGCAGGCAGAGGACTATAAGATAATTATGCACCTGCCAACATCATTCAGTTCAAGCTGAGAAATAGTATACACCACTCCCACCATTGATGTCCAACCACAATCCACCACAATGCCACGCAGCCTACTGGAATAGTTGCAATGACTGTAACTTTTCCCCCATCAATTATACTGCTGATTCACTCATCACTCATGAAGAATCACTTGAAACTTTGCCTCCCCCTTCCACTGTGTATATTTAAGAACTGTGTCTGATTCTTTCAATGTCATTCCTAGATTCTGGGAATCCAAGCACACCGAACTGCTAAGGCGACTGTTTAGCTTTTCAGTTGATGGCCTCTTAAGACCCGTTCTCTTCCTGTTCAGTTGATGGTAAAATTCAGTAATCCGTTTCTTGTTCATTTAAATATTTTGATTCCCGTGGTTTGAGAGAAAATGAACTACTTTATACTTTAGTATTGAAAGTAGATGTCAAACTTAGGGTTGAGATAAAAGCCTACATTGTCCCTCCCCACTGTTATAGGGAAGGGACAGTGTCCCCTGTATCCCCTTCACAGCCCCACTGGTAGGAAGTAAATTGCTTACGTCTACCAGGCCACACATTATTTGCTTATATATGGTGTGTTAAAGATTCTATTCTGCAGGCTAACCTTGAAAAAGCTACAATTTATTTCATACAAATTTTCATGTTGTTGTGAAATAAATTTAAATAACCTTAATACAAGTACAGGTTGAGTCCAACTTCATCTGTTAAGATTTGAGGTAGTTAAATAAAACTAGTGTTGAAGGAAAAGTATGATGGTCACTCACGCATGCCTCAACTATTCATTAGTCATGCAACAACTTTAAACTACGAAGGCAGTGTGTGTGTGCTAATTGCGCATGTGAATAATGTCCCAAGCATTTTTAATCATGCTGTGCAAAAAAATTTAAGCCACCCAGTGATTGCAGTGACAAGGATAAAAAATGTTGGTAACAATCTGAGACTGAATCCTTACAGTACATGAGAAAAATAATCAGTAAAAACCATTAAGGCAGAGTGCCAAATAAAACTGGCTTCTCAATACACAAAACCTGAAGAAACTCTTCCAACCTGCCTGACCAACAAACCACTTCAAGTCTTCCAGACTACTCTTGCTCAACAAAAGCCCCTATTACCAGGCTCTGGGATCCATACTTTGACACACAGACCCTAGATTAACACCAATCAGGAGCCACCTGAACACATTTGTACTCCTCCTGGGCCACCTATCAGTAGAGTTGTAGGTAATAACTTGGTAACCCACAAAACATTGAAAATATAGTTATGTATAAACATGCACTCTCTGTCATCTTGTCTTTGCAATTAATTCCATCAGTTAAGATTTGCTCCAATAGATGGCGTAGAAGTCCATATTTTGGTAACCAAGATTTGCTGATTTTAAGTTGCATAACCTGATAAGTCACATACCAAGCTAGAAAATTACACCAGTTGTACAACTGCATATATATATATATATATATATATATATATATATATATTATATATATATATATATATATATATATGCAGTTGTACAACTGGTGTAATTTCTAGCTTGGTATGTGACTTATCAGGTTATGCAACTTAAAATCAGCAAATCTTGGTTACCAAAATATGGACTTCTACTATATATATATATATATATATATATATATATATATATATATATATATATATATATATATATATATATATATATATATATTGGTATATTTGGGAGGTATTTAAATTGTCTGTATTTCAGTCAAGTATGGTAATTCATTTTTGATTTAAAACGCAGTGGCAATGACAACTTATTTGTGTTTTATATATTTTCGTTTTTCCAAATTTATTATTTTCATTCCTCATTTCATCAGTAGTAACAGACATTATAAGACAATAGAGCATCTTTTCCTTTTCACTGCGACAAACTAAACACATTGGCGCCCCATTGCACAACATGGCGAAACAAGGAAAATAACAGAGGTCACCCTTAGCTGACGTGACTGACTGATCGAAAACAATACGTTTTCAATGAGGAAACTTTCAATCAATATATAGGGAAGCACAACCTTTCTCGGGTATCACAACAGTTCGTCGCAGCACAATCGTTTGTCAGCTGTCAGTCGGACAGCCTGCAACAAGTATATTACTTGCACTGACCAGCGCCCACTACTTTAACCTTCTTTTGTATTTCAGTTCAAATATCTATTAAATCTATTTTCCGTTGGTACGAGGATTCAATAGGGTGCCAGGAGAGAAAAGTAACGATTCTCTCTCATCTTCATAACTCTTGAAGTGAGAAGATTTGTTTTATGAAGACTGCCATTCTGCCTTGGTTTTTTTTTGCTGCGAGTGTCAATTCTTTATTTTGCCGAGACGACAATAAATCTCCAGACATTAACTTCTTTTATTTTATTGGCAATCCTGGTATCAACAAACTTTCATTATTATGTAGTCAAAGTCTCCAACTCACGCTGAGCTAGTTCGTTGGTGTTTACTGAGGACTACAACACGGGAATAGGGCAGTAACCTGTTACACACTGATACAAAAACCAGCAAAAAAAAGGAAAAGAAATGAACTATATAACTAGTGGTCTTGTTTTATTTTTGGGTAGCGACATATTTGAAGAATCAGGGAATGAGTAAACCCTAGATGCTATGAAGTCAGTTTAAGCTCTTTGAGTAGCAACATACATTGACTAGGTTACATATTTTACAAAGCAGTGGCCTGCCATGTTGTTTTTGCAAAAGATAAATCTGCTCTCAAATAATAGTTTCCCAATAAAAATTTAGGATAACTTGTTAGGGTTTGTGATGAACCATTGTGTACACCAACTGGTACTGAACTACAAGTATAAACGGGATAGAAAACATTATATGTACAATGCTGTATAATAACTCGTAAAGGAGGTAGCTGCCCTTGAAAATCAATATTTTGAATGGTTCAACCGAAAGATAATGAAACTTACATGAAATGATAGAGTCAGTCTGTGAATGTTTTCTTTAACCAAGACCTGAAACCTGCTAACAGTTGTGGCTTACTATTATCCCCTATACTGAGACACTAGGGGATGGTATCATATTATCCTGCCAATGTGTGTGTAACCTTGGGTATTTCTTTAACGGGGCTGCCTAGTTCGTCCACCATACCCTCTTGCTGAGCAGTTGCATTTTGTGTATGACAAGTTGCAGCTCACAAACTAGCAGGCAAACTTTCGGAGAGTAATTTTAATGGAATCGAGATGCAAGCAGGTAGTGGACTTAGACCCACAGCATGTGCCTTGGTCTTTCACAAAAAAAAAAGTTGAAACCCAAGACGTTTTATCATTGTGCCTCCTAGCTTGGTTATGACCCCCTGCTGCTGGGCCGATTGAAGGCGTGTATGGGTGCAGTCCACGCATTTGCAATCCACACTGCATAAATTGTCTAATCCACCAAAGCTAAGTTGATTGATTCGCAAAATACTTAGCATCGAAACTGATTCAAAAGTTGCAAGAAGTTTCATTAGCCATTCTCACGTTTGTCGCAAACATGAAGCAAAATAATGAAGGAAATTTGTGCAGTGTCCAAACACTGCATAAATCCAACAGTAAAAGATTTACTTATATAAAAAAAAAAAAAAGTATGTCTAATGATTTCACATTTATTTTCATATATTTAGAACTATTCTAAAATGAATGACATGTGCAAACTGTTATATTTATTTTGTAAACACATTTTACAGAAGCCTGCAATAGCTGTTGTTAATGTAACATAAAAATGGGTTTGTAGAGTTGTTTCGCCTTTTCCCGATGTATCGATATCGGGTATGGTATCGGGCCGATACATTAGTATTGGTTATAGACAATTAAGTCAGGTTATTACTTTCTTTAGACAAAAATTACAGTATTTCGGTGTATATACAGTAAAACCTCCTTAAAAGTAGATTAATTTGAAATCATATATAATTCTAAGTATGTATTCACCCCCAAACAGAAGAATAGCATTTTGTATGACCGTGCCAGAGTTTTCATGTCTGTTGACTGGTTTTTGTCGCCTCTACCGCCCACTGAAGAGGTGAAAAGATGCGACACAGCATTGCCAACCCGGTTGATGAAGAAATCAGTAGACATTGCTCAAAAATTTGGTTGATTTCGGTAGCCCCTTTACGAGTCTAAAAATAGTAAATAAAAAAGCACTAAAATATTTACTGAGATTATTCTATGAAAATTAAGGTAAACATTCATGTATACTTAACATAAAAGGAGTCATTATAAAAACAAAACTCTGTGCATGAACATACACTGTTGAAGACATGAGTGAAGAATGTTCCTGAACCACAGTTACAGAAGTAAATCATTAAAAAATGCACTCATCTTTACTTGCTAAAAAAATTCAGTAGATTTTGGTAGCCACTTTACTAGTCTAAAAATAGTAAATAAAAAAAATTATATTTACTGAGTCAACAAATATAATTGGAAAGGGTATTTCCAAGAACCTTCTAATAGTGCTTGCAGCAGACAACAGTGCTAACGACTTTACGAAGATTCTTCTGGTGCTGCAATACCAAAGGCGAATAAGGTGATGTCATATTACAAAGAGGAACAAACCTTAGAAAGATGCATACTTATGACAGCCTTCTCATACCAACTTAGCATTGCAGTTTACACGCTACATTATTCGTAGAAACAGTCCAACAATGCACAAGACTTTTCAAACTGCTTCTTAAATAATTTTTTAAAACTTATTGTTGCAATTTGATAAAGGGGAAAAAATTGGTAGAAATGGAATTTTTTCGGTATATCGGCAGACAAAGATCAGTTTCGGTAGATGTGCCGAACATTTGGTAGGGTTGGCAACACTGATGCGACAGTGCCACACTCTACCTGAAGTTAGGGAGAATAGGAAAAAGAAAATTCCGGGCTGCCTGTTGTGACAGTTGGAGGGAGGAAGGAAGCTTGGTGTGGTGTGGGTGTAGCTTGATGATAGAAGGAGGAAGGAAGTGGAGTGGTGTGGATGGCATGATTAATGGGAGGGATGACTTGACAGCCCATGGAGGATAGACTGTTAGAGGAGGGTGAAAGGCAAGCGACCTTTTCAGAGGCCAGACCCAGCTTAGCGAGAGGCTGCTTGACATAAAAAAGTGACACAAAAAAGCCAGACAGGTAGCGTGGGATTAAGACAACATTCGCTGGAAGTTTATTCATAGTAGAGGGAACGATAAGGTTCTGGCTACTATAGCTGCAGTTTTAAACCAAACTTTACATTTTTTTTGTTTTTAAAATTTTGTCATAGAAATTAAGGCCTAAAGGCAACAATTACGACACCTATATTTTACTGCACGTTAACATATAATTAATGACCAAGATAAATGCAACACACTTTTTTTTTTTGGGCTATTTCCTTCAAATGGTTGCCTTCTTGCAACCAAAAATCTCATGGTTCCCCAAAACAGGGTTGTAACTTCGAGAGGGTGGTATTCTTGGGCCCATAGTTGTGTTTACTTTGGAAAGGGAAAATGTATATTTCTTAAGAAGTTATTTTCTTTACTTAAAAGAGTCCAGGAAAAATGTTTTTAATGAATTATTAACAGTAATACTTTTTCTAAAATTCAGTGCAAAGGACATTGGTATTGGCAATGGTATCAATATCGGAAAACATGGTATCGGAACAACTCTAGTTATAAACAAACACAACCTATGTGACCGTCATTGTACCAGAATACTAAAATTCATAACATGACACTCAATGACTTTAGCATGGATATCAGTTTAATACTGTCGTTAAAACAAGATATTCCTTCAGGAATGGGGAAGTAACTTATGCCAATACAGTGTTGGCGACATCAGCTCATACTAATTAAATGGTTTAAGAAACTTAAAGAAACACTGTCATTGTGATGATGTATTAAATAAATGAAATGGTTATTTGTGTAGCAACTGCAGGTCCTTTAAACAGATTTTGTTGATATGAATAATTGGTTATGTTACAAAGTTCATAAAGTCAATAATAAAAGTTAATATAAACAAAGTTAATAATACATTATTACTAGTGTTTATCACCTATTTAGTTGACATTCACAGGCGGGATACATGAATTCCCAGTAGCCAAAGTGAGAAAAATATGGTTGTCGTCAAACTAATTAAGCCAGCACCAAAACTTGAATTATAAAATCAGTAATAAATACTACATAACCTAATCTATTCTTACTTTTATGTATAAACTTCAAGAGCAATGTTAAATGATTGTGATGATCTGAAATTTGTTATAAATGTTAATCAGAACCAAATAAATCTGTCATATCCAATCTCCATAACTTGAAATCATTCTACAGATTAACTAATTTAATTTAGATGATAACTTTTCCTTTTTTATTTCAAGATCTGTACACATTATAAAATTAAATCTGTACTGCTTCAAACTAGCGGAATGCGACTGCAAAACAATGAAAAATTCTCAACCGAAATCACTTAAAGGCTAATGATTATATCAGTGATTAGAGTCCACAAAATTTCCAATAATATGTGCTCTGATTGACAGTTATTACTACCGCTTCATATCACTATCAAAAGTGAGTTCGGTATATTCACAGGTCAGTGGCAGCAAAATAACTACATTATTCAGTTAGCAGTATTTTACTGTTCGAATTTACTGAATTATATGGTAACATGAATTCATAGGCAACTACATGTGCCATTAATTACTATATTGAATCTATTTCTTAAAAACCAATAGTCAAGTCTATCAGTGGCTAAACATGTTTGTTTTTAAGGGCACTTATTCATTAATTAGCAGTGAGAAAATTACAAAGATTTTACTTGGGAATGGTAAGAATCAAAGAACTAAATCACATTTAAAAAATTGAAAAACCTCGTAACTTAGCTGCTGGCAGAAAAAAATTTTGTCAGTATCAATCAAAAAATGGTTATTTAGATTCAAAAGAGCATGAAACCGTAGTCTACCGTTAAAGAAAACATTCTTCGTTTAGCACCACTTCGAAGAGCAGCAAATTTTAGCATCAGAACCAAATCATTAGGTACAGACTCACTCACGACATACAAAATGTTATCTCTAAGGAGGAAGCAAAGAAAACTGCTTAATGAAGCATCTTTGTGTTCATGGTAGAGAATAAGGCTCTCTGAAATCACCCTGACCCCCACAACAGATTTGAAAATTCACACTCTATGCAGCTTAGTTCTAATTGAGGCCTCTCAACCATGTATCAGTTATCTTGACTGAACCATCATAGCGAAAACTTTAGCACAGTAAATCAGATGTTATGTTTTGAAAATATAGCAACTGCAAAATATGAAAAGTTCTAATACTAACCTGTACTATGAAAAACCATTGTTTTATTTTAAATTGGACCTGCTGAAATTAATTTAATTAGTAACAGCGAAAATTGGAATAAAATGTTTCCTGTCAGGTTGTGATATATGCAACTTTTTTATTTTCATAATGAATTGTTTAGAGTGTAAGTAGTTGATAGCCGACCAAAATTAAATAATGGTTATAAACAAGATACACAATGGATACTCCCATATTTGAGTACCAAGCAATCAATCTGTGTGTCAGACCATTCTAAGTCATGGGGCATGTTAATGTAACATATACACTCTTGGATTGTGTATGTATTTGTTACCCTGCTAGACTAGACAACGATAGTATAATTAAAGTTTATAAGCCTGACTGGCTTAGGAATACCTGTGAAAACAAAACCCCTAAAGAAATATATACATAAAAGACCTGCGATCACCTAACTCACCTTTGTGATATGATACGCACAACTGAAAACTGGCATACTAGAATATCTATACTGAACAAAATAAAAATAGGCACTACATTATGCAATGAAACAAACAGAACGGTTAAGATGGTTTAAATGATTAAAAAAATTATCTTGCCAGAAATTACCAAAAAATTATAAACTCAGAAAAACTAAAATCAAAGAAAATTCAGATGTGACGAAAATAAATAAATAATTAAAAACTCTATTGGTAACACTAGCCAAACTTCGTAAAAATTTGATTTAAACTGAATTATATTACAAGTGAAAATAAAAGTTAAACCATGTAAAAGTTTACCTAGTTCGCTGAATTCAATAATGCAAAAATGTCAATTTCGACCATGGGTTAAATATTAAAGCCAGTAAAAAAACAAAAGCAGTTATTGTAAAGAAGCATTCAAGTTTCTCTGCTTTCTATGAACTAATGGCGTAGACTTTTCTGACATAATTCTGAATGATGACTTAAAAGTATTCGACAAATCTTCTCTAGGAGCTGTATTCCTGGCTCCTAGACCTTGTGTGTCTTCTGAAGTCTATGCCACCAATTACTACTTTGGTAAGCAAACTGCCATATATAATAAAGTATAAAAACAATGCATTCCTCATATATACAGGCCCTCTTGTTTATTTTATGTTTCGTATACATCTTCTGCCACACCAGGTGGCCTGAACTTGATCCCGGACTTTGCGTTTATTGTAACATTTAATAAATTCCCTATCAGAGCAGACACCTGTGGCTCTCTGGTCCTACATCACAAAATCAACATGGTTATTCCTCCAATACCTAAAAGTTCTCATCGCTGGATTATCAAATGGGCAGTGCACACAACAGGCCCCGAACAGTTTAGGAGCCCCACGACAAAGGATTAAACTTTCATTTCATTAACATAAAACAAAATTAATCTTTCTTATTTCGTAAATAGTTTCCAATACACAGAAAAATTACCAAGTTAATGAATGAAAACTACATGTTTAGTCTTTTCTATAGAGAAAATACTGAATCATTGTATTGTACCAACAAAACTAGTGTAAGTAAACCATAAATATCAAATTCAAGTTGCAATAGTTCCTTTCTGTGAGGTATAAATGATAAATTCAACAAAAAAATGGTGAGAATATGTTCCAAACATTTTACCAACGATGACTAGGAAAGACACTTGCAGCTGAACTGATAGAGAAAAGAAAAAACCACTGCTGAAATCTGAAGCATTCCCTAAAATTAATTTTCCAAATAGCCAGGAAGCTGTCGATTCTGCAAGAAGCCAAAGACTGCAGTGCAAAACCATGAAACAAAAACCTGTTAAGGAGATGATTACATCCAAATTTTAGCTACTTTGATCTAGTGTTGATTCAACAGTTGTAACATAGTAATTTTTAGGGGTTATTTCTAACATGGTTGAGTGAAGAGATTTGGAGAGCTCTTAACATCGAGGTCTTGCGAGCAGATAAGGGTGATTGATATGAGTATGGAGCAGCGCTGGAATGAAAGGGCGGGGGAAACAGGAGATCCCAGAGAAAACCTGGTGACCAATGGCATCGTCTGGCATGATTCCCACACGCGAAAATCTGGAGTGACCCGGCTGGGATTGAACCCGGATCGCCTTGATGGGAAGTGAGCAGGCTAATAGTTTAACATTAGTCATATATATTTTTATATATGATTACACAGTACTTGATTATATTGTCACTTTCTTTAGTATCATTTCCAAATTACATTTTATTATATGAGTTAACAGTATAATCTTTGGTTATTTTCATAGTTTATTGACATAGAAATCACATGTAAGTATTTTTCATTTGTTTCTAGAAAGTATTCAGTATTAATATTTTGATTATTACTTTTAATTTAGTTCCTAGAGGGTGATCAGCATTAAATCTTTACTATAGGCTGTTCACGATAAAGTGAGCACTTTCAAAATAAACATTAGAAAAATGTCACTATACCTGCACATATTTTAACGGGCGCCATGAGTGACATGCGCCCATTAAGTTGGAAAACAATGGATGGGAAAGTAGTTCCATAACATCAAATAAAAAGTGATAGGTAATCATTTATGTTAAATTTAATTACTTTTATCGCTTTCTGTTTTTTTATGCATTAAAATGTAAAAATGAGCTGTTTGTAAAATATTTACTTTTCTAATAAGTTCACAGTTTCTCTTGACCATCGCATGAATAAAATGTTGCGGCCCATGACAACGTTAATCTTACATAAGGTGGTAGAATACACAATGTGCATAAAAGTAGATACTAAGCAAGGCTTTCAAAAGTGCTCATTTTATCATGAATAGCCTATAAACAAACGTACTAAATAAAACTATCCTGGTTGTCTCTCCTCTTGCCATTGCTGATTGGCAAATAGATGTGTCATGACCAGACAAGAAATCAGAGGACAGGAGATTACATAAATAAGGTATAAGTAATAGAATGTTTTCTTACAGAATAATTTTCACCACCCCCAAAGATGGACAAGTGTATGTTAAAAGAAATATAATCATTGAGAAATAAGTGCTACAAGATATTTGTAAAGTTTAATAATTGATTATGTAAAATGAGTAATAATTATTGAATTTTATTTTGAGAAGATAAAATAATTGTTGAATTCGTTTGAGAAGACAAAATAATGATTTGTGTAATGTTGGCGAAGATGAACAAAATTAAAATAAAATGGTGAAAAGAATTTCTGATTGCTAATTCCACATAATTTCTTCACATCTGATTCTACTGAAATGTAACATCTGGCACCCAACGTGTTAAGTGTAAGTTGATATGTTTGATATGTAACACAGTGTCACATGGAACATGTGAAACCTCTTAAAATGAAAGCACTGTTGCAAATGTTGAGGTAGGCACGCCACCTAATTTTACAGAAGATGTACACTTTTAAAAAGAAATAGACTTACCAAAATTGTGAATATTATCTCTGGAGAAATAACTAGAAACTAAGAAACAGGTTAAGGTAAGGTTTACAAAAGAAAAATGTGGTTTTTAAATCACTGTTACTTGCCTGGAAGTTGGCTCATGACGACGTAAAATATCAGTAGACAAGAAATGAAGACTATTTTTAAAAAACATTTCCACTCCAAAGCAAATACAAAGAATTTTAAATCAAATAAAACTGCAAGTTTGGTGGGAAGATAGTGACATAGCCTGATGCATAACATCTTTTACAATATTAATAAATGACTGCTACTCATCAGTGCATCTACATCCCTGGCAGTTGTCTACAGAGTTGAGTTACAGCCGCCACATACAAGATTGTTGTATCTACCAGGCCGGGACAAATGCCCCAATAATAATATTTATTTTCACCCAATCAGCCACAGGGACCATGCAAGAGGCCCGTGGCGAGTACAGCAGTGTGCCCAGCCTCCGGATCTTCAGTTCTGCTTCACTTCTCGATCTAGTCTTCCGACGTCTCTCCTGAGCTCTCACCGCTCCACCTATTGGTGCCAAGGCTCACACCCCTCCAGTTATTTCACCACTTCCTCGTGGAGCCAAAGATCCTCTCCAACCTTCACTGAAGGAAGAACCAGTAGTGTCACCAGCAACACACTGAGACAGTTCGGTCCCTTACGAACAAACAGAGAGTAGAGCTTGCTCTGAGGTTTTCGTAAGCTACACAAACCAGCTACTGCCTCTTCCCGTAGCTTTGCACAGGACGCCTTCCCCTGTTAACCCTAGGGTATTTACCTTCTGCCAAGCCAGTGTGGATTAGGAGGCAGTACTTCCACCATCTTTGTTTATTTCCTTAGCGGAAAATAAACACTGATATTACCCAATCTCTTGAGTATCACTCCGACTTCCTTCCTCTTATCATCGGAGCTGACGGAGCCAGCAAAAGATTGGGTTTGCTTGTTCTGAACTTACACTCATGACACACCAGAACATCGTTGGAAGGCCACCCATTCTCTGCCCCGTGCAGAGAACGGTAGAGCCACGACACTAGGATACCGATCCTTGAAAATTGGCTTGCCAGCTTGAAGTCATTCCCGCTTCACCTCTCACTCCGTGGAGCCGAGGAGGGGAACTTCTTAGAGTCTGGGGAGACCAGTGACCACTGGACACACACCTCACCAGTATTGGAAGGCCACCAGGTCCTTGCACCCAGATGGGAGGAACGGTAGAGCCAGGACACTAGGTCCAATCCTGGTGGGATCAGCTTGCCAGCTGGGGTGGACTACTCTCACTGCTCACTTCATGGGGCAGAGAGGGTTTCCACTCGGTGCAGGGGAGACCAACCCCACTGGGACAAAACCGTGCGGTTCTTGCAACTAACACTTTGCAGCTGGAGTCTTCCTCACCTCCAGTGGAGAAGCCAAGAGTGAGGTGCGGTGTTGGCGGCAGCAATTTACACCTACACTTGGACTCCGACACGTCAACTGCCTAACTACTGCAGACCCAATCTTAGGATTAGTGTCTAATGCCTTACACCTGTAGGGATGGTGTTGACAGAAAGGTTAAGAAGGCAAGGGCTATCTCTAAGAATCCACAAGGGTTTTGCGTCCTTCCCAGCGGGTTCAGGCTACTGAGTCCGCAAGAACAGGCTGCTTTGCTACGAGCTCACCGCACCAGTACCCACCGTCATGCCTGTCAACCTGTTTGAGCCACCAACCCATGTTGCAAAAGGATACTATCCTATAGTGCAGGAAGTACTGTTCGGCGAAGGGTCCAGCAAACCAGAACCAACACCTCACATGCAAACCCTACCCCCAGTCGAGTGTCACCAAGGCTGTGGGAACAGCGGCAGTGAAACAACCCGCAGGACAGACACGCCGTCCCGCTGTACCACCACCTAAGCCTTTACCACGCAGGGTGAAACTCACTGAGACAGATTTTGTGCCAAGCTGATGGCCTACTAGGTCAGTACTGTACTCCAGTCAGGCACCAGTGCCCCGAGACGAGTTCCCACTCAGAGATGTGATTTGCCTAGCGTCACATAACAATCCCAGAGACATGGGCAGCCAATTAGCCGGGTCTGTCACGCATCAAGGAGCTGCTATTACGTTACATTCAATGCCAATGCAAAACATACTCGTATTTGAGGGGAAAAATCATTACTCTTCTCCCTGGTAGTAGTTTATCAACTCTCCGAAAAAGGGCGGGAAACGTGAAATGCTTTCCAAGTGCCTTCAGAGAAGTTTTTACTATATTGTATGTGAAATCACAAACAATGACACATACCGAGCACCACACAATACTTCTCATTTGATAAAATTAAAATTGATGGGAGGTACTGCTATGACCAAAGAAATGATCAAATTTTGTGCCCTAGCGAAATTGTGCAAGAGACAATGGCAAGAGGCCTTGCATCCAATTAGAAGAAGCCAATCTTTTATGATTATGATGCTAAAGTTACTCAGAAATTGCTATTTAATTTTATCATTGTGCTGGTGGAAAGGAGATTTATTGTCGTTGCAGTATACTGATACACGTATTTTGGGTAGAGAATGACAGTCAACAAGAAATCTGGCAATTTTTTGACAAAGTTAATAAATAAATTCTCTGATGTAATACGTTCAAGATTTTTCAAATATTCAAGTAAACCATTACACACTGAATTCGGTATGCACTAGATGATAAGCTTAGCATATTGCAAAACTTTAAAATAAAATATCTAACTTGTGAATATTATAAAATAAATGCCTCATGCCATTTTAGAAAGGCATATTGCTAACAATAAATTCACTTTGTGAACTGCATGATTATTACGTGCTAGATGTTCACTAAAGTACATTCTAATGTCTTGTTTAAACCAAAAAGTGTTTGAAAGTTTGTTTTTTGTGCATAAGCAGCTGTGGACATGGAAATCAAAACCCTACACCTGTGGATTTCAAATACAGGCTACGTTTATTGTTGTTTGGATGCGAAATGCACGACCAGTTGCTGCGTGTGTTAGAGATGACAGCTTGGCTGACAAACCATGTGACCAACCAAATGTTTATTTCTTATAACACTATTAAAGAAGAATGTTGATAAAACATGACACCCAAGCAACAGTCCTGCGACGTGTCCTTTGCTGATGCGAAAACATAGGAAAGTGCAGCACTGCAGTATGTTGCTGGCTACCTACCTATATAGCTCACGTCAGCAATGATGGAAGTTTTGGCCTTGGATGTTGTAAAAGAAAGTATGTTGAATTTTGCTGACCGTTTTATTTAACGAACTAAATGATTTTTTTTTGCAAATAAACTGCTTTCAACTTTTGTATATTGTATGTATAGATGGATGGATAAAAATAAGTCTAGGTGGCCTACCAATTCCATAACAGGCCTTTGCACCGTGAGAGTAGCAGAGGAAATTTTTCAGCACGTTTGTGCCACGAAGACAAATTCACAGACAGGCATAATAAAAACATTTTATCATTACCCATTGTAAGGTTTCCAGAAACGAACACTTAACGTTTTAATTAAACTTGTAAGGACCATAATATTTTTTTCGTCTTCGGCATTTGAATAGAAAAGAAGAAGACAGCAATGTAAAAAGGGAGCAAAGATAAGAAGCACCAGTTCACAAAATCAAGCTAACACAAGTAAGAATGCTATAGGTTGTTCATGGTAAAGTGAACAATATTTAGGTGCTAGTTACTTTTTCCTTTCAGCCATTTTGTATTCTTTAGCCATTTTTTAAAATGAATATTGCTGTTCGTAATCAAGAGTGTATATATAGTCTGTTCGTGGTTTCTTCACACTTTTTGAATCAAACCTTTAAAAAATCACCCCATGCATGCTGCGCTTGGTTGTTCCCTAGATACAGTATGTCATGAATCAAAATTGTTTTATACTTGTATTAACATAAAACTATCTTGTTTTTAGATAAATTGAAATTATTCTTATATTTTATGTATAAATAAAAAATTTAATTTATAATTAATATGAATAAAAAGAGGGAGAAAATAGGTATTTTAGAAAAACCTAGTAAGAAATGGTTCTTGTGCAAAATGTGATCAGACTGAATGTGCACGAATGCTGTGCATTGTCACTTTAGTGTAATCTTCTAGACTCGATTAAGCATTGTTTGCATGAGGAGGAATATCCTTGAAGTAGACTTTTAGCAGGGCTTTAGAAAAGCTGGAAATAACGGTGAATGGACTATATATTGCACCTCACTCGGAAATAAATATCTACGGCTAAAATAAAATATATTTATTGACTATTATTCCAAATGAAAGGGTTTTCTAAAGTGTTCACTTTACCATGAGTAGTCTATACTAATGAATATGGATATATTATAATTAAATATATGTGTATTTGATTAATTGCTCAGCATTTATGAGTAAACATGATTAGAGTTTAAATCTATAGCATGTAAATTATTTTTGTGGTATAATGCATTATTAGCTCCTATGCTTAATATAAATACTGTATATTATGTATAACATTTGTAAATTTCTGTGTGTGTTTGTTTTGAGGTTATCACTTTGTTCCAGAAATATTATGCATTTTTCTGTCCCTAAATGACTAAACTGAATTTTACTGTACTTAAGCGCATAAGAAGAGTAGCTATAACATTATGTTTTCTGAAAATCTTGCATGTATTATTTGTGAACTCTTTGTATTAAATTTTGTTTTGCAAGGAGGAGAATATTTTTATATAACAAATATTTTATATGCTGCATTTTAGTAAAACTTTTTAAACTTATTAAAGTTTTATTACTTTTTACTTTTATTAACCATGTCTGAGAACTATAAATTTAAATATTTAGAGAGGTAGCTTACTAACTTAACTGTACCAGTTTCTTGGAATTTAAAGTTTATTAACTAGTAAGATTGTAATGATGCAGTTTACAGTAATTTAATATGGACATTTGGTTAATTTTCTTTTGTTTTACAAGGAATTATAATTGCTTATCAGTATTTGAAGTTTTGGCCATGTTAGAATATTTATCTGATATGTGTTTGCTTTTTCTGAACTTGCAAGTTAGGTTACGTCAGCAATCGAAGATAAAACCTTTTACTATTTTTCATAGACATTTTTTCCTTCACAAATATTCTAGAATATTTCAATTATTTTTACCATGACGCAGTTTGGCATGGCATAGGAAAGAGGTTGCGGCGGGGGTCACATGGTATTCCAAAGGGATTCCATATCATGCCATGCCCTTATTCGGTCAGGTTTTTGGCACCTTTGGTGCAAGAGATAGGGATACTGCGCATGGCGACTTGAGTTGTGCACCTGCCACCCGGTAACAGTCGACAAGCCCTCACAGACTCATAGAGCGTGACAAATATCACCCACACCGGCAAACACTCATGACTTCTATTTCTGTATATTTTTCAACTTCAATAATTTTTGGACAACCTTTTAATTCCAAATTATTTCCGCTGGTGTGGGAGGTCACTAGGGTGCCAGGAGGGAACTGAAGTCCCTTCAGACTTCTTAATTTTCTCTCACGATGCGAGTTTTGAGTGATGTGAATAATAAATGAACTACTGCGGCGCTGGTCTTTGCTTGTTTGTCTCGTTATGCTGACTGTTCATGTCTCTGCATTACTGGAAGATTGTGAACTGTTTATTTTGAATTTAAAATAAAAATACGGAGGAAATAATGATAGGCCTTAATGCTTAATTTTATTTTTAATGTCACAATTGCTGAAGTTTTATGTCTCTGCTGAGTGAGTAAAACTGAGCTGTAATTTCCTAATGTCTGCGACATTACAAAAATGGCTGCCCAGCCGTGGGGCAATAATAGTAAACACACCTGATGATTCTGTGTTTACAAACATAGCACCAGCACAACACCAACTACCAGTCACCGGCAGTTCTGAACGAGTCAGCCATCAACAAGCGGCGAGCAACGCGAAGCAGCACAGTTCCAGACATCAAAGGATCTAGGTACCAGACAACAGACTACAATCACACAAATGCTGGTTCCAGCATTGTACAACTGTATTAATTCATCAATCCACACAGAGGAATTCAGCAATGATGCCACCAGTCTAAGTAAATTCGTCACAATTTGTTTTGTTTATTTTGGTGTTTGGGTTACGATAATATTTACTAACGTCAAAGTATCTGTTCGATGTCGGCACTTAATTCATGCTTGGTCAAATCCAAAATAAATATGACACACTTTTTAAATAATAAGGTAAAAGTAAGTGCTTAAAATGAAACACATAATTGGATATTTCAAAATGCTTGTAACATTAGAACAAAGTAGTAGGCGTACTGAACAGGGAATTCAGAATTTTAAATAAGAGGTTAAACAGGAAATTAGGACAACCAAACAAGGAATACAGAAGGTCAAACATGAATTAGGACAAATTAGGCAAGAAGCCGAAAAGTGCAATAAAAAACTGTTGGATTAGTAACAAGGGTAGAAAGCTAAGGGGTTGAATCTGAAAAAAAATAGGTTAGAAAATGTAACCACATTAACTGCCCTAAGTGATGGTAATAAAAAATAGAAATTATTTTACAGAATCAGTTTGAAATTGCTAACTGCACTGATGTAAACAAAAAAAGTTATCAGGTACTGGTTGTAACAATGTAAGTTAAGAGTTTTATACCGAATGTAGAAATGTGGAAGTTATTACAGAGTTCGACAATATTAGTGAAGAGCGTCATAATGAATGTAGAAAGGTTTTAGGTTACTCAGTTCCTTCTTTTAAGTGAAAATAAATTGATGCAACAGATTGATAATTTTGAGAAGTGTGTACCTAACTGTTGTGGATTCAATGTGTCAATGAGAAATGTAGTATTGGAAGGGAGACTGCAGGTTTAAGAGGAGTGGTTTGGGGGGGGGAGAGAGATGAAACAACATGCTTATAACGAACAAAAGCTGTGGTTAGGATCAGGTGTTGTGCTACCACCAGGCAAGGTTTGTAGAGAGCACAGTACAAAGAGTACAAGCTTATTTGAGCAGTTAATATGCATAATGTATGTCAATAATAACAACACACCCCCTACCTTTTGTTTGAAACAACTTGTGGCTTACAATGTTAGGAATTTACATATTAGTAGCAATTCTGTGATACATACCATACAGTTATGTCATTTATTTTTACTGTTAACAGGTTGCAGAAATCAAACAATAAGTGGTACCAGGGCATCTACAAATATCCAGATATTCCAACTGTACATAAAAACATTACTAGTATTACTGAATGACAGAAGATGAACAAACAGGAGGTGGTTGGTGAGGAAGCTGGAAATCCAAGAAAGAAAAAAGGTAGTAAATAAAAGGAAAAAGAACCAAGAATTAAGGAACAGAGGTTTGGAATATATGAATGTGAAAGGTAGTAAAGTAATAAAAACCAAAAATAGGGCATTCATGTAATTGTCAAAGGAAATGTTTTGAAAACATTGGAAGAGTAGCTATTGGAAAGCTGTTTAAAAACTTTTGGGACCTGACAAAACGACAATGTAAAAAATTATTACATACATGGAATAATCCAAATCAAACCAATCAACAAAAGTATACAAAGGCTGATGAAAGCAGGAGACGTAACACAATGTTGTACTGTGTTTCAAAGGACAGAACTGATATCCCAGTCTGCAAAATAGTATTTTTGAACATCCATGGCTTACATGCCTCTCGAAGTCTGGTTGAACTTCTAACTAAAAGGAAGGCAGATAGGGTGGCTGGCACACCATCCTTAGATCATCGTGGTCTGCTAGGAAGAATGCCCACTCTACACGGCAAATAGAGAGCATCACTGAACATATCAAAAAATTTCCAAAATACAAGTCACTAGGAAAATGATAATGGTGAGAAGATGTACCTAGGCCATGAATATTCAATGACAACAGTTTACAATACAGAAACAGTTTTTATAAATAAAAATATATTATTCCAGTATCACTTAAGTACAGAAAAACATTTCGGACATATCACCTTAAAAGTGATACATATAAAATATAACACACTTTGTGTCAAAGAAAGAGAAAGTACGCTATAAAAAAATTTCACATTTCGAAAGACGTACATCAAAGGAAAGCTGAAGCTGGCATGACTGAAGTGAAATTCTTGTGATAGCTTGCCAAAGATGAAGATGATATCTGTGTGTTCACCTTTGATCTTCAACAAGTCTTTCCTCTGCCGAAATTGAGCACAAGTCCAGCATTCTACTGCAGGAAAGTCTGGGACCACAACCTTAGTATACACAACTATAAAAGTGAGACTGGATACCTTTATTTTTTGGGATAAATATACCACTGGTAGGGATTCTGAGGAGATAGTGATCTGTCTTAAGAAACATTCTGAGGCTCAAAACATAACATTTAATCACCTGATACCTGTCAGCTATCACTGTGCTGGCCAAAACAAAAACTGGTCTGTTGCTTTCTGGACCTACCTGGTAGCAACACAACATTGCCAAAAACCTGGATCATTACTTTTCTACTCCTGGCTACACAATGCTCCCTTCTGATCAGGGTTTTGGGCATGTTGAATCATACACAAGTAAAGACCTGAAAAATTAGCAAACGCGACAAAGCGAAAAATAACGCAAATTAAAAAAATTTTTTTTGACCATTTCAGCTGTAATTCACTAATTGCACAAAATCCTGTAGTATTTTCAGGCATTATTATTGTTTTATGTCACATAGCTACGTCTTAAGAAATATTTTATGTGTTTTTGGATATTTGATTACGAATGCATGCAAAAGTTGGCCAGTAGATTTCTTTGATTTCACCATAAACGAAAACATGCTTATTTTCCATCACGTGTATTTAAGACAATAGATAACATGAGCGCAAGTGATGATGCATCACTTTGAGTGAACATTCATTCTACTGCACAGTCCTGCAAAGTTTATTTGTTCATTCGAAAAACATGCTGTTGTAGTGTTCACGTCCACCAAGCACCATTTATCCATGGAATTCACGCCAATTAGCTAGCTTATTTACATTTGTAGCATCGTCACATTTTAACCAACAATTCTTTTCTTTATTTTGTACTAAGCGAGCAATGCAGCTGTGGAAAATATGTTTCTATGCATTTACTTACGTAGAATACATTTGTAAATCAATTTATCACGTATTTTAAATTTGTATTCGTCCTGTTAGTTGTATTTTTATCACACACAATCTCTGAAAATATATGCTGTAAAAAATGAGACATTTTGAAGAAACAAAAGTTTTGTCAGCGAGCCTAATGAAAAAATCTGTCGTTGAAAGTTTTGATAATTCAGAAACATATACGCAGATTTCTCGATTTTTTTTTTCTGTTCATACAAGGCACTTTTATTATTTTTTTAACAGTGCTTTTATAGTTTTGTAGAAATTGTTTACAATATTCTTTTAATGAAACAGTATGCCTTTGCCAGTGCATTGCGGCCGTTTGTTGTTCCAGGTGACAGGCAGAATACAAAATCTTAAGTAAAATCTTGAATATTGTTTTCAATGTTGTCTGTTGATAAAGGAAACTAGTGGTTCTCTGGTATTTAGGAATTTTTGCAAGGAAATAACAATTGATAAAAAACACCACCTATCAATAGGAATAACATTGCCAATTTCAGGTTTTAAGAATAAAGTGGAATTTCTCAAATTATGTATGTTTTTATCAAGCACACATGAAAAATTAGAGCAATTCTCATGCAGAAACCTGCATTAAAAATAATAACACCTACTTTTTCAGGTCTCTATACGTAAGACATGTTCATAATGCAAACCCTTTAAAGTCCCACAAGAGTCAAAGTGACAGTCACAATGAACCAAAGATACTTTTTTACATTTTGTAGCAAAGATGAAGAGAAATAACTTGTAAAATTTAAAGAGTGTGAATGTAACATGGTATCCAACAGTTCTAAAACTATGTATTAAATATACATATAAATATTAGCTTTCATATAATTATGATTTGTTAGGCCTAGTATTTTCCCCTAATGCAACAAGTAACATTAAATTCACATTCTGTTTACACATGTGAATAGCGCATTAGCTTCACTTAATTTTCTACATATCACAATTGTGTTGGTTACCATGTCATTACACAAAACCCATTGAATTTAATTGAATACCTGTTGCAAAACCATGGTCAAAGCTTGGCTGAACTTTGTGCTGATAAAGAGATTCAACTAAACCCTCCCCTCTTGCTAGTAAAGATGATCAGATAAAGCTATCATCCAAATGCCCACCTGGCTGACCTAAGCAGGCCTAAGGATAACCTAAGTTTACAAGGTGCGAGAAGCAATCTGATGCAAGCATCCTAGGTACAACATGACCATTTATCCGGTTAAAATTAAAACTGGGGCCCTGTAGTACACTTGTTCCTTAGATTCTCACTACCTTACGGATGCAACCACATATTTCTGTCAGAAGTACATTTAGTAATCACCGACATGCACAAGAAATTTCTTATGCACAAACACTCCAGACTATAATTTATGTGCAAAAATAAAACACACACAGTGTCAATGATACAAAATAAAATGACAATGCAATAGTGAAATTAAGACTGTGATTGGTGTTAACAAATTTCAAGAGAGATCTAAGGCCAGCACTAATCAAGACTGAGAAGACATACAAAGGCCAGCAATGTAAAATAAAATATCTGACAAAGTAAAATACCTCGCACCTTTGCCTTTTCTTGAACAGAAACTGTTTTGTGAAAGTATTTGTATCTTGCAATTCTTTCCACATCATCAGTATCTTCTCGTAGGAATCAAAATCTGAAGATGCCTTCATTTTTTTGGACAAGAAGGTGTGTCAAAATTTTAGTAGGGTTTAAACTGTCTTAACATTTCTAACAGAACTAAAATTTATAGCTGAGAAACAAATATTGAGGAAAACCAGTTAATACAGAAACTATATTTTCAATTAACATGCTGTTTCCCTGAACACTGAAAATGCACTTTACTTCTAATGTTATCAATCCCAAATTTTCTAGAAACTTATTACATACATTATCTTTCAGGTACACGGACAATAAACGACAACACTACAGAAGTTCTAATTTTTTCAACACATTTCAGGAGATGCCATGAAGGAAACATTTTATTAAACCTTGGCATCATGCATTAAAAACGAATCTTAAAGATCTAAACATCCCTTTATTTTCTGGAATTTGAAACCATAAATTTTCACACAGAGGGTCAGCTATACAATGATACTGACAAAAGGAATGTTTCCAATATGACTGGTACTTGCTTGGACACAAACTGAAAGCAATAACGCTTATCGATTTCTGCCATCTTTACTTCCATTGCAACAAAAGTCACCTACAGCAATAAAAGTGAATGAAAAGAAAGCCAACATTAGGTATGGTACAGTCAACACCCAATTTTAGGAAGTGTAATGGTGCCAGAGAATAACATTGTAAAATTGAAACCAACATGTAATTTTTATTACGTATTCAATACAAATTAAAAACAGTGAGTAACAATGTTTGGGCAACTGCTAGTAAGAAATAGTTCACAGTTAAAATATTGTTGTAGCCAATTTTTTGGTATGTTATTTGTAAATTAAACGTTTCCTGTTGAAATATTTAGGTAACCCTGATAGAAATATATTTTATTGTTACAGTTAAAACAACATCAGCACAAAATATGGCATGTAGGCCTTAGTGACATGGTGTTCTTTTTTTGACCGAGCGAGAAACTGTCGGCGGAGCGGAGCTGCTTCTCTCTCTCTCTCTCTCTCTCTCTCTCTCTCTCTCTCTCCTCTCCCTCCCTCCCTCCCTCCCTCCCTCCCTCCCTCCCCTCTCTCTCTCT
This sequence comes from Dryococelus australis, assembly GCA_029891345.1. Classification (NCBI taxonomy): domain Eukaryota; kingdom Metazoa; phylum Arthropoda; class Insecta; order Phasmatodea; family Phasmatidae; genus Dryococelus; species Dryococelus australis. The sequence continues at coordinate 128,629,627 of CM056995.1, read as the reverse complement.
CTCTCTCTCTCTCTCTCTCTCTCTGCAAATTTCGCACTGCTAGTAGAGGCAAGAAAATTATACACATTTTCAATTTTAGCATATTTCATACTTACTACAGCAAAAATAATGATTCTTGAATTTGTAATTTTCAACTCAAAATAGATTTTAATGTTTCAATACTTATTATAATATATTAAGATGTGATGGCAGGAGGGTTACAAATCCGAAGTTGGCAGACATGACGAGTGGCGACATGACCTGATGACAGAACATATTGCTGTTGCTAAACAAAATTTTTATTTTTCTCGCTGCGAAAAATAATTCAAATTACCACATCAAGTTTATAAACGTTGTGTTTTTCAAACCTACCTAGGCAAGTTACGATGTTGTGATAAATATGTGTTTCTGTGGCAATAATTATTATGTATATTGTAACGTGTGTTGTTAACAGCTGCATGTGAAAGGGGGTGGTTGCTTCGTGGTTGTTATGCTGGCCCAGTGTGTGTGTGCGTGCGCACGTGCATGGGTGTGTGTGTGAGATTGCAAATATTGGATGTGCAAAATTTATACGCTTTAACCATGAACTGTTTTTATGACGAAGTTAATTACACGTTTGTTTATTGAGCACCATGTAACTTCGCACTAGGTGTTTGAAACACAATTGAAGAATTTTTTACAAGAACAACCATGTCCAAAATTACGTGATTTGGTTTTATTAGATTAATTGGTGGTTATGTATAGTATCAACATCCCTAATAACTGCCATGCACAAAATGTGCCATAGTCCAAAGTTATGAACATCTGAAGTTTGTCATATTACACAAAAACAACCATTGTCCTGTACAATGGTTGTTTTTGTACAAAATCCAGCTGGGAACAGCACACAGGGCATTTTCTTCAATAAATTGGAGACAGTTTTATGATTTAGTGGTTTGTTAATTATTGGTAAATACATATTTGTGCCCATCTTGTTTTAGCCACCCTATAAGTGGGAATTAATTTTTTTAATAGTAGACATTTTGTACCTTTCAAGGGATTAATATCAGTTCACTAGTCAGTAACACAGAAGATAATTGCACCAGACAGTAGCAGCTCTTCTAATATGTACAGGAAAACTAACTGAAAAAGGAAGCGTGGAAAAAATGTACGAAATAAGATACAATAAGAAATAAGAAAGTGAAAGGTTTAAGATATACTAATCACAGAGGAAAGAAAATCCCAGCTGGGAAACTGGACCTGCCTGTAGTTTAGTCTCATGCCAAATAAATAGAAATACTAGTAGTCTGAATGCAACAAAATTGTCATATGGTGGAACACAAATAAAGCTACTACAAAGAGATAAAATACACTGAGAACTGATGAGCAAGTTGTCCTATTTGGTGTACGTTTCCTATTGAAAATTTGTTCCCTATGAAACATAGTAAATAGTCTTACTTATGTTGTAATGTATGCTGGCTACATATTTAATGGATTTAAAAATTAAATATTGGTGAAATATGTATCTCAGAAATTTTCATGCAAATATTTTGCATGGATGGTACCAGATCATTGTCTCTTAATTAAATGATTATTTTGTTTTCCTGGTTCCTTTTATAATAATGAGAACTAAATTATTACATTGAAAAGAGGCAGTTATATTTTTTTCAGAAATGTTAACACTATAAAGTAAATTATAAAGTTCAATCAAACACACGTTTCGATTGTACTCAAACGATGCTGTTCAATTTGAATATTTATTTTGTACAAAAACAACTATCGTCCACATCACACATGCCTTAACACACTATTCTGTAAGATTTTAATGTTTGTAAGTACTGTGAAAATTACACTATTAGGATGTTCTAATGATGAGAGTACTATTTTCACTTAACGTCCATAACACAAGGGGGCATTATTTGTATCTCCTGAAAACTTTCCTTTTTGGACTATAGTTGTTTTAGTACGAATCCCTTCAATTGTGTAATGTGGCTACATTTTTGTGATCTGAATGTTTGCCACAATCCCAATAAATTACTAAACCCAGCCAGAATATTTAAAATACATAATTAAATAAACCCAGTAAAAACTAAGTACCACTGCACAGAAATATGAGCGTAATAAAAGTTACGGTAGGCCTAGTTGTGTGCGAATTCACCACTATCTTTTACCTTTGTAGCTGCTACATACAAAAAATTAGCGACACGAGTTGCACGTTTCAATTTACTGTCTTTTTCGTGGGACTGGTTGCTCCTTAGTTTTAATACTTATTCCAACTAAGGCTGTCTTTTTTACTAAATAACCCAAAAACACATCAATAACAAGAGGTTATAAATACTAAACTTCTTTCCCCACAGTTGTAACAGGGTTAAGCAGAGTCACTGCAAAATATTAGCGTGTATTATATTGACGTGTGACGGACTGGATATAATCAAATACCTAGGAGTCCAGTGATTCTGTTCGAAGGGATAGCCAGTCTCTCTTCTGTAGGGGTTCAGTTGTGATGTGATACCGGGGCCCTGCCAGTATATAGAACTGGCCGTATGGCTACTCGGCAGGGCACGAAATCTTGATTAATTAGTGCAAGTCTACATTTGGCAGGTATAGCAGAAGGAACGTCATTTGGGTGACGTTTTAATAAGACAGGAGCTGCCTGTGGTGCAGCTGTTTGTGGTGTTGGTGGAGTGATCTGTATTACCTGTGGTCAGTATACTAAAGGTTGTAGGAGTATTCCATGTGTCAAGTGTGCTATAGCAGTTGTAGGTGGCAGTTCAGGCTTCCTCAAGTATTCCACAATACAGTCCGGATAGGCTACTGGACCAGAGCATACAGATGGCAAGAACAGATGACTGGGCACTGGATCTTTTCTTGGCTCTTGAGGAAGCCCTCCAGATAAACATATACCATCAGCGGCTCCACAACCCTTAATTTCAACAAAAAGGTACAGGTAGTGCATTCGCACATACCCTCCTCGCTTCCCACCTTCCCATGCCCCTCACAGGGGCGAGACGTGGGAAAAACAGTACAATTACACAGAGATCCTGGCGTAGCCAAACAGACAAAACCGAAGTAAGAAGGCAAATCATAAGTAGTGTTATAGAGGAGGCCAATGAACCTTCAGCCGCCCCTCAGGACGCAGAAAAGCAGCCACAGACTCCCCTCGTTCTCCCACCCCTTTTCCAAACCCCTGGCAAATGAGGGCCAGGAAGTTAGCAAGACGCCCACACTGAGCCCCCCCAGCCTTCATTCTGGCTCTGGAAGAAGCATTACCCCTGGAGGTTAACCTGGACGAGGCGACTTACCTCTTACCCTTAGGATCAGTCCCGACAACTCCACCCCCTGAGGGTGTGGATATGTTCAAGGATAGGGACACAGAGTCATGCACCCTGCTACCCATTCCATCCTTCCCAATCCCCAGCAAGAAGTGAGAAGCTAAACGAGAGACTGGAGGAAGCGCACTGCGCGCCTTGGAACAAACACGCATGTCGGTCAACCAGATGACCGATGTGACTGGCGAAACTGAAACAACTGGAGAGGCAATGAAACAGGAGACACGCAAAGTACTAAGTGTGAAAACGGTCCTCCGGATGCCCGAGAGCATCAGTGCAGCTGTAGCAGCCCCTCCACCACCTAGAGTGGAAAATAGTTGCGAGTACTGCGTACCACTCACCCGCGCAGTTTGAGCAAGAACGAGCCTATCTGCAGCTATGAGAGTCACTTCACCAGCAGACAGCCACCACACCCAGGTCACTGTTCCAGAGCTGCGCCTGCAGCTGTCACCAACTCCCAAGCGGCCTCGCTGCACGCGAGACGCACAAGTCACATCACTGGGCGTTACAAGGAGACATCATGGAGGGCACCCACAACGTTCCAATGGCCCGTCTCTACTGCGACACCACACCGCAAGAGAGGACAACCACTGAAGCCACACCTCAACAAGCGCCATCGCCCTACACCTGCATCACCTGAGCGAGTATCTGGCCGATACCAAAGTTGACTACTACACCCCTCACTAGAACACTTAGCTAGAGTAAAGTTAGCAGCAAGTGATAGTGTAGACGAAGCAAAGAGTATAAGAGTGCAAGTATTCATACCAGCTAGTTTAGTACGGAAGGTTAGGGTACGTGAAACATCCCAAAAATATAAAATCATAACCTAGCTAGTTAGGCAGTGTTACACAAGCAGTGTTTGGCACGAAGAAATGAATATGCAAATCCTTATATCTTGTAAAAAAGGTGTAAATGTAGGTTAAGAATTTTTAAGGTTAAGAATTCAGACCACATTGCCAGGAATGGAGGTCCTATACTAATACGTGCCATATTAAATGTATATTCCTCCAGACAATAAGCACCCGTAACATAATGGTAAAGAATTTTGCGAAAAGATATAACTTTGATCCCTTGCTTGCTAAACAAGAATGGAGGAATTAACGTAGCGGAATTCCCTAACAAACTGAAAAGTTGATGTTTGATTAGCCCCACACCCCAAGAGTGCTCACATAAAATATGTAAATAGTAAAATGATGTAAGATTGCTTGTGATGAAATATATTGCACGATGCATTTAACATTCAGTCATGCAACGCCATGAGCACAGATAGGAAGTGAGATACACATGAACGAAACCTATCAGCAGGCCTGTGAACAGGCATAATTCACCCTCACCAACTCCTAACAATGCGATACTGGTGGGCATTGTATTAGTCACCAATGTAATTTGCAGTAAGAGCATGAGGCGAAAACTCACAGTGAGTGTACCGTATCCGCCGCCCAGGAAATTCCCCGCCTTACTAAAATACAAATAGACAAATATTCAGTGTAACATAATCCAAGCACAAGGGAAAAATGTGATAAAGTTCAATAACTGAGTGTACATACACGTTAGGAAGTAGGAAGAGGAAATGGATGTTAAGGTAGAGAAATAGTACATAAATACGCCCCCAACAATAAGTTAGAACCAAGCATATCTAGAGCTCCTGTAAAGTTGAACCTAGTAAAATAAGAGTAAGAAATGTCCCGTAGAAAAGGAGTATGATGTGTTAGTATATGAGGTCTTGAAAATACGAATGTTAACGTATTCCCACCCGTAGTACAGCAGAGATAACTTAAGGCTCAGATGGAGTCAGGTAACCCAATATTAGCTATGTCACGAGACAAGTTATTCCCTCCCATGCAGTTAAAGGAAAAAAAAAGTGGCATGTATATAATAGAAGATTAAGTAATTTGTGCCACTGGTAAATGTAGAGTGAGAAGAGTTTTTAGATTGTAAATAAAATCAATAAAAGAAGGAAGTGTAAACTAAGAAATAAGCATAGTAAAAGCATGTAACTAAGAAAGTGAACTCAGGTGTATAATCTAAAGTGGGTTTACTCAAATGAAGAGAGAGCACGCAAACTATTAAGTAAGGTTTAGGAGATAGGAAGTGCTTTAAAACAGTCACAGTAACAGACTCACTAAGCTCATGAAACTCCACACAATGTAAATACGTCCCTACAGTGTAATGTAATTAAAATCACGCAATTGCCTAAATTTATACATAATTTACGCAAGAAGCACATGTGGCTTAGAAAGAGCTGAATTCAAGGCATACCAAGTTAGAGGTTACGAATTAAAAATAGGCAGTAGGCTACTTTAACGAACATGTAAAATGTAAAAATGAAGTTATGTAATATACCATAAGAGTAATATACCAAATAGTTTATTATGTGACTGTTTATGTGCGTTTATGCAAGGACTCATGATTTCTATGCTCTATCCTTTTTACATGTATGGGGAACCCTGGTACCTTATAAAGCATAATGATTTCTTTTTATAAGAATAAGGAACTCACATTTTTCACACATTAATTGTTTACAGTGTGACAGTGCTGGCTAGTAACCAAACCAGTAGAAATCCTCCTACAGGGGCAACGGTCAACTTCCCCCTGCTAGTCCCTACGAGTGGGACTTCTTTTTTATTTTCGTTTGCTACACTTTTATCTCGAGGACAGAGATAAATAAATGTTACAGCATTTCAAGCCTTGCAAACCAATTAGTGTATTATTGCACGCTGTTTAACATAAATCAGTTTCATTGTATGTGAACTGCCCTCGAACTAGAAAAGCTAGGGTTCGATATTAAAACGACCTGCCCCCATAAAACTCCTTCCTCAAATTCTCCTCCCAGCTGTGAATACGAAGAATGAACAGCAGACGAGTCGAGACATTGTGCCGCCGCCAGCACCCGACTGCAGCAGAAGAGGGTAGAGAGAGCCAGGAGAGAGAGGTGGAGAGGCCGTTAATCCAGTGACATTGACCAGATGCCGCCCGGCTAGATACGGGCCACCACAACTCCAGCTGGCTGCGTAAGCCAAAGAAGAGATGCGAGTCCAGAACCGCAACCAGAGTACTAAGATTAGGGAGTCACCTCCACTAAGATTAGGAGTCACCTCCACAACTTGAAGTAAAAGTGGTCTAGTTTAAAATGGGGTCTATGTCGCTGGGTGGCCAATTTACACATGCCACACTGCTGCGCAGTGTAACTGTGGACACTATGGGTCGATTTCGCCCCATTAGCAAGCGCTGAGAGCCTTGGGGCAAGCCCGAAGCTGCACACATTATTTTAAGTGCCTACAGGGTTGATTCCACGCATTGGACAACTACAGACATGGAAAATAATTAACATGATTAATTATTCAAATTGTACTGCTCGCCCAGAATTATTCAACATGCGGTTGCCACCCTATCAAACAGAAATTGTTTTAACCGACGAGCCATGGACCAGTCGATACCTATCAGGAAGTTAAAAGAGTCACCACAGGATCGCAGCACCCCTGCGCAGAGTGATGTCATAGCCGCAGAGCCTCGAGCAGATGCAGTAAACCTGTCGTCAGCCTCCACCCAGTGCAATAAGAAATACACTGTGTTGCCCTTTACTAAGATTTTGACTATATAAGGAATCCTGAAAATGCTTTTGTCAGAGTTCGCAGACTCGCTGACCGCAGAGGCTGGGGGCTCTCCTGGGTCTGGACAAGACCTCTACCGATCCCAGCCTGAAGAAGGCCAGCCATCCAGCTCCAGCAGCTTGCAAAGGCTCATCCATCTCCAGCAACCCCAGTTCTGGCAGCTTGGGAAGATTCTCTCGAGGTAACCTCATCGTCCGCACCCAGCACCCTTTACCCAAGTCTTTCCTTAACTCCGTAGTAGCAGGCCGTCATTATATCCCCTCTGGACACCCACCCCTCCGAAAAATTAACTCACTGTCAATTGCGACATATTGCTAGGAGTTTGTTGAGTTGGAGAGATTCAGTCCAGGTTTGCCATCACCAGGTGTAAAGTGAATTAATAATTTATTCTAAATTATTTAGATTATACAAGAACTGGATCCCCAGTGTTTTTACTATCAGCAATACAAAACTACATCAAACATTAAACTGGTTGAAGTCATTCTTTATTCACCCTTATTCATTTAACTTATAAATTGAAAGTGTTTTCAATTGGGCTTAATAACAAAACTATTTACTTACTGTGGGATTAGTGTGAGTGGGCCGAACCCCTCAGGAACATAGCGCCTGCAAAGACTATTGTCTGAAAAGACATACTGGGATTTCTGGGAGTGTCCGGAGCATCCGCACTAGTCCATGGGAACATCCCAACTCTAGTCCGCCATTTTACACAGACAGTGCCTTGGGAGTGACTGCGAAGATACTCCCATGAGGACTGTCCTCCGGTGCCTAGGGGAGGAGTGAAATTAAGTAGTCAATGTATGAGAAGAGCCTCATTTGGGGGAAAGGGTATAATCGTCCACTAGAATGTTAATCAGGTACAATCAAATTAAACCTTCCAATGACTTTTACAGGATAGGGGTTACTCAGTATAAATCGTCGAGTTCGACGAGCTCTGCAGAGAGAATTGTCACAGCTGAGAGTGCACTGCTAGTCAACACCCCCCCCTTGTCCCCCATAACTGAAGTCACTATCCTCGCACCACGCCCTATTTCAATGTTGATAGTGTGTCAACACAAATAGGAGCTAGATTCTGAGCTAGGTATCTGCTGGCCGTGGCCCAGGTATGAAAATATAAGCTTTTACCGTCCATCTAAACCCGCACTGGTAGCGAAGCCTCTTATCCCTTCCCCAGTTATCGACTCAAGCCACCCGTAACACGTATGATCCGTACGGCAGCTGGGAAGGTGATCAAAATCACCATACCTCCCAAAACCACCACGAAATTCCAGATAGCTTCCCCAACACATAATTTTTGTCCCCACTTGTAAAACTATGAGGGTAGCTTCCTTCAGATGTCTAGGTAGCGAACGGGACCCCGAGTAAGAACTATACACCACCATTCACAATATTTTAGCAAGTTGTTCGTTTATTGGGGCAGCTGGTGTCCCTTTTTTGCCAACCTTTATGGTGAGTAAGGTTGTACTCCCTGGGAGGGAGACGTTCGCAATCAAGCTCACCCTGGGGTTTTATTCCCCTCCAAACCATTATAACCCTTCTACTAAGTGGTATCCCAGAAACAACCCCAACGTGGGCAAACCCCAACCTGCCAGGCCAAAGGAACCCAGCTAGAAACAAATATGCTGCCGAAGGGCCCGAAATAACTCCCCCCGGAGGGCAATCAGCACTCCTAATACTCAGTGCTGGTCGGAATTACCAAGGCAGGAGCCAGGTACCTCCTCCTGCCTCGAAGCTGGAAGGAAAGAGTGCGTCAGTAATAACAGAAAAAAATCAAAGGCAGAGAATAAAAAAAGGGAAAAGTCAAAACAGAAAAGAAATATCAAAACAATAGAGAGGGCAACCTACAAAATTGAGTAAGGATACTGATGTAGAGTTCAATCATCTTCGAAACAAGGATTGTGTTATACTTGTGTTCATAATACTAAGGCTGGAAATCAAGCTTTAGAAAGCTAATTGTAAAATAAGTTATTTAATGCAAGGTGTGCCCCTGGAAATCATCAGCAGCATATTCCTGATGATAGTGATAGTTTTGTTTGCCATTTGTACTACAAAGTAGATAAAAGTGAATCTGAGGACTTAAATGTTATGCTAACTAGTTACAGCGAGTACATAGGTTTAATACACAAAACAATTTAATAAAAATTGTACATAAAATGTGTATGCCAATAATAGTACCCATCTCTACCTGCCAATTAATGTAATTTTCCTGCCAAGAACTGTAATATTACCTATTTTTTTCTCACAAATTAAAATAACAATTTTGCCATTGTAAGTTTATATTGAAGAAATCTAAGTAGTTGCAGAAAACATAGTTTAACAACATTTGAATTTAATTTTCTCAATTAAAATACAAAATATGTCCAAACTTTTCAACTTACTAAAAACATATCCTTAACCCTGCTAACAATTGTCACTTTACCCTCATACTGTGATTATAGTCTATTTGAGGTTTCTTCACCCTTTTTGAGTCAAACCGTTGAAAAATCTCACAGTGTATGACATATTTAGTTGTTTCCAACATATGCCATATTCACAAGCATTTTATACTTGTGTTCATAGAAGTTACTTTTAGTATGGTTAAACTGAAATGTTATTCATATTTTATTTATAAATTATAATGCTTCATTTATAAATAATTTTATTAAAAACAGTGAGAAAACATGCGTGTTGGTTTGTACGAGGTGGTGGAATATCCTGGAAGTAGAACTTAAGCAGGGCTTCCGAAAATTCTGAAGTAACCATGAATGGAATACACTAAATCTAAATAAGAGAAACAGTCCCATATAATCACTGTTACAGTCAACAATTTAAATAATAGAACACTATTTTTTGTTAAAGTATACAGTCGACACAAGCCACACTACTGTGCAGCGCATCTGCGTACTCTATTTGATGATTTTATCCCATAAGTAAGCGCTGAGAACATTGGCAAGTCTAAAGCTGCAGGCAATTATTCCAGTGACTACAGTGTTGACTCCATGCGTTGGACAACTACAGACATGTAAATAATTAATGTGATTAATTATGAAATAGTTTTGCCCACTCAAAATTGGACATGCGGTCGCCACTTCTATAAACGAAGATTGTTTTACATGCCAAGTCACGGACACACCAGAGCAGATAACGAAGTTAACAGTGACACCGCAGGATGGAAGCATCCCTGCAACCAGTGACATATTAGCCGCTGAGTCTCAAGAGGTGGCGGTAAATATGTTATCAGCCTCCTTCCAGCGCAATAAGAAATGTGTGGCGCAGCCCACTGCCTTAAAATAATCTACCCCTGCGATGGAAGGTTACCAACTCCCACACCCCTGTGACAGCCTCGAAGCCGAGATTTCGACTAATATGGAGAGCCAAAAATGCTCTTGCCAGAGTTCTTCGATCCACCAATCATACATTGGAGGGCTCTCCTGGGTCTGAATAAGGCCACCATACCTGCCAACTTTTCAAATCCTCAATCAGTAAAACATTTTGAAAATGTCAATTTTAACGTAAACTGGACGCTGCATTTTTCCAAAAACCTACAGTACTTTAAAGAACATTTCTTCCACGCAGGCCTATTTTCTTACATGTTAACCCTAAATTACAAAATAAATATGAAGTAGAAGTTAAAAATTCTTATGGTCAAGACTTACCTTCACAGCAACTTTCCTTTCAATCAACATCAGTTATTCACATTAACACTGCAGCTGTTGTGTTGCATGTTATTTACAACACACTGTATCACATATTATTTGAAACAACCAAACTTAAAACAACAGTTCAAACTTTAATCCTAATTAATACTGTTGTTTGGGCCATATGATTTTTGACCCTTCCGAATCAGGAAATGTCTTTTTGAACATAGGCCCGGCATGGTATACTACAATTATTGGAATGTTCTATTAAACTAGAAGAGATGTGAAATAGCATTCTGCTCCTGTAAAACGTTATCCATATCAGAACTTTTGACAAAGAACTGTCCAATTTCAAATTAATAAAAACGCCTTTCACATTTTAAATGTGTTTTCCGTACTTCACGTGGTTGAAAACATGTTTTCTGGCGCCTTATGAAATGTTTACATCGCGCCTATAAGCATGGCAAAACACAAACTTCTCTTCTTTGTTAAACTGTAATATACACAGAAAATCTTCATACACACACATGCACACATGCACGTGTGTGTGTTTACTACTAGTCCAGTGTATAAACTTTGTATACTGTAATTTGACTTGTCCAATATCTTTGTACAGCTATGTATTGAAAAAAGATCTTACAGATGCAATAAAACCAAACAAAACACGAACATGGCCGACCAGTAAACACAAGCACTGTGTGATGCAAAAATGGCAAAATACAAGTATTGAACATTTCATAAAAATACGACTTCAGCGCTGTCTACAACTTCAATCAGCCAATAACATTCTATGATTAGCTACCAGATTCTTTGTTACAGTGACGTGTCTCTATCACGTTATCTATGGCGATCATAAGAAAAATACGCAAACAAACAAAACAAAAGTGTTATGAACTTATGATGAACAAAAAAACCATAACACTTTAGCCTTTTCCATAAAGCCGCAAACACACTACAAAAACCGTACATTTTACAGACAAACCGTAAAGTTGGCAGGTATAGGCCACCCCTCCCAGCCTGGGCTCTCCATCCTCAACAGCTTGAAAAGGCCCTAAACCTCTAGCTCCAGCTCCAGCAGCTGGCTCCTCCAGCAACTACCCTGCAGCCCATGGAGAAAACCCCTGAAAAAAAAATCCAAAGTAACCTCGACGTCCTCACCCCTGCACCCCTTTATCCAAGTCACTCTTTGACTTCCGCGGTAGCAGCCGGATCGACATCCCTTCTAGACATTAACCACCCCTCATTACTTCGCTGTAAAATTGTGAATTAGCTGGTTGAGAACTTTTCCTTTGAAGTTGTAATAAATAATTTAATTTAATTCTTTGAGGTTAAGCTTCAATTATACAGAGCCAATGTCCGCACTGTTTTCCGAAGTACACTTAGTAAATATAATCCGTTAGTGAGGTAGTCATTTCTCATACCTCATTAATTTTTATAATTAATTTATTTTAAATAGTGAATTTCTTAATAACTCAAGGATCAGAATACTAACTACATGATCTCTGCAGATTAAGTACGAGTGAACTGAACCCTTTAGGTTTCCTGGAGTTCACATAAGGCTACAGTCTGAATAAAACCAGGACTCCTGAGGTGTGTCCATTGCACTTGAGCATGCCTGTGGAAGCCCTACGATACTAGCAAGTCATGTCTCACAATCAACACCTTGGAGTGACTGAGCAAGACACTCTCCTGAGGACTGAACCCAGACTGCTAAAGCGAGCTAATCCATTCAGTTGGTACTGGGGAAAAGCCTATTTAAATAAGTTTATATATTTTTTATTATTTTCTCTATTTTTTTATATTGTTGACATATAGAGTACTGATGAATAAAGGTGGTGGACAGCACAGTCATATTCGTCATCTAGTTCCACGAGTTCTACAGCGAGAGTTAACACAATCAGAGGAGATTCTTCCAGTTGAACTCGCTAATGAGTATGTACCACAGTCTAGAATCACTACACCCCCTACCATGTGTAGAATTTGTACCTGCTGCCAGGAAAGTTCTCTATAATATCATTCATCCTAAACAGTACGTAAACCCAGACTAGCACCCCCTACCCTTGACTTCGTACCCACTCGTAAGCCCACGAGGTCTGCCCCGTACAAGCACCCAGGAGGCGAGCGAGAGTCTGAGTAGGATGCTATCCAAGACCACATCTCAAACACCCCCTTTTCATTATCGTTTTCCACCTCTTCATCTTGGTGCTCATTTAAGTACGTTAATTTTTTGGCAGACAGCTGGCGTCCTGTATTTTGACGGCCTTCGTGGTGAGCAAGGTCAAGCTTCCTGGGAGGGAGCCAGTCACTATCAAGCTCACCCTGGGGTTTGATTCCCCTCCAACCAATCATAACCCTTCTACCCGGCGGTATCCCATCAGATACCCCAACCTGGGCAAAACTCCAACCTGCCAGGCAGAAACCCCTTTTCGAAACTCTTCTACCACTGAAGAGAAAATTCAATTATATCCCACAGGGAAATCAGCACTCATACCCGTTTCCTCTATATTTTACATATAGTCCCCGCAAGAGGGCGAGTGCGTCACAGCACAAATAAAATAAATGAAAAATGTTTTGCATGTTGTACTATTTTGAAGCAACTTGTGTATTTGATTTTGATAGAGTATTGCAAAAATCAAATTTGTCCAAAGTATTAAGACAGTAACAATATTTGCAGAGGTATCAAAATGTCGACTGAGTGGACGGTTTAGGTATTTATGTATGTACAAATAACTAGTACAGAACATGCAAGAAGCCCATGCACTTTGGCAAGAAGTATTTATCATGTACAAAGTCAGCTGTGGTGGAGAGGTCTTGAGAGCATATGAGGGTGAAGCAAGGCGAGTATGGAGCAGTACTGGAATGGGAAAGGGATATCCCTGAGAAAACAAGCAGACCAGCAGCATTACTTGGCACAATTTCCACATGCGAAAATCTGGAAATGACCCCATTGGGGTTTGAACCCGGCTGGCATGGGTGAGAGGCAGGTAGGCAAGAAGTTCATGGGTGTGTGGTCTGTAGGTGCCTGACAAGTTATTGATTGTGCAGTGTCTGCACGTGGCAGTAGCCCTCCCCTTCTCAGACTTGACCAGCGCTTGTCAAGCAACGTTACTTCATACCAATTAAACCTTGCCTATATCTATGTCACATTTGAAGTGAATAATAATACATATTTAATGTTGTAATTTTTGAGACAGAGATGACTAAATACAGTTATTAAAACTTGTTTTGTTATGACATTCAGTTATTAATTGCTCAAACTTGGCACGTGTGAGTTACGGGCACTTGGATGCTTACGCATTATTTGGTGACAGAGGTTTCGTATATGCCATTCCAGGATATCAGTTTATTCAGAAAATGAGTGTCTACAGAAATATATATTTCAGTAACAAATTCTCCAATTTTCCTGCAAGAAGCCACTGAAGATGGAGTTCATGCTCAGTCACGGCACAATACGTAAACATTTACGACAGAGAAGATGTGATATGACTATTGAGTCTTTCCCCCTCCCCTCACACAATGCCTACCTATAAAATAAATATGTATTTAATTTAAAAATTATGTTACTTTCGCACTATAAGACATTTGAACATGGACTTAATGCTTAGTAAAACCTTGTGTTACTCAATGTTATTAATATTTTGGAAGACAAGGGGGTCTAAGCATAAGCCTCATGGATACAATTTTTTCAGAAAACATATGAATGATATGTTTAATTTATTTGAAAAATATGTTAGTTTTGCACTAGAGACAATTGAAAGCTACAATGGCTTGGTAAAAATGCTTTGTAAAATTTTTGACATTTTGGAAGAAACTGGATGCTAAGTAAATGCCTCTCTGGTATAATTTTTTCAGATGACATCTACCTAACTAGAGTTGTTGTGATACCATGTTTTCCGATACTGGTACAGATTTCCCGATACAATTGCTGATACCCCGATACCAAAGCCCTTCATAATTAATTTTTGTATTCCTGCTGACACCGCCGGGTGAGATATGAGACGAACGATGACACAAATACTTACTGGTAATATGGGCACCAGTGGTGCTTCCCAATCACCCCACTATTGAGACTCAGGGTTCTCAGGGATGCTGTGGGTTCTGTGTGTTCATGTCACCCGTGCGTACTTACAAACACGTTGGCAACACTAAACTTTTACTGAACATCACTTTGAAAAAATCACTTGATAAAATACATGTGGCTAGGACACTGTCACTACTGAATAAAAGAGGTAGGTTACTGATGTTTGCTTTTATTGTTATGATGCGTACACATTAACGTGCCACTGAAATTATGATTATCTCGGTCATGACTAGCCAATTCCGCTTGCGTGCTCCCGACCCCATAATTAATCTAGCGCACGCCTAAATGGATGATCTCACCGAGGTGTGTGAAAGCACAGCCTTCACGAGGGAAGAGGGCCAACAGCCGCTAGGGTGGACTAACGGTTTTTCCCTGAAGACAGGACACAGTGAATTACAAATGAAACTCTTGATGAAAACATTTTAACACGTGTGACTACTTGGCATCACTAATGCAAACTCGTCTGGGCTCACCCGCTAGCACGTGGATAGTGTGGTGATGACGGCCTATACACAGAGCAGGCTAGGACATAAGTAATTGCACTGTACGCAAATTGTAAAATTACACTAAATGCATTAAGACCCTTAAAAGATCATGGGGCACGAGATGAGTATTCACAATAAACACACACATGTGTGAAAACAAGCTTAGGTGGCATAGATGCCTCTGAATAATGTTCGTAGCGGACCACGTGGTGCAAATGAAATTACAATATTTTTTCTTGAAAACGGCGAATCAAATTCAGACAAAATATTATTCTAAGAGAGAAAATTATCTCCTTTACGATTTAAGTGAATGCAGGCGTGTCGCATGCCTGACGGCGGTAAAATCTAACATTAACATGATCGCGTGGTCAAGTACAAAAAGCATCAATTACACAAAAAATACATTGAACCCAGAATGAAACATACATAGAACCTTGAAATAAATTGTAGCACAAATGATTTTATGCAAATAAACTCTCAAACTGCATGGATGGTGCAGATATAGACTTGGCACAGGTTAGCTACGTGGTTCTACATGAAATTGCCGTAAAATATTCAAACATAAAAATACCCTTAAAATACATACATAACAATGAAAACCCTTAAAATTGTGCATAGTAATAATACAGAAATTACACCGGAACGCCATTAACATAGGCGGATGGCGCCTGATTCAAGTTGCGCGAGCCGCGTGACCTCTCAGACATCTCTCTCCTCTCTCCTCGATTAAGAAGCGAAACACGAAGCACGCAAAAACAACAAAAAAGACCCGATGCACAATTAATAGCCGGCATCCTTGACAGGCGAGTGCTTGGCAGCAGGTGCGCTATTCTTATCTCCCATCCTGGCAGTGCGCCAACCAAGGTTAAATTCCCTAGGCTAAATCTTTAAATGCGACAGCTCATAGTAATACTAGTGAGCTAGTTGCGCACACAAATACTCGTAAGTCCGTAACCTTGAAAACACAATTGATCATAAAATCCGAACCACTGTACCGAAATTAAGTCAAACAAACTGCAATGTCATCACAGTTACTCCAGCTATTTAATTATGACAAGTAATGCAAATATGAAGCATGATTAATAATGTTACAGTCATCACAGACAACAACCAAATACAGATTTGATAAACTGTATATTGGATCAGACATCAACTATCAAATTAACAACAACACACCAAAAGGGTGTATTCCTCCTAATAAGTTCACTGT
This sequence comes from Dryococelus australis, assembly GCA_029891345.1. NCBI lineage: Eukaryota > Metazoa > Arthropoda > Insecta > Phasmatodea > Phasmatidae > Dryococelus > Dryococelus australis. Next base: position 128,613,336 of record CM056995.1, on the reverse strand, counting down.
CAACTGTCACTCACGTATGTGTATTTATAGGTGCTGTTATAACTTCATATTTCTGGGTCGTTTGGTGCAAGGGTCTTGCTAGGGGTTATATCTTCTTTGATTATGGCACTAACAATATATACTTTATTATATCACCAACATCATACTACGAATAATTGTTATCTATGGGAGAATTTTGAAAAAGGAAAAAAAGTAATAACAAAAATAAACTGATTATTACGGCAAAACATATTTATTACGGGTTAAAATAAAATTCAGCATGACCATGAATATGCATGTCACCAGTCGTACCAACCAGCTTGCGATACAACCAAATCTGATCACCAAGTTCAAACTTCAGTTTCTTATGAGAAAACATGGTAGCATTACCAAACACGCTAATAACAGCAGTATTATCGATCTTTCCTTCATGAACTGGAAAAGTTTTCTAACATATTATATCACGAGAGTCAATGTCACTAATTTCCTTAGGCGCAGGATCCTTTTGAGTATGTGACTTCCTGAAGGAACACATTTCCAAAAAACCACTACCTGCTTTAGCGATTATTCCTTGAAGACCAAAACGGTACAAAAACGACAACAAAATGTAACTCTCTTCTACATCAACAATCTTAACAGTCCAAGACCTATCGTCCTTATTGACATCCTTACTGAAAGACAAAATATTTCGGTATACCTTCTTAGGATAATACCTAGACATGCGAGAATGCCGAGAAAGCATTACTGATGTGTCTTCTCTAATGACACGGAGCGATATGAAATGCACGAACAAACTGCAATCTTTATATACCTCACGAACAAGTTACATCCAGCATATGACCATAGATAACATAAAAGATAAAGACACAAAGCACGCAAAAACACCAAATGACCCGACGTGACATTCAGGCTCTGGAGATTGACAAGTTTAATATTCAGGTTAAAACAAGTGGAAAAGATTATAACACTCGTTTGCACGAGCATTTAGATCATTCTGGCGTAAAGAAACCGTATTGTACTGTACGTAACATTACTAAGAATTCACAGAAGATAGTTCATGACGAGCCTTCATCATCATACGACGATAAAGTAACTGTTGATCCTTACAATAAATTTGATAAAGTGCTTCTAACATATTTTGTGTCTCCATTGTATCCTATTGATATGAAAATGACTGATCGTCGTGTAACTAGTTGTAAAATTAATGATCACAAGAAATTACGTTTTGTTTATTATCCATATAATGTTTGTGTGCGCGCCTAACTCACTAGTGTTACTATGAGCTGGCGCATTTAAAGATTTAACCTTGGTTGCTAGTATGGTAGATAAGAATAGCCTGCCTGCTGCCAAGCACTCGCCTGTCAAGGTCGGCCTGCACTATAAATAGTGCATCGGGTCATTTGGTGTTTTTGCGTGCTTTATGTCATTATCTTTTATGTTATCTATGGTCATGTGCTGGATGTAACTTGTTCGTGAGGTATAAAAAGGTTGCAGTTTGTTCGTGCATTTCATATCGCTCCGTGTTATTAGAGAAGACACATCAGTAATGCTTTCTCGGCATTCTCGCATGTCTAGGTATTATCCTAAGAAGGTATACCGAAATATTTTGTCTTTCAGTAAGGATGTCAATAAGGACGATAGGTCTTGGACTGTTAAGATTGTTGATGTAGAAGAGAGTTACATTTTGTTGTCGTTTTTGTACCGTTTTGGTCTTCCAGGCATAACCGCTAAAGCAGGTAGGGATAATGCTTCCTCGGTATTCTCGCACGTCTAGGTATTATCCTAAGAACGTATAACGAAATATTTTGTCTTTTAGTAAGGATGTCAATAAGGACGATAGGTCTTGGACTGTTAAGATTGTTTATGTAGAAGAGAGTTACATTTTGTTGTCGTTTTTGTACCGTTTTGGTCTTCAAGGCATAACCGCTAAAGCAGGTAGGGGTTTGTTGGAAATGTGATTCTTCAGGAAGTTGCATACTCAAAAGGATCCTGCGCCTAAGGAAATTAGTGACATTGACTCTCGTGATATAATATATTGGAAGACTTTTCCAGTTCATGAAGGGAAGATCGATAATACTGCTGTTATTAGCGTATTTGGTAACGCTTCCATGTTTTCTCGTAAGAAACTGAAGTTTGAATTTGGTGATCAAATTTTGTTGTATCGCAAGCTGGTTGGTACGACTAGTGACATGCATATTCATGGTCATGCTGAATTGTATTTTAATCCACAATAAATCTTTTTTGCTGTAATAATAAGTTTATGGTTTGTTATTGCATTTTTTTCCTTTTCTTAAATAACTGTAACAAATTTGTAACTGTGATGACATTGCTGTTTGTTTCACTGAATTCTGTACAGTGGTTCGAATTTTATGGGCATTTTTGTTTTCAAGGTTACGGACTTAGATATTTGTGCACGCGCCTAGCTCACTAGTGTTACTATGAGCTGGAGCGTTTAAAAATTTAACCTTGGTTGCCAGTATGGGAGATAAGAATAGCCTGCCTGCTGCCAAGCACTCGCCTGTCAAGGTCGGCCGGCGCTATAAATAGCACGTCGGGTCATTCAGTGTTTTTGCGTGCTTGGTGTCTTTATCTTTACAGGTGTTGACAGAAAAACCCAGAAATTATGTTTCCCTACTATTTGCTTCTACTGCCTGACTACTAGGTGTTGCCCTGTCAGTTTTGTTTCCCTCAGTCTACATGTTGACATTTCCCTGTGAACTCCCTGGTAAAATTCTCTGAGCTCACTGAGGTACTGGCCGTTACGTCGTCTCTCTGCCTCTTTCCTACAGGTGGGTGGGCTATACGCAGGTCATCATGGTGCCGTTTCATGACACGTCTTGCTCCCAACTTCACTAAATACGTGGAATTTCCCATCTTTTTCACCACTCTGATCGACCCTGTCCATCTAGGTGACAGCCCAGCACAGTACACCCCGGCCGATAGCAGGTTTTCTCTTACATACACATACATTCCAGGTACAAGTTCAGGTGGTGGCCTCTTGCTCTCCGGTACACACACATTACAGTAGCTGATTTGATTCACCCTGGCTTCCTCATGTATTTGCGCCTTGTGTTCAACAATTTGGGTTTTAGCTGGGTACTACGGGGGCACGGAGTTCGCAACCTTGTACCATCACGGCGGGTGTCTTCCTGGTTGCAATATTTACTCTATTTCTTAGGCAAAACATTACCTCCGGTATCTATTCGGCCCACCTAGTGTGATCTTCTCCTAACCAGACACGTAATTCGTTTTTATGTCTTGGTTACGTCTCTCGATTGGGTTAGCCCTGGGATGGTATGCTGGGGTGGTACGGTGTTCTGTTCCCCACCTGGTACAGTATTCTCTCCACTTTCGCCTACAAATTGTGTACCATTGTCCATCAACAGATACTTGGGGTGTCCCCATCTCAGAAAAACTGATTCTGCATTATTTGTGCAACTGTGTGTGCACGGATGTTACTAACTGGGAATGCCTCTGTCCAACGGGTAAACAAATCTACGGCAACAACAAGAAATCTTTTATCAGTTCTTGTACGTGGGTACGGGCTCATGACGTCGATGGCTACTGGTTTGAATGGCTCGGTTGGCAGTCTTGGCTGTTGTGGAGTGTCGCCGTCTGCTCTCTGCAGCTTTCGGATGTTACACGTGATACAGCTCTGTACATATTACCTGACATCTCCCTGAATCCCTGACCAGCGAAGAAATTTCTCACCTTTCTTCATGTTTGCTCGGATCCCGGATGTCCACACTCCAAACCGTTGTGTGTATACTTTAATACAAGTTCACGTTTCTTTTTTGGCACATATGTCCGCCATCGCGCACAATTACCAGGTGGTTTGGTTTGTATTTCTCAGTCCACTACCCTCCAGTGCTCTGTGTACCATGTGGCGAGTGTTGCCGGCATTGTGCAGCATCTGGGGAATTTTATTGTGCACTGTGTAACTCTCTTTAACACGTCCCGTACATTCAATGAAACAAGTTCGCTAGGTGGTAGCGCTTCTTCCCACTCCGCGCCGTCAGATTTGAACAAGGATTCATGGACAAGGCGTCCACAATATAGTTGGTTTTTTTCCACCTCGTGTTCTACCTTGAAATTGTATTCCTGCAGTAGCAACGCCCAGCGGCCAAGTTCTCTCTTCCCGTTATGAATGCCCTCTAACCATACACGACATTGGTTGTCAGTTTAGAGCATAAACTGCCTTTCTAGCAAGTACGACTGGTACTTCCACAACGCATGTACAATGGCCAAACATTCCTGTTCGTTAACGTGATATTTACTTTCTGTGTCCCCAAACTTTGCACTGTGGTAACTGATTATATGTTTTTCCCCGTGTGTTCCCTCCTGATACAACACTGCCCCAATGCCTTCTAGACTGGCATCCGTTTGCACTACAATGAGCAACTCTGGGTTGAATTTAGACAGTAGATTACAGTCCTGGAATGCAAGTTTGATGTCTTTAAATGCTTGATCAGGTTGAGCTATCCAGACAAATTTACTATGGAAAACTTTGGCACAAATTCCCTCAACCGATTAATCAGTCCAAAAAATTTCCTGACCTGTTTACGTGATCTGGGTGTGGGTTTGTTTTGAATGTCCTGTATGTGTTGTTATGGTTTGTGTTAGTTTGCTGATACATAGTGCCCTAGAAACTCCATTCTGCTCATACCCAACTTACACTTTTCCACTTTGCACGTAAGTTTATTACGTTTGAGCCGTTCAAACACAAGGCTCAAACGGTGCAAATGCTCCTCCCAGCTGTTAGACCTAACAAGTACATCATCCAAATACGCCCCCCCAAAGTCTCCTCAAGTACGTTTACCATTAAGTTCTGAAACGTTGCAGAGGCACATTTTAAACCAAAAGGCATAGCAACAAATTAGAACCTATGTCCATCAGGGGTAGAAAATGTTGTTTTTTGTCTGTCTTGACGGTGGATAGGTACTTGCCAATAACCAGATTTTAAATCAAGAGATGTGAATACTGAAGCTGGTCCTAATGTTGACAAAGTGTCTTTCGTGTTTATGACTGGTGGCGGCATGTTTACTGTTATTTTATTGAGGGGGCGAAAATCAACACAGAATCGCCATTCGCCATCCTCTCTTGGAGCAAGGGTGATACCTGAATTATAGACACTCTGTGCATGTCCAATAACATTATCATTGAGCATCTTGCATACCTGCTGGTTGATGACACAGCAAAAGAAAATACCTGGGCCTCGTGGCTTGGAGTACACTGGGTCCTCGTGTGTTGTGATGATCACATGCTCCATGACATTGGTGCGCTGCAGCATCCCCTCAGTGTGGAACACACTGGCATGCTGATCCAGCAGATGTTGCAGACATTGCTGATGTGTAGCGGGCACCTCGTGCTCTAAGTCAGCAAGCGGCACAGCAGTTGTTGTTGGTGGTGTTGCTCCCACAGCATTAACAGTCCATCGGCCACGTGTCCCCACGTGCAGACGATTCAGGTGCGTTTCTATTACGGCGTGATTGTCAACAAGCCATGGCAGTCCCAAAATCACTTCTTCGCACAAGTCCGGCACAATGTAAACATCGCACTTGATACGCAGTTCCCTGAATTGTGACTGGCGGCAGTGTCAATAACAGCAGTGACATCTTTTCCCTCAAGTTCTACACAGATTCTTAGCACTTTTACGGTACTATCATGTACTTGGAACACTTTCCACCTTCATTAGGCGGATTGATACAACCTGGTGGTGAGATTGGTGAAGGTGCGGTTTCACCAACCTCTCCGAATTAGTTTTCCGACCTGTTGCCCTGGTAACTATTTCTCCTGTTGTGTTGAAAGTTTCTATGTCCACGGTTCTGCCTTGCGGGTGTAAACATTGGCGGCGGTCACGTAACAACTGGCAGCACTGTAGTTGTTGACGTGCGAAAGTTCAATCTCTGGGATTGATATGCCTGTCCTGCCCGCACGTCCTGTTCAGACAAACACGCTTTGCGCGTAAACTGTTTGACACTTGCCCTTGTTGCCCTTCTCAGATACGGCCTAATGTCCGGTGTTGAAAAGGATACAATGATATCTAAAACACAGCGAGTCAGCTGACCTGGGTCCAAATGCTTGAACAAGCTTAACTTACGCTGTATGAAATCTTCAATACCCTCATGTACATGTTGTTGTTTATTATACAATTGCACATGTGATTGAATGGAATCTCCGTCAGTTATCAAATCTTCCCAACAACCTCTCGCAAAACTCCTCCCACATCACATAATAGTTTCTTACATGGTTCGACCATGTGGCTGCTTTTTCTCTCGGTTGGCGGTGACTTCAGTCCAGTCCACTCGGTGTACATGGTGTCGGTTCAACTTGTCCTCGCACACTGCCAAGAACGTGGTCGGGTCTTCGGAATCTTGTCCCACAAAAGTTGGCAATAATACATATGATCCGGCCCGGTTAAGCCCTGTGGTGTGTACGTAACAACTACTGGCAGTGGAATGGGTTTCACCTTAGGTGTTATCAGTGGCACAATCTCAATACAGTTCATATTACGTAACTCGTTACAGTTTATAACACTCGCAGTAAGTGGTAAACTCCGCAGGCCCTATGCATCATAAATGCGAGTCTTTCCTACACTGTTGGCACTGCGCCCATAGGGTTCCCGCCCAGTCACATCCGATGCGTGTGCACAGGCATTACTCTGGCGGCGTAGAAGCGGTATCAAAAGTACAGTAACATAAGTATTAGTGCCATGAATTTTCTGCAAATTGATTGATCACACTGATTCTGTCGCAGTATGCACAGCATTCGACTGGCATGTTCATATCATTCGCGATCGGGGTGTCACGGTTGCTAAAGCGGGCAGATGTTCAGGCGTGATGTCCACCATCTTCTCGCGGTTGACACTACACGGTAGACCACACTTGGCCCCACATGGGAATGCCAATTGACGACGCCGGGCGAGACACGAGATGAACGATGACACAAATACTTACTGGTAATATGGGCACCAAACGTGCTTCCCAATCACGCACTATTGAGACTCAGGGTTCTCAGGGACGCTGTAGGTTCTATGTGTCCATCTCACCCATGCATACTTACAAACACATTGACAATACTAAACTTTTACTAAATATCACTTTGAAAATAATCACTTTATGAAATACATTTGGCTAGGACACTGTCATTACTGAACAAAAGAGGTAGGTTACTGATGCTCGCTTTTATTGTTACTAAGCGGACACATCAACATGCCAATGAAATTATGATTATCTGGGTCATGACTAGCCATTTCCACCTGGATGCTCCCCAGTCCACAATTAATCTAGCGCATGCCTAGCTGGATGATCTCATTGAGGTGCATGAAAGCACAGCCTTCACAAAGGAAGAAGGCCGACAGCCGCTAGGGTAGACTGACGGTTTTTCCCTGAAGATAGGACACTGTGAATTACAAATAAAGCCCTTGATGAAAACATTTTAACATGTGTGACTACTTGGAATCACTAACGCAAACTCATCTGGGCTCGCCCGCCAGGACGTGGGTAGTGTGGTGATGACCTATACACAGAGCTAGCTAGGACGGAAGTAATTGCACCGTACGCAAATTGCAAAATTACACTGGAACGTGCTAACATAAGTGTATGGCGCCTGATTCAAGTTGCGCGGGCTGCGTGACCTCTCAGACATCTTTCTCCTCTCTCCTCGATTAAGTTTGAAAAATACCGCACGGCGAAATAAATTATTTAAGCGGAAGCATAATGCTGGGGAAATGTCTGGCATAACGTACGCAAGCAAAGGTTGACCAGTAAACTAAATTGACTATGGAAACTTACAAAGGTTGACCAGTAAACTAAATTGACTATGGAAACTTACATCAATGAACAAAAGTTGTAGTGCGCACGTGACAGTGTCTTTCATCGCCAGCTCCCTACGACAGACTGTCCCGAGGCAAGCGTCGCACGGACTTACCATGGCTGCCCAAGGGGTTCACATAAGCAGAAGTGCTATGAACGCAGAGTAAAATATTTATACTTTGAATTTCATAACCAAAAATTTTCACAACAAACATTAAAAAATATTTCAAGACATATTAAACCCTGCAAATACAAAAAAAAACACGTTTCACACTACAAAATATTGATGTGAGAGTTAAAACATATTAGCCTCTTTGCGCACGTGCATGGACATGTGACATGTGCGTGGTGATCGCCATCATGGACTCTAGCGCCGCTGGCTGTTACCCGGTTTCAATGTAAATATTGTTATGTCAATATTCTGTACAAGGTTATTTTGTTTATGAACATGAGTGAACAAATTATTGCACAAGTGGAAAGCTATTCATTTGGTCTTTATTTTTCATTTTTTTTTTGCAATAATGTGCAGTCCGAAATACAGTAATTTTTGTGTTTAAAGAAAGTAATAACCTGATTTCATAGTCTATAACAGATACTAATGTATTGGTCTGATACCATACCTGATACTGATACTTCAAAAATGGGTCGAGTAACGACCGATACTTAGTATCAGTATTGGAACATCTGTACCTATAACCTATAACTATTAAAATATATGTATATTTAATTTAGAAAACATGTCAAGTTTTTACAACAGATGATAAAACAAGGAATCCAAGCAAAAACGTTGAAATTCTTATGTATAGGAGTTGGAGGCAAGTCAAAGTCTGTCCAAAATTTCCCAAAATATCTATAGCGACGCACCTACCATAACAACCTTGTTTATGGAAATCGGGAGGGGTCGTATCACTAAGGTTCTACTGTATTTTGTACAGGCCAGTCACTACCTCCTCACTACCTCCTTTTCACCCCTTACATGGCTGGCAAAGTATGTTTTATCACTAGTTAATATATTTTACTGATAATTGTAACTGTGGCTTCTTGCATTTTTGCCAATATATATTATTTTTTCTTAAATTTTAAGAATTATTTACAGGTTTCCTATAGTGACCTTGTAAAACTGGTACACCCAAATTCTGTACTCATAAAATCAAAGATCTACTGGAACGTTTTTATATTATTGTATGGATTAGCAATGAACAGTACGACATTATGGTTGAACAGTATAATTACATGCAGTTGAGAATATGTCCAAATGAGTTAGTTGTACTATGATAAATTTAGTAACTTGAATTATAAAAACTGTTTATTTATCTATATCTAAGTATTTTACCAAAATGTTTGTAATATAGACCATTTTGAGATCAAAGATTTGGATGGTACTTCAGGATTTTTACGTTAGCACTCATAAGATTAATACGAAATGGTGGAAATGGGAGCACCAAAGAATTACCTTATTAGGAATTGAATCCTGATCACCTTGGGATGCCAGTGTGGTAGCCATGTGACTGTTGTAGTTCCCCTCACATTATTCAAGACAGCATCAGAAAGGTTATAAGAAAACTCTGCAATACTCACAGAATCAGAGATATCATCCTCTGAACTGGAATCAGGTTCAGTCTTCGCTTGCTTCAAGAGATCTTGGTGGCGGGTCAGCTCCTCACAAGCTTTCTTCCAGCCAGGGGTGCGTTTAATCTGCAATTGACATGGATGGAACAACCATACATCTTTCAGCAACAAGCACTCTGTTGAGGCTTGGCATCATCTCTTATACAGAAATTATTCATCCTCATGTCGTAATTTCAATTTAAGAGTACTTAAAAATTTATGATTATAGCAAATTTCTATATTACGATATGCTTAGTAAGTTTGTGCAAAAATTTATTATATGTAATTTAGTGGTTGTAAAAAGGAAGGAACATACTCGTATTTTTAAGTTTATACAATAGTAACTGCGAGAAAATTCTACGTTCATAGTTAGGATTTTGTGTCTGTATGGCTGAGTTAAGGCACATAGCTGGACTTTTGCGGTGCCATTTTTTTTTTAAATTTTACTTCACAAAAGCTAAAATTGGCAAAAGATGAAAAAAAATCTGATAAAGTGGGTGATGCTGAGCTGTAACAAAACTTGCAGTACTATTATTCCAAGTTAATGAAAGATCCTAAGGAACCATAGAAAATGTTATCAGAAAACAGAATTTGTGAAAATATTACAAAATGCACACACAGCAAACAGTTATGTATTTAGATGTGTACTACTTCATTCAAGCTTGTAAACTAGGGGTGAACCTGATCCAGTTACCAGTTCTCAGTTCCGCCGGTTTTTAAAATTGAGAACTGGAACAAAGAATCTATATCAAAATCTTGGTTCTACTACGACCAAAACAGTAAACACCCTACCTATACTCAAGCATTTTAACCCACCTAATACAGTGATGACCTATCACATGTATGAAAAGGATTAAGTACAAAGTCAACTCCAGTATGGGTGACCGTAGAGGCTTCGAACTTCCAACACCCAAAGTAATATGAACAACACAAAACTTTAAATGATGAGTCACTTGTAACAGCTCCGACATCAAAGAATGCTAACAAGCCCTTAGCCAGCTCTTGGAAGGGGTGGGCTCCCCACGTTGCACGAACAGGGTTTTGGAATATAATCCTTGCGAGGGCTCAGATGGGATGGAAGATTGGGGATTGTAAACCTTAGAGTGAATTTGATATTTAAAGTTATGCAGAACATATAAAATGCTTTTGTAATGGTGGTGGCCTTCAAATGGAGCGAAGCCAGTATTGCGTTGGCAGGACGCCTGTATATAGTGTAGGTCTGGCTGGCTTCCATGTCAGCACGAAGTCAAGGGATACAGATACACTCACTCTTGCCTCTTTACCTGCTGTTCGCCAAGGTGGCGGAACCCGTCTCTTCTCCGGCTGGCTCTGTGGGGTGGCGGGCCACTTAACAGCGGCCAACACTGGTGTGGAGGAGTGGTGCTGATGCTGCTTGTAGGTTCCTAGGGTAGGCATGGAGGAATAGCAGTGTAGGATTTGGTTAAAAGTTTGGGATCAAGACCCAGGACATCTAGGTTGTAACTTCAAAGGTACCCTACCTGCTGATTTGGTAGGAGGAGTAAATAATGTGCTTTCTTTAATACTTACTAAGATGGGTGGTTGGGTGATTTGAGTAAATTCCTTCAAGGCACATTTTAATTTATGTTTATGACCACTTCCATGCGATCGCGTCATAAGGTCGAATTAATAAATTGATAAAAGAATCAGCACAAAGTAAGACGAAGCCAGGTATACTAGCGGTCCTACAGTGTACTTCTAGGAGCATGTCTCTGTCCAGCGTGATCCACCTTATAACTCAGTCCAACCAGTCCCAGCCGAAATAGAACAATATTACCAGGATCCCCCCGTAAACAGTCGTGATTTCCAGGTAACTTGTGTTTCTAGTGAAGGGTGCCCCTGAAGATCGGCCACTGCAATACAGTTTGCATTACCTTGGCAGAACTCTAGTTGCCGCTAAGTTTTTGTGTATTTGCAGTTTGGTGTAGTTCACGCAGCCGGCTTCACCTTACATGTGTTATAATAAATTGATAGTAAATCATCAATGAAATAATTAAAATCAAACAACCAAATAATTAAACAATTATTCCAAATGCTTAAAGGCCTACAAGGGGTGCTCTCCTCAAATACCAAAGTGAAAATACTAATATAGACTAGAATAATACGTTTTACTAGAGACATATTTAAAGAAAGATAATATAACATGTGTAGTCACAGTCTCCTCATTACTGTAATTACTTATCTTGAAAAATGCGGAAGTCAATAACGTTAATAGCCAGGTGGAGGCAACCTGGATCAAACAATGTAATATGAGGTGTGATGTTAATCACCTAATTTAATTAATTGTGTTTGTCCGAAGGGACCTGGAGGTGTGCTTTAGCAGTCGGACTAGGGCCTTAAGGGTTGTCCAGAGGGGACGCCATCGCTGTGACCTTCAATACCTGGGTGGTAGAGAGGAAGGAAGAAGTGGAGGAATTGGTAGGGATGTCGTCTTAATGGACCTTCTGGTAGCCACTGACGACTCAGCTGGCTGCTGGCAGAGATCAAAGAGGTAGAAGACCTATGGATGGCAGCGGCCCTCCGAGGGTTGCTGGAGGCGGCCGAACAGGTTGAGGGCCTTCTGGTAGATATTGGTCCTTCGAAGCTGGACGGTGCCGTCGTCGGTCACTGGTGCCATCGTCGGTCACTGGTACTTCCGTGGTCACCGGCGCGGGTGAGGGACTCTGCCCAGAGCTAACACCAATGTCTTTCTTAGCCAGATGGTGCAGTAGAAGTCACTCCTGAGGCCTGCTCTGGGATCCCTTTTAGTGAATTTCCAAGTTCGTAGGCACTCAGAGGGGTGCAGGAAATCAACCCCGCCTCTTGGGGAGTGGAATTTATTTCGTCACACGTGGTTTCCTGGATCCTCATCTCGAGCGCCACTTGGCACGAGGCGATGACACATCTTGCCCCCTTGTGCTCGTGTAGGTCGTGACTCTCTGCTGGGAGGGCCGTATTCCTTCAGAGGCAAGTTCAAACCTTGCAGGCATTCTTAGCCAGAGCGGCAGAGTGGAACTGGTCGCTTGTTTGGGGAGGGGCATTGATGTGACTGCTTCTTGGAGATACTTGGAGTACAGTAAAAGCGTGTATCACATGGTTAATAGGTGTGTAGAGTCTCTGTCAACGTAGTGTGTTCAAGTGTCCCACCTCCATTACTGTTTTTGTTTCGAGTTGACTTGCCCATTTGTGATTGCCACTCAAAATGGGGCGAAGTCGGTCATGTAGAATGCGCTTCCCAGAAGCACCGAAATACGAGATTAATTTTGTACCAGCATGCTCATGTTACTAATTACTAATAAGTAATATTTCAGATTTAAAAATTGTTTCAAGATTTTACAAGGACAACAATATTGTACTAATATCAAACTGTATACTTCTCCAACGTTAAATAAGTGCCCATAGATGATGTATACCATACTGCAGTTATGTGCAACATAACTGTGGCAGACCATGAAAAATGAAGCATACAATGTGGTAAACTGGTGAAACATTATTTTATGAGAGGTTTGTTGTAATTTGGTACCGTATATTTGGCGTCCATGAGCGTACGTAATTTTCTTAGAGGTTCTGTGAAGCATGGACACATTAAAATTATAAAACCTTTGCTGGAGGATGTTATTTTTAAATTAATATTGTTAATTTAATTTTCAAGCAGAAAATCCAGAAACTATGTGTTACTTATTTTTACTTGTGTTCTGTATTACTGGATAAAGCACATCTATTGGATACTAAACTTGTACAAATATTTGTTTCCATTTCTTTCTTAGGCATGAATAAAAATAATTTTCATTCTTTTTGTATTTTTACTTTTCATTCTGCTTTGAAATCAGTTGCTTACTTTAAAGGAAAAATATTAAGATTTTAAACATATTATCTGACATTTATACACAAAAAAAATTGAGAACAGCGATCTGAAAAATTGATGAAATTGACCCATCCCTACTGTAAACCTCGGTGCGGATCACATGGCTTCATGAACAACCCTTAATGGGATAATTGATATGGCTCTGCTGCCACATGATACCCTAAAAGGGCAAAGAAAGAGAGACAAGCTGCAGATATAATCTCTGTCTCATTTAAAGTTTCCAAAATTTGAAAGCTACTGCTGCCAACATATTTAGAGTGTAATACAGCAGCGTCGTATTTGAAATAATGAATGTCAGCTGACCGGTGAGAAGTAATGGTGGTATCCCTGAATAATATGTATTCTTTTTCACATTGTACGTGTTGCCAAAGGATTCAAAGACATGATACTAATGGGAGAACTCAAGTCATTCTGGGCTAGAAATGACTGGCGGATTGCTTGGAATTTCATCGAAAACAGTTGCAAAATAAATAGCGATAAATTATGTACATGAATATTTGGAGCGTGATGTATTCTGATGGGGAAATGTAAATATTTTAGGCAAACGTTTTTTAGTTCTTTTATAATTAATGTAAACATGTTAAGTTGGTGTGCGGTTTTTAAGCAGACAACATTTAAATGTTGTGTGTGGGTTTTTCGTAGGCAACATTTAAATAGTCAGCATTCATTTCATTTCTTAGAAAGTATGTTAAAGACTGTAAAGTACATTTTCTTTCTGTGGTTAATTTTTTAGCTATGATGATAAATACTAATCGTATAGGACATGAAATTGTACTGAAATTATTTTTTGGGTGACGATGGGCATGTATATTAAATATCCACGTTACTGTAGTAGTACATGCGGCCATGTGTTTGATGTAATTGCCACTAAGTTTCATTACTTAATGATCACAGGCCTACCAGTCTTCACCATTTGTAAGGAATATTTTTTGTACAGGCTTATTTTATTGTAATTGCTCAAAATAGGTTCCGTAATTATTGATTGTAAAAGACTTTTACTGTTCTAATTATTTCTGTGTATGATTTGACAGGCCTAAACTCTATTGTGTTTGTTCACTGCCTAAACGTAATTTTATTAAGGTAGGCCTACTGGTGAAATTACTTTTATACAGAACTCCAGCAGACTTTTGTTTTCTCATAGTTCATTTTACTGCTCAGATGTGAATTAATTATGTTTTTTTTCTGATGTCACATCCGTTAACTATGTGAGATTCACATTCTTTTCTTTAATGAATTCTTTAAATTTTTCAAAAGGCGTACAAAGAAGGCAATTCTGATAATACTTCGGGACAGGTAAGTTTTTGAATTCTCCATTAAATTATTTAACATGTGTGATTTAATTATGATTACAGTGTTAATTGTAACCAACATCAATGTCTTTCTATCTTGCCTCAAATATTTTCCTGTTGTGAGAGTCGCAAACTTGCAAGTCCAATAAAATTTTTGTTGTGTGTTTGTCGTTTGTGTATATATATATAGTATATATATATTATATATATATATATATATATATATATATATATTATATATATATATATATATATATATATATATATATATATATATATATATATATATATATATATATATATATATATATATATATATATATATATATAGAGAGTTTGTGATTATTGATTTGATAATAATTAATAATATATGTTTAATTAATTGTAAGAATATGAATATATTTTATTGATAGTATTTTGATAACACAATGTAGATGTTACCATCAGAAATAAAAAAAATATCTGTGTAATCACATATTTTCCTCAATTATAGTTGACATGTTTGAAATGTCAAGCAAAAATTCACATAATGTTACATGTTTTGACAGTCATATGAAAAGCATATGGTGGCAGAAGGATACGCATTAAGTTTGTTTGCAAGGTACTACTTTCACACAATCTGTCAAAATCTGGAAATCTTACACAAGACAGACTATAACACATGCTGCAACATGTTGCTCACCCACTGGTAACCAAATCAGACACACAACACACATTTAATATATTTCATACATTTATTTCATTTCCATCACTTCCTCTAACAATGGAATGTGAGTTATGTTACGAGTTAAAAGCTCCAACGAGGTGCTTTCTTCTGCTTGTCATGTTCTTTGCAGCTACACCTGACCAGATGACATAGTCGTGTAACCACCCCATTCAATAAAAAGTGCATGGTGGTGTTGGTAAACTGCTTTTACTGGAAGAGAGAGGTTGGGACAGAGATCCCGAACAACTGACGTGTGTCGCTTCTACACCTATTATAATACGACCGACTCATCGCCTAGGAGTACTGCTTCCATCTCTACAAGTTTCCTACCCCTACAGGCAACAGGAACTTATATGTTTTTCCTTCTCATCTGGAAGGCACGCTGCCCCCCCTCCGCACTCGACACCAACAAGCTGCTTAGACCTCGGGCACGGCGAGCAGACCCCTGACGAGGCATAAAGCCAGAACCACTGACGAGATAATTCTCACGCCACCCAGGCCTGGAGAACGCCATGCCTCCCCCGTTCCCCATGCCGGCAGCCTACGAGCTACCACTATATAAGTCTAGCCGCAGTCAAGCTCCAGAGTCATTCTTTCGCATCTCTTGCACCGCCCACAGCACTCTTGGTGCTCTGGAACCCTAGAGAAGTTTGAAGCCTACAAGTACACATTCGCAGCAACCAACTACGTACGCCAACGACCTATCAACCCGGAGACATACAAACACAAACTTTCGTCTTTTAACTTCATTTGTCTCCTCTGGACACTTTTAATTAGTAGTTTAACTGTAACTCTTATTTTCGTTTAGAATCAGATCTTCCAGTTTATTTAGAATTAGGTCACCTATACCTGGAACCATGCAATTACCTTCAGCTATCCTCGACTTAGTAGGAAGTAGCACAGGTCACATGTCTATTGAACTTTCAATAAACACACGTTGCTTTCTACTTTGCTACTTTCATTTCCGGGGTATATATCTGTATTCATAGTTGGAGGTAGATTATGTTGTGCACTGCCAACGAAATCCGGGAAGATTATTAAACCGAACTAAGACATACACATTAGACGGCAACCTGTTTATTCCCATTAAACACACATCACTATTAGTGCTTGTGGGGAAGAAATAGTAACACCCCAACAACTAGTAACACCTTCACACCAGGAAACACGACACACTTGGGTTGCTTCGCACCACTTGCACTATTAGTACGCGGTGACTGTGACCTGCAGTGCTGCCGGGTATTCTGGGTGGATGCACAACCAGTAGAGGCTTGGCGTGACTCCGGTTCAACGTCCCTGATAATTTCGCCTACGGTGGGGGATCAGTGGGAACTCTTATTGAGCCGGCCGACAAGTCACTATTGGGGTACACTGTTAGTATTTCCGTTTCAGTGGACTAAGTGATTTATAGAACCGTTACCCTATGCCTCATGAGAGGAGGAGTGGTAGGAGACGTAGAGAGCAACACCTGGCTCACCCTGCTGCCTGACCAAGGATAGTATCACCCTATCCTACGCAGGATACAGGCGGAACGGGTTCGTGCCGCCGAACTCAGATGTCAAGCAGTCGCATCTGCACCCGTAATATTAATAGAGTTCCCATCATGTGTTTATACGAGCTACAAGTATCACCCTGTTGTCTACTGCTTCTTAGCTGGAGTGGAAGTTCGCCTAAGTTGGGACAACTTGGTCTTCTGGACGAAAAAAGCAAGACTTTGGAACATTCGTGCAGGCATTCACCCCGCTTAAGACTAAACTTACCTCAACTACCAAACTACAGGTGAGAGTGTATCAGAATTAGCCAACACTCCTCGCCTCATTCCCGCTACCTAAGTCGCTTTTGGTTTAGCGAGTAAAATCTGTAACTACCGTGTCCAGTCAGTCTAATTGGACACGCGTCACAATTAAGACTCACCTCATTTCTCAATCCATCACACTAGGCTTGTTTCATTAATGCACTAGCAACTGGGTGCATATGAGCCAATGCAATGACCTCTGCTTGATTGATGCCCTTCCCTGCATGCAGTAGACTAGCCTCTAAGATTCCACCCTAACATTTCCATTTATATTTCTACATGTCCAAACATTATAACTAGTTTTTCTTTGAGTGCTAATTAATTCTTTAGCTGTTACAATTTCAAATACGGGGCTGGGTGCACTTGGAACATGTTACTGACATTTTCTCTTTTGAATGAATGTTTAAGAAGCAGGTGATCAAGGAACAGATCATTTATAGTCACTCTTCTACAACATTCAGAGTGGCCAAAAAAAATTAGAGATGAAATTCCCTGATTTTTTCAAGTATTCCCAGACAATCAAAAAATGTTTTCCGACTACTAGATTTTTTAAACTTTGTATGCATACACTGCATGCGATTATTACATACTGACTAACCTGAAATACAAATTTGCACACTTTTAACAGTTTTACATTAAAACATCAAAATATTAATTTTTAGAAAACAATAAGGTACAAGAACATGGGAATGTACTTTTGACAGCAAAATTATCAGTAGTAATGGGATAATTTGATTATCGATTTCTCGATTCCACAGATTCTTGCCTGAATTGAAGAATCAATAAGTTCCGATTATTTGCATTCAAAAGTTAAATTTGATTCTGTAAAATTCTTTTACTGGGTAGTATATTCTGCAAACCTGGGGGTGCTTGTAAAGGCAATACAAATAACTTGTGTACGTTGGCAGTCGTAATTAATCACGGATAATTAGAGGCACGATTTTGTGGTAAATCGCGATGAATGAAATAATACCAAAATACAAGTTAAAATGTGGAATAACAAGAAATAAAGACAAATTCACAATATCTCACGAAATTTGCTTTCTCTACAAAAAAATGAACTCTTTTCCCATGTTATATACACTAATTTACTTCGGCACTATAAAAATAAAAAATCTACAGTTGTGCAAGTTTTAGGCAATATTGAGAAACACTTGAGATGAAAAAAATTTTCTATTTCATTTCGAGACAATTTTTAAATCTCGGAAATCATAGTTCTACATGCAACACACACACAAAATTACATTGAGTTTCTTCTTTCATAACAAAATGTAAACAAACATCAATGACAACACAAGCAGTAAAATATGCACATTGAAATATGGTACAGTAATTTGACAACAAACTGCCTCCAAGCGCTAGTAACATTGGTGCGAAGCAAACACTCGCAACTAGAATGTGTGCAGTAATCTATGGCAGCAGCACCCAATCTAATGTTTGTTTAGATTCACAGTTATAAGTAAAATTTCATGAAACAAAGTGCAAAATATAAATTGATACATTAAACGGACTGTTTTCATAAAATATCAAGTCTCGTAAATTATGGAAGATGCTGCAACCGATATAAAAGACTGTAAAAAATCTATAATTTGGAGATCCAATGCACAGCGATTGATTTGTTTTGTTTACATTCAGCGGTATTATAAATCGCTGCTAACAAAAAAAAAAATCAAAATTTAAAAACGTCACTTTGAAAAATTTACTAAAAGAACAAACATATGTACAACTTGCCTTAATGTTTACTGTATATCCCTGAAATTATATTCATTTTGGGAAATGTGCAGTATTATTAAAATCACATGATGTTGACACATTCGCTTTACCTAGCAGGGCCATTTCTACATGACAAAACTATTAATTTCTTCTGCACAGTACTGCATGAAACAGTTTGACGTGTGTTGTTCTCTCGGGTCGAGTAGTTTGAGCGCTCACTGCCCTTCCGAGTGCAGTTGGGAATCCTACCGCAGCGTGTTCTTTGCTACTTTGGCCCGGTGGGTCGTAGAAGGTTCAATTGGGTGCCACTTAGTGGGGAGATACTGTCTGGGGGAAGAGGAAAAAACCCAGAGTGAACTCAACCATGAATGTCTCCCGTCCGTGGAGTACACGCTTTCTCACTACAAAGGCTGCCAAGATACGGGACGCCAGTAGCCCCGGAGTTACGTGCAATGAAAATCCTGTTTAATTGATAATGGAGGCGGGGGTGAATAATCCCGATGGAGTGGTGGATGTTATACGTAGCGGTCTTGTCAGCCGACAGCAAGGGACGTAATTCTCGAGGGAAGAAGTTATGCTGGCCTTGGGAGTAACTTTTGGAGGGAGTCGAACCCTGATAATTTTTCCCGACGCCAACCGGATGATACACGTGTTTTGGGCCGCTTTCTTCTCATCCAATTTGGAAGGAGCTTCGCTCGAGGGAGGTAGAGGTGTCTCCGGCTAACAATAGCTTACACACTCAGACTCTGACCACTGCCAACAAGCACATAAGTAGGCATCGAGCTCAGACTCATGATCAATTGGAATAAATGGAGAAATGGGCCGCGGTTCAAATTCGGGGTCAGCAGGTGGGGCCGTGGTTCTCACCCTGGATCTCTGTCTCGGCTTGTAAGAAACTTAACCTTTGTCGAGCCCACTGCTCGTCGTCGAATGCGGCTCTTAATCCCACCTCTCTTACTGGCCATTTGAGATTACACTCTATGATATAGAACACCACAATAATGAACAGGGAACTATTTGCTATAAAATAAAGTAGTCGAGTACTTCAGACTTAAAGTAATATTTTATTACTATGTTTGTGAAAACAGTGGGGGTCACGGTTCAATTATACACTTTGAATAAATTTGATTAGCAGTAAATATTAAATGATAGATCAAAACCAAAAGAAACACACGCACACACGCTCGCACTAGCACTCGCACTCTCTCTCTAATTTTGCTTTACGCAATTCATAGCGTAACCTACGAGGGGTAGTTTTTCAGAAGGTATGTTGCGACAACCTGTTACTGTGGAGTCAAAGGAGTGACCGGAGTAAAGGGGTGCAGGATGTTGACGTCGTGGATTACCTCTGGAGAGAAGGGGCCGCCCTTGCAGTCGGCTGCTGCAGAGTGGACGAGCCTTCACAAGCTGCTTGAGAGTTGAAGCCGTTAGCAGGCTGTAGGAGAGGAGAGAGGTCTTGGTCAAACCCTGGAAGTGCTCGCTAACCAATGAGGCCGGCGAGCCCGGCGACTCTGGAAAGAGGCACGCTCATGGCTCCTTATACAGTAGAAAATCATAGTATCAGCGATCTTCCGAGGATGCAGGTCTGTTGTAGCCTCTTGTCGCAGGGGTAGGTTTATTAGGGTAACGGTGAGTGCTGCACTTTTTTTTATATCCCTGCGCTGAGGTGACAATAAATTTACCACCTCGGCCCGAGGCTGGCGGGTGTGACATCACGGGGTAGCAGAAGTGCTGCGATCCTGTGGTGTCAGTAGATCTTCCTTCTCGGCTATTTCGGGATAGTGGTCAGTCAGGTAAAAGAATCTTGACTCAAGGGGGTGGCGACCGCATGTCAGAATATGGGCGGGCAGTTCAATCCACAATTAAACGCTTTAATTATTTTTACGGCCAAGCCTGTTTAACCCGTGGAGTCGATTCTATTGGCACGTGAAAAGTACTCTGCCACTGTTTGTGACTTGTCCCAAGCTCTTGCTTGCTCATTGATGAGGCAAAGCCACCCGTAGAAAGCGCATTCGCACTGCACAGCAATGTGGTATGTGTCAATCGGCCACTCCCTGAAGTGACAGAGACCCATCTCAAACGAGACTACTTTTGCTTCAGGTGTGTGGTGACAGCCTCAATCACATCACTGTGGTTGCATCTCTAGGTGCACGCCTCTTCTGTCCTGCGCAGCCAGTTGTTGGTTATGAGCGTGCCCGTATCTGGGTAAGGTGGCATCTGGTTACTATCAGTGGGTTAACTGCCTCTCCCCCTCTTCCTCTTCTGTCTCTCTCTCCGCCTCTCCATCTGTGGTGGTGCATGAGATTCCATCTTGTCTCGTTCTGCTGGGCTGCCGTCCTTCCTTCGCTTTCACAGCAGGAGGAGAGTTTGGAAGGGAAGTGTACGGGACAAGGTCGTTTTTCTTTCGAACCCTGACCTTCCTAGTTCGAGGGCAGTTCACATAGCAAGAACTGAATAAAAATTCTGTGAAACAGCAGGTTGTACAATATTTGTTTGCACAAGATTTTTAAGTTGTTTACATTTTTATCTCTGTCCTCAAGAAAAAAGTGTAGCTACAAATTTTTTTCTTCCCCAAAATATAATCCCACTTGCAGAGGATTAGCAACAGGAAAAGTTTACAGTGGCCCCTGCGGGACAATTTTAACTGGTCTGGTTTCCAGCGAGCGCTGTTACAAGCAAGCCATTTGCGAAAAAAAAAAAAAAAAAAACCCCACTAAGGCACTGGGGCTTCCCCATACAAGTTTGAAGGGAAAGACATAAGAGAGCATTCTCTTTTAAAGCATATACATGTTAACACAAGACACTTAATGGTTAAAATTTTGTGTACCATTTGTACAAGAATTACTTAAGGCTAGGTTACAGCCATTTGCTGCATATGACACTCTTAATCTAGTTTACAATCTCCTTCATCCTTACTCTCTACGTGACAGTGGTTTAACATAGGTTGCTACTTCTTACTAGTTATTACATCCTAGGGTATATACACGTAATTTGATTCTCTTTCGCTTTCTAGGCTTCTAACATAGGTTACGTAATATTTTAGGCACTTGCCTTAATCACTCTACTACCCAAAGGGGTTTTCACAAGCATGAAATTTACGTATTTACCGGGAAGAGAGAACTCTCTTCTCTCAGCAAGGATACAATATTTAAGCACAACACATTCTCTCTAAAATTACATACTGGGTTTGGAGGTTTTCTTTATCTCAGGTTAAAAATGCCTAACCTACACATGCAAAACATTTTTTTCTTTTTTGAGGTTACAT
Organism: Dryococelus australis; assembly: GCA_029891345.1. Taxonomy (NCBI): domain Eukaryota; kingdom Metazoa; phylum Arthropoda; class Insecta; order Phasmatodea; family Phasmatidae; genus Dryococelus; species Dryococelus australis. Next base: position 128,591,305 of record CM056995.1, on the reverse strand, counting down.
GGGTTTAAAATCTTAATTTCTAACACACAATTTCTAGACTCTTTCCTAGACAGGTACACTGGGCTAATTTTTCTCTCAGTTAACCTTATGGGTTAGCATAGTAATTTGTAACATTTTCACACTCTGTCTAGCATTGTGGAGTGAGAACAACATTCTCCTACTTTCAAAACACAGGGATTAACTAGCTCGTCTGAGTAGATACTAGGGATGTCAAACACAATTCCTCGATACCTGCAATTCTTGAAGAATCGTATAATCGAGAATCGGAAGTCCAAGAATCGAAGCATGAAAAACCGATTACTACAAATACATAACCTAAGACTAGAGGCACGATTTTGGGTAAATCGCGATAAAACAAATAACACCGAAACACAAGTAAAATCGTGAAATAACACAAAATAAGAAAAATGTGCAATATCTTATGAAATGAGCTTTCTCCACAAGAAATGAACTATTATCCCATGGAATAAAGAGAAATTCTCTAGATGAATAAATTTGAGATAAGCTACCGTATTTTGACAAAAAACAGCCTCCAAGCGCCAGTAACAATTGTGCGAAGTGAACACACACAACTAGAATGTGACAGTAATCTATGGTCGAGACATTGCTTGTTTATATTGACACGCAGACACGAGTGGTGAAATATTAGAGTGATATCTAAATTGATACATTGAACATGTTTTCTTCAAATATGTACTCTCATAAATTATGGAAGATGCTGCAGGCAATGTAAAAGACAGTAAAATGTCTATCACTTGGACATTTTATGTAAAAAGAAAAGTGCAAACGCGAGTGTAAAGTGTGCAAGAAATTAATACAAAAACATACCTGAATTGGCCTGAGAAGACTTTCTTTTAAACAATTTATATGATATTAATATTACGTGGATGATGCTTGTCTAGTTTATGTATGCATGTCAAAATCCCTTTGCATTAAAATTTATTAGTGTAAATATTATTATTATTATTATTATTTTTTTGCATTTCCAGAAAAATTGTTGAATTTACCAAAATTATACTTTATTTTAAAATTCGAGCCTTTTAAATAATTACTGCGTTAAAAGATATAATGATTGCTTTTCAATAAGTGCCAGTCTTGGAAACTTTTTAATAATTTCATATGTTGGTGAACATTCATCTAGGCAAGTGAAGTTTGGAAATATTTTTGAAAAACTACGTGGACGAATATATACATGATATACGATATCTATATATGTGGGTGTGTATATATATTTATATTTCAATATTACCTCATATTATACCTCTTTTAAACTTTTTGAAATTTCACATGAAACTGTTTAATTTATATATTATGTTAGTAATAGGCCTACTGCTAATGTAGGCCTTGTTTAAATATTTAAATTTCACACCCTCCTATACAGGATTTAATTCTGTAAAGTAATTGTCCATACCAAAAGGAATCACGATTTTTGGAATTGAGAATCGAGAGTGGTATCGGCATTGAGATCGAGAATCGAGGAAAAGTGGAATCGTTACATCCCTAGTAGATACTATTATTTTTGCACTACTACCGGCGTGTTACATAACACTTCTGTTTTCTGTTCTCAAGGCTAATACATTTCTCTCAATCTAACAAACTAATCTATTTCTTACAGTGATTTCCTCTTAACAACAAAGTTTTACTTCTATGTTTCCTATGTTAAACAGGGGTTTTCTGGACACACGTTCGCTACACACCATTACATTTGGTATTCATTTTCCACAGTATACATTTTCTCTGGACAGCGTCGCTCTGGGGCGAATTGTATCCCTACAATTTCATTTTTAAGAAGGTTGGAGATTTCCTGAGCGACGGTTATGGCATACTCATAGCGAGCTCTCGCGTCATGCTCTTATTCAAGGTTACAGGGGTTCCCTAATCAAAGTCGCTCAGTCGCATTGCGAGGAATGGTGAGGGTTACGTTGCGTCTGTTCACGGACCTACTGATAGGCTGCGTTTTGCGTTCACACTTCCTATCAGAGTTCACGGGATTCTGTGGCGTTACATTAATTTTGTCATGCTAGATTTCTCAAACCACCACAACCAAATTTTTCATTTTCTTGTTCGATGCTTAAGTGACATGAGGACTTGGGGGATTTCGTGGTAATGTAAACAATAACTTTCCAGTCTGCTTTCGAGTTTGATTCTACTTTAATTTTCCTCCGTAACTTTCTGGCAAACAAGGGACCAAAATCTTATATCACAAAATTTTTTTGTTAATCTTAACGTTACTGTGCCGATTGATAGGAAGCAGTCTACATTAACTATGGCACTTATAAACATGTGGGACCTTGGTTCCTATCAATGCGATTCTTGACTTCTCAACCTTTGAGAAAAAAAATCTTAACTAGACCTGATTTTACAAAACACTCTAGTAGGAGGGGGGGGGGGGGGAGTACTTTTGTCACACTGCCTACTCAATAGGGTTAAGATTTATTTTTTGTTTTTGCATTTGGGGACATCTTTTCTCACCTAACCTTACCTACTAGACTCACTAACAAGCTCTTGCATTCTCTCTCTCTTATTTTCTTAATGTCTCTGCGTTTCTGTTCTATCACTCTCTACTAAGTTTACTCTAGCTAAAGAGTTCCGGCGAGGGGCGTGTTAGTTCATATTCTGGCATCTGCCACGTACTCACTCAGATGATGATGCTGGTGCTGGTGCTTTGGTGGACGTCCTCTCTTGCATTTGGCTGCAGCGGGGGCGGCAGGCCAGTGGTACGTGGTAGGCACCCACCAAGGCGTCTCTCTGTAGGGTCCGGGAACATTGTGCATGCGGCTTGCACATAGTGGCGTTGCTCGTGGCGTGGAAACTGTGGCAGGCGGCTGCTCAGGAATAGCAGCCTGGGTGCTGGTGGTGTTTGTTGAGCTCGTGGCTCTCGTGGTAGCATGACGACATTCCCTTGCCGCAGGGGTGACTGGTGCACAGTACTCACATACACTGTCCTCTCAAGGGGATGGGGTGATTGCATGGGCAGCCACAATGCTCACGGGGGTCTGGTAAAACGCGTTTACTTTCTGATTGGCCCGAGCGTCTGATCTCTCCTCCTCTCCAGCCAACTGTTGCTGCTCCACCATGCCGGTCACCATGTTGACCGACTTGTCTGCAGTGGTGGCAGGCTCTCATCCTTCGCTCGTCCACTTTCTATTCTTGCCGGGAATGGGTAGAATTGGTAAGGCAGCAGGGTGCGTGACCTAATTTCCCTATCCCGGAAGAGTTCCATCGTCTCTGGGGGTGGGGTTGCCAGGACCGATCCTGGCGGGAGGAGGTACGCAGCCACATCCAGGTCAGGCACTTCTTCCACTTCGGGAGAGAAGGCTGGGGGGATGTGTTTGCTGCATGGCGGTGAAGTCTCGTGAGTTTCCTGACGATTAACAGCCAGGGAAGGGGCAAGAAGGGGGATGAGGGGAGTTTGCAGCCTTTCTGCCATTCTCTCGGGGGTGGCTGGAGATTCACGTGCCTCCTTTAACGTCTTACTAGCGGATTGCCTCATCGTCATAGACCTGTCATAGGGGCTTCACCACAATTTCTCGGTGTGGACACTTGGTGGTATCCAGAGGGGTTTGAGAGACACAGAATTACTCTGACTGGGTGTGTAATGAGGTTCCATGCGGGATAACTATCTCTGGAAGTTCTCCCTAGAGTATGTGCGATAGGACCGGGGAGAGGGTGTGTCTACCCTTCCCGAGTCCGGCGAAATCAATCTACTGACTCGAACTTGAGGGGGACGCTCGTCCGCCTCTGGGATGTCCAGTGTTCGGTTCCCGCATGGGATTCCGTCCCTGCTTGGTTCGCGTTGAGGACGTGGCATTGGGAGTCCTGGGTTTAACACTATGCGCAGACTGGGGCACACGTAGATAGGCTGAGTGGCCTTCCATTTGTAGCTTTATGCCACACTTCAGGGTCCCCGTTTCCTCTGTCGGGAAAACGTGTTTCGGGGTTACGCGGCTGCGTGTTATGCAAGCAGGGAGGAGAACTGCGTGGGGGGCGGTCATTCATCTTGAGTTTCTGCACCCTCTTGGCCAACTTTTCTAACATCTGTGGTCTAGTGGTTAGTAAAAGATGCCTGAGCAAGGGCATGAGGGTGCAGATTATGCATCTGACCCTCTGCCCTTCTGCCTGCTTGGGGTAGACTCTCTTATGCAGGCACTATTTTCATCTGATGAAGAGCTCGAATTCCTCGTCATGGCATTGCACACAGGAGTGCATGTTGGTAATTTACCTGGAGAGAATATCATCTCCCGTAAAATGTGAAACAAGTTGGGATCTAAATTGTGGTCATCCTTCTAGAAATTACCCGTACTTATTCCACCAATTTCTGGCGGGCCCGCTTAGTTGGTGGCGCACTCGGCTCACCCACTGTTTCTGGGGGATGAGATGTTTCCTCATCTCCCGTTCACATTTTCGAATAAAACTCTCAGGGTCCTTGTAGGGTTTCCCATGGAACTCTGGCAATGTAAGCTCGCAGGGCACTCCTAGGGTGATAGGACTACTCAAATTTACTGGGTTGGGAGGTTTGAAGGCTAGCTCCCACCTACATACCATATTTACTAGTGTATAGCGTGCACCATGATTTTTGCAAGAGTTCGAGAAAAAAAAAATTCTTTTAGTAAAATTGCACCAAGAATTTTTGGCACCCTATTAGGAAGTATAAAACAAATTATTCTTTTTTACATGAATGTGTCAGGATTGTGATACGTTAGGAAAATACTTTAATGAAATAACTTGGGTGCAAAAAGCCAAAATAAAAAGAATTCCGGAACCGTCTTGTTAATACTACTTGTTTCCAGCTTCGTTTTTCTTTTTTCTCCTTTCTGCTTTTAGCAGTGCCCGGTTCTCTTTTTTTTTTTTGCCTGCTAGAATGTCACACTACCTTTATTAAAAAAAGGGCCTCCTCGTCCCTTCCCCTCTCCTTCCTGCTGGAACATGGCTGGCTAGCCACTGCCATGGGAACAATGAGGGATGGAGGAATTATTGATTGCAACGTCTCGTGCCACTTTCCTCAACCCCCCCCCCCCAGACAATTTATAGCTACCACTTCCCCTTCCTCTTTTTTTTCCAAATACAGCGAGCATCCCTGAAATTCTTTCCTTTATTTTGGCAAAAAAAAAAAGGGTGCGCTATACACGAGTAAATACAGTACTTCACACTGGTAAACTTGACAAGGATTCTGGATGCGTTCATCCATCCACCTGTGGTGAAAATCTCGGTTGCATAAAATGCAATGGACAATATATCACCCATGTCCTCCTTCACATTCGGGCTATTGGCAGACCCTGGCGTCATCCTGCCTGCACTGCTGACACCAGTATTTGAAGCCATCTGTGTAGTGGGGTGTGTCGTCCCATCCAAGACACACATAATGGAATTCGTGGTTGCAATAATCGTACCTAATCAGGTTTGTGCCTGTGCACGTCGGGATGGGGCACAGCACGTTACTTATCCCGAAGGTATATACTTCGACTAACGCACCTCACGTTTCTGGGAGAGACGCTTCGGAGACGGACATATTTGCTAACTGGCATCACTGTGTGTTCCATTCAACTCCCCGAAGTTGGGTGCGGACTCCTCTGCAAGGAGTCGTAAAAAAATCGGCACTGAGGAGGGATAGGAGATGGGGGAGGGGAGGGGAGTGACTGGCGTGGTCCCAGCTCTCAAGTCTGAGCTACCTAGATCCGTTAGTCTCAATGTTGGGCGCCAATTTACGTACGTCATTCTCTCAGGTCGAGTGGTTTGAGTACTGACTGCCCTCCCGAGTCCAGTTGGGAATCCTACCAGCGGCGGGTTCTTTGCTACTTTGGCCCGATGGGTCGTGGAAGGTTCAATAGGGTGCCACTTAGTGGGAGGATGTCTCGAGGGAGAGGAATCAAACCCAAGAGTGAGCTGAACCATAAATGTCTCCCGTCCGGGAGTACAAGCTTTCTCACTACAAAGGCTGCCAAGATGCGGGACGCCAGTAGTCCCGGAGTTATGTGCAATGAAAATGTTGTTTAATTGATACTGGAGCTTGGGGTGAATGATCCTGATGGAGTGGTGGATGTTAAATGTAGCAGTCTTGTCGGCCGATGGTTAGGGACATAATTCTCGAGGGAAGAATTTACGCTGGCCTTGGGAGTAACCTTTGGCGAGAGTAGATCCTGGGTAATCTTTCCCGAAGCCAACCAGATGATACATGTGTTTTTAACGGGTTTCTTTTAGTTCGATTTGGGAGGTACTACACTCGGGGGACGTAGAGGTGTCTCTGGCTGAAGATAGCTTACGCGCTCGGACTCTGGCCACGGCCAACAAGCACCTTAGTAGGCGTCAAGCTCGGACTTGTAATCAATTGGAATAAATGGAGAAATGGGCCGCGGTTTAAATTCGGTGTCAGCATGTGGGGGGTGTGTCCTCACCCTGGATCTCTGCCTTGGCTTGTAAGACACTTAACCTCTGTCGAGCCCGCCGCTCGTCGTCGAATGCGGCTATTAATCCCACATCTCTTACTGGCCATTTGAGATTACACTATGATCTAGAACACCACAATAATGAACAGAGAACTATATTAGCATTAAATATTTAAGTTCTGCAGGCAAAGGTCAGTCCTTAATGATAGATCAAAACCAAAAGAATCTCTCTCTCTCTCTCTCATTTTGCTTTATGCAATTCACAGCGTAACCTACAAGGTGTGGTTTTCCAAAAGTGATGTCGGGACGACCTGTTACCGTGGAGTCAAGGGAGTGACTAGGGTAAAGGGGTGCAGGACGTGGACATTGTGGATCACCTCTGGAGAGAATGGGCCCCCCTTGCGGTCAGCTGGTGCAGAGTGGATGAGCATTCATAATCTGCAGGAGTAGCAAGACCTTCATAAGCTGCTACAGGGTTGGAGCCTTCACAAGCTGCTGGACGGTTGGAGACTTCATAAGCTGCTGGAGGTTTGAAGCCTTCACAAGCTGCTGGAGAGGTTGAAGCCGTTTGCAGGCTGTAGGAAAGCAGAGAGGTCTTGGTCAGACCCTGAGAGTGCTCGCTGACCTATGCGGCCGATGACCCCAGCGACTCTGGCAAGAGGTTTGCTCATGCCTCCTTATATAGTAGAGAATCCCAGCATCAGCATATTCCAGAGGTGCGGGAATGTTGTAGCCTTTCGTCGTATGGGTAGGTTTATCAGGGTAGCGGCGAGCGCAGCACATTTTTTGTCTCCCTGCGGTGAGGCAACGACAAATTTACCACCTCAGCCCAAGGCTGGCGGGTGTGACGTCACGGGGTAGCAGAGGTGCTGCAATCCTGTGGTGTAGGTAGTAGTACTTGCTGCTCAACTATCTCAGGATAGTGGTCCGTAGGGTAAAACCATTTTGACTCGAGGGGGTGGCGGCCGCATGTCGGAATCTGGGCAGGCAGTAAAATCCATAATTAAACACGTTAATTATTTTTACGTCAGAGGCTGTCTGTGGAGTCGATTCCAACAGCACGTAAAAAGTACTCTGCCACTGTTTGTGACTTGTCCCAAGCTCTTATTTGCTCATTAATGGGGAGAAGTCTCCTGTAGATAGCACAGTCCCACTGCGCAGCAATGTGACATGCATCAAGTTAATGCCTGTTGATTTGCCAATTCAAATAAGAAAAATTATTTTCTCTCACTCTCGTGATTGTAGTCCCCACTCTAAGTTGTGTGAAATGTAGAACTGTACAACTGTAAACAAAATGTTGCAATTTATTTAAAATTTGTTGATAATCAAATAATGTTCAGAATTGAGAATCAAAACAAAAATTTTGGAAACAAATTGAGAATCGGAATCAACAAAAACCTTAAATTGTACCACCACTACCAATAATAAGTGATTCTAGGGGAATTCAGTCTACCTCTCTACTACGTGGAGTAAAAAGAAAAAAAATCACCTTCTTGTGATTCAGGAATTATATTATTAATGTTTTGTTCCAATTTTCTTAATGACTGCTTCAGGTGCAATTTCTGTCCGCACCTATGTGTTCATGGCATAAGGCCAATTTAAAAGAACAGTTGTGAAAACTACGCTAAACAAAACCGGGTATGAAAGCGGTCCTAACGTGTGCTCCTAAGAGAAAAACTGGATCCGGTGTGATCTCCCATATAGCTCCCGTCTGAATATTCACTAGCCAGGATAGAACTATATAGCTGGGACCACACGTGGATAGTCGTGCCCTTGTGTAGTGAGCTCCTAGAGAAGAGCTCCCCCACAGATTAGCCATTGCAATACAGTTTTCATTACCTTGGCCAAACTCGGAATACCGGTAGATTGTTCTGTGTTCATAGCCTGCATTATCTTACATACAACACAAGTTAACTGAGTTCAAAAATACAACACCCAAAAAAGATAAAAAGGTTTCTAAACTCTGAATAACAAGAACCATCAAAAAAATTTGGAATAGGTTTGTATTACAAAGCGTATTGACTGGAAAAGGAAAGTTACAAACAGATGGGTGAACTCTCCTAATAAAATAGATATTATTAAGAATTAATTATGTTACTTTGAATTTGCGGAAGCAAAACACAAAAGGCCAGGTGAAGGCAACCTGGTTAAAGATGTGACGTGTTTCGTAAATTGAATGGATTGAATATTCAAATAATAAATAAACTTATTATTTAAACTAGCCACAACAGTAATCCTAACCTTAATTAGGCGAGGACATCCTGAAGGGTCCTACACATGTATTCAACAAGGGTGTCCCTCACCCAACTGGTGAGGAGATGGCCTCTCGAGGAGGCAGTGTCTTTCTAATGGGTGGCTCGCATCCCCAAACGGCGCAAAATTCAAATGATGAGCTGTGTGTTTAGCAGGAGCGGAAAATTAGTAGGAGCACTTCTTTGAAGAGGGGACTTGACAACTTCTCATACAGTTTTGGCAGACCGTAAAAACAAGGAACTAGTGATGAGAAAATCAGTGACATTGCTGTCACAGCCGTACTCGTGACAGTGACAATGCAATATCGGTGACATTTATCGGTGATGGTGACGTGCATCATACCAGTGGTTAGCGAGACGAGATGTTAACTGCTCCTAAAAGTGCCGTGTTGTCGACCGCGCTAAGCGCAGTGGTGACAGGCAGGCCTGTAAGTGTGGCGGTGACAGGTGACTCCTCGAGTGCATCGATGTTAAGTAACAAGCCACATCAGAAAAAAATTAGCAAGCCAGTAGCTTTCAATCTCACAACAAAAAATTTTTTTTTTCTTATTAATATATGTTTTTATTTATCAGATAAGTTGCCTTGCATCTGCAAACCAGCCTGTTTATTTTGTAAAATAAAATGTGTTAAAAAAGTTTTTTCCGTGTAGGAAGTAGTTACAAGTTCGGAGATTCATAAAGCAGATATGAAGAGCGTTTATTTTCTACACATTAAAATACAATATTGTTATTGTTTTTCCATAGAATTATGACTGCGACCAATATACACAATACTATTGAACTATGTACAAACATTGCTTTAGACCAATTTTACTGTTTTCTGATATTTATAAGCGTAATAGTTTAGAAATTTAAACAGAAATTTTCTCTTTTATATCAAGGTGATACTCCTCACAGTGCAAATAGATATATTTGAAGATATTTGACATACTATTGCACAGTAATTTCCTTTAAAAGATATGATTTCCAATACGTGAACCATTTTAACATAATTATTATGTGATACATCAAGATATGTTTTATTTTAAATGGTACTTTACTTTGAAACTAAAGTTTCCACAGTTTTTCACTACATTTTCACCTGTTATTTTCCTCCATGCTACAAAATAAATAGTAATACTCGAACAACAAAATTAACGTAACAATCACTTTTCTGCCAGTCGGATATATGTGACAAATGCTGCAGAGATATCAACACGCACTCAGTACCTGGAATAAGGCTAGATGGTGACAAGTCAGTGGGTGCCAGTGATGACAGTTTTTTCGATAGTAGGGTTTGGAATAATATAGGTTGGGGGTGGTGAATTGGGGGGGGGGGGGGGGGGGGGGGGGGGGGGGGGGCCTGCGCGCGCAGCAAGTTTGAGAGATTTTTTTAATTAAAAGGGGCAAGGGACAAAATCTGCGCAGAGCGTGTGCGCCGCATTCCCATGGACAATTTCACAAAGAAAAAGTGCAGAGTGTGGAGATTCACGCACATGCGCATCTACCATTACTCGCTGTCATGCCGGTGCCAGCGATGGTGACAGTTTCTATAACACTCTCGTCGACGTGGACTGGAATCTGGCCCTGGACTCTGGTGACACGCTGTCACTGATACTTTGTAAACTATGTCACCGGACTTACAGTGACTTCTGAGTCATTGATCCCGAATCACAGGTAGCAAAATATCACCCACCACTACAAGGAACATGTGGTTATTTGGTGAGTTGAGTCTCTGTCAACTAAGGTTGGTTGACGTGGAGAGTAGCCATCTGAGATGGGGCATAGTCATTTATTATTGGAGCGCGTTCTCTAAGTGTGAAATACATCATGCGTCAAAGTAAACCTACTTTCTACTTTCTGATTTATTTTTATGCACTGTAAATTTAAATTGTTTAACAAAAGTGAAAAGAATACTTACGGATTAAATGATTGTAACTTGTAAGGAACCTGTATGGTGTTGCTTTGCACCATTGCAGGATATACAAGAGTATTGGGAATAAGTTACTTTTTTGTTAAATGTACGCTTTGGTAATATTTAAACAGATGTAATATATTTTTGTTGTAGATGGTAATTCTTTATCCATTCTACACAAGTTAAAAAATACCAGTAAATTAAATGGCAAAGCAACCTTCACAGCTTATACAGTTACATCTACCAGCTACATTAATGTCATATCGTGATGTGACGTACCAGTAGGCAATTTGTAAATACAGTTTATTGATATTTTTGCAATATACTGTGCTGTGAATAGAATTTATTGCAATTCTTTCGTAGAAGGAAACAGGAAACTATTAGACCATCAAAAAAGTTATAATTAAAGCTTACATTCAATTTTTCTAGAGTTCAAAAAAGTTTGATTCGAAATGGTAATTTTCTCTCAAACACGATCTCGAATGTTCGAGTCTCGCACGTACATATAGGCTATTCATGGTAAAGTGAGCACTTTTTGAAGTTGTTTCATCAAACATAATAACCAATAAATACATTTCACTGTGGCTTTGGACTTTTGGTTTTGGGTATGGTGAATGTATACACTGTGTTTATTACTCACATGGCAGGGTTTACATTAACAAGTGGTGGAAGGATATAAATTGGTTGAAAGAAAAAAGTAACTAGGGCTTCAAAAGTGCTCACTTTACCGTGAACGGATTATACTAATATTCTTAAACTTGTGTACTGTAAACATTATTTTCAAAGAAAAAGAAGACAATCCCCAAACAATAAAATACTAAACTAAAAATAGTTTCCAATCAGATAATCTGAAATTATGTAATTCAAAGTCAACAATTTTAGTCCTGAGCATTAAAAAATATTGAGGTTGCACTGTACTTATAATACCTACAATAGTCAAAGAACATTTTATTTTCCTTTTAAACTTTGTGGAATGCTTGGGATCATTCAATAGAGAAGTTCAACAAACTATTGTGCCCATAATCTTTGACAAATTGAATCCAAAAATCAGAATGACTTGGGTAACAATATGAGCAATGCAATGTTCAAAGTGCACTATTATTAGGATATCATGTCATCAGCTTTTTATGCACATTACTGTTAAGACACACAATATAATACAAAAATAACTAGTAACATACTCTACAAACTGTGATGCACAAACCTGCAAACTGTGTACGCTGGCTGTTATTGGCTGGATGTACGTCTTCTCTATATCTGCTCTCTGATGGTACCCACCAAAGAACCTGACATCATAGTTGTCCCCATTTATCTTGATCACCTATAATTAGAAAAAAACCAAACTTAACTTATACTTACTTCACAATGAATGAAGATAATTTAATCAAGACACAATTTAACTACACTAACCCAAGCACCGTAAAAAAGAAAAGGTATCGAAATGAAGAACTCTCATTAAATAATGAATTAACAGTTAAAAAAAAATAGAGGATGCAAAATGTGTTGACGACCATTTTCTTAACAATTTTCATCATCTAAGTCGGTGGCTCAAATTTGCTTGGAAAATATTAAGTTTTCTCTGGTTTAGATGAACACGGGATAACTTCACTTACATTTCTTCATTCAAAATGTTAAAACTGCCATGTTTTACAGTTTTAAAATTGGTTATCATTGAAACTACAGCTTCATGAGAATATATGATTGAAAACATCAACAAATCCTCAAAAGTTGGGAAAAGTTTTATGGGAGAGAAATTTTTTTATTTGACTGAAGCAAGTTCTGTCATTTCCTATATTCATCTAAAATGTTATACTCCCATATGGTCAAGGGGTCAAGACTTGCCGTCAACAGTCCCTGCATGTGGTTGTAGGTTCTGAGCACCAGTCTTCCCAACTCAGGGAACAACCCCTCTGGTGCCTAAACACGGTGGAGAGGGCGAGCACCGAGCTGACAAGCTGAACTCGACTAGCAGAGTACCTGCATGTGGGCTCAACCGTTCTGCCTACCGGGGTATGCAGAAAGGTTGGCTGTTAATTAGTGTGTTTGTGTGTGGGAATTTAGGCAGTGTTCTGATTCGAGTAAGTTTCCCGGGTCACCTGCATTTCACTCAGCGGTATGAAGTCAACTGGGATAGGTGCAAAATCTACAGGAAAGAGGTACCCTTGAGTCAGTAAAAACACAAGTGTTTATTCCGTCTTACGGGAAATAAACATGTGGTGTCACACTACCTCCTATGTTTGCAAAAGCTTAGGGAAGCTTTAACCTACGCTGTCCAAGTAGAGGTGACCTGGTTCTGAATTAAGAATGGTGGGGTAGATGAGCGCTGTGAAAACAACTTAAACTTGTACTAACCGCAGTATCTTAAGTGTATAGACGACGTGGCAGTTCGATTTCTTCGGCACGAATGTGGTGAAGACTAAGAAAGGTTGAGACAGGATGGCTCCGGCGACGAGGCGCAGTGGAGAACAAGGAGTAGGTAGTTCCTTCGGAACTAAGAGTGCAGTGAAAGAAGGAAGGCAGAGCTAGGAGTGTAGCTAAAGGTTACAGACTGATCTTCACACACAAAAACAAAATGATCATGTCCTCCTTGAAATAAAAACAATGATGCAGAGGAAAAGGTATCCAGTCAGCCATGCCTCTTAGACATGCCATGGTACCCTTTTCCCTGCCCCTGGTTTTACACTTTCCACTCACTACTACATACCAGTTCACAGAAAGATAGGAATTGGCTGAATCCTATTATAGCAAAATCCAAAACCATAGCAACATCATCTAAGATCCCCTAAAATGTTGAGCGTAAATTAAAGTAACTGGATAACATACTTTTTAAAATATTTTGTATTAACTGAATGTATCTGTCGATTGTATGATTTTCACAGTTCCCAAGAAACTGGTTATTTTGAAGGAATTGTGATTGGAATTTGGATAGATTTTGACCCATCCTCAAATATTTAGATGAAAAAAATTACATTAAATGTACTTAGGGTATTTTTAATGGCTCTTGAGGCACAATCACACATTCACTACACACTGATTTTTACAAGGTGCTACAGTTCCCAAAAATGACTTCTTAAATTGTTACCTTCATAAAATAAAAACTGAAAAATTTCAACTTCTAAAAATTCCAGCAATTAAGTTTAGTGTGTTTTCCCGCCATGAAGTCCCTGTTTAATCTTCTCTAGTGACGCATGACACCCTTTCAACAATGATTAATCGACATCTACACATCAGTGCACATCACTCGACCGTACAATTCAAAGAAGTTTGACTGATTCTACACATCACGGGACGTCAGGAATTGTACGGTCTACCCAAGGCAAAGGACGGTCGCTCCAAACACGATAGTACTGTTCACTGGCTGAGCTACTAAGACTATGTTTCAAAGATCATCCATGTATAGCCCTACTAGTACGATCTGAAAGCCATACTCCTGGATCCAGCGCCAACCACGGACATCACACGCCCAGAGGATCTACGCCACGTCTACCTGCATAAATACCAGGGCGAGCCCCCTGTAACGCCAGTCTGTTCTGTTCCTTCACCACGCTCTTGATGCCAAAGGCTATTCCTCTACATTCGTCTTCACTGCACTCCTAATGCTACAGACTTCCAATCCTTACCAGTCATTGTCTACATTGTTAAACACTAGACACTACCGACCCCTTCAGAGCAACATCGTAGAGTAGCCCAGTATTATCATAACGCTAGTATACCTACCCTTGTTAGCCTAAGAACAGGTCACCTTCACTTGTCTCACGTAGGTTTAAGCTTCCGTAAGCTCCAGCTGGTAGGAGGTAGTGCTACACCACCATTGTTTAGTTCCGTCACTGGAATAAACAAGTTTTATCCACTTAAGTGTATCCATCCAGTAGCAATAGAACTTATCCCTGTAAACATCAGTCCCCTCAGAGGGACAGCATGTGGCCGGGAGATTTTGCTATAACCGCTACAAACGTTTGTAGAGTATACAAGTGCAGCTTGGATGGCCACCCTTTCTGTGCACCACAGCACGCAGAACGGTGGGGCCCTAACATTAGGTACTCTCACTCTCTTGGAGTCAGCTTGTAGACTTGGTGCTTGCTTCGTCCACTGCACTTCTGGTGCCGGAGGGGGCATTCCCTGAGTTGTGTAGACTGGTCCTCAGGAGAGGTTCACCCACGTATCAAGACTGTCAGTCAGTATGATCAGACTCTCCGTATCCACCATGCTTCTGGTGCCGGATATGGTGATAGGGACACCACATTGAGTTGGCGGAAGCGATACATGGTTCGACACCCAAATAGCACCACAGCATCACTTGCTCCACTTCCACGAGGTTCGATAGTAGTCTTTTCTATCTTAGGCCTCATGCCGTATTCCTACCGCAGTGGTGTCCATAAGAAGGTAAAGCAAACTGAGATGATCTCTACATACCAGCCGGAGTCCAGCCCAATCCCCACCGGACTCTAGCACCTCAGACCCCGGGAGCAATCCGCCGCCCTTCACCAGAGAACTACCATGCCTGACTATAAGCTACGCCTCTTCGAGCCACCCACCCAGCTTGCTGGCGACACACACCCAGTACTCGCAGCCTACTTAAGCAGACGGGACAGGTCACTCGGCCTAGATAATTTGTGGTTTTGGGGAATGCCGTACCCTTAGTCTACACCGGCGGCAAACCGCACCAACGAGCAATTGCACTGTAGCATACCAGAAACCGAAGCTCACCCTAGTTTAGCATGGTCAGAGACCCCGCAAGCTTAACTGGTCAAGCACCACCCAGGTATACTAGTAATGGGGATTCCACCAAAGCGCAAAATCGTCCTGGCTACACCAGATTTCATATCCTGCAGAAAGGCAGCACTGCCAGTTTTATATACTGGACACGCTACAGTATCATGAAAGATTAGAGTCCAAGGCTTCCCCGGGCGAGTCTGACCTAGCACCCACCAAAAGCATGAGGCGTTGCAACATTCCTTCAGACAGGACATAATGAGTCACCCGCATAAAATAATAATTTTAAACTGACATAAAATTTTAATTCAACACATAGATTGTCTTCCGTTTAATTCAACACATAGATTGTCTTCCGAATAAAATGGTACTCCAGAAGCATCAACTTGACCTTCCCTAGTCGTCAACATATTAATAAACCTAGAGTGGGGTGTAAACTTCACCAAGCATGAAGTCCAATTTCAATGGCTTCTTGCAGAAAAATCAGAGGATTTGTAATTAAAATATTAATATTTTTCAATAGACACAAGCCTCCTGAATAAACTAATATCATGGAAAAGAACATACAACACACCTCAGTCACAAAATAATGCGTAACTACAATACCTTAGCAAAGTGTGGCAAGCACAAGTGGAATTTCAATGGTAAAATCAGACCATGCAGCTTTAAATGGTTGTAAGGGAATGAACAAATGTTATTACAGTCAAATCTCAACAAAACTACCCCGGTAATAATGATTCGCTCAAAGTAAAGAAGAACCAGGGTATATTTGGTTAAAAAATGAAAACATCTGAGGGCAATTAGGTCAAAAACTAAGTTCATTGCATTTATTTATGTTGCTAACTACTGCAATTCTCTTCACCACTCTGAAGAAGGTAAGATTTAACACAGACATACCCACTAACACATTACAGTACACCCCTTCCATCAAGGTCACTAATGGTTCCCACACTATCTTGTCGGCCTACTGTTACTCAAGTTACCTTGCCCAGAGCCTGCCTTTGTGAGGGAGCAAAATAATAATAATACTAATAATAATAACAATAATAATACTGGACTAAACTACGGAAAGGTGAAATAAAGACTATCCTTCTTTGACACAGCTGTGAAAAAAATACCTAGACTTGACGCATGCCGCACTTGCAATGCACGCTCTACTCACCCACTTCGTCCCATCTTCGAGCAAACTGCTCATACAGGGGCAAGTTATTACTCCATAACAGTACTACGGGACACAAGTCTACAGGGTTTGTTGACACGCATCAAGAGAGACTACAGTCACATGGCTCCAGAATCACTGATCGCCAAGAAAAACTGCAAGAAGTCATTGTGCCATCGCCCAACCCCAGTCACAGAATTGTACTGTTGGCTGGGACACCGGCACCCTCCAGAAAGGCCAAGTTAGTACCACAGCTCGCCACTGGAGGGCAGTACCCAGTATACTCCAGCAGTTACAGCCTCCAGCGCCTCTCACACAGGATATAAGAAGGAATCACATCTCCAGCTGAGTAGATAAGGAATTAATGGCACCCCTTCAGTAGCAAGAATTTTCAATCCCCAAGAACAAGGCTACCATCCCCCTAACCCTGCACCTCTGAGCACCAACAAGCTCCAGAAATAAGTATAAAAGGAAGAGCATCCCTTAGCTATAGTGTCTCCACAGTTTGCAAGGATTGGAGGAGCAATCGGGGTGTGCAACTACTGGTACTTTGGAGATACGAAAGCTCAACACTTCAGCAGCCACTGACCCACCTCTGCAGCCACCGCAGATTCAGAGTTTCTGGGGGACTCCGCCAGACCAGAGTCTTCCAAATATGTCGCTCTTCATCTACCACATCACCTTCTGGTAACCACCAGACACTCCTTTGCTAAAAGGTCGCGTCGACGTCCCTTCTGGACCTCTTCAGCCCACCGGATGGTGTGGCTATGTCAACTACCCCTCTAGTAGTTGCAGTTCTTAGGTTCCTTAAGAACACCTCCCGATAGTTAGTTTCTTTTAAATGTGTTACTTATTCATTTTAATTAACTCGCTAGTTCAATTCACGTAACAACTCTCTCTTGCCCAGGTTGCCTTTACCAGAATTTAACATTAAACTCAACTTCCGTAACTTACACAATTTAATAGGAGTTAGTGTGGCATCACCAACATTTTCTAGATACGTATAATAAAATATGTATTTCAAAGTATTCCTTGAGAGTTTCACTCCTCTTAGTAATTAATTCAATTAACCCTTTCACATAGTAAACCTTGTAATTACACTTTAGAGGAAAATCAGACAGCTGCATAAACCACTAATGTATATACACACACCATTAAGAGGCAAACTGAGCTCTGCCAGCAGATAGACCTTTGGCTGCGCCCAAAAGCACTAGGTACTCTAATTCATCAAGAGAATTGACCCGACTAGGTTTTCTATACTCCGCCACCACTTGCAAAGGCTGAATAGGAGCTGGAACCACTTACGACTGATTGACCTCTAGTGGATACTACACCCAGGTATCAGCGAGGTAATGATGTGTGCTGCTCAAATGCTCTATCCCCCGCTTGCAAGGGTTGGACAAAAGGAGTACCGAGTGTTACTGCACGTTACAAGTCTGAGCACTGGATGTACACGCTAGGCTTGTCAATGCACCGGCTTATCCTCTGTGGTTGGTTTTGTTCTATTCCTCATGTCTTACTCTCGTCAGAGAGGGGCATGGAGGATGAGATCATTAACTTATCCTGTTCAGAAAATGCCATAAGTAATATTGATTACTCCTTTCTCCGCACATCTCATGGTGCCATTATTTCTACCCCTAATCAAACTACCCGGTAGGGAACATCCAGATATAGATGCATTTCTACGGGAAGGTGAAACCATCTTAGACACTGACAGACAATGGTTAAAGGCCCCCCTTCAAGAGTCTCTGCGACCCGGTGCCACAGTCAATGAGGACATATGCACCACTACACATCAACTGGAGCCAGCCGCTGTTCAACTGCTCACCCACCACATGAGTCAACTAACGAAGAGGAGCACCCCTTCTCGGATCACACGTAAGGTACAGTGCCCGCCAAGACTAAGGGTTGTGTGTGTAACCTCAGATTTCGTCCCGACTAGACGGCCCACGCTATATATGGGCCGGCCCCCAAAGAGGGATTCAGGACCCGGTCCTCCTTTTTTTCTCCCTTTAATGTACCCTGCGATTCTGGCATCGCAATATTTTAAATCTCTCAAAGTAATGAAGACTAGATCTCCCTACACAAAAATTTATCTTGTCAGAATTAGTATAGGGTTCAAATTCCCTAGACATTGGTCCCAGGTTGACATAACTTCGTCAACCAAAGTGTAATATCCATCCCAAATTGAGAACCACCTGCCCTAGCCAGGTGTTACTTATTTAAAGTTGTGAGTTTGTGACATAATCCCAGGCCATGTCAACTCCTCTGACATGCTTCCAAGTGGCGCCCGAACACGGATGCAACTAACTAATCAAGAGACGCTTCAAATGGCACCGAATGTGGGGTCTAACTGCATGTAGTTCTGCCTTAGCAGTTAAACCAAGCCAGCCGACCCCACATCAACAACCACTTTGGTCGTCAACCCAGACCTAATCAGTTAGAGAGGGTCGTAACTGATTAGGTAGCTAGTACAAGCAGCCCACACAAGAAAACCAGTGTTTTACCGGACAGCTAATTCACGTGGTCATTTTATATATCAAGTGTAGCTTGTGATATACATGTACAAACACAGTACGTAACTACCAGGTTACTTTAGAGCCATACAGCCCAAAGAACCTATTCCAGCTAGTCGACTCCAACCGAAAGTCGAACCCTAACTCAGGACTTCAGGCAGTCCGCAGTAAAAAAAAAACAGCCTGTGGTACCCAAATAACAGCATGCACAGCAGTCATGTTGGACTCCAACCGGAGCCAACCACAGCCACCAAATCCAACATGGCTGACAACCACTTATGATACGCTCGTGAAATGCGCAATATATACATGCCCATGCATGGGAGAAGATACACCTAATCTATTCTGCCCACTGTAACCAACGCTTTCATATATCTGCCTAGAGTGGGAAGATGTCCAACGGTACACAGATGGCTTGGAGTACTGCTGTGTTACCTGCCAACAAAGACACGCCAATCACTGTAGCTGGCTAGAGTGCACCGAACAGGGCACCAACACAGTGTGAATCTCAGTACCATCATGTTTGTAATGGGTGGCCAGGTGAGAGGATCACTCGTTCAAGTCTTGTAAACCAATGTGATGTATGGCAATGCAATCTGGAACACAGGCCATCGAACCCAGGTAACAACCAGAGCCCTGTCATGGCCCTAGCCGCCACAAAGTTTCAACTCCCGGAGTTCGGTGGCAAGCCCCAAGAAGACCCAGCCACATATTAAATGAGTATGAGCAGGTGCTTCTTACGCACTCCATACCTACCAAACAATAGGTCAGCCGAACCCACTGCCAGTTGCTAGGAAAGTCCCGTGAGTGGTGGAGCAAGTATGGAGAATTTATCTCGGAATGGGAACACTTACGTACTCGTCTCATTTCTCAGTTCACTGGGGAAGAGGCGATAGCATGACTCATTTCAGATTTCCATACTGTGTCCAGCACCCAGAGGAGGAAGTAGAAATTTATACGTGCCGGAAGGCTCAAATGTACTGGCGTACATACCCAACCCAGAATGAGGAAAGCTGTGTGCGTAATATTGCACGTATGCTGCTCCCCTCTCTATAGAATTTGCTACTAATTCCAAAACTGCAGACTGGATGAACTTGTGGAGTGAGCATGGAAAGTTAAAAAGAATAATAAAGTGTAGGCTTTACTAAACAGGCCGGCACATGCTGCCAAGGTCACTGCCTCTTTCCCTCCTCCCAAGCAGCACGTGGTACGCAGCCCGCCCCCTCATCTTGCAGACACTCTCCCACTTGCTGGCACTGCCCAGGGAGGCACTACAACAAGGAGTGCCCGACCAGCAGGGCCAAGGAAGGGAAGCGACAAACATGAGAGTGCCAGACATGCCACCACGTACCAGCCACATTAAAGTCCTGAACCAGACGAGAAACGCCGCAGCTGGGATGCACACGGGGCAGCCACTACAGCCTACAAAAGGCCCCTTAATGTCGTGCAATTAAATCATTCTTATCAAGAGACCACACCCCCTCAGATGCCACACATCCTAGTGGATATCAATGGCCTCCCTTGCCTAGCCTTACTTGATTCGGCTGCAATGGGACACTTCATTCATGAGAAGTGACCTTTTGACAGCGAGTCAGAGGACTGACCAACAATCCCAACCTCTTGTGGTAAGAATGGCCCAAACGAGCCAAAGTCTGAAGGTCATGTGCAAGACACAGTTTACTCTAGGGATTCATCACGTCTAACCCGTAGCCAAATTTTCGGTATCCCCTGATATTAAGGAGGAGATGATTTTAGGTTAGCCCTGGCTAACCAGCCTGCAGGGAGTGATGGACTATTATAAGAAATATGTATACCTTGGGGCAAAGCGTAAGGCAGCGATCCCCTGGGAGGCACGGGGCGCAGTCCGATCGTTACACTTCGTAATGTACCCAAGTTTACACCACCCGGATATGACGTTATTAGGTTTTCAGAGGCACAGAAAACCATAGCTGAACACCCATATGTTCTTAACCCAAGTTCACAAGACAAACAAGGAGGACGACGTAACCCCGGAACCTGCTCAAGAGATTGAACTTCAACCTTTCCAGAGATTAAAACTTCAGACAGTGGTCGGGGGAGTCTCCCCTCCCAACTTACTAGTAGGGCTAAACAGTCCTACCATTTGGTAGAGGTGGACTGTCCACACAGACCCTCCCCTATTCCCATCGCTCCTTTTTGCCTTATTTGCGTAAGCGACGGTATTCAAAGTCGTGAGTAGTGTCGTAAGTCTCCTGGTGGAGCCCTCAGACAGAGCCACCTGTCAGAGGCATCCAACACCTAGTGTAATTACTGAGGTTGGAGAACCTCAAAACACTGTAGAGGCGAAAGTTTTGCGCAAAACTTCGCAGATGGCCCCAGTTACTTCGGCAACCCTAGTGTGCACAGACCAGGCAGACCCCGAAACCACCACGCCAGACGGTGCTGAAGTCTTTTTGTTTTTCCTGCTGCACAGGAGTAGGGACAAACCCAGGAACTCGCTTTGAACGTGGCGCTGTATCCACTGCCACCCAGCTCAGTTCCATCCTTGCCATCCCCAGAGGTCATGGATATATGTACAAAGGACAGGAAGGGAGACCACGTTAAGTGCTATAAAGCAGAGAAGCCAACGTCAGAGAATGTTGGGGTTACTGTAGGGCAGCATGGGGCACCACAGATCGTGCTACCATTCCCCCCTCCCTTACCTGAGAAGACGACATCAAGGCAACTGCCCCGCTAGGATCAGCATCTGCGGCCGCAGACACCACCGCTCCTAGCCCCTGGACTCTCTGACCAACCCAGACAGGTCAGTCCCAATGAGCCCAGAGGACCCGGGCAAGACAGAGATCCAGATGCTCCATGGCATCTGTGCTGCGGAAGCAACCCCTCTAGTGAGAGACATGGACCACCATCCGATCATCGAGGTAGGGGAACCCCAAGAACCTCGACCCCAAGTGATCCGCGAGATGATGCCATTCCAAGAGTAAGGCACCACTCCCCAGGTGAGCAGAGGCCCTAAACAGGACCCCACTGGGGACGAGGACATTGGATCAGGTGACCGCAGGACTGAACTGCCGGCACATGCCCACCGCACTTCTTTCCTGCCGAGTCGCTACAAAGAGACACCATAGAGGACCGCCCCGAGGTTCCAGTGGCCCACTCCTATCTATCCACCAGGCACGAAGGAAACACGGCTGACCACTGAAGACTGAGAAGTGTAAAAAGCACAGCAGCCAGTATGCCAGCAATGAGTGAGTACAGAGTGACAATAACTTAATCATTATTGGTTGTGGGTGTGCTTCGGGTTAGGTAACAATCCACACAAACTGACATTTTCAGCAAACCAATGATGACCGTTAAATTACTGTTACTTAACCATTACAGTTGACACTTAATGTATCATTATTGCACATACTGATCAACTGCATACACCAACAATTTTTTGTGATCCTGGCAAAATACCTATGTAAATAATGTTAACATAAACCGCTTGTATAATTTAGCGCATGATTCGTCGAATTAAATATATTTCAGGCCCCGTCACGTAATATTTCCCGTAACTATAGTTTTTAAGCTGGTTGTTTATGCAAATGTCTAGTAACTGGATGTGAAATATGTCACGCACGCCATCGTTTATCACAACTCTGCGGCGCTTTGTCTAGTGTCTTACCTTTCCAACATGTCTGTCGACAGCATTTGCCAATTTCAACACTGCGACGTAGTGCTATGTGCGACGAAACTGGTTTGCTACTTCCCCTTACACGCCGACGAGAGGGGAAGTGGTTACCTATAGCAACGAGCGTGGCGACCTAGTGTCATCTATCACCCTTATTTCTGTCTCTCTCAGTAACACACCTTCCTTCCTCCCCTCCCACACCTTCGAGATGGGAAGCTGGTGTCTAGCAAAATATAAAGCACGTCCTCTCACTCTTGGCCACACCTGCTTCACTTGCCTTCACACGCCGCCCTAAAGCAAATGTGTGCCTGGCTAATGTAATTTTATCAAGATTATGCATTGCTCAAAACAGCAGCACCTATCACCACTTGTATTTCAAAGAAAATGGTTTCACCTGAAAATGTTATGCAAAACATTTTAACGAGGAATTATTACTTGAGAAAATGTTTTCTTTTGTGATTAAAGGTGGTTTTTTTCCCATAAGGTTGGTGTTTTATTGTACCTGGCATAAAATTAACATGATTTTGAAACATAATATTTATTTAACTCAGAGGCAGCATCTTCGCAAATAAAATTATATGGCAAGATGCTTATACTTGAACTCCCCTTGTCACCAAAAATCGTTTGAACATCGAGCACCTTGTATTATTAGTGTAAAACTCATTTTCAGTAACTTCTGCAGAGAATTTGGAGGATTTTTTAAAATTTATTTCAGTAGACACGCATCTTTTGAATAAAATGATAAAATGTAAGGAACTATATGACATCTTTTGCCATCTAATAATGGGTAGGTAAGCACTGAGCTGAGTGCAGTCTAACTTATGAAAAGGAAAATCAGATGTTTTGAATTATTAATGATTAGACAGTGAAGAAATCAATTATATTCGCCTTATTTAATTATTTTTGTCTCAAAATTACAAGTTTTCTTTGCAGTAAAATATAATTTATTACTTTAAAAGATAGACACGTAACAGCGTGGAGTGGTAAACCTCCCACAATCGTGAACACATTGCCTGATCAATAACTTCTCCGCGCACTCTCATCCGATAGAGCCTGCGCCAGACATTAAAAATTTGACTTGCATTATATGTCATATTATTTTCATTTTCAGAGGGTTTGAAAGTTTTAGATCAGCTTGCATTTGGTGTCGGATTACAATCAATTGTATACTGTATTTTGAGACATTATTTTCTTTACCTGAACAACTTTGGGTGAAACGTTTTTTTAAATTTATTATTTAAAATAATATATTTTCTAGAATTCCTATTTTTATTGTGTTTACTAGCTAAACTATATTCACAGATAATGTACAGCTCTTACTATACTCAACATAAAGTTTTATAAGTTTAGAAGTTGTATTTTATTGATGAATAATGTCAGAACCCTCACTACTGAAATCCCGCATGTATGGACATTTTTTGGCAGTCCCCTGAATAACGATAGATCGAGAGTAGACTATAAATACAGCTTGTTTCTTTCCCTGAGGATTTCTATTCTAGAGGTATTTCCTACAATCACTAGAAATGATATTACAGTATGACGTCAACAGAGACCGAGTGTTGTTACAGAAGTACGAACCACAGAGTAGGACTGCAGATTCCCTTCATGAATCTGTATGTAATACACACACACACCATTTGATGGCCACCCGTTCTACACACTTCAGTTGATAGAAAGGTAGAGCTCCAACCACTAGAAACACATCCAAGAGGGGAGAGACAGACAGCTCAGGTTGTACTGCTACCAGAGTGCTTATGGTACTGGAAGGAGTACTTGCCAGGGTCTGAAGGCCTAACCCCTGTTGCAACCTCACACAATAATGTTAGGAATACTGCCCACATGGCTCACCACCCAAGGTTTGCACACCAGTGGTGGGAACTGATTAGGGCACAGATCTCGCGCTGTCAACCACTAGTGGCTTTACTCTTACCTAGGGATCTATCTCGAGTTCACGTCGATCAAGAGTGTAAGTGTCGACCAGACCTCTATGCCTTTTGGGAAACGGTACAGCTCACAGAGGGAGGAGCAAAAAGCAGCCTATACCGCCGCCATGCGAATGTTTTTATCTGACCCTACTGCACTTAGCAGACAAGCCGAACGGAAGAGAGCTCAGACCGCCCATAAACTGGAGAGGCCTTCATCTCTAATATCTACATTTGTTTATTTCCCTACACACATTCACCTAGCCCAAGATTACCATTCCTTTATGATCGTACTCTGTTAGCAGGCACAGAAGTCAGGTACGGAGTAGCCAACTCCTTGTTCTGAAGCCGAGAAGCAGAAGAGTGGAACCAACGGTACTGTGTTGGTCAACACAGTACAACCACATTTCACTCCTCTCCGAGAGTCGCCAGTTCCAACCAGCCAGCAACAGCTTCCGTTGCAGTGACTGAAGCAATCCCTGGTAAGACAGATATAACAAAGCAGGCCAGTGTCCCAACCAGACATATCATAGTTCCAGCAGAGGTTAACTTTGTACCCAATCGCCAACCGACCCAACCAGTATGAGTAGCAAGTCAAAAACCTAACCCAAAAGCATAACTCTAGTTATAACTCGAGCGTACCTGACCTAGCACACATAAACCACATTGACCGTGTCTGTAGTTCTCTAGGGCAGCATGCGTCATATCATTGGCTTCTCTGCTTTGGCATTCCAGAAGCTCGCCCTACCACTGCAGTGCTAAGGCTCTCTGCCTCAACCAGATCTTCTACCAGCGCTTCAAACCCTGAGACACCCACTCCATTTGAGAGTGCTTACCCCCCCCCCCCCCGTCCTTTCAGGACTACACTAGAAGACAGTAGGATTTGAGTAGTTTACACGACTACTTTATTAGTTGCTCTAGACTCTTGCTCTTTACTTTAACACAGGTCCCCTTCGTCTGTTATTAACGTAACTTCCGCAGGTTGCTTGGTAACTATGAAAGTCTAGGAGTTAGTACAGGTCCCCATGTTTATTTTCCCAGAATAAATACGTTCAAGTCTACACTCTGCGTTCTGATTCCAAGAGTGATCTGTACATCTCAACCCAACTGTAAATGCTGTTCAAGGGAGCGGCAGATGACATCTTGCCAAACTATTTCCGACAATAGAGTAGGACAGCAGGCTTTCTTAAGCGGAAAGTACGTACATCACAAAACACTACATGATTCGCCAGCCACCTATATTGTGGACCCAGTGCGCAAAGGCATGGTAGAACCTTCCACCCCAGGAGGAAGCAACTGGACCACCCGAATCAGCTAACCCACTCCATCCACCACATGAAATTCATCAGTTTGAATGCCAGGCCTGACAAGGTGTCACCCCGTAGCCTCTGGGCAGCTCACGATGAAACTTCAATGCCACTCAAAGTCGCCTAACAGCCCCATCCACTGCACGAGATTTTCCGGTTGGAGAACTAGAACGGACTCTTGCTAGGGGATTTCTGTCACCGGTGCCTTGCTTGCTGCGACGACCCTTAGTACCTATCCCCATGCCATTCACCGGATAAGAGGGACTAAATGGCCGATAAGAAAGCATCTACAGCTCCTCCGGTTAACCAATTGCAAAATAACCCATCCCAGTCAGCCTTCAGGCTTTCCTCTGCTCAGATCACGCACAAGCCACCCATTGACTGTAGGGGCTTCACTCTTCAGTCACCCCTAGCCATTTATTCGAGCCACCGCATCCAGTTGTCAACCACCTCTGGCTCAGACTGCCCGTGCACCTGGGCCTCGCCAGCACCATCCACCGAGTAACAGCACATGCCGCCACCACCTGGAACCCAGCAGCCCCAGCACCAGCCACCTCCAGCTGCATGGCAACCGCCCCCAGATGGGGCACGGAGAGTCACCACAGCCAGCCAATGGTCAGCTACAGCACCTGTCTACAGCCAACCATGTGCCTTAGACACCTACGTAGCTTGTAGCCATCCAACTAGGCCAACTCTGTATACCGGCTAACTAAAAGCCAGGAAAATCCACAGTAATCAGGCAATTAGACCAACCAGGGATCTCAGCCTGAACCCATGCAAAAACTCCCCTATAAACTAGGTGACACGGTAACATCCTGGTCGTCATGTGTCCAAATAATAAATCAATTTATTTTCTTGCAAGTGGCCAATGAAAATGTATCTCCTGCTTGCTAAAAACTTCCTCTAATTGTTACGTTTAAATATTTTTTTTTGGCGGCAAGGCAATGACATATATATTCATAAAGGTGTTCAGCAAGACTTTAAATGGAATTTCCTACACACAAAAAAAATACAAGAAAATATAAATTACAATAAAAGTTATCTAGTTCATATGGAATATTTCTGTTATACATAAAACTGGTTTCGTGATTGACGTGCCTCTCTCTCTCGAATTAAGTGGTTAGAGCACTCACTGACCACCTAAGCTCATCAGCTGATCCTACCACTGCGTGTTCTCAATTGATTTGGCCCGGTGGGTCTTGGGAGGTTTACAGGGGGCCACTTACTGGAGGGATTGCTCCTGAGAGGGGAATCAAACCCCAGAGAGAGTTGATCATTGACTGCCTCCTGTCCAGGGAGTACAATCTTCCTTGATGAAAGGGTTGCCAAAATACGGGATGCCATCAGTCCTGGGGCACGAATCATGTTTACAGATGAAAGAATGTCAGCATTGGGGGGTGGATGATCCCCTCGGTGACGTTGCCTCTAGTTGTCGTGGCCATGTAAGCTGGCGGCAGGGTATGTAATTCAAGTGGGTGGATTCAGGGGTAACTTTAGGCGGTAGCTTGACATGTATCACCTTCCCGGAAGTTAGACAAATTGTACTCACGTTCGGTGAAGTCTTACTCCTATCTTCCTTAATAGGTGATATGATACGAGCGCGGGGGGGGGGGGGATGTCTCCGACTCGCGGTAGCTTAGATGATCTAAATCACCCCACTGCCAACAAATACTTAAGCACGCGTATAGCTCAGATGCATGATCAAGCATGAAGATGGGTGAAATCTGTCGTGGGCTAGTCTCAGGATTCGCCGGTGGCGGTGTGTCCTCGCGCTGAGTTTCTATTGCCGTTTGTGTGCTGGGTAGCATCTGTAGAGCCTGCCACTCTTTGCGCTGATTACGACTGGGTTCCACCTTTCCTACTACAGTCATTACATTAACTGTTTCCTTCCTACAGACGTACAGTCCAGGGGGTATACCTTTTCCAGACACACCCAAGGCACTGACGGTGAGATGGCAGTCAGGAGCTGGGGAGGGTAACGAGGGAGCACCAAAGTCCCAGGAGCAGTGGGAAGACTTTTCGGACTCCCAAGCCTTTTCACGCTGTCTCCTGTGAGGTTCGGCACACCCTACGACTATTCCTCCGTGGGTTTTCAATGCACACAACAAACCTTCTATTAATAAAAAAACAACACAGTGAATGAGGAAATATTACTAAAAGAAAGGTAGCCAATAAACTATAAATTTGACGCTATATTTATTATTACGTTTGAGAAGACAGTGGGGAATAACGGTTGGATTTTTACACAGTAAAATAATCTCTAAGTTAGTCATGATATTACTCAGGCGAAGGTGAGTCCGGAAAATAACAAAATATAATACGCTGGCCTGAGGTAATTATATTCTACACAATTTACAGCATGACCTCTGAGGGGTGGGTGTCCAGAAGGGAAACATTGCATCAACCTGCTACTGTGGAGTCAAAGAAGTGACTGGGGTAAAGTGGGTGCAGGGATTTGGACAATGAGGTTATCTCTGGAGTGATGTGCTGCATCTTCCAGTCAACTGGAGAGGATGAGCCTTCGCAAGCTGCTGGAGAGGTTGAGTCTTCACAAGTTGCTGGAGAGGTTGAGCCTTCCCAAGCTACGGAGACAAGGAGGTCTTGCTCACACCAGGAAGAGAGCTCAATGACCTATGCGGCTGGCAAGCCCGGCGACCTCCGGTTAGAGGTGTACTCTTGCCTCCTTATATGTCCAAAATATAAGCATCAGGGCTCTTCAGGGGTGCGGGGATGATAGCCTTCTCTGCAGGGTTGGTTATCATAGGGCTGCGGCGCCGCAGCATACTCCTTATCACCCTGCTTGGAGGCTGCTGACAAATTTACAACCTCCACTCAAGGCTTGGCGGGTGTGATGTCACAGGGCAGCAGGGGCGCTGCAATCCTGTGGTGTCAGTTAAAACTTCCTTCTCTGGTATCTTTGGGCAGTGACTTGTCTGGTAAAACAATCTTGACTCAAGAGGGTGGCGACCACATGTCTGAATTCAGGTGAGCAGTATAATTCATAATTAAACGCGTCAATTATTTCCGTGTCCAAGGCTGTCCAACGTCCAACGCGTGAAGTCAATTCTATCGGCATGTGAGTAGTAGTCTGCCACTGTTATGACTTTCCCCGAGCTCTTACTAGCTCGTGTGTGGGGCAAAGTCGCCCGTAGGGTGTGCAGGCACACTGCGCAGCGTGTGGCATGTGTCACAATACAGTGACACAAAGCGGGATAACATGTCCAATGCCGACAAACTACACAATTATTCAACAAGGCTTGACTATCAAGCGACACATGGTCTGCGACAAAAGTCATCTCAAACAGTGCTGCCTAATTATTTAAAGAGAAAAAATACCACCACCAATTAGAGTGCATTTGTAGACAATACCCGGGGAAAAAGAGCATTCAAAACTTAATAGAAGAAGAAAATGATACAACGGATATTATAAACTCAAATATTTTTATAAAAACTATTGAAATAATTAAATTTTGCTTTCGTTGTAGAGGCAAATAATTGTAACCAGTATTTTAAATGTGTTACATACTGTATTCCCAATTTTTTCTTTTTTTTACAAACTTAAGAATTTAATGGTTTTCTTTGTCATCATCATCAGATGCAGACAAAAGTTAAGTCTGCTACAAATTTAACACCATCTGGTTACTGGTTACAAGTCAACATGCCATATTGCATCACGCTACAGTCAAACCATAGCAACATGTTGCGCAGCACAGAAACGTGCTCTACGTACGACTTCACCCCATCTACGAGTAACCCAAAGTCGTGGCAAGTCATTAACAGTGGCAAATGTAATTTCACGTATAGAACAAAATCTTGCATGCCAGCACCACCACCTCATGAATAAATTAAATATTTTTTGATAATCCACTACTCTACCATTAGCTGCAGAAGAAGTTCCTGCAGACCCAAGAAATGGCAGCACCCCTGTGACCTTGTGATGTCACAACTCGCCAGCCTCCAGAAGAGGGGTTTAAATTTGTCATTGCCTCCAAGCGGGGAGATAAAAAATGAGCGGCACTCCCGCAACCCCCGATAACCTACCCCTGTGTTGGAAGGCTACGCTACCCCCCGCACGATCACATATCTGAAGATTTTTCGTATATAAGTAAGTCCGGAACCATGCTCCAGCAGACGCCAGGCTCGCCGGCCCAGTAGATTTGCAAGCTCTCCCTGGTCTGTAGAAGACTCTCTCCTCTCCCCAGCCTGAGAAAAGGCTGCATCTCAGAAGTCTGCAACAAGTCTTCAACCCTCTGCTGCAGACTGCAAAGACTGTGACCTCTTGCATCTTTGAAAAAGGCTCGTCCAACACTGCACCCGCTGACCGTGAGAGCAGTATCCATGCCAGAGGTAACCCTACTCCTGCACCCTGCACCCTTTACCAAAGTCAACTTCCGTGACTCAGCGGTAGCAGGTCATTGCGTCATAGTTTACCTCCTTGGATAAACCCTAATGAATCAGGTTACACTGTGAACTGCGTACTTTACCATATAACTTGCTGTAGATTATTTTTCCTGCATTAATTATTTACCAGGCTTGCCTTCACCTGTTGAGAGAGTTAAATAAAATTAGTTAATTTGTTAGCTACTTAGATATATTTTTCTGCATTGATTAGCCGGGGCTTTCCATTTTCATTTATCCCGTAATAAATTTACGTGAACTTTAATTTTGTCTGTTTACAATTACTTCTAGATTAGTCCCTATGTCGTTACCATTTTTGAATTTTCAGAGTGTCAGTACAGCTTGTCTTAGATTCAATGATTAAAATTCCGCTGGAGAATAGCAGTGCGGTGCGCTGAACTATACAGGAGACGAGAGCTTGCAGAAAGCAGTAGTCAGCACAAGACATACCAAAGCACCTGGGTTTCCAGCGTTCCCACATCTACCTCCAGTGACTCCCAATAAAGGAATTCACGTCTGTACGTCAGGGCCTTGGGTGTGTCTGCATAAGCCACGCACCCAGGACTGCTCGTCAGCGCAACGAATCACAGGACTAAACAGATGAACACTAAGAAGGGTGGCTTACAGCGCCGTAAAAGAGGTAGAGAACGTTGTACTCTAGCAAGGGCTCTCATAGCCAACCCCGTCAAAGAGGACACAAGACACACTCCGACAACTGCAGCAGTTCCTAAACCAATATCCCCCTTTGTTCCCCTTGACCCCATTGGACGCCCCTATATAAATATCTAGACGCCTGCTGGCCAGAATACGATCCAGAGAGAGACCAGCTTGCTCAGTCGGAATCATCAACCGCAGTAGCCAGTGCTACCCCTGACTATGCAGTACCAGATCAGACTCCTATCACTGCTAGTATAATAAAGTTGGCATCCGGAAACCTCATACGGGTTCAACACCTGCTGGAGGTGGCTTACTCGACTTCTGCGTAATCAAACTAGCATCGGGGAAAATGGTACGGGTTTGACTCCTGTCAAAGACAGTCCCCAAACCACGTGTGGCATCTTCCTACACGAATTACATTTCCACATGTCAACCTACTCGTCCCATTTGAGTAGCCCTGATTCCCCCAACAAGCTCATCCACCTCCACCCCCACGATCTGCTTAAACTGCATCACCAACTCATACACCCCAGCGACAACTGGCATCCTGATTATTGGAAACCGTAATAGTGAGGAAGATAGAACTCCTTGGTCGGGAAACTATCTAGTCCGCTTCACTCTAGGGTTTGACTCCCCTCATTTCAGACGGTACCCTGCCATTAAGCAGCCTCCCACGGAATCCAAACCCTCCACGACCCGTCGGGTCTATAATACTAGCCAATCACCAGTTGTAGGCTTACCCAAAATTTTAAGATGGCAGTCAGCATCCTAACCACTTACCCACCGAGGTAAGGCACACATCAATTGGCATCCAATGTGGGGCGTATAGCTCCAAGTAGCTCAGCCTTGAGAGCTGTGACCACGTCAGTCACCCCCCCCCCCCGACAACTCGTTGCAGAGGAGCCAGTTTACAACTTTGGGGAGTCGTGTAAAACACCCCGTGGCGCCAGATTTCAAACATGTCAGACTTAGAAACGAGTCAGCCAGAAATATGCAGCACCCTAGCAGAGGTCAATGCAGCCGGGGTCAACAACGCCCCTTACCGCCGTACCAACCTGCACAGGCCCCGGCCTAAATTTAATCCAGTGTAGCTACTGTCATAGGGAGTACCATTATGTATGCATGGGATGGGAAGATGCACCTCACTACACAAACAGGTTAGAATACCGTTGCCAGGAGTGTGGTTAGGAAGACCTCCAAGTATGCCAATGGCCCAAGTGTGAGGGCCAAGTCAGGTATATGGTCCACTGCATACTATGCAACCAGGAATCTCACCATTCCTGCATTAGCTGGACGGATGAACAAGTCCGAAACCCAAGCCAGGTCTACCAATGCAATGTCTGCCATAGGGAGCAGGCATAGCCACGCAATCTAACCCACAGGCACAGCCTGGTCATTTCAGAGCTGCCTTGTGAACTAACATTACCAGAATTTAACGGGAAACAATATGACGACCCGGAAAAATTCCTGGCTCAGTGCGAATGGGAGTTGAGGGAACATCTTATCCCATGCAAGCAATGGGTGAGCAAGGCTCACCATCAGCTCCATGGGCCTGCTAGAAAATGGTGGAAAAAAAATATGGAGAATTTGTGGAAGGTTGGCCGCAATTTATAACGCAACTGGTGTCACATTTTTCCCGCGACGAGATCCTTGGCAATCTTATAACTGACCTACACTCCCAAGTGCAAAGACACAATGAGGAGGTAGAACTGTTTTATCTGCAAAAAGAGCGTATTCATAAAAGGGTGTACCATGGACAGAAGGACAGCGTGTCAGGTGTATCACCCGCACCCTCCTACCCTCGTTATGCAACCTATTAGTCACGCCCTGGCCTCAGACGGCCTAGGAGCTTGCAGACAAGAGCAAGGGAACTAGAGATGGATGAGCACCCCTTTCCTGGAAAGGAACAGATGACATGCACCAAGGCCAACAGCCTGGCCCCCTTCTCCAGACCGCCTGCAGGGCGCGACACGACCTTGCCACATCCTGCCGCTCCCTTGCCTATCTGTTGGCACTGCACTGGCTGGCATTTCTACAGGGACTGCCCAGCCC
This sequence comes from Dryococelus australis, assembly GCA_029891345.1. Classification (NCBI taxonomy): domain Eukaryota; kingdom Metazoa; phylum Arthropoda; class Insecta; order Phasmatodea; family Phasmatidae; genus Dryococelus; species Dryococelus australis. The sequence continues at coordinate 128,558,400 of CM056995.1, read as the reverse complement.
GGCAAGCTCCAGAAAGGAGAACCCCTCCTCCCCTACAGGCACTGGAAGGTCACGCCCCACCTCCACCTCCCCAGTGTCCCCCCCTTTTGCCGGGACTGGCAAAGACGGCACTCGTATGGAGCTTGCCCCAGCCGGCAAAGAGAGGGGGGAAAGGGAAGCCAGACACCAAGCGCATTACTGTGTCCCCACCCTTCTCAAATGCAGGCCTGGCCTAACGAAGCCACAGCCCGTTTTCAAATTATATATACCTCCCCTCACCCAGACAAGCCCCGCTTACAAGTCCAACTGGGCGAAACTCCTGTTACGGCGGTATTAGACACAGCTGCAGACCGTAACTTCATTAGTAGTACGTTACTCATGCTGCGCCAAAGGGCCAGCATGACCCCTACCCACCTAACGGCCAGAGTGGCCCACAACAAGACCCACCTTTAATTATCTGGGGAAATTACCCTCAACTTAAGGGTAAAGGGTCAGCACGTTAAGGTTCCCTTCCTAGTGGCCCCTTATCTGGGAGATCCCATGATATTGGGAAGGCCCTGGTTGCAGGAACAATGATGAGTAATTGACTGCAGGCAACAACATACCACCCTAGACAAAAACCAGAGTGTGGGCATCGACGAGGAGGGTAACCCAATTCTGACTACCACTTCCCCGGCCCCAGTCCAGCTGTTATGCATCCAGACTGACCGCGCACCATTTTCTAACACAACAGTTAAAATGCCCACTCAGGCAAGACGAGTAGCGCCTTCGGTCCCCACAACACCGCAAAGTAAACTCCTCACCCACGGCACACCCAGCCGCTAACTTGACCACAACGTCGGCCCTTCAGGATACCGTAGACTATTGGGATAAGGTAGTAAATTCCCAAGTAAGGACAGGATCCCGCCCTCCACCTCGCGACAGTAGAGCGCCTTCGCAGGACTCTGGGAAATTAGAGAGCCCCACTTACCCGTCCAACCGCCTGTACCCCCGAGAACATTACCATCGGAAATTTTTCCCCACTAGAACTCCGTATCCATCTCATTCCAGTAGTAGTTCACAGTTCAAATCCCGCCAGACACTACCTCATGTCCAACCTGAGCCATCATGGCGCGATCCAACAGATCGCCTTACATCCGAGAGCCAACCAGTTAGAGGGAAGTTAAAGAAGAGACACCCCCCTTCTACAGCCACCGAGAGCACTGTGTTTAGACAACGAAGCCCACTCTGCGCCCTTCTTGCTTTTAACCAGGCTGTTGATTGCCAGGGAACACTGAGGCCCCGACCGCACTCAATGCGCAAGTTTTCCCGGCCTTCTTCTCTGCTGCTGAAGAAGCGTCCACACCGGACAACAACCTGGACGTGGCAGAATACCCACTCCCGCCAGAATCGGTCCTGGCAACGCCTCCCCCTGAAATGGTGGAGCCCCTCCAAGAAAGATACACTAGGACACGCGCTGTTACCCTACCCTTTCTACCCCATCCTAGGCAAAAAAGGAGAAAGTGGACAAGCAGAGGAAGAAAGTCTACCACAGTCCTTGATAAAAGTGGAACAGTCTGTCAACTTGGCGACCAATCCTGGCAGCTTATCGCATAAGGCTGGAGAAGAAGAGAGTGATGCCGCACGGACCTCCATCGTCAGGAGCAGACAGTGAGAATCAGTACCGCGCACAAATCATCCGCACCGCTGTCGCAAAACTAAAAAGCCCACTGCCACGTGGGCTCAAAGTGAAGCAGATGCCACCTACAGCACAACTGCAGTTAACAAAGCAGATGTGCCCAGCAGCCCAGCCACTTCCACTGCAGCAGATGTCGCCAATACCCAGGACGCTGGCTCCATGGAGTGTGCAACTACCGGACCCATGTCACTAGTGGCCCCCTGCATGCCCGGTACATGTATCATGTCGCCAGGAGCTATCGAGAAGCGCCATGGAGGGCGTTCCTGCATTCAGCTGGCCTGCCGCCGCTGCACCACGCAAACAAGGGCGCCTGATGAAGCGCCAAGCAACCAAATGCCAGTGCCCTCCACCAGCAACGTCAGAGTGAGTACCAGGCTGATGCCAGTTTAGGCTATCATGCCTCCCTCGCAGTAATCCCCCAGTATACCTAGTATGGAGTGATAGTTCATAGGAAGCCTGAACCCGATCTATACGAGAGTGCAAGAACTCGTAGATAATTTAGTAGGGAAGGTTAGGTGTCAGTGCTACACCATACAAATCCTAGCCAGTTAGGATAGGCAGTGTGACAAGAAGTACCTATGTCATCATCCAAGATTAAATTATGTTTGTGTACCCTGTTATCTTGTAACTGTTTTGCTTTTAAGGTTGAAAATTCAAACCAGAATAATCGCATTGACAGGAACCGAGGTCCCACACATTGACAAGAGTGTCCTAGTTAACGTAGTCAACCTCATATCAATGGACGCCAGTAAAGTAACGAAAGAATATCACAAAATTATATTTTGTAGTTGGTCCATAATTTGCTAAATAAGAAAGTTTTGTTTGCTGGAAGAAAAATTAACGTAGCATTAGACTCTTAAGCAAACTGAAAAATTGATGTTTGCATTTCCCCGACAAAAAAAAAAAAAAAAAAACCTTAATGCTCACGTAACATAAGAATTTAAGGAAAAAAATTTTGTTGTTGCTATTTTGCCAAAATTTGTATGAAACGTTTAAAATAACGCCACTGAACCCCTTGAGCACTGTTAGGAAGTGTGAGTGTGAATGTGTAATCGAAGCCTATCAGCAGGCCCATGAACATAACGACGAAACCCTCTCCATTCCTCGCAATGCAACTGGGTGACATTGTTTAACGAACCCCCTGTAATTGTGTAAGAGCATGAGGCAAAAGCTCGCTGTGAACACACCACAACTGCTACCCAGGAAATTCCCAACCTTCGTAAAAATATTAATTTCCTAAGTGTTGAAATGCCACTAACGTAAAATGTTACTAACCGTGACAATTGCGTAATCAGAGAATTAGGAAGTATTTATGTAGAGGTCGCACACCTCTTGAAACCTTGTGACATGTTGTGTAGGTTAGGTGATTTAGCATTGGCACTGAAATTATTGAATCACGAGAGTAGTAATGAAGGCCCAGTAAATTTCCTTGGGAGGAAATACCCTATAATCCCTATATATTAGTGGGAGTTGAAAATGTTCGCTGTAGCGTAAACCCTGTACTAGGTTAGATTTTCTCTCATGAGAATTGTGTTAACCCCGAGATGCAGTCTCAAATGTGTAATGTGTACCGCCGTCAGTACGGCCGACGTAACTTATCTACTCTACATGAGTCACGAGAAAACTATTCTCGTCCCCCAGCCAGTATGGCTGCTAACATGCGTAGATTTACTGTGATAATTGCACATACCCCAAAGTGTTTAGTGTAGAGAGTACACTTACGACTTGTATCTGTTAGGCCTAAGAGTTAAAGAAGTAAGGATTCTTTTATAATCACCCATATGTAATCTCAATAGGAAGATAGTGAGAATGTTGAAGTTTAGCCTTAGTTGAAATGAGGTAGAGGAGACCTCCCACCCATATTATTAGCAAGAAAGAATATTTTTTTTTGTAATCCCACCCATAACTTCAAAAAGGGGAAAGTAAGAACTTCGTAATCTTGTAGGTTAAGCCAGTTGAGCCATAGAAAACCTCCACCCAAGGATAAAAAGTAAGAGAAGTGTTTTGTTTAGCCTAATTAATTGTATTTACTTGAGAGAAGTATCTCACCTCTATGCGCACACAGAAAACATTCACACGAATGAAACCCCTGTTATGTTGTACGCAACCCCATGTCGAAGCTCACGCAGCTGAGCGAGAACTTTAATGTAACCTTGTAAGGATGCACACGCCTTTTGTTATGTCACTCCTGTCAGAGTGCAGAAAATTGAGAAATCAAACAATTATGTGCATATACCCTGTACCCTAGCTTGTAAGTATAGAGGAATTAAGCAACTTCATGTTATCACAAGTAGTCTCCCATTATACAAGGGAAAGTTATGTAGCATAGCGAGTAAGAGATTTTAACTTGAGTTAACCCATATTATGTCAAGTGAATTGGAAATGTGTAACCTAGCTTTAAGATACAGTGTCTTATGTTAAATCTATTAATTTGAAATGATAATTATGTGAAACCTAGAATGAGTGTTAACGTACAGCCAATCGATGTGGACGTAACTTCAAAATTTCGTACAAATAGTACACAATTAATTATTTTTGAGTGTCAAGTGAGTGTTATAACCTGTGTTTGTCTTGAATGGTACCTACCATGCTCTGATCGCCTTTCCTTGTAGGAAAGCACCCCGGAATAGTGTAGGATGTTTAAGAACTCTTTTATTAAAACTCGCAACCTTTTCCTACACGTAAATTGGTTACTGTGCAACAGCACTGGCTGGAAAAACAGACCAGTTAACTTCGTCCCGCAGAGGCCACAGTAAACCTTCCCTGTCAGTAATCCTCTGCGAGTGGGTTAAACATCCATTTGTTACACTTTTTATTTCTCGAGGACAGAAGTAAAAACATAATAATTTAAAAATATTTTGTGTAAGCAACTTATAGTACAAACCGATTTTAAAACATTTTTTTTTTTCACTCACTGGTATGTGAACTGCCCTCAAACTAAGAAAGCCTAGGTTTGAAACAGAAACGACTTGTTCCCGCAAATTCTTTTTCCATACTCTCCTCTCTTGGTAAGACACACGTGCGAAGAAACACCATGGGAAGGCTATAACTGCACTGTAAAGCAGATAGAATTACGCACTGTGCCAACACCATGCCTGCTATGCAACCGAGAGTGAAGAGGATAAAAGAGAATGACAGTTAGCCACTGATAGTAACCAGATACCACGTGAACCAGATACGGGTGCCCTGAGCTCAACCAAGGCAGCCACGCACAGAAGAGGTGTTAGCCTAGAACTGCAACAGACCGTATACGATTGAGGCAACCTCCTCCCACGCCTTAAGTAATACAGTAAAACCTCATTAATTCAAAGTGCTTGGGACTTTGAATTACATAATTTTGAATTATTGAATTTAACAAAAAGTTTGTTTATATGTATTAGAGAAATGTACATTTTTCCTTTCCAAAGTAAACACAACTACAGCCTTGGGAATACCTACCCTCTCAAATTTATAAGCATGTTTTGGGGAACCATAAAATGATGTTTAAAAAAGGCAAAAATATGAAGGAAATTGCCCAAAAAATAAGTTTGTTGCACATATCTTGGTCATTAATAATTATATGTTCACATGCAGTAAAATATAGGTGTTGTAATTGTTGTCTTTAATTGTTACGTCAAAACATATATATATATATATATATATATATATATATATATATATATATATATATATATATATATATATATTATATATATATATATATATATAAAAGAAAGGAATGGCAAAGTATGGTTAAAAACTGCAGCCTTGTGAACCAGTACCCTCTTGCTCCCTCTACTATGAATGCACTTCAGGCGAATGTTGTCTCAATCTCACGCTGCCTGGCTGGCCAGGCAGGTGCTGCAGACAAGTGCCTTATGGTTTTTGTGTCAAGCAGTACCCCTCATTTAGCTGGATCTGGCCTCTGAAAAGGTTGTTCCCTTCCTCTTTATCTCCCCCCCCCCCCACACACACACACACACACAGGGGGAAATGTCAGTCAAACAAAAGTCAATCAACCATCAACAGGCTGTTCGACATCCCTCCCCTTAGCCAAGCCGTCCACACTGCTTCGCTCCCTTCCTCCATCCATCCCCCAGTCTCGCCCACACCGCTAATTTTCTTTCCTCTCCTCCCTCATGCTACGGCAACACCGCTCTAAACTCTCTTCCACACCCATACAATCTTTTCCATCTCTTTTTCTTCTCCCTTCATACTTTGTACATCTTCCTATCATCTGCAGTCCCATCCTCTTGCTCCAAAATCCCCTCATCCTTGTGAAGCAACTGTCAAAACAGGCAACCGGAAGTTTTTTTTCTACTCTCCCTAACTTCATGCATTGGGTGACACTAGCTGTCACATCTTACCTCTTCAGCGGGCGGAAGAGGCGATGAAAACCAGTCAACAGACAAGAAAACTCTGGCACAATCAATGACATCACTGTGGCCGGCGGCGACAGTGGCTGCTGGCTGCATATTCTGATTACCGCACCGCCACATATCGCTGGTTTACCTGCGCGCATCCGCAACAGTGTAGACAATGCATGTTTATCATCATAATTATTATAGCTTTGAGTAATTAATCTGAACTTCATATACACTTTGGGATGAAATCCAACTTCGAATTACATAAAAGGTGAATTTTTAATTGACCAAACATAAAAGCATATAAAATCCTATTCTTCCGATTCGGGGTGAGTTTTACTGTAGTGGATTCATCAATGTGGATCTTCGTCGCTTCAGAGGGTGGCCGATTGACGCATGCCAACATGCTGCGCAGCTCAGATACGTGCTCTACGGGTGACTTTGCCCCATCTACGAGTGACCCAAACTCGGGGCAAGTCATTAACAGAGGCAAATGTAATTTCACGTATCGAGCAAGGAGACTCCACGCGCTGGACAGCCTACTACGTAAAAGTAATTAACGCTCTTAATTATGAAATCTACAGCCTGCCCAAAATCCTCCATGCAAGCACCACCCCCATGAATAAATGAAATATTATTTGATAATCCACTAATCCAGTACTCCACTATTAGCTATGGAAGAAGTTCCCGCAGACCCAAGAAATGCAGCACCTCTGTGACCTTTTGACGTCACAACCCACCAGCCTCTGGAAGAGGAGTTTAAATTTGTTGTCACCTCCAAGCAGGGAGATAAAAAATGAGCGGCGCTCCCGCAACCCCGATAACCTACCCCTGTGTTGGAAGGCTACGCTACCCCCTGCACCGCCGCAAGAATGCAGATCTGAAGATTTTTTGTATGCAAGGAAGTAAGGAACCACACTCCAACAGACACACAGGGCTCGCCGGCTCGCAGGTTTGCAAGCTCCCCTCGTCTGCAAAAAACTCCCTCCTCTCCTCAGCCTGAGAAACGGCTGCACCTCCAGATATCTGCAACAAGTCATCAACCTGCTGAAGCAGACTGCAACCTCCTGCAGCTAGCAAAAATTGCTCGTACACCACTGCACCCACTGACCGTGAGGGCAGCATTAACACCAGAGGTAACCCTACTCCTGCACCCTTTACCCTAGTCAACTCAGTTGACTCCGCAGTAGCAGGTCGTTGCATCAGTTTACCTGCTTGGATAAACCCTTGTTAATCAGGTTTCGCTGTGAACTGCATACTTTGCTATATACCTCGCCAATAATAATTTTTCCTGCATTAATTATTTACCAGGTTTGCCTTTGCCTGTTATATAATATTAATTAATTTGTTAGCTAGTTAGATATATTTTTCTGTAATTGATTTCCATTTTCATTCATCCCGTAATAAATTGATGGGAACTTAAAATTTTGTGCGTTTACTTCTAGATTAGTCCCTGTGTCGCTGCCATTTTTTTTTTTTTTTTAATTTTCAGAGTATCAGTACAGCTTCGTTGGATTCAGTGATTAAAATTCCGTTGGAGCTGCACAGTGCGCTGAACTCTACACGAGACAAGAGCTTGCAGAAAGCAGTAGTCTGCACAAAACATACCAAAGCACCTGGGTTTCCAGCATTCCCACGTCTACCTCCAGTGAAGTCCCAATACCGGACTGGACATCTGTACATCAGGGCCTTGGGTGTGTCTGAATAAGCCATGCCGCCAGAACAGCACATCAGCAGAAAGGATCATGGTACTATACATATCAACACTAAGAAGGAAGGCATACAGTGCCATAAAAGACATAGGGAACGTTGTATTCTAGCAAGGGCTCTCATAGCCAACCCTGTCAAAGAGGACAGAGGTAAAGTCGAATTTCAGACTCCGACAACTCAATATCCCTCATTGTTCACCTTGACCATTGGATGCCCCTATATAAATATCTAGGCGCCTGCAGGCCAGAATACGACCCAGACCAGTAGCTAGTACTACCCCTGATAATTCAGTCCCCGATCAGGCTCCTACCACTGCTAGTATAATAAAGTTGGCATCCGGAAACCTCATGCGGGTTCAACACCCTCCAGAGGTGGATCTACCCAGCTTCTGTGTAATCAAACTAGTACCCGGGAAAATTGTACGGGTTCGACTCCCTCCAAAGGCAGTCCCCAAACCACATGCGGCATCTGCCGACACAAATTACATTACCACACGTCAACCCACTCGTCCCATTCGAGTAGCCTCGATTTGGGGGAATCGAGGCTACTCGACTGGGACGAGTAGCCAGGCCACACACCTCCACCTCCACGATCACTTAAACCTCATCACCACTTCATACACTCCAGGGACAACTGGCATCCTGATTATTGGCAATTGTAGTAGTGAGGAAGATATAACTCCCTGGATGGGAAACTATCTCATTTCGCCTCACTCTGTGGTTTGACTCCCTTCGTTACAGATGGTACCCTGCCATTAAGCAGCCTCTCACGGAATCCAAACCCTACACACCCGTCGGGCCTATAATACTAGCCAATCACCCTGCAGTAGACTTACCTTTGATCTCAAGGGGGCAGTCAGCGTCCTAACCACTTACCCACCAAGGTAGGGCACGCGTCAACACACAGAGACGGGCTCATAAATACAAACCATTGTAACCAGAAAAAAAAAAGCCTGAATTACAAATGTCATCTCTGATTTGGATTAACAGTATTTGAAAGAGATTTGCACTCAAAATTACGCTGCCACAGTATATCATTAAAGAACAATATTTAAAACAACAAAAATACAACTGTAAACAAAATTTTTGACCATGTGAAAACAGTTTACCATTCTGCAGCATGAAATAATCACAACCATGGAAAGAAAATATGGCTGCAGTATTTAAAAAAAAAGTATTACCTGAAATACATAATAAAATATATAAAAGACATGAATTAAAGTACTCACAGTCTAATACTTGTCAACAGACACACACACAAAGAAGGACGGCACATTTCTCATGCAGTTGTGCAATCGCTGCATTTCGCTGGCTATGCCATTTTCATCGCCTAGCCGAGTACTACTTGAATTCCTGTCTTTTAATATTTTTTGTTAGCCTAGTGGCCTACTTGTAACCTTAACTCACATAATTATAAAATGTTACTGCTCTTACAGACAAACAAAAAATATGACCTTAAAAGCTGGTACACACAATATATAATTCTACATTAAATTACATTTAAAAAAATGTATGAACAATTATACTAATTGCAGCACCAAGCATTTTGTAGATAATTTCATAAATAATGCAGCTTCAGCTCTCACACATACACACATATTGAGAGAGCTGATAACTGTCCAGAAATGTCACTTTGACAGACTGCCATGGTACACAAAACCAATATGTAAAACTGTACAATGAGAAGTAAGTAATCTTTTATGATAATCAGTTAATTTTACATTTTGAAGAACATGTCCAAAGTTTATACTGAGGCTGAGTTTGGATTGGTACAAATTTTTTACTAAAAAAGTCACATGCCCTGAATTAGCAGATTAAAATAATGATGTATTTAATATTTTATTTAGTTTTTATTATGTAACTAAATTCACTAAAATACTAAATTACCATAAATCGCAACCATAACTGAACAAGTGACTATCAACGGCATCTGAATTGTGAACAGTACTAAATACTAAAATACTAATATAATTAATTAAAAACAGCCTGAGCCTCACGTCATGCATAACTGGCTATCCATATAAACATGTCTCCATATTTCATAACTAAACTATCTACTAAACTATTGTTTATTTTGAACAAATTTTGTGAAGCACATCTGTACCAGTCGCAATGTCACACATCCAGCCGTAAGCAATTCTCACATTTTTATTTAAAATGTGTTAGTAAATGTCACAATGAAACTGGACGCTATCCATGTAAAATGAAACGCACTACAGTAGAGAGATGCATGCTCATATATTTATTTACACAAAACAATGGAGATCTCCAAATGCCACAAGTAGACTTAAGCAAAATGGTTACATTTTCCGTTCCCAGAGGAGAAGATACAACCTGTTCTTACACGACTCATTCAACTTGACGTTACAGGCTGACAACAGACAGCAAAAAATGTTGCCTAGTGCACTTAAAGCTTACTTCTGTAATAAAGAATATGAATCTTTTAATGTCTTGTGAACCGTTGCATGGCTACGTAAAATAGTTGTGGTTCATGTTGTCAATTTAAGTATGATTAATGCCAAAACATGTAACCAATTTAAATAACATCTACATATCACACCAAATTAACAAAATTCATTGCATTGTATAATTACAACTGAATGCTCTGCTTCAATCCTTTAGCATGTCAATCATCTACAGAGGACATAAATTAAACGCTCATAAGCAGCTATATTGCGCTATTATACAACCGCAACGACATGAACTAACAAACATTTGTTACAAAAGCATCCGCAATATAAAACTAGGGAAATCCGTGTTCATAAAATGCAATTCTGAAGAATATTTTTAACAGTAACACAAATACCTTATAAAATATTGTTTTGCGAAAAAATAATTTCTTATTTTCTAGCAAAAATTTAACAACTGTCTCAACAGGTGCTGCATTGAATGCAGACTTGTGACCCAGTTTTAGGCTCCTTTTGCTGTTGATCAGCATTCATACCTACCTTTCTGAGTAATCCTTTTACCAGAACATGCCTACCTTTTAAATATTTTCATTTTATTAATAAAGAATGAAATGTTTTCTTTTGAAAACAGTAAAACTCAGTCTCATCTGAAGTGGACTGGACGACTTGACATTGACATTAAAGCTCAAATTTTTCGAACCTGAAAAATATTTTGAACCAAGCCCAAGCTGTGAGCAGTTACGGTATTTACTCGTGTATAGCGCACCCTTTTTCCCAAAATAAAGGAAAAAATTTTTGGGGTGAGCCCTATACACGGAAAAAACAAGAGGTAGCCATAAATTGTCCGGGGATGTTGAGGGAACTGGCGGCATTGTCTGTTGTCTCATCTCTTGCTCTTACATCACTCCTCTCCCTTCTCCCTCTTTCTCTCTCAGGGACCAATTTTTTTTTTATTTACTGCCCCTCCTCGCAGTAAATGGTTGATTCCAGACTTTCAAGCTTGCTTGACAGGACCTCCCGGATTATTTACGGCATTGATTTCACGGGGAGGACATAGTGCGTTCGAGTTGATTAGACTATATGCTTTTGGTGTAGCTCCCGTCGCTCCCTTTCGGTCAAGGGGGGCTACAAGTCGACAACAGTGCATCTATACGCTGGGGTGACGGTCTGCGGAAGCCGGAGATTAGGCCTCAGCAGACCCCTTGTTATGATGATTGGGAAGCGACAGTAAACCCAGCGACGTGCTGGAGTAAAACCTGTCTTCCGGTGCCAATTACATTTACCATGTCCACCAGCCCACGGGAAGGGGGAAGGATTTTGATTGATAGGGTTGGAAGCCCTCCTCAGTGTGGCCATTCTGATGAGAGCTTGTTGTTTAGACTACACTATGCACTGCACGTGAGTGCAAAGCCAGAGGTCGACCCCTCGCCTACCTGCAAACAAAAATGGAAAATGAGTGTTTATTTACTATGTGGGGAGGATGATACTAGGTAAATAATTACGTGATAGTAGGTTCGAAGCTCTACAGGCACTGTGGGGAGTATCTCTGTGGCGAACTCGGGTGTGTCGGTAATTGGAGGAGGGGGGGGGGGGGGGGGTTAACTAGCCGTGATTGGGAGTTAGGTAGTGAAATGAATAATAGAGAAATAAGTATTTATCACTAGTTTTGAAGTGAAGTAAGAAATTTTAAGAAATTTTCCGATCTGTCCGGGACCGATTATAGAAACTAGCTGAGCTGGGTTTTCTTCCTGGCAGTCTGCCTCGGCGGTAGGTGCTTATTGGTGCACTAGAGAGCACACCAGCAACGACTATGCACTGCATTGGACCATACATAGTGAACCATAAACCCCCGAAGTGCATCTATATTGCGTAGCACGAAAAACTTGAAGTAGTAGACATATTTCTGGTGATTATTTGTATTAATGTAGTTTTCCTGAGCAGACTGATGTGGGTATAGGTGATTTATAGTACACTAGAGAGCACACCAGCAGTTACCATGGCCTGCGTCGGACCATACATAGTGTACCACACCCCTCCTAAGCATATTTGTGATGATAATATGAGAATACCAGAGTTATTACATCTATTTCTTCGCGTTTTTTCCGTGGCAAAATTTTTTGATCGGTCCGGAACCGTTGTATCATGTTTCAGTCTTGAAGTCACGCTGAAGTGCACAACACAGGGCCGACACAAAGTCTCTCAGGAGCCCTTCAGATATGTGTAGATCGCAACCCTGCTACCCCGCCCCCTTATAAAGGCATCCTGTCACACCGCAAACCAGAGCTGCCACGTGTTTACGCCCCCCTCCCCGGACATAATGCCCAGATGTTGCTAGTCGATAATTCCACCAACCCCTCTTTGTTTACGTGACAGAGGCTAGCTAACTACTCTCATGAGCGGTGAAGGAACGAGGCGACACTTTTTTTTTTTCGATAGAAGGGTAGTGTGACATTCTAGCACGGCAAAAAATGAAGCCAGAAGTGTTGCGTAGTAGAGGTGTGTGGTTTTCGGAATTTTTTTATTTTGGCTTTTTGCACCCAAGTTATTTAATTAAAGTATTTTCCAAACATACCACAATCACCACACATTAATGTAAAAAAAAAATTATTTATTCCATACTTACTACCAGGACGCCACAAATTTTTGGTGCAATTTTAATTTTAAAAAATTTTTCCCCAGAACTTGTTGCAAAAATCATGGTGCGCACTATACACGAATAAATATGGTATTTAGCTCAAGCTCAATTATAGATTACTCGCAATCCTCTAGTGCTACTCAATGTTAGTAAAAAAATTTTATCGATAAGGGGATGGACAACACACCTTTCTAGGGTATTTTTGGTACATGTCTTATACCTATGTCATTTTCATGTCAAAAAATTTAACATGACTTCACTCATAAAATTGCAAATTTTGATGTTATTGTGGGTGGGTCAAAACTGGTTTAAAATTACCCAAAACATTACGATCACTCCTCACTAACAACAGACAGTATTACTTGGAAACCGTATCAGTGGGGTTCTACCATATGTGGGGGCTGCACCATGGTAGTGCATTATCTCCCACCAAGGTGATCTGGGCCAGATTCCTGGCAGAATCACTCCTGCTTTTCACATGCAGTAATTGTGCCAGACAATACTGCTGGTCTGTGAGTTTTCTTAGAGAACTCCAGTTTCCTCCATCCTTGCATTCCAATACTGCTCCATATCTACCTCGCTTCACTCACATTGGCTCTCAAGACCTCATTATTAAGAGACACCAAATCTCTCCACTCCATTCTAATGCTTGGGGAATGTTTTATCTGCAAAAAAAATTGCATTACGTAAATCCAGTCTGCCTGTTGGGTTGAACAAATTTTTTTTATAAATAATGTAAAAATCCCATTTTCCAAAACAAACGCTTTAGTAAGAAAACAAAATGTTATGAAAATACTTACAAATTAAATGTATACACACAATCACAATATTAATTTTAAATAGTTTTGTGCAGTCAATGTTCAAAAAATTGTTTGTAGTGTTACCTCAAATGAGGTAATGGTACAGGAATTGATAAGTAGCAATATAATTAAATTCACTAAATGATTATAATATACTCTGTTACTGAATTTAGTATCAAGAAGAAATAATTCTCTAATCCCTTATTTACAACCAAATGTACGCATAATCAAAATGAGTAACTCTCTCAACTCACCTTGGCGGGCCAGTACGGAAAACTCTTCTGCTTAGCATAGACCAGCTCATGGGGTGGCCTACAAGGCTGGCAGAACCAGTGCCTGTCCTTCTTCTCATTGGATGTGCGGTAACAGTCGTGGCACTGACGGATCTCCCCAAGGTCGTAGATACAGTCCCGCAGCATTGCCCGTGCCATATCTGCCAGCGAGCTGTTCACTGTGTGAGAGAAGATCATTAGTCATCAGACACAACAGAACATTGCATTGCCTGGAGCTTTTACTTAGCTGACAACTGAACATTCCTCCACAATGAATAGAAAGAACTGTTCAGGTAAACCAGTTGACATAGCCACATTCCAGTAGTAAGGTGTGCTGTTGAATGAGGTGACATGTAATGATGTTTCTTGTAATAGTTTGTGAACCTGGTTAGCCTACAATTTTACTCTTATGAAGAAAATTATTTTGTTTTATTCTGCACACACTAAAACACTTACTAAATAGTGTAATTTTATTATGAACAATATGAGACTCGGGCTGGAATTCACAGTTTGCATGTATGTCACATAAGCTATATTCCGAGAAGTAATGCTTCTTCTTCTAACACTGCTCTTTTAAATTCTAAATTCAAAAACAGTTACTTAACAAAGAAACTGTTATCAAAAACTACTTATTTGGGGGATACTTTACATCAGCACCTTGGACACACTGTGCAGATCAAGTGCCAAATGTGCACCCTGGCTGTGCAGGAAAGATGGCTGGCTCTAACCCCTGTGCTACTTCCTCCTGCCTCACGCACAGCTCAGCAGGGCATAAATCTGCAATGCACAACCCTTTTAAACACAGATCCCACTCCCCTTTTTGCTAAAATTTCACAACCCACTAATAAAGAGCATGGTTTCTACCATTCTTTGTCTAGGAGCTTTTTATATTATTGCATTCAAGTTGATCTTGGGTTCCTATCGAGTGGGCATTTTACGGTACCTATGCCACTTTTTCCCCCACTTTGTGGTCAAAGTGGCTCGATAAAATTGTTTTAATGTAAGGTAAAGGTCAGAACAATTTCACTCACGTAGGTGGAAGGCCACGCCAAGGAAGTTTTCTTAATAGTTCGGACTAACCTACACCAAAATTTAAATCAACATGTAAATTCTTAAGACCTACGCAAGGCGGCAACAAGGCCTTTTAACTACATACCTGTGTCTTAGCTCATACAGTATGCATGTGGATACTAGACATACTTACTTTTCATCAGCTCAGTTTAAAATAATGCAGTAACATGGTGGTGTAATTTTCGCGACTTAGCAAGTGCCTCGCGGTGGTAAGTCAGCTGTGAATGAAAGTGAAGTGTTTCGTATAACACAAGTGACATGAACAAAAAATAAAAATAAAATTAAAAAAAAAAAAAACTAAATATCTGTTCTTTTTCTTTGTAACTTTTTTAAACATTTGTAATGTCTTTGCAAACATTTAATTATCATCCAGTGAACAGGTAATTATTGCAACAGCGATTTGAGTGTGTATTTCATCGCAGCTGGCGCAAGCTGCAAAAGTTGGTACTAACTTCATTGTCTCTGCAATCCTGTTTGTGGACTGCTGGCCAGGAGGCCGGCAATGCAACAACATGGCTGCCAGAAGTCACCACTTCTGTTTTGGGCCGCAAGAAAATTTATGACCCCAAATAAGATCAACACACAGGTAAACATTGATTCAAAGTGTTGACATGGGAAATAACACACCGAAAATTTCGCAAGTGTGAACAATGTTGTAAATTTGTTGTAATATGTCATTTCTTTTCTCTTTTCTCCTATTAAATTTTGCTGTGTTCTTTTCATGTTGCTCTCTATTGATAAATGCACTTGTAAATTAAGGTAAAATGTAAACATTCTGGTTCTATGTAGGCCAATTGTGCTCTAGTATATTGATACAGGTTAGGTATTTGTCATTTTTGGCATTATGTCTAGTAGTCTGAAGTGAAGGTGAAAACTTTTTGGGTCTTGGTAGCAATACGTCAGATCAGCAAACAGAATTCAACTTGTCTAATATGGAAGTGAACACTTCAGGTTCCGGTCTTTGTAATAAAATGGGGAAACTCAGATAAAAGAGATGCCTGAAATGAGTACTCAAATAAACCTGCTCATAAGATTAATAACAGAACAAAAGCAGAGTTCCAAGAATCTAGGAAAGAACAAAAAAACTAGTTAGAACAGTTTACATGAAAATTTGATGGGTTCAAAACAGATTTCAATCATTTGAAATCTGACATAAGGTGCAAAGTGGATTAGATAATAGTAATAAGATCTTTGCAGAATTAAAGATGGACCTAAATGCCAAATTGATGGAGGTTAGGCAAGAATGCGCAACCAAAGTAAACCAGTGTGAAAAAACAGGTGCAGGATTTTCACATAATGTTTCAGTGAATGAAGGTGAAATTGTAAAATGTTGAAGCAGAGTAGAAACAGTAGCACAAAATTGCCAAGGCTTAGAAACTAATGTAAACAAAATTTTCATACTATAGCATGTGGCACAAGAACTTGTTTCTGAGCAAGAGGGGATAGAACATATTCAAGAAATTGAAAGGGTGTGGGTACAACTTCATGAACAAAAGAGGGAACTTGAGTAAAGTTGAAAACAGAAATGTCAAAGGGTTCTCAACTGCAGAGTGTAATACAGGAGTTGAAAGCAAATAAGTGTAGACATAGTATTACGGAGAAATGCATGGTTAAGGATGGATATTTGTTTCAAAATGTTGGTATCACTGGCGAAAAATGGATTCAGTGCACACCTGACCAGCTCAGGAAAGAAGTGTGTGAGTGCATGCATAGTGAATGTGGACATTATGGTGTTACAAAAAAAAAGTAAAATAAATTCAAAATGTCTGTGTGTTTAGGGAGAAGTATCAATAGTAGCCAAGGTAATAGGTTCATGTTCAATATGTGCACAGACAAAGGGACCTACCAGAGAATTCAGAGGGGTCATGTGTACTGTATTAGCAACAGTCATTAGAAAGTGGGTGTATGCAGTTCTGTTTGGCTCTCTGCCAAAGGACAGAGGGGGGTAGAGTATACGCTTGTAATGTTTGAGAGAGTCACTAAACTTTTGAAACTGCACCAGATTAAGCGAGCTACAGTCCAGATAGTGACTGAAAAGGTAATGAATAAAGGCATGCACTTTGGATGTTTATTTTTATACAGAATTTGATGATATTATTTTTAAAAATTGGTGTTACTTTTTATGAAAGCGGTGTTCTTTTTGAATAACAGTTAACCATGTAAATATAAACAAAACCACATGAAAATAACACTAACAGTTTATAAGATGAGACATAAAGAATATAAACTCGAACTTTAAATTTCCAGTTGTTTGTATTTGGTTTTTTTTCACTTTCAATGTGCTTTACACAGAGTCTCTATGGTCCCAAGTTACTAATGCGTTGCAAAATTTCTAAATATAGTTTTATCGTCATTTGCATTCCAGCCATATTTTGACAATTTTGCAGCACGTTGTTTTGCAGTAATGGTGGATTTCAGCACTTTAAAAAGAAAATTACGTCAAACAAAATGCCCAAATATTCACACAAAACTAACTTCACCTACACACCAGACACAATATAAGCTCTAACTGGAAAAGGTGACAGTACAAAATTTCAAGATGCATTAACAAAATATTTACACGATTGTACAAACATCCAAAAGGTTTATTTATTGTTCGTCACAAGCACACAATGCTGCAATATGACCACCAGCGCTACTATTGATAGTCGAAACCACGCAAAATTTTGACAGTTACTCACAGCAGTTCTAAATGATCTCTATGAATTTTTTTGTTTATGTTACACACGTAATCCGAGGTTAAACAAGTGATTTTGTCGTTAACTTAGGCTATTTATTTGGGTTTCTGTGTTGAAGTGATTAGCTCCAGGGTTAGAAGGTCGGTGTTCGAGGTTGCGCTGGCATACCTCGCACTGGTATAAAGTCCCGGATGAGTATTGCGCTAGTCTGGCCACCCTATACAAGCATGGTGGAATTCTAATGCACAATTTATGCATTGATCAGTATATGTGCTTTGACTAGAGCTCTCTATCCAATTATGCCAAAAAGTTTGTCTATCGCGACAAGTTACACAGTGGTACTCTGTCTGTGTATGTAGCGGCATCTTCCCACCCTAAACAGGCGTAGTGGAAGCGCTGACTATAGTGTGCACACTGGATATTGTGTTCTACTGTCCCGGGACACGTGTCCATGGCACACTTCCTACTCGTGGAGGGGGACTGCTCATTGGCAATGTCTTAGCGAGTGTCTCATGTATTTTATCTCCTCTTCGGCCGTTAGGAGCGGGGACAAACAGGTAGGGGGTACAACAGGTAACTTCGGCCATGTGCTTTCAATATGCAGGCGATTGAAATAGCGTAATCTCGCTATCAATACGCAAGGGAAAGGTCTGGATAAAATTCCAGGTAGACTTTTCATTGTTGCTGCATTCTTTGAACTATATAGTTTAATAACAGGCACTGAGAACTATTGTTTGATTCAAACTCTTTACTTAAGGTTGTCTTGCAGGAAGACCCAGAATTTGCTGTAGTTAACACCGTCTGTTTAGTCCCTTAAAATATCAGAAAACTAATTTTTTGTTTTTAATAGTGAGTGCTGAAGAAGAGATGGAAACATTTGTTATCAAAATCTACGGTACATGGAACATGCACATAGTTTGCAAAACCCTTCAGTCTCACTGTGTCTTGATGCCTGTGCTGGTATCAAAAACTCACTGCTGTATTTTTTTTTAGCAACCAGTCAGTTTTAAATTAACACTTTCCCATAACAAATATCTCACTTCACAGATTGGTAGTAGAACACTCCACATGAATCTCAGGAGAAACACTTTAAGGCCACGCCATTGTAAAAATTTAAACTTTAACCAAAGCTTAGAAATGTTTCATTACTGCTTGTAAATTC
The DNA here is from genome assembly GCA_029891345.1 of Dryococelus australis. Classification (NCBI taxonomy): domain Eukaryota; kingdom Metazoa; phylum Arthropoda; class Insecta; order Phasmatodea; family Phasmatidae; genus Dryococelus; species Dryococelus australis. Next base: position 128,539,665 of record CM056995.1, on the reverse strand, counting down.
CAATTCAGTATCCACTAACAAAATTATGCTACACACTATATCCATCACAAAATCTAGTAGATTTTAAAAGATGTGACTGCATAAAACATGAAAACATTTCAATCCACATAAAATTATCGTTACACAACCACCGCCATCATTCAGCATATCCACCCAACACAAACAATTAAAGAAAACTATAGTGCCACACTGCTCGTTTACTTTTCGCAAGTGGACCAAGCTACCCAGGGTTCAGTTTCTTCACAACAAAAGTGATTTCTTTTAATGAATACAAGCCAAACACTGTCACCTCACTGGCTACAACCCCCTTTTTGTATTGCTGATAGTGGAACCCTCTTATAAGGTTCTTCAGGGGTCCACAAGAAAGTTAACACTATAAGCAGGAAAAAACTATAAGAGGGAAAAATAAAAATTCAAGAAACAGGGGACCACAAAATATAAAATTATGCAACGTAGTAAATACACCACTTTATAAAATGAACAAAACAAATATTTTATTTTTAAATACAGTAGATAAAACCTTTATGAAGTTTATCTCCTGGTTTCTAAATCATTAAATTAATAAATGAACAAAAGATTACTGTACATGCAAAACAAGCAAAATTGTTCATGGCAGTTTGTCTCCTGGTTGCAACAATATTAATTAGGCCTGTAGTATATAAGAAATAAGACATTACACAACAATTTTTTTTTAAAGATAGGTTATCAATCTCTCACGAAACTTTGTCTGCTTGTTGTAAAACTTAGAATATTAGTTAACAAACAATTGGTTTCTGGTTGCAAAATACACACAGTTTGCCAATAAGTAACCAAAGAGAGTAATTTTCTGAAGAAATCCTTAATGATAGTTTGCCAGTTGGTTGTATTTCCTTGCATCAGCACAAATTATCTAATTGGAAAGTTGACTGCATCACATGTTCAGGTACATTAGACTTGAAAGTAACAAAGTTTCTCAAGATGTTTAGACACTCATAAGCTTGTAAAGGAGTCACTTTTACCTCCGTATCTTCTTCATCATTGTCTTCACTTTCTTGTTCTGGCGGTTCTGTTGATTTACACAGTTCATCAATGGTTGACGAATGGCAAAGCAATTCTTCATCATCCACAGAAACATACTCATCAAAGGTAGATGAAAATCTGACGCCTTCTTAGAGGGTCTCCCACTCATCTGATGGCACTAGCACCTCAATTTCATCACCTGTTGTGGTAGATGATACTGAAGCATGTGTGAAACCTGCTTTCCTAAAGCAGTTGGCGATAATTGACTGTGGCATGGATATGCATTGCTGTCAGCAGGCTGATTTCCTTGAGAGGTTTCTTAGACTCGAGATCAAGGAGGAGTGTTTTAAAGAGGCGTGACCTGATTATGTTAAAATTCTTAACGATGCCTTGATCAATAGGCTGCAGACATGCTATAGTAATTGGTGGGAAGAACTTGATACGGAGGTTCCTGAGTACACTTGTTTCTGTTGGATATGCAGAACAGTGATATGAGAAAAGGATGATTTTCCTGTTCTGACACCCATTTTAGCATCCAGAAAATGTGGATACTGAAGGAAAATTTTGCAGGTCATCCAGGCATTTTGATTACTTTTGTACCGGCAGGGCAAAGTTTTGATGTTTTTAAAGCATCTGGGATTTACTGCCTTTCCAATCACAAGAGTACAGAGCTTCTCGTTGCAACAATGTTTTCTCCCAGAAAAATAGCTGCTCTTTCCTATGATCGTTTGCCACCTATATACTTTCCTTCTTCGAAAGAGAATGTTTTATCAAGAAGCAAGTTAAAAAATAGTGCATAAAAACATCTTTTGAAGCATATTCTTGCACAATAAATGGCAGCACAGTCATTTTTCAGTTGTCTGTGACAGACTTGTCAACACTAGCAACCCCACCACTTACTGTCTTATACACAATACAGGTGTTTCTTGAACCTATCGATCCAGATATTTGAAGGAGTGAAATTGTCTACAACTAATCTCAAGGCTATTTCTATTGCCTTCTCTCGCAAAATTGTTCAGTTTACAGGCACAATTTGGAAACGCACTTGCTTAAACCACTCTAGCAGCTTCTCGTTTACCTCTTCATACTTCCTGCCACATACCTTCTTCACAGTCTTTGATCACGTGGAGCATTCTTTTATGACTGTGTCCCTATATGAAGTGACTTTGTTCAAAATAGTCACTGGGATTTACAAATCATGAGCACTTGCTGTACGTGTTCTACCAGGATTACTGTCCAGGTGTGAGATAAATATAATTTTCCGCAAATAAATATAATTTTCCGCAAACGAAAATGTTTTGTCTTTTCTATGAGGCACTGATTTTAGTTTTTCACTAAAACTGTTTCAAGGATGAATTAATTTTCACTATGCAAACATTAACCAATTATGTAAATAGTAACCTCTTGCATCCATCCACGTAAAAATAAACTAACTGTTTGAGAGTCCATAGATGAATGCATACAAGTAAAGTGCACATATGTAGTTATTCCAGATGTACAAAGTTGTGTACACTGTGCTTCAGTGCCTAAGACATGAATCTCAAAGTGAACCAATTGATGGTATAGTTACTCTATGGCATTTAATCAAAAAAATACTGTACTAATGTAAACAAAATGTGTGAAATGGTATGAAATACTTTCAGTTGTGAATTGAATTTATATGGTTTGGTGACAAGACATAGATTAACAAATTAGAAACAGTTTGCATTATTTGTGGGAAAGTGAAAACATTATTTCCAGGAATGTTTGTTATTCTTCCTACGGAAAAACCTTTGGGGCCAGAAAAATCCTGCACTATAGACATAGATGGGAAAACCATCAAAACGGGAACCTTATAAGCATCACTGCATCACTGTAAAAATACAAACATTATCCAGAAAGACTGATGGACCCACTGATTAAAGGAAAATATTGTATTTTGGTGTGTATAGGCCGTACATTTTTAGAAGAAAGAAAGAAAAAAAACATACAAAAAGAGGGGCACAGCTTAATAAGAGTTATTAGCATAACAAATTTATTTTTCCCAAAACAGGTTTAGAAATTTGTCAACATAGAGTATGTACATTGTAATGTTTGTGTTTTAACTCTTAAGGAAGGAAGGGAATCGGAAGAAAAGGAATTTTACACACACACACACACGCACGCACACACACACACAAACACACACAATATATATATATACACACACATACATACATATATATCTCTGTGTGTGTGCAGCGACACATTTCAGTACCACGACTTTTGCGGAAAACACATCACTGGCGCACCTATACAGTCATCTTCCTCACTGACTTGTTTACATTTTTCATTACAGAGTTCAACTTACAAAAACAAAACACAAAAATAAGCTCTAAAAACTATAAAAAAAAAAAATACTTTGAGAGACTAGTCTAAAAAAAAAGACATTGTTCAAAAATATTCTATCATCAAAATCCCCTATTTGTACACTCCTACAATAGTATCACCAACCATCAGTTGTTATATTTGCACTGACACAATTCTTGACGCAAACTTAATTTTATGGTGCCTCCAAACACAGCTGGATGTTGAGAAACAGAAAATTAATCATAAATGAACTGTAACTACTTCATAAAATTTAACAACAAAAGGCCTTTACTAACCTCCATGGTAGATGACAACATTGTGCACAATGGTCTGCGCATCTGCCTGGAACTCTGCCAAGTGGCGGTACTTATTGTTTAAGGTCTTCTCCTCCATCTTGCGCAGGTCCATGCGCTGGAAAATGAGGTAGTCTACTCTCCACGACGAGTCCTCTTCTGGTGCTATGGTACGGAAACTGTCACCTCGGCGTGCTTGGAGAGTGAAGCGGTCCGACATATACGACTGTTTGTTTTGCACATGATGCTGCAAAATGGTTGGTGGCATCTGCAATCAAGGTCAAATTATAAATGTAGAAGTAACATGACCACTTCTAACAACCACACAGCAAAGGCCATCACTAAATTAATTTAAAATTACTTTAACAGTGCTTGGAGTAAAAGACATAATTCAGGCTTCTCCTATGGATGATATATTGCTGGTTCCGTATACAAATTAATCATGTACCATGCTCTCTCAGTTTACATGTTTACATGTTAAAGATAGATATTATTGTTAGTCCAACATTTTCAAAGATAGCAGCACAACATGAAAAAATGAGGCTTTTATGTTATATCTCGAAAACTATATAATCAATTCTCAACCCATTTGGCAGGGAAGTAATACAATGGTAGGTCATGTAAACATATGGGATTTAAATAGAGAAGGCACTTATTTTTAAAATGGTGGTCATGCAAATATTTTGTTTATTTGCTACATCCACCATACCGTTAAACCGATTTCAACCAGAATTTGTATGTTGAAAGTATTTATTACAAACATCACATACACCAACATATAGCCACACTTATTACAACCATAAAATTTATCTACACAAAGCCTCTTACGCAAACATTTTTAAGACACCACAATACGAAAAAAATCAATTTTTTATTATATATTTCGGGAAACAATTAAACAATTCCTACCAAATTTGGCAAACAAGTAGAACTATCATCAGCCAAATAAACTAACACATTTTAAGATAGTCACACATTTATTTTCAAAATGGCAACTACATAAACATTTTAGCTTAGTATGCTCTATCTACAAAACCATGTTAACAAATTTCACCTTAACTTTGTATACTGGCAGTACGTATGCAAACATCAAGTGAGCTAATTTGCTCAACTATGGAGTTATGGACACAGCATCGGCAGAGCATGATTATTTTCTTTACAATAAATTAGATGATAATTAAAAACTGCTGTGTTCATCATTAAGTTATTTATAGGCCTACATATAAATGTTTGAAAAAACGGTTGCTCCTACAAAAAAAAATTGAAGGAAAATATTGTTTTTTGTATTAGTTGTGTCACTGCTAAAACTTACAACTTTTCACTGGAGTACTATATAAATCTCGGTGTCAATAAACCTCTTAATGTTCCCATGAAGAATACCTGACCCATTATGCTGCTTATACACCAATAAAACAAAACCTGATGCATCACTTGTATCTCTAACATTTTCCTGTATCCACAGTTTATTTTTGCAGGGTTTTAAAACAACAACCCTTAAGAAACATGTTAAAAAAAAGTCTGGGTGCTTAATTTTTTTAATGTATTATTTTTCCTTCCCAGCACTTGGTTCTTATCCAAAATTGTGGTTACCTGTGCATTCTGCAAACAATAGAAACAGAGCCCCTCTTTCTTTAATACCACTGTCTAGGAAGCACAGATGGCAAGAATGGTATTTATAGAATTTTGATGAGGGGGATTTGAAGGCATCGAAAGCACAGAATACAAAATTTATGTCATAAAAAATACAGTATCTCTGCCAGGTTCAATCAGCTTATCAACTACAGAATACAGCTTCCTTTTTTGCTACACTGCATTCATGGATGGAATTGAACATGTGCTGCAATGTTAAGATTTTGGTATATTGAAGAGATATAAATTTTTTTTGCTCAACCAATTTTTAGTGCTTATAAAATATTTATTCCACTGACTAAAACTTAATTTTATGTGTTATTTGATACACCTATGTTACTAAAATAAGTACACAGAACTTCTAAAATTTTAAACAAAAATATGGACCAATCCAAAAAAAAATTTAAAAAAATTACGAGACAAAATATTGAGCTACAATTTTTCTGTGTTCCTTGCATTGTCTCTCTCTCTACCTGATTCTTAACCTCCTGGCTCTGAATTAAAACAATTCTGTTTCCTTCCCTTCCTCAATACCTTTACTGTGAAGTGGAAAGTTGCTTCTCATGTAGCAGGGTGGTATCTGAGCCTTTCTATGTTTGTAGAATGGAAGCATACTCTGGACTGAAACTACAAAATTTGCTGCATGAAACAGTAAAACTTAGTCACACTTTCTCTGATGCAGCAATCTAGGAACATCTTATAAGATGATGGCACCAGAGAAATAGTGGCTCAACTTCCCATATTTACAGACTGTGGGTAGCCACCTTCTTGACAGCTAAGGCAAGATGAAGGCAGATTAAGGTAAGCTGTAGCTGGGCAGCTATGTACGTACAAAGACTCCAGCCAGGATTCTCACAAAATAAAAATATTATGGATGCTGAAAAATTGCATTTAAGGAAATAAACCTAAAATTATAAGCAAGCTAATTAAAATTCAAAACAATGTAAAATAGATAAAATAAACTAAATTTGCGTATGAGGAATGGAGTGGTGTTTATGGGCAATTTCCCCCAATTCCCTTCCCCTCTCTCGCCATCCAGCTGAGTTAGTGTGCCTGCAAAGCTTAGTGGCCTGGTCAGCTCCAGCAGTCTGCCACCATATGCGAGAGTAAAGGCATCAAATTATTCATTCCACTGCAAGGCGACTCAATGACGAGCAACACCATCAGCTGCACGAGATCCATCAACATGCGCCACCCTTGTCGAAATGCTGTGACGATGTCTGCCTCATTACTGGCAACGAACAGTGGGCAACCTCGGAGACTACTTTGAAAGATGTAAAACCGCTCATACATGTACAACACACACCCATTCAGATGACTATACAGTTTGTACGAGAATATACATATATATTAAACTGTAATTTCAAGCAGCCATGTTTGTCTTTGTTCCCTGCCGGAAATTCCTACATCCATGCCCCAAGTTCCGTCCCTTTAAAACATACCTATCATACACTTTCAACGGTACATAGTATATTTCTTCTGTTAAGTCATTTTTGCAAGATAAACAATAGTTGCCCTAATCAACTCTTGTATTAGATTTCCTGATTTGATTCTACGCCTATGTGTACCAATTTGAGGCTTTTAAGGTCATATATTGTAACCAATAAGACCCTCTACAGGTAAATAAATACTAATAAACATTAAATATGGCAGCATTAACCACTAAATATAATGGCATAGAACAATAACTTACTTTCTCTTTTAGTCGTGCACATGTAAAACCCAACAGATGATTCAGTTCAGACCTTTTGATTCTGAACTTCTCAACTTCTTTGCAAGCCTGGAAGAAAAAGCAACTGTGTTAAATTTTTATCATTCATAGAGAAAAAATGCCTTATTATTTGAAATAATAATTTAAAAACGAACTTCATGGCAACCAATTTAACAAGTACCTCAGGTATGGGGCAATATTTTTATCAAGCAAAGTTTATTTATTCTGTAACATTATTTGACCATATTTTCAGGAGATTAATAACTATATCTACAAATTTAGTACAATTATCACAGGAAACAGGATTAAGTTTTGGGTCAGTGCACAGGTACAGAGGGCAACTGAGATGTACTATAATAAAATTTTAGGCAGCATAGAAAGAAATAAATTTACAAGATAAAAATGACGATACTGTGACCAAAGAACTCATCAGGGATGGCATCTGTAGATGTTAATATAAATTACATAAACTCACATTTCACGTGTGAAAGACCATTAGACTGAGAAATCATCCATAAAAACAAACATGACTAAAAATGGAAAAAGGCAACTGAGACAATTCTAGCCTAAGCTTTTAATTGTTTTTAAAGCAAAATAATCTTCTATCCAACAGGACTGCAGTAGCACAGCAACTGGCATGTTTGCCTTCCACCAAGGTGAAACGGATTCCACTACCAGTGGGTTCCCTCCCCTGATTTTCTCACGTGGGAATGGTGCTGGACAAAGCTGCTGGTCGGCTGGTTTTTTCGGGGGTTTCTAGTTTCCCCCACTGTTACATTCTGGCACTGCTCAATACCTACCTCACTTCAACCTAATTGGTTCTCAAGACTCAATCTTAAGAGCTGCCAAAATGACTTCACTCCACTTTGCTATCACACAAATAGGGCTGCATAACTTGCATTCAACTGTTCAGAAGATTTTGTGTCGCAAGTTATAGATACATAGTTGACATAATGAATATCCAAAATTTACCCTCTAAAATATTCCCATAACAATACAGGTAAAATGCAATACCAACAAATAAGCTGCATAAACAAAATGTTCAATGTGTCACAATACTTACTGAACTTACAACATTACACACACCTTACAAACATTGCAGACAAATGTCTTCTTGACATCTTCATTAGGTATTTCATCCTGTGAGATGCAAGACAGGTGGTAAACACGGTGACAAGTTGTACAACATATGATGTCCCCACCACTGTGGCACTCAAAGCAATACCAGTCATGCTTGTCCTTCTCCACCTAAGGGGGAAAATCCAACTCTTATTAAGAGTAAGAACACAATACTGCATGTTGCATTTAACTGAAAAAGAGTTGATACACTACAACCAGTACAACTTTCAATGAGATTAACATGTGATATACAAAATATACACACTAACACTTTTGATCAAATGGCCACAAAAATATGGAAGAAAATATCTATCTCATCAAAAATTTACAAAATAAATAATAACCTTTCATTGCTTCAATGAAAGTGTCATTAGGCAAGTGTTTGTTTTTATGCTGTATGAATATAAAATGTCTTTTCCATGTTGTGCACTATTTATGCCTAGTAGTTGATGACACTTAATAGCACCAAGTTTAGATAATCTTTCAGTAAACTATCAGATGTGTCTTTTGAAAGTCAATAGGGTTCCTAGTTCAACTCTTGTCTGGTGTACAAGTTCTAGCTCTCATGACTGTGAGATTGAGGCCTATGAGGGATGTAGCAGTATTAGTAATTGGTGTCAGTACTCAAAAACATTTAATGAAAGATAGCTGTGGACTTTATGGAAATATTGCAGCAACGTTGAAGATATAAAATCGATGACACTGGTAAACAAAGGCCTCCTGTATACCTTTCGGTACCCACCTGCTTCACTACTAAGTTTTTACCCATGAAATTTTGTGAAATAATGACCACATACAAGAACCAAGCCATGGTTTCCTGGCCTGTTAACACCACCCTGATTACAGAGTTCAAGTGGAGGAAAAGCAGGTAGAAACCACGACAAATCTAAATCACAGAAAATACACAAATAAATGAGTATAATTTTGTCAAGGCTGTATGCGTATACCAAAGTAGACAACGCATCTCAATATGTACTCCAGCTGTCATTAATTTGGAGGGGGGAGGAGGTGCACACATGAAATGTTACAAGCACTAACTTCATTTTTGGTTTACAATCTAATTTATACCAAACAACACACACTTTAAATACTGGTGGGTGACAGAACTCTATTTTTTTTAATTGTTCTGTAGGAAAATTATACCCCCATCATTGCTTAGTGGTCTTAATAACACATTTACACAAATTTAAAAGCTCAACCCCACCAAATTTGTATTCCTTCACCATTATGTTTCCCGTCACATCTGTGCGCATCTCACCTTTGTTTTCTATATTTTATATGTACGCTCCTCAATTCTGCAGGCATCAATCATTTATTGAGTAATACATTTAAACTGCAGATATATGTGTGGATACATAAAGAATACTCATAATTACGAACATGTATTGTTACATATTGCTACAAGTTGCCAGGGGCATATTCGAGATCATTAGGAATGTTGGAAGTCTTAATAAAAATAAAACAATTAAATTTGTTTTCTAGTTTATTCACAGAGCTATTATCTGCAACATTAAACTACCCATCTCTAATATTACTCTTGTTATTCTCAGTGAGCACAATATTCAATGTCTATCTCAATTCTAATTAAAGTCCTATTACGGTCTCTATATTAGTTGCAGTTTTAATTCACACCTACATTATTTACACAGGTTAAATCTGTCCGTTACCATCATTCCGACCATCTTACACTCAAGCATCCAGTTTACTAGTTATGCCCGCCAGTCTCACTGTCCACTGCACCAATGCTTGCCATCCACAGATTTTATTCTTGCTGGTCATAGTCGCTGCTGCTCGTCGCTTTGCTTTCTTCACACATCTGGTACTTAGGGTTGATCTGCTCCGAGGCCCCTTGCACATTAAGTCTTGCTGGCCCGATCCAGAAGGTTCCCCGTGACCCTGAGTCTCACTAAGAGAGGCAAGGACAATGACCAGAACAATCCTTCAATGATAACCCCAGTAATTCAATCTGCTCAAGGACGGGAATGCACGAATCCCAATAGGTTTATCTTTGCGGTGATGGCATGCCTATGTAAATCTCAGCACACTGTTCACTTTACCAGAAATGCCCTTGACACACTTCTTTGCATGCTCAAGCAGGATGACTCAAGGGAAGCGATGCAATGCAGCAACACATAATATGTTTAATCCATGCATACCCATGCTTCATACACTCAGTAGTATCACAGGCCCAACAGCCGTATATGCATTGTTTCCTTCCAACCACGTGTTCTAGCCAGTGTTCTTCCCAAGTTCAATAAAGTTGTCGACAGTCCAATGGTTTGAGTTAATGTTTTCATGCATTGTTACAGGTGTGCTTTGATAATAAAGTCATCTATAGGCCAAGTGCTGGAAATTACTCTTTGGGCATGATAACCACCCGGCACAAACTGTGTGAATGCAATTAGGAATTTTCCAGTGTACTCTTGAGCCTTGTAGCCGCCATTGAAACAATCACAGAAGGGTATTTTACTATAAAAAAACCTTGAAAAATGGGAAACATGTTGATAAGTTTAAAGAGTATACGTGGTGTGTATGCCAGACGGACAATGACCAGACTTCCAGCACAAGGCTGAGGTCAGCTCAAGTGAATAAAAGCAGTTCTCAGAGCAATTCCGCTCTAGAGGAGCCCTAGCATCTGTGTCAGACACTGCCTCTATGTTCATCATAAGACTGACAGTTTATACTTGTATCTGTAACTGAGAAGATTTATAATAAACTTACTTTCAGAATCAATTAGCTCAAGTTTAAACTCTTATAGGCAATTCATGGTAAAGTGAGCATTTTTTCTTAGGCCCTTCCTAAAAACATAATAACCAAAAAAAATTAAAATTTTACTGTAGACTCAGACTTTATGTTTTCAGAGCTATAAAAATATACATTGTGTTTATTATCCACATGGTAATTTTTATATCAACAATAGGCGAAAGGATGCTATTATAAAGTTACTTATACACTATGGACCAGAATTAATGTGCCAAACTCCAGGCAGTGATTCCTTGTGAAAAATAAGGTGTGGTATATATTGACAACACCATCATGTGGTGAATATTAAGGAAAGTACGCAGTGTTGAAAATTGAATTTTGAAATGCACAAATGTAAATTTGCAGGAAGTACTCGAGACGGAGCTAACAAAATCAGAATGGTGTTTCACAAATCACAGATTGTGTGTGAATCTGTGTAAATTTGGTTGGTAAAATCATCTCCCTTCATTGTGTAAATAGGGGTAGTCACCCTCTTTTTGCAGGGAACTTTCGAACAATAGGTGGTAAGGAAAAAGTTGAGGCACATTATGACCCACCGTGGCATAATGAAGACAACAGGTCCTCTTATCCGGAACTCGCTCCAGTGAACCGTTTGAGAAAATGCCACTCAAAATTTCGAAGGTGCGGTGTAGTCCTGCGGGGGTAGGCAACACATCTGCCACCCACGCCATCCTACATGGATGTACATCCACATCTAATGGTTAATGTAAATGAGGACAAGCATAGGGAACAAGGAACGGAGAGCAGATAGCAGTATTGCATAACATGTGTATGTAGTACATATCTATTAATGGCAGCATTTACAACTGTTTGAACTGCAGTCCCGCAACTTCAATACTTGAATTGCCACTGCAGATCGTTGGCCTTGACCTGTGCACAAATGTCTGGTATGGCGCATACAGAATCAAATGCTGCTATCACATGTGCGAGATCATACTCACTAACCATCAGCATCTCGTAGACCAGGGCGTTGACATGACCCCATAAAAAGAAATCCAGTAGTCAGGTTTGGGGATTCGGCCGGCCAATGGATGGGCCCACCTCTGCCAATCCAGCGTCCTGGAAATGTGATATCAAGATGGTGGTGTATGGCAGCAGGAAAATGTGGTGGTGCCTCATCATACTGAAACCACATGGTGTGGTGAATGGCAAAAGGTACTTCTTCCAGCAACTCTGGCAATACGTATCTCCTGCAGGAACATCAGGTAGAGGACTTCATTGAGGCGGTCCGGTAGCAAATGAGGACCCAACAAGTTGATTGTTGACAATTCCGGCCCACATGTTGACATTGTAGCGCACTTGCTTACCCATGGAGTGTATGTGATGGGATTAGCATACACCCAGATGTGGCTGTTCCTCCTGTTCAAGATTCCATCCCTGGTGAAACGGACCACATCTGTGAAGAGCACAGTTGATGTGACGTTTAAACGCACAGTGTTTTCTTGGAGGAACCATTCACAGAATGTAACATGTAGCACATAATCATGTTCGCCAAGAACGTGGACTTTCCTTGCATAGTAGGGATGCATACAGTTCTTGAGCAGAACTCACAGAATTGTTTAATGGCTAACACCCGCACCGGGCCCACAGCCCATGAGCTAACAGACACTCGCACGGAAGCATGTCCTAGTAAAATGCTCCCATTTGTCTTGTCCATAGTGCTCCAGCATTTGGCCTCATCACTATCGCTGAGCCTTCATCCAACAATCTCTGATGGAGTCGTATAAATGTTGCATGGGAGTGTTGTCATCATGTTAGACAGCGCACCCAGTACAGTTCCATTGCTTGTCTTTCATTTGTGTTGGCTGCTCCATACACGAGGTGCATGTCAGCTAGTTCCGCTTGTGTAAAACGTTCCATGCTTCTACAACCAACTGCAGGCACATACTGCCAGTAGCCAAGGCCTCCGCCACTGAAGCACCGATTACATCCTCACCTGCTTCTTCCACCACATGTGCGTGGCACAGGTGGCAAATGTGTTGCCAAACCTTCAGGGCTACACCGCACCATCAAAATTTTGTGTGGCATTTTCTCAAAAATGGTTTACCAGATGAGTTCAGACAAAAGGACCTTTTGTCTTCATTGTGCCATAGTGGTTCATAATGTGCCTAGATGTTTTCTTTACCTCTTAGTGTTTCGAAGTTTCCTGCGAAAAGAGGGTGACTACCCCTAGTTATGCAATGAAGGGGGACAATTTGACCAACCAAATTTACACAAATTTACAATCTTCAATTCGTGAAACACCATTCAAATTTCCGTTGCTCCATCTACAGTACTTCCTGCAATATTTACAATTATGAATTTCATAATTTGATTTTCAAAACAGTATACATCCCTTAATATTCACCACATGATGGTGTTGTCAATGTAGACCACACTTTATTTTCTACAAGGCATCATGTCCTGGAGTTTGGCACATGAATTCTGGTCTACGCTGCGTAAGTCGCAATGCTCGAGAAGGATGAACAATGAAGCAAGAATACAAATAACCCAGTCCATACCAGTCGTTACATTAATTTGTTATATACCAAAAGGTAATGAGCAAATACATAGAGTTCAGTTATACACAGCACTAGGATAGATATAAAACCGTGTTACAAGTAACAATCAATATCTTATAAATATGACACTTAACATTACAACAGTTTCTTTTTTTTTACATGCATAAGAATACAAGAATATTTTGCATACCTTATGTAAACTGAGAAAAGGCTGAACATTACAGGTCGCTTAATAACACTGCCAAATTTAAAGGTAGCCAGACTAAGTTCAAATATTGAGGTCTACTGGTCAAAACCTTCATTAGATGTGTTTATCACTCTTTAAAACATTGGCCACACCATCCTCAACACTAGAAGGAAGAAATAAACCATTAAAAGGTCTTAAATACTCTCCATTTCTCCTAAAAATCTCACCACTTTGGATGAGTATGTTCTACGACCTAGATTCACTGCGTTGTTTACATATTTCTTTTTCGCAAAAAGACTTGGGGTTCTTTTGATAATAAACATTTTTTCCCACTTTATTCATGTCTAACTGATATTCTTTCACCTGTTACAGATGCTCATCAAATATAACAATCTTAGGTTTAAATTTTGTAGAAGAAATAAGTAATTAACACTTCAGCATGAAATTTGAATTTACCTTCAGTGACATTTCTATAATTTAATAGTGCAAAATAAGGATCGGTTTGATCTTCAGCACATTTCAATAATTTTTTTACGGTACCAATACTCTTTTCAACCATTTCATTAGCTCTAGACAATATGGGGGTGTAATAATGTGATTGACATCACAGTCCTTACAAAATAAATATAAATCTTGCTATTAAATGATGGTCCACCATCACTAACAACAGTGTATGGAATACCACACCTGGCAAAAATAGTGTCAAATGTTAAGTAATTTAAACACTAGTACTGTTAGGTAAATAAATAATCTCAATATATTTGATGTAGCAGTCAATCATCATTAAATAAGCCCTGTTCTTTATATGAAATACATCCAAACCCAAGTTTTTCCCAGGGGTGGTTCCCCACAAATTGTGGTAAAAGAACTTTTTTTTATATCATTAGTGATGCCTGGCCAAAATACACTATCCCTAGCACATTGTTAACACATATCAATTCCCATATGTCCCTCTAAGAAATCTTGTCTCAACCTTTAGAATCAAACTGGAGTCTTAGAAAACCAAACTTCCTCTCACAGTAATATCATTTCTATGTTTGTAGAAAGGCTGAACATCAGCCTCCAAGCTAATTTTATCAGACTAAGACTGTTAACAACGAATAACTTTTCGTGGAATCTCATCTTTAATAGTTTAATTTTCTATTAACTTAAATTTTTCATCTGATACAGCAAAACAATGAATAGCTAAATTCAAATGGGCTTCCAATTAATGCTATATACATGTGTTTACCAGGAACATAATTATTAAGATTTATTGTATATCATTGTAATTTGAGAATCTACCTTTGAAGCCTAGGTGGGACTTTACAAAGAGGCTTTTCAAAAATGGAAATGTGTGGTTTGTGGTCTGTTTCCACATTAACAACTTCAGAATATAAGTACTGATCAAATTTTGTACAGCCCAAAACTATGCCAAGCATTTGCTTCTCAATTCAAAAGTAGTTACACTGCCCTGGAGTTAAAGTTGTTCGCGCATAAGCAACTGGTTGGTTATTTTGCAAGAACACTGCCCTTAGGGAGTCCTTGGAAGCACCCAGAGAGTGTGTGATCCGCTCCTTCGGGTTAAAATATGTGAGAACTGGGCAATTAGTGATGAGGCTCTTTAGACTATCAAATTCATCTTGGTGACATTTGTCCCAAACCAACACAGTATTTCCCCCCCCCCCCCCCCCCCCAAGTTACATGTGTGGGCCGACAAGTTCCTGATAAAAGAATTAACATAGTTCACCACACACCCAAAAATCTCTGCAGTTCACTGATACAAGCGAGTGGTTGCATATTTCTGATACACACAATCTGGATCAGGGAGTACACCCTCATCTAAGAAAATATGCCCTAAAAACTTCAAAGAATTTTACTTCAATACACATTTACTTTTGTTAAGTTTTAAACCAACCTCCCTAACCATATCCAAGACTTGCAAAAGAGCTTCATCATGTTCCTCCTCAGAGAGACAAAAATGAAAAAATCATCAATTCAAATAATTAAATTGTTGATATGCCATACATCTCACATTGGCATATTCACTGGCCACATTTATTCCTACAGGTAATCAGCACCATCTATAATGACCAAAAGGGGTGTTAAATGTACAGGCCATGGAGCTCTTGTGATCTAAAGGAATTGCCCAAAAGGCAGAAGTTTAATCTAAGTGAGAAAAAACTTTTGCAATAGTTAATTTACATTTTACAGTTTCGCAACTGGACATAGGAAATCTAGGCCTCTTGATGGCCTTATTCAAATAGTATGGACGTAGGCAAATATGCAATTTACCATTGAGCTTTCTAACAATATTCATTAAGCTGGCCCACAAAGTAGGTTCCTCTACCTTTGAGATAACCTTCAGTAGTTCCAATCAATCCAATTCCTCTTTAAGCATGTCCACAAGTTTAAATGGAACTCTCCTCTGGGGGTTCAATCTTAGGCTCTACATCATACTGGTTTGGACAAACATCAAATTCCTGAAAAAGCATCTTGATATTTGACAAGAAAATCAATATTTGACTCAAGGGCTCTTATATTAAATTGTGGATTGCATTCTAATTAGGTCTAACTTAACACAAGTTTCAATACATTGACGTGTGCCACGTGTCCCATCGTAGGCCGTTCCCCCTTTCATCAGCACAAGTGCTCCGAAGACAACCAACCACCATGCGAGAGCAATAGTGGGCCACTAGCCTTCTATTACTATATATATATATATATATATATATATATAAATTATGTGTTATTTATGGCCTTCTTAAATTAAGTGTTTTTATTGTGTTACTTGCAACGTAACAAAGTGAATTATTATTCCATGTGAGTGTTAAGTGCATTCAATATTATGTTAGGTTAGTGTATGCTGCTTGCACGATATTCGAATGTTGTGTCGATGTGTGGAGTTACTGCTCCAAAGAGTGCGTACATAGTTAAGTAATTTTTAAGTGTGTATTATGTAATTTTATTGAATGTTATTATTTATTTCAAAAAGGGTTCATTTCATGTTGGTGCGCAAAATATAAACTTTCATATTACGTGTTGCGTACACGAAACAAATATAGAGCAAGGCAATACATAATATTTGCACTCTTTGTAATAAACAAAACATTTGCACATGCAATATTAACAATTTTCAGAATTAATTATTTTTATATTTGCAGCACATAATTTTACAGTATCGCTCGTAAGAAATGTAAACCATGCCCACATGTTGGAAGCCGACTTAATTTAATGAAACGTGATGGCCTAACACCAATTTTGCTACATTTATATGAAGGGTTTTTTTTTGTTTATAATCATAATTTTATGTAAATTGGAGTTTTTTTCATGTGAGCACGGGATAGCTCGGCCAGTAAGCAAGCTTCACGCCAATGCCAAGTCAGTCATTGTTCGGTACTCAGACGGAGTGGACGTCGTGTCGGCCTTCCCGGGCACATCACTTTTGTGCACTGGTCTTTAGTTTTCAAAAGTCAGTATTTAATATGGAACCTTAGTATACTAGTTTGTTTTTGCCCGGGAGAGGGCCACTCCCTAGTCCAGTCATCTTAACATCATGTAGGCTTTGCGCCAAATTTACCGTGCTAGTGCTCTTCTACTATAATGGAGACATAACCATGTAAGTGCCTCAGATGAGGGTTATAGAATACATCATTGTGTTTGAATGAACTGTGCACTTGTCTTTATTCATAGACTGCATCACTATCCATTTTTTTTTTACCAGTTTTAATTATGGCATATTTTCACCTGAATTATTACGGGCGTAAGGGAGCCCATAACATCCTACCGGGAATGAGCATTGATTTTGGGGATGGCATACAGTCCTCACTAGACCAGACAGAGGATTGTAGGTGATGGCGGAACATCTGGGTGACAGCCACGTGGACGGTCGACCACACAACCCCAACAGCATCAACAACTCATATTTTCAGGCGAGGGCTGGCGCCCAATATGGTAAACCACACAAACTATGTTCCTGTCCACACAACCTCCTTCCATCCAATGGTACAGCAAACACCCAAGCCGTCAACATAACACATCTTTACAGTTAATCTCTAATACATGAAATAAAATTCTTTTAGTCTCAAGTTGCCAAAGTCACACTGCAACTCGATAGAACCAAGTAAGGGTAATTTACCACCACTAAAGGTAGACAATTTAAGAAGACTGTTTCATGCAAAATTACTTTCATCGAGGCCAATCCGTTTCAATGTACTGACCGATAATTCTGGACAGTATCAATAGGTCTGATGTCCCTAGTAGTCCTACTTCTACATCCTGTTTTAAAACGGTTTGATTTTTTGGAGCTCTAAGAAATTGACATAGTGGAACCTCTATGTATTGAACCCAGATGGATTGAAATCCCACATCTACGGAACATATTCTGTGGTCCCATTTTTGATTTATCTGCATTTCAAGACCACGAAAGTTCACATGTATTGAAATTTTTTTGTCTATCCCCTGAGAAATGATGGATAGAGAATCCACTCCTTTCCAGTAAATTTCATTATTATCGCGAATAAAGCCAAACAAATATCTTAATGGATACATTATTTCATTAATTTTATCAGAATGCACTGTACTCTTTAACAACAGTCACATAACTCACCACAATCACCGGAAGAGATGAGATTTTTCAAACTCACAGAAAAGTCTTCTATCGCTTCACCATCCAGTTGCCACCTAGTAAAAAAATTATATAGTTCCATTGTCAAATTCTTCTTTGGTGAACAATGGTCATGGAATTTACCAACAAGCTCATCATGTTTAACATGGTCAAGGTCAAAATTGAATTGATTAAAAATGCCCGATAGCTTGAGGATAGAGGTAATATAATAAAATGGCAATGCAACAATGTTCGCATTTCTTTAAAAAACCTTGTGCACATATAAAAATGGTATATTGTTAGTATAATTTCTTCCATATGTTCGAGAGATTAGATGTTGTAAAATTCACGAAGCACCATATTTTAATGTTAGAACCACCAGCTTGAGTCCAGGCACAGATGTAGGTTGCTTGGCATTGTCGGGCATCTTCAGATGAAAATTCAACATGCAAAGAAATAATACAGATGAGCTACCATAACTATGGATGTAGACAGGCAACCACCCCTGCCACCATTGTAGAAAGTTACTTATATAAATCTGTATGCTCAAGAAATTTGAATGATGAAGCAAGAATACAAATAATCATTTCAGCCCATGCTAGTCGTTACACTGATTTATTTCATGCCAAAAGGTAAATAGCAAATACATAGAGTTCAGATATACAAAGCACAAGATATAAATAAAACTGTGTAACAAGTAACAATTGATAACTCATAGATGACTCATTCCATGGAAAACCAACACACATTTGGAAAAAATTGAATCTTTATGTTCCAGATACACTCCAAACATTGCATTTGCATTCCAGCATGTAGTACAAAGTTTTTTTTTGACAAACCATTTTTAAAAACTGCATTGTTGTAAGTAATTAATTTAAACAGGAATAAAAAAAGCTAACAAATATGTTGTATATGTCAATTTACAGTGCATACAATTAATGTTCAGAATGTGCAATAATGAGTTTTCTCAATAGAACTTTTAGGTGGTTAACAACCTGTTGAAGTCAACATTTTAAAAAACAAGTTTACTAAAATGTAGCATTTCCAATTTCTTTAAAACTTTGTGTTACTGTCAAATATAACCTTCAATGATATATGTATGTAATATTATTATAATTTTTTCTAAGTCAGTGGAATAAACCAGGTTTGTTAAGGGATAGAGGTCTTAATTAAATAAAAGAGTTAACTATAATTTCCTAATTTATTAAAATTAATTACGAAAAAAATACTCTCATACCAATATCTACCAACAAATTGATTGCAATTTACAATTAATAAATTAAATCAGTACAATTTACAATTACCTTAAATAAATTACTTTAATTATTTAACTAAAATCGTTCCCAATAAATAGTCAATCAAAATCTATTGAATTACTTAATAAATTATATGTCCATATTTGAAAGTGTCAATATTTACAATAAAGTCTGTATCACATGTTCTTACAGTTCCACCTCAGTTTAGTCCAGATCCTACCAGTCCACAATGTTCTAGAGGTCTCTGAGAACCCTCATGCATAGCAGTTCACTAGTAGAACCCTCATGCACAGCAGTCTTCACTAGTCGGGTTACAACCTCTCGTCCACTCACACCACAAACACCTCATCTGCAGTCACCTCGCAATCTTCTGTCATCGTCCGTCCTCTTCACCGATGTCCCTCACTGCACTCTACTTTGCCCACCACACTCAGGCTGATGGCTTCCGCAAAAGACTGTCGACCCTTGTACCGTTGAAATATTTATAGGGTCTAGGCCATTACCCAGAAATTTCTCTAAATGCCTCATTGCGCCAACTGTCCTAGTTCCCAGAATTTTCTTGCGAATCTTCTAAACTAGTCTGCTTCTCCAGAAGGAGGAGAGGATGTCATGCCAGCCAGGTCGCCGCTGCCAATCATTCCCCCAGCTGTGGGGCCAGTGACGGGGCATTGAGCAGGTCTGCCTGAGGGGGAGGGTCAGGGTGAGTCATTTCCCACAGAGCCGAACAGCACATGGAGCTCGCATCTAGCGTGAGTATCAGCACATAACACTGCTTGCCCCTTACGTTTGTTCGTCCCAAACAGACTCTCCAACATCAGGACCTTCGTACAGCACCAGTCGCCAATGTGGACAACCTTATGCTTTGCCTGAGAGCTCTATTGATAAATTCAAAAGACCACATCATTTATCTGTTTCAGGATCCTGTACGGACCTTCCCCAACATTTCTGTAGCTTTGGGCAATATCAATTCTGCCTCTGAGGGTTGTACAACCACACCAGTTGTCTCCTTGATAAGTCTTTTCAGGCATTCTTCAATCATATTGTGTTCTTATTCCATTACTATTAATTGTAAGGTACTTCTGGGAAGTCATTAATGTCGAGTTACTTTTGTAGTATTTTAATGGCATATTCTGGGGTGGCTGCTGCTTCTTCCACTGGACGTCCGAACAGCATGTCACCAGGGAGGCAGAACTCTCTCCCAAATAGCATATCCTTGAAGGTGTTACCTTTGTAGACTAGTGGACTGCCAACAATATGCCTGGAGAAATATCTGTACCTTGGAGTCCCAATCTTTCTGGTTGTCTTCCATGATGATCGCCAGGTACTGTTTTTTAGGATACGATTTAGCCTCTCAACCATCCCATTCACCTGAGGGTATAATGCTACGGTACAAATTTTCTTAGTTCCTAAAATCCTTGTTACCCCTTGAAAAAGAGATGCTTCACAATTTCATCCTTGATCAGAATGAAGCTGAAGTGACTACAAGTGCATCAGCTATAGTGCCAGCCACTTGGTTTGGAACCGGTATGACCTGCGGCCATTTTGTGAAATAGTCTTGTGCTACCAGAAGGTACCGATTTCCCCTCTCAGTGACTGGTAGTGGTCTGAGAATGTCCACTACCATCCTCTCAAATGGGGCCCCACCATTATATTTCAGAAGGGAACCTTATCCCTTAACCCTCTGACCCTTCTTGCAGTGCGTGCATCACACAGATGGCACCACTTCTCAACATCCTACCGACAATACAGCCAAAAGAACCTCATTCAAACTCTGTTGAGGGCCTTATTTACACGAAGAGACCACCTGCTGCTGTGTTGCGCAGTTCTCTTAGCACTTCTGGGATTCAGCACTCTGGTAGAACCAATTATAAATGACTTTTGTTTCCCATCATTACTTTCCCAGTTCCTGTAAAGCCCACCATTCTTTAGAACAAGAGAATTGCACTGTGCCCAGCATGCCTCAACCATAGTGCCTAGGCTAGATATCTCCTCCCATTTTGGTCAATACCTGGCTTCCTTTCACTCCAATATTAGACATAGCTGATCATTTATGATGTCATCGACCCATGTAGGTGATTCCTCACAAGATACAGGGCCTTGAATTCACGTACTCTTAGCCTTCCACAATACACCGCCCTTCTCCTCCTGGCATTAAAAACGATGAAAGAATGGTTCGCATAGTCTCCTGGAAAGTGCATCTGCATTGCTGTGAAGGCATCCTGACGTGTTATGTATTTCAAAGTCATATTATTGCAAGTGCTCTATCCACCGGGATATTTGAACTTCGGAGTTCTTGAAATTTAGCAGCCAGCGTATTGAAGCATGATCAGTTCTCAGCATGAAGTGTCTGCCATTAAGATATAGGTGAAAATGTGTAATTTCCTTCACCACTGCCAGAAGCGCCCTGTGTCACACAGTAATTGTGAACCTGCTAGGCTAATCAGTATGTCATCCATTCTAGGGAGTGGATAAGAATATTTCTTGGTCACATTATTAAGTTGGCAGTAATCAACACAAAATTTAAAAGATCTATCCTTCTTTTTAACAAGCAAAATGGACAGACTGATGGCTCTATCACAACTAAATCCTTTATTTCTTTCAGAATACTGTCAACCACTTCACGTGAAAATAGCTGTAGTCACCTTGGTGGCTGCTTTATGGGACTGGCATCCCCTGTGTCGATGTGATGGCATGCAACATTAGTTCTGCCAAGGTCATGGGGCTCACAGGAGAAAGCACTCTTATTCCTCAGTAGTAATTCTGAGACAGCTTTCTCTTGTTGCCAGTTGAGGTTTTCTCTTGTTCTTGTCAGCAGTTCCCCCAGAGCACCTGGTAGAGGACATTCAGTATTTTGTGGCATGGAAGCTTCTGGGACATTTGGAAGTACCTGTGAGACCTGCTTGCAAACCCCTATTGTGGCCCCTTCCTCAAGATGAATAGCATGGTCAGATAAATTAACCATTCTTGATGGTAAACTATTGATTTTGAAGACATATAAGTTTTTGCTACGATGACACCACCTGGTAAAATGCCACATTTCTGGGCTTGTTCAATTATGCCCAACAACCTAACAAATTTTCTCTGACATCTGCCTGGAATAACAATTTTTTCTAGAAGCAAGAAGCACAGTTGACTGATTACACACTACTGGGCAGCTCATTGATGAAGATAAATTTTGTCGTTTTAACACTACCAACTCTGTATTACCTACCCATAACACCCCCAGTTGAGTATCGATACAGCATCCCAGCTTACATAACACATCAAGACAAAAAATGCATTTGTCCTCTATTTCTGCTATATATTATTTCTTTGAATGTCAAATTTTCGTCTAAAGATGCCCTACAGTGTCGAGCAGCCTACATCTGCACCTGGAATCAAGCTAGCAGTTTTATCATTACATATACATTGTTATAGGATGTGGTCCTGCCAGGATAAGCCATGCTGTATGTTGTTTATGTACAGCTGTGAGTACAGGTCACTACCCCATGCTACCGGGCCACCTAACTTAATCATATTTACACATTATTTCTTGGCATTTCTGCAATACTATCAATTACATATGCTATATCACTGAATACCTCTTTGCACGTACTTTCAGATGCCATTGAAATAAATGCCAGTATCCAGTTAACAAATCATGTGGGGTTCAATTTCACTGTCCATATACATGTTACGAATAGTCACCATGCTGCAAATTACTAGCCCATACACTATCATTTAGTGAAAGCCACATTTCATGACTTTTAACTGTTATGGACATTTTAGGGGTGTCCACCTTAAATGGACTATCCTGTATATTTAAAAATATTCAAAAAATTAAATAACCGAATTGTTTATATTAAATGACTAACTGCATGAATATCCAGGCAAGGCACTTAAAACTGCAACATACATTTTGAGGTCAAGCCCATTGAGCAATTATTTACAACATATTGCAGAAATTAAATGCTGGTAGACAGTGTTTCAAAAAACAGCAGAAAGAGGTTGTAAGGGGAGAAGGTGCATATTTACAGGTAACTATTTCATTCACTAGAAACTACATTTATGTTTTCTTTTTCATGTGCACCATTGCTTTGGCAATTTCAGTCTCCACAACTTCACCAGAGAGAGACAAAAATGTCACCAGAGAGAGACAAAATATAACTCTTACAAGCCTTGTCAGGAAAAGCTGAGGAAACAAAGAAGTTGTCTCGTGGGCAGAGTATAAGGGGGATGGTCATTAGAGCAGGGCTGAGCAAAAGGCCCAGGAGCAGAGGATAGAGCAGGATAGGAACAACACACATGTATAGGCTGTTCATGGTAAAGTGAGCATTTTTGAGGCCCTTGTTAATTTTCTCTTTTAGCCAATTTTTATCCTTTAACCACCTTTTTAAATAAATATTGTCATACAAGTAATAAACACAGTATGTATATTCCACTGCACTCTGAAGTTAATGCCTGAGGCTAAAATTAAATATATTATTGATTATTATTCCAAATGAGAAGGCTTTCAAAAGTGATAACTTTACAGTGAATAGTGTATAGGTTTTTATTTTGCGTAAGAGAAGACCAGAAAAAAAGCTCTGAGTGGATATTTATTTTCACAAGATTCATTGATGAGTTATAGTTCTTTTACTGGTTCACTGCACTGCATAAAACAGGAAAATTAGCAGCTACACAGCAGATAGATTTCAAATTAAAGGTCTTTGAAGAGAAAAACTGTAATCATGCTGCAGGCCAACCATTATCTTAACTTAATGATTTTATAGGTATATAATTTGCCTATATTAGATTATACCAAATAATTCTTTGTCAGATGTTAAAAAATATTTGCATTTAAAATTACCAATGCAGCATATTGAATTGCATGCCAAACACAACTATTTAGCACCTTCTAGCCAGTGCTTTGACACCCCAGAAATATCTTATTTATTGTGTCATAACTGTCAAAACATTATACCTTGCTATCCCCATCTTCCCCATTCCACCCCCTTGCAGGGAGAAGATCTAAAATTAAAAACCGCATGAGAGTGTGGCCTGGTGCTGCTGTATCTCCCTCTTATACCTCCTACTCTGCCTGTTTGCCTGTTCCTGCTGTCTCTCCCTCTTGCCATTGCTAGTTAATTTCCCCTTCAACCAGCAGCAGTATTTTATTACAAAAGAAACATGCCTTTGCTTATTTTATCTTAATGCATGTGAGTCTATGATTTTTTTTTCACTACCAATAATAGTGCATTACACTTTTGCTGTGGGTGAAAATCAATTGTACGTAAACAATATAAAATAGCTGTGAGTTTCATGCAGTCTGCACTACTGTGTTTCGTATTGTCTATGACCAAGTTGACCAATTTTGTTTACATTTTGAGAGGTAAGTTAACTTCATTGTAAAGCGATTTTTTCAGTTGCACTTACAAATATATTCTGGTACATAGAGGCTAAAAATGCATTGTTCTTATGGGCCAAATTTATACTTTGTTGTATAGTGTGTTTTGTTATATGGAATATTTATAAAGAAATGCTTTTACTGTACACTTGTAAGTGCCCAAGGCAACAAAACACATGTACTCATATGTTGCCATTGATTGGAAAAAAAAGGAAGGAGTTTGCATATCATGTAAACAAAAACCAACTTCACACCCTTTAATCTTACTTTGCATAATTTAATATTTTAATTTAAGTTGTATTAAAAAAATACCATAACCAAACTGAAAACTATATAAACACAGTAGAACACCGTTTTTATTTTTCCGGTGTTTACATTTTCCATTTTTTTTATACTGTTTTTTCAGGTCCTGTTTATTCCCCAATAAATTTAATGCATTGCTTTCCCACAAATTATGTTGCAGAAATTTTATCATTCCACGTTTTATATAATGTACAAAACATAAACATCAACACCAGCGATAGTAATAAAGAGTTCATAAAACTTCACACTACTGCAACATGGAATGGCATGTGTATGATCATGACCACAATCCAAGCACAACTGTAGAGAAAGCAAGATGGCAGCAATAGTCTAATCTTACTGCCACTGCAAGCACTAGTGGTATTGGACTGCGCACCATGTTGGTATGTTCGTAATATTTCACATATTGTGAGTTCTAAGCAAATAACCTTCAGCACTGTAAACTTCTGAAGTCGTGCTTACAAGCATTTCAGTTTTTTAAAGTTTGTTTAGCGTGATGGTGAACAAATGACGGCAGACACTTTAGGTTAAATATAAATATTAAAAAATACCAAAGCCGGAGGAGTTATTGGGAATTGTGCTCACCTGACGTAATAACTATAACCCCCAATCAGTGCATCTAAAAATGGCAACACCATTGCCAAAAAAACGCTGCACAATGTAAAAAAAGAGCAAAAATAAACAAATACAGGAAAGAAAAAACGTAAATACACTTTTGCACGAAAGAATTGAAATTAAAGAACAGGATGATATTAATCTTGAATGGTTATTTTGGGACACATGTTGCGAATCTGCCATCAGCGGAACAATTGTGTGTTAGAAATGTTACATAACTGATTTATGAAACTTTTCCTGCCCAGAATAGTTGATTTATAGTCAGTTTAAGCTGCGTGTGACAACTGTTTTGCAATTTTATTTTCTATACATTTTGAGCTTACGTCTTGCACATTAACTTAAAATTATTGGAAAAAAAAAAAAAAAAAAAAAAAAAAAAAAAAAAAAAAAAAAAAAAAAACACAGTAAAGACATTTTTGTAATGTCTATATTATCTAATTTTTATATTGAATTTTACCCATAGGAAATGTATTTTAAAGAAGAAAACACAGAATAATGGATAAAAGGTAATTTTAATTAATTTTAAAGCTTTCTCTAAATTTACACTTTCCCAAATTTTTACACTTTTTTACTTTTATCTGAAAAAAAAAAAAAAAAAAGGCGCCGCGGATGAGGGGGGGGGGGGGGGTTCACTGTACACCATCTAGATACAAGCCTACACTAATTAATGGCACCATTAACAATCTTTTAGCTTTTTAACCAAATGTGTACCACGTTCCCACCAAAACTTTCTGCCAATGTGATAGAGCACAAAGAATTTGTGCTTCAGACCACATGCATTTTGTTGTGCGAGATTGGCCAAAAACAGAAATATATATGATGTACACAGATGCATTTCTGGACAGGTAACGGAACAACTTGTTTGTACATCTTGGGCATTGCAGAGGTAATGGAAAACAACTTAATATCTTAACTCATTATTCCCATAACAAACACTAAGAAAACCACCAGCAAAATATTGCGTTACCAACACAGAACATACATAGTTTAACACACTTGCCTTCCACAAAAAAACACAGAGATGTAAAAATTAAATTAAATTTTGTAATGTTGATCAGGACAATATGGCAGATGAATTACAATAATTTACACAGAAAGGGAACATACACCCTTATACTAGTTCAATACTGGAATACAAAAATATTTATTTTTCAGATCACAATTAAAAATAAAATGAATGAAAACAAGATCAAAGAGAAACTGGTAAAACATTTAGAAAAGCAACTGCATCCAATGATGATCAACCATATCAACCTGCCAAACAACAATGTCAAATATCAACCCTGTCCACCATGTACCAAATAGACTAAAATACATGTAACGAGCCCTAAAGCAACAACTGTATCAGCATATGGTGTTTTTAAAAAAGCTACCCAAAAAACCTGAAAGTGTAAAGTGGCTAGTGACTGATAAATGTCAAAGTTTTAGGTTATCTGTCACCACTAAGTTCAAAACTACAAATATTTGTTATCCACTACTATCCAATATCATATATCGAACATACAATTTGAAGCAAATCAGGATCAATATGATGATTTTTCCAAGAATGAACATATCATATGAATCTGATTAGAGAAAATCCCACACATTTGGGCTCCCGTAACTCTGCATTCACACATCACCAACACCTTCTCTGCAACTGTTGTGACTATGCAAAGCCTAGAATGTTGCAAGTCTAACATGCCTGCACAACTTAATGCTCTTAATTCCATGCAGAGACTGGTTGCTAGGTGGATGTACCCAAAAGGAATATACCCCGGAGGGTCATACCTAGTAAAATCACACACAGGAGGAATAGAGGGATGGTCTAGGATCTGAGGAATTGTCTGATTTAATCACGGATTGTATTGTTATAAGTACACCATTCAATAAACTTATTTACCTTGTTTCATTTTTACCAAAACAGTTTTACTGTCATTCTTGATAACAAATCCTATTCTTAGTCTTGATATTGTAAAGTGCTGATTAAATTTCCAGAAGCATAAAACTGATTTTAACTGCTTATATTTCCAATACAGATACATCCTTTACAAATAAGTGTCTTGTTCAATGGTTCGTGAAAATTAAACAGATGTTCTAAACCCATAGAAGGTATGAGCAATGTTGTTATACTATTAAAAAATGTATTGATTTTTTTTAGGTATCGGACTTTGATACTTGCGATAGGTACCTCAATACCATCGATATCCCCACAGTATCAAAATATTGAATATCAAAAACTTATGTATGGTATCGTAGGTGATACTGAAGTTCCAGGAACGTTTGAGCAGTAAACAGTTCAATATGTACTTTTAACATTGCCATGTATATTATAATCATTCATCTGTGATGCATGACACATTTCTGCACTTCTAGAAAGTGCTCTCTATGCTACAACTGCACCCCATCTTGGAAATCATTAATCTTTACGGGCCAGTCACGCCATTCTTAAAACAGTAATGGGGATGGGACACGTGGCTACAGGGTACATTGGAAAACCCCAACTGGTACTATGAACACGTGAACACAGATTTTACTATCTCTTACCACGTGCCCGCAAGCTGTCACTCCCCCCCCCCCCCGCAAAGATGACTCTTTCTAAGAGGTCGCCAGCACTTCCCCATGACGGTTGCGGAATATCACCATAACGCATCTACAAGCTCAAAAAGTGTAAATAGGCCATTCAGACCAAGCCTCAGGGCAGTCTGCTGTACCACCCGCTGTAATTGGCCAGAGGTAACCGCTAAGGGTAAGCACTAGCCCGCCTTGTTCCCCACTGTAATAGCCAGGGATATCTGAACAAGGTTAAGCTAGTACTAGAACTCTTCTTCTGCGTCGGTAGCCAGCCACCACCAGAGGGTCCTTGATGGTTAACAGCCACCAACAGTTTTGGAGATTTTGCCAACAACCAAAGGGTCACCACCTCTTTGGCAACCTCCAGGTCCAGAGGCCTTTGGACGCCGACACCACCAAAGGATCCTGCCAACGCTGCTCTCGTCGACCTTCCTCTTATCCTTGGTAACCTTTCCTCCAAGTATCCATCCAGTCACTGTGACGATGTCCTTTCTGGGTGCTAGCCACATAACTTCTTCAGCACCCTTCTTCAGAACCATAGCCTTAATAGGGACACGTAATTTTATTTGTGGCTTTTAATGTTGATTAAATTCATTAGTTCAGCCTTAATACACACTCACCTACGTATTTAATATCAGGGTACCTTCCCCTGATCATAATGCCACACTATTTAAAAAAAATAAAAAAACAGAGAGGGAGAGGAGAGGGAGAGGAGAGGAGAGGAGAGGAGAGGAGAGGAGAGAGATATAGCTCTGACCACTTAACCCACAGTGGAGACACACCTGTGCACCACTGAATAAAACCACTGCGACATACACACCCTACCCATTTCACCCACTGCTGTGAGGCTGGGTCAGGAATAGCAGAGTGAACAAATTCGTTGCCAAGCCAGGATGTTCAGCCACACTAATTAGGGTTCAGGGATACACCGGCTACTTCAGAGCCATTTGTTTTACAGCATACTAATGCCTTATAAGTGCAAAGGCAGAATAAAATACAGGAGGAAATAAGACGTACAAAATCTAGTGAACAAGTCATTTGAGCCAGTAGCCTCTAATGTATACAAACCTAACCCACTATTTGAGCCTCCTACTCAGTTATGCAAAGGACCCGCACCTCATACATCTTACCATAAACAAATACCACGATGCTTTACTAGGACCTGATCCTATTTTGCTAAACTACCATCCCAGTCATATACCATCCTACAACTTCGAGGATTTCTTCTGCACTACTTCATTGCAGCCCACGCCGGCCGCAGTTCAGCAGCAACCCTCTAGTCAACCAGACTACGCAGCGAGAAGCAACACTGCCAGAAGTGAACAAGGTATGGTGTTGAAAACCTATAGCTCTTACCACCCCAGACTTTGTGCCTGCCAGTAAGCCTACCAGACCATTGTTGTACAAAGGCAAAGCCCCAACTCATAATTAAATCCTGCTTGTTATGACGTTTCTCAAATGTCCTTCGTGATACTGGCATTGCGATGGCCGTCGTGCTCCTCCATGATCAAAACACAAACTACTCACACACTTACTTCTAGCCTCAGGTTCCGATTGACATTGAAAGTCCCGGATTCAAATCCCAGAGCAAACACTAGCAAAACCCCTACTACGAAGCCCCTGTCCCAATGTGGCCAATACCACGCCTAGCCGCCCCAAATGCTAAACTCACGTAAAGTAAACTTTGGGCTTGTGCCTGGACTCAGACCTACATCAATCTCTTAGTTTATGTGTAAAGTGTGTTGTGAACTGCTTAATTTAATATTTTCCCTAACCAAGAGGAGTGTACACGCAACAATAATTGGTACCCAATGTGGGACGTTAACAGTAATAGTTTTGACTAGCCTGTTAGAATTAGCCAGCCACGTCCCACAATAAGCCATCCGTGCATCACTAACCACATTGAGCACACAAGTGACTCGTAGTAATGCGACTAATTGGCACTCATTGTGGGGGGGTAACAACATAAGTTCAGGTTTGGTAGTTAGAACGAGGCAGCCACGCCCCACACATTAGTGTAACCACCCACGACTTACACATGGTACTTGAGATCCCACGCGAGAGATGAGTAGTTCGAGCTGGACAGTTAGAACGAGACAAACACTCTCCATTGTGTGTAACCACGGCTTCATCTATACATGAGCGCATAAATTAAGTGTTGCAGCGCTACATTAATTAACGCTCAGTCTACCTTAGTGCAAATGTCCACGCTGAACGGCAGGATAAGTGGCATCTGTTTATTCATAATTTCCTTTAAGGGAAATTAGAACTGCGAAACATAAGAGCATGACCAGCACGGTCACTAGCATAATCTCTACATTATAGTGGACATAAAAACACCACAACCCCCGTGCATGTTAACGTGGCCAGACAGCTAAACAATTAATATACTGCAACATTATCTGAGGATACACAAGCGATTCACCTCACATCCATCGCAGAGACCCACAACATTCAGCCTCTGTTGAACTGGTCATCTGTCACCCTTCAGGACTTAAGGAGTCCGCGGAGAAAAACACCCTGTGGCGCCTTCCAAAATGCCTCATCATGTCTTGACACCAAGCAGGGTCCACATGATGAACCCCAGATTTCTATGTCCGGGAATTTATTTATCAACACAATCGAGAAATGCTCAGTCGTCACGTGTCCAGGAACAGGCCTACACGTGATCCACTGTGCCAACTGCACAAGCCAA
Source organism: Dryococelus australis (assembly GCA_029891345.1). Taxonomy (NCBI): domain Eukaryota; kingdom Metazoa; phylum Arthropoda; class Insecta; order Phasmatodea; family Phasmatidae; genus Dryococelus; species Dryococelus australis. The sequence continues at coordinate 128,508,763 of CM056995.1, read as the reverse complement.
TTTCATTATTCCTGCCAATGATGGGAGGACGTGCCCAGGTATATGGACTGTCTATAGTACCGCTATACTACCTGCAGAGATTGACCACAAGCTAGGTGTAATTGGCTGGAATGTGACTAACAAGGATGACATACCATCTATTGCAACACGTGTGCTGCCAAATTTCACCTTGCACGTATAGGTTGGCCAGACAAGAGGGTTACTCATCCTGGCCAGGTATATCACTGTGAGGTATGTCAGCACCTCTTGTCCCACAGACCAGACAACCCAGGAAAGAGAGACAGTATCGCGACATCAGTAAATATCGATGAATTTCTTTACCCAAATTTGGCGGCCACCCACACGAAGACCCTGTCACATTCCTAGTGGAATGCGAGAGGGAATTCAAAGAACATAATATACACCAGAAATAATGGGTAGCTGAAACCGGCCCACAGTTATGCGGCAAAGCCGAACGATAATGGATCAGGTACAGGGAATTCGTAATGGACTGGGGCCAGCTGAGGGATCACCTCACTGCCCAATTCACTGAGGAAGAGGTGATTGCTTATATTGAATTTCCATGCAAGGGTCCAGAGTTCAGAGGAAGAAGCCAAAATTTATATTCACAGAAAAGCCCAAATGTATCTGCAAATATACCCCATGAAGGCAAGGAAAGTTGCGTACGTAATATTTTACATACTCTGGTCCCCTCCTTTTGCAATTTACTATTAAGCTCAAAGCCACAAACCATGGATGAACTTGTCAGCTGGGCAAGGGAGGTTGAAAAGAATAACAGAGAGCAGGTGTTCTTAGACCGGCCTGTGTGTGCCACAGCCAAGGTCGTCACCACAACCCCTCTTCCAGAATGGCAAGCCGATCGTGGCAACAACCCTCCTTCACACTGCCTCTCCACCCCCCTGCTGGTACTGCCTGGCAAGACGTCTAAACAAAGATTGTCCCACTCGGCAGGGCCGGGAAGGGAAGGATAAAATACCAGACCATCTGACACACAGAGGTGCGCTTTAACCCTACGGCCCCTGTCCAGTCGGGAAATGTAAATTCTGGGGTGCATACAGGGCTGCCACACCAGCGAAAAAAGGCCCCTCGATGTCACGAAAATAAAGTATGATAGAGAGGTAACCACACCGTACGAGGCCCAACATCTTAGTAGAGATCAATGGGTATACTCGCCTACCCTTGTTAGACTCAGCCACCACAGAGAACTTCATTATCAGTTACTTACTGACAGCCAGCAAGCCCTCATTGAACTGCAATCTCTCCTACGCATGGTCCAGCCCAACCAGACCTTAGCGGTCAATGGCAAAATAAGTCTCCCCTTGAGCATCCATCACTTAAACCAGGTAACCAAATTAACTATATATAGGGATATAAACGAAGAGGTTATCTTGAGACATCCTAGGCTGACTAAGAAACATAGCATGATGGATCACCGTAGGAAGACAATAAATTTGGGACTGGAAAGGTCGCAACAATCCCATGGCTGCGGGACCCATTAGCGATCATCTCACCCTCGTCTAACCTCATACCTATAACATCCGACACTGACACCGCTAGACCTCCTGTCGAGATCATAGTCGAACCCCCCCCCCCCCGCCAGTGTTCTAAAGTAGGCTATTCACAGACAATCGGGCCGGTTCATAGGTGACTCTGGGACAGTTCCCACCTGCCCTATGCCAAATAACGAGCCTGGGTCTGCATTATAGGGAAACCCTTGGATAGAGGTGAGCTACTTCAGAGGTTATCCATGTTCTGTTTAGCAGATACCCGATCAAGACACCAAGGTGGATTGTCCAGACATACCATCCACTCCACACCTAGTTCTCACCTGCCGGTCCCTTCTATCAGAAGAGGCGGAAGAACTAGTGCAGTTACCTCAGAGGTATTGTGGCGGAGCCCCCTTTGACAGGGCTCCTAGACCACAACCTCCTACCCCAAGTGTGATTGTACAGGTTGACGAACCTCGACAACCCACCCAGGCAGTAGTTAAGTGCAAGCCCATACCTGACTAAAACCTTTTGTCAATCGACACAATCCCCAAGGGTCCCGCAGACGAAAAGACAACTCCAGCCAATGGTGCAATTGTCTCTTGCATTCCTTTTTCCGTACAGGATGAGAACAACAGTATAGACCTGGATCTGGCCGTATCCCAACTGCCGTTGCCTCCAGGATCGGTACCACCCGCGCCACCTGTAGGAGACGTGGGACCAACCGAGGACTAGCCGTATGTTGCCGCAGCCGAGCCACGCAGTTCTTCCCAGGGCTAGAGATCCCGGGTCAGTCACCTCATCAACCGCCTAGGACAGAGATACTAACTTCCAACATGGCCGAGCAAGCAGACACAACGCCAGCAAGCAGTGTCAACAGGACTGGAGACATTGCATCCTCAGTGATCTCCTTGGTGGTCAAAATAACTACATCACCTGTAGACATTTAGGCAACACTCATTCAAGACGGACATTCCTAAACGACAAGTCAACTCAGAAATGTAAAGGCAAAGAGGTAGAACCACCTACTGAGACTTCCACTGCAACTATCTCGCCAACAGTCTGGAACCTACTGAGACTTCCACTGCAACTATCGCGCCAACCGTCTGGATGGACACCAGTAAATAAGGCATCCAGCTCCTGCCACCTATAAGTGTGATGCCAATGCAGATCAAGCTGTGGATCACCAACCAGACAGAGACAATACCTATCTAGGAACAAAGTGTCCCAACCACGTCACAGGTGTGTGCCAATCACACACCAACTTCAACATGGGACACAAACCGAGACTCACCTCCTAAAGAAGGGACTTGCCGGCACACTCCAGCTGCCTCCAACACCGCCACCATTAATACCAGCAACAAGTTAAGAGCCAATGGACAATTAGTGCTTGTACTTCAGTGGTTGTGTGTGGGTCAATATACAGTCACAACAACGAACTAATTTCTCATTTCTCGTGGCGAATTATTACCACCAATTCAAAACCCATTGCGATTGTATAGCTTAATACGAGAGAACTGTATTCCGGATACAACCTGTGTGTAGATGCATAACGCTAAGCCAGCTTCATCAAGCGGCGAGTTGTAGGACACTGCAGTATAGTGGAAGGGCGCTGTTAGTAGTAAACCTAGTGGCTGGGTGGCAAACATGGGTGGAGCGGGAAAATTGAAAAATTGCAGGTATATCAGATTAGTGCGGTAAGGAGCTGTGACTATCTTATGTTGAGGCCAGGCGGCTGCCTGGATTCTGTTATAAATTGGTAAGCTAATTCCCAAACTCTTAGTTCTGAGCTATTGCTTGAAGGTGGTAGGGCTCTCACAACTCTGCTGCTGTAGCAGGAATCTAAATCTTTGTTGTGTGATGCTGCATGCGCTGCAACTGGTTTGTGGTTTGTCCTGTACGTTATTGATGTTACCCGCTACGGCTTGTTTGGTGTATGCTGTGGGGCCATTCATTCTTTGCTTGAGTGTGTTGGTGGTGAGGCCAATGTATTCTGCATTACAATGTTGGCACTGTGGCTGATAACTAAGATTTTGTGTTGTGCAGTTGTAGTTGCCTTGGATGGGGTATGTATGGTTAGTGAGTCTGCTGTTGAAAGAAGTTGTGGGTTGATGAATGGTACAGGTGCCGCAGCGAGAGCTATTGCAGGGGTGGGATCCTTCGAGAGTGATAGTTTGGTTGACATTTGTGGCGAGCTGCAGTTTTGGACGAACCAGTTTGTTGCGGAGGTTACTGACCTTTTGAAGACCAATCTGGGCGGTTTGGAGAGCAGGTCTTGTGTTTGCGGTGAAGAAGCCAGAATTTTGTATCCAGAGTGGGAAATGTTTCTGAGTTTACTTAGGCCTTCATGATATGGGATCACCAGGGGTATATAAGAGTTGTTGACATTGGTTTGTGTTCCATATTTGAGATGGCTCGCAGAATCTGTTTGTGGACAAGGTGCCTGGGGTAGCCCCTGTCGAGGAATGCTCTGGCTATTTGTTCACACTGTTTATTGAGATCACTGTTGGTGGAGCAGATATGTTTGGCTCGTGTGACAAGACTGTAGCGTAAGGATTTTTTGGTATATGGGATGGTAGCTATCAAAATGTAAGTACTGGAGGTTGTTGGTGGGTTTGGTGTATATAGCAGTTTGAATAGTGCCATTGTGGAGAGAGAGTTCAACATCTACGAATATGGCATGTGTATTGGAGTATGACCAGGTGGACTTGAGTGTACTGTATGTGTTTAAATTGGTTAGAAAATGAATTAGGCTGTCTTCGGTGGAAGTCCATATCATGAAGATGTTGATGAAACACATCCAGCAGTGTTGTTGAGTTGGTTGGTGCCAGAGGAAGTTACCTTCTAATGGGTCCATAAACAGATTGGCACAGGATGGGGCTGTACGTGTATCCATTGCTGTGCCTTTGACCTGAAGGTAATGCGAGTCTTGAAATCTGAAATAGTTATGGCCGAGGGTTTGATGTATGGGGGTCTTTGTTTGAGGTAGTATTCTGTGGCCAAGAGTCCAGATGAGTGGGGGATGTTGGTATAGAGAGATGTAACACCTATGGTGACCATGTATGCATCTTGGGGAATGGGACCCAGGTGTCGCAAGCGTTCTAGGAAGTGGCCAGTGTCCTTGACGTAGGATGAAAACTACTGTACCCAAGGTTGGTGGACATTTAAAAGGGCTGAGATTCTCTCAGAGGGGTTGCCAATCCCTGATACAATGGGATGTCCTGGGGATGGCCGTTGTTCCTCGCGTATCTTCGGAAGCAGGTAGAGAACTGGTGTGGTGGGTTTATTTGGGGTAAGCAGTTTTATTCAAGCCTAAGATAGGTCTTGGAGGGGGCTGTGGGACACAAGGAATTGATAAATGGGTCTGCAATGTAGATCAGGATGTATGTGATGAACTGCTCAAGAGGATGTGATGATGGTAAGGGGGTAGGGTCCCAAGTGAAAGGGAGAGGTGACCATGGATGCATTTCCTCCTGTAGACCATGCCTGGCTAACAGAACTTAACAGATTCAGTGGTGTAGCAAATGTTATGTTAACATGACATATTAGTAGAGACCTGAAAAAGTAGATGATTTTTTTTTAAATATGTGTGATATTTTTGGGAGAAAAAAAATAGGTGTTATTTTTAGTCAAAAATAGATATTTTCTTGCTACAAAAATGCAGGTTTCTGCATGAGAATTACTCCAGTTTTTCATGTGCTCTTTATAAAGACATACATAATTTTAGAAATTTAACTTTATTCGTCAAACCTGAAATTGGCAATGTTATTCCTATTGATAAGCAATTTTTTTTAGCAATTGCTATTTCCTTGGAAAATTCCTAACTCCCAGAGAAATACACAGTTACCACAGTTTTAAGATAAAACCATTAGTTTCCTTTATCAACAAACAACATCAAAAACAATTTCAGATTTTACTTACCATTTTGTATTCTGCCTGACACCTGGAACAACAAACTGTCGCAATGCACTGGCAAGGGCATACCCTTTCATGAAAATAACAAGGTAAACAATTTATACACAACTAATAGAGCACTGTTAAATAAAATAACAAAAGTGCCTTGTACGAACAGAACAAAAAAATTAGAGAAATCTGCCTACATGTTTTTGACCTCTCGAAACTTTCAAAAACAGATTTTTTTCGTTAGGCCTGCTGACAAAACTTTTGTTTCTTCAAAACGATGTCATTTTTTACCACATATATTTACAGAAAATGAGTTTGAAAAAATACAGTTAACTGGCTGAACACAAGTATAAAATACATGATAAATTGATTTACAAATATATTCGAGGTAAGTAAATGCATATAAACACATTTTTCACAGCTGTGCCGATCACTTTGTAAAAAATAAAGAATTGTTGGTTAAAACGTGATGATGCTAGGAATGTAAACAAGGGAGCTAGTTGGCGTGAATTCCATAGATAACATGATGCTTGGTGGACGTGAACACTGCAATGATGTGTTTTCCTAATGAACAAATAAACTTTTGCAGGGCTGTACAGTAGAATGTTCACTCAAAGTGACGCATCATCACTTGTGCTCATGTTGTCTATGGTCGTAACTACACGTGATGGAAAGTAAACATGTTTTCATTTATGGTGATAAATTGAAGAAATCTACTGATCAACTTTTGCAGGCATTCGTATTTGAATATCCAAAAACCTCATAAACTACACCTTAAGCAACCATGTGACATAAAACAACAATAATTTGCGAAAATACTGCAGGATTTCGTACAATTCGTGAATTACAGCTGAAATTGTCAAAAGTCATACTTGTTCTTTTTTATGTAAAAATTTGTGTTATTTTTCGCTTTATCACGTTTGCTAATTTTTCAGGTATCTACATATTAGTCTTTCTCTGCTGATATTTATATTTTCTAATTATAAATTGTGGCGGCAGACCACTTAACAACATATATGGAGAACTTAATCTTTTACATACTTATATTGAAAATAAAATTGTGCTAAATGCTGCTTCTGTGAAGTAATGGTTAAAAACACAGTAAAGGAGCATTTTACAGCTCATAGAAGAATCTGTTTAAGAAACCCCCTAGAACCAGCATTTTCAAATTTTTGCGTTCTACATCTGAGATGTCAGTTGAAGATATGATGGATGATCCTTTGAAATAGGAGTACCTACAAACCAGCTGTTGCAATTCAACACCTTGTGCAACTTTGGTAAGTATTCTACTGCTATCCACCCTGCAAAATGACCCCTCAGCTCTACATCTGGAGGTATGATAAGTTATATTAAAAAAATAAAATGCTTCTGAAAAAAAATAAATTGACTAAGTACTATCTAAATTTGTTTTTGATTGCAACATTCCATTTAGCATTGTGGATAACAAGCATTTTAAGAACATGCTGCATAAATTCCACCCTTCCTAACAACTTCCTGGACGAAAAATGATTTCTAACCGACTACTTAATGATGTGTTTGAAGAAGAATCTAAACTAACACTTGTTGAACCTGACTCAGTTTTACTCATTGATGGATGGAAAAATGAATCCAGAAATACGAAGAATGTTGTTACAATGGTATATAATGTTAACGCAAGTATTAGAAAACCAAGATGTATGTTTCTCGAGGCTTTCGATGTGTCAGGCGAGTTGGAAACATGGAAAAAATTATGTGAAATTGTAGAGGAGGTATAGAAAAAAAGCAAAGAGACAGTACAACACACACATCTACTGTACTGTGTCTGATAATGCCAGCAACATGGTAAAAATGAGCAAAGGTCATAAATAATGGTATTCTGCCTGTAAATCACACACTGCAAATCTGCTGGCTAAGGACCTGCTACCAACAAATGTATCATCAAAAGTAAATCAAGTTCTGAATCCATTCAAACATCCATATCAGCAGCAATAACTTTTGTCTATGGTGTTTCTAGAGTCTGTCTTGCAGTGGATATTTGCTGGTGCTCTCAATGAGATGCCTGTGTTTCTCTGAAAAGCAACATCACAATGATGTGTAAAGTGGCAGCTAATGATGAATTTTCCAATATTTCAACGTCAGTGAAATGTCTTTTACTTGATGAATATTTTACTTTCACAGCTAAATAATACAACTGCAATCTTAAATCCTGTGAGCAAGCTCATCAATATTTGTCAAAAGTCAGAAAGTAAGAGTCGCTGATGCAGAAGAACTATGGATGACCCTACAGTTACCTGATGATCATGATGACAAGCAGCATCTATTGAGAAACTGAGAAACCTATCTCTAAATATCTATAGTATGTCAGCAAAGGTATTTCATTCACAATATCAAGGGCAGAATCTCAATGAAGAACAACATGACCAAGTGGAAGGATTCATATTGGAAACTTTGGATGCAGTCTTTCTTGCCAGTTTTCAGCAGTACCATGAAAAGGCAGGAATATTTGGTGTCGTTTTGGACATGGGTGTTAAATCTCCAAAAGCATTCTGGTTTTTTTTTCCAAGACGCAACATAAGAAACTAGCAGTTAAAGCTAATAAATTACTAAACATTCCAACTTCATCTGTACAATTGGAGAGTGTTTCTTCCAACTGGTCTTTTGTACATAATGCCAACAAAATCACCTTTCATGTGAAAAATCAAAAAAACTTGTACATGTTTATTACTCTCTTAAAATGAAAGATCAAGTGTGTGATGATTATTGAATACATTTTGTTAGCAGATTAATATGAACTATAGTGTTTGTTACTGTTTTAAATTTTAAATCACTGAATGCTCAAGTTTTAATCTATTGTTATTACCATAGAAGCATTTTTCTTAAATCTAGCAATAATCTTGTTATTATGCTATGCTAAGTATTTTTCTTAAATGTGTTATGTTTACAAAAGTTATAATTTTTGGGTAATCAATAGGCACTAATCAGAAAACAACTGTTATTTACTGCAGAGTGTAAAGTGATTTCAGAAAGTGTGTAATTTTCTATATTTACTATTGGGTAAGAGGTAACACCTATTTAACATTGACAGCTCAATGTAAATAAACACAATTTTTACATAATAATATCACATTAAAAACAGGTAATTTACTCACCCAACCCTGCCTGACACCCACAAACTTATACTTTAGAATGCAATTCAGAATGCTAATTACATTTGTGACACTTCATGGTGGATGCCAGTTGGAAAACTGTTGAACAAGCAGTTTTACAAAGTGGTAAACACGTGCCGATAATATTATTTCACTCAAGGAAATGCACTAAAATAGCACCTACAACCAACTATGCTTAATGAAAGTGAATCCAAAAATACCTAACTAACCATAAAATATTCAGACAATAAATACCAGCGAGGTACTCGTACAAACATAATGAAAAAAGCACAGGCACAATGGCATTCACCGAGCTTAGTTCTAAGTACTATTTACTTCCATTGTAGTCATCAAAATTGCGAACATAACATACATCCTGCAGTAATTCATCAGCTGATACAATACTTTGCAAACAAAAGCATTTATTGTTTACATACTGTGTAGGTTTGTCACAATGTACATTAAAATTTACTCCATTTAAATGAAATGGACAATATTTTTATGGCAAGCTAAATACAGTATTTGGTGTTATATATAAGTTTACTGTATCTATAATGCCAACAACTAGCAAAAATTCAAATGCTTTTAAAAGAGTTTAATTAACTGCTAACGGCTTTAACTACATACTCACACAAATGGTTATTACCAATGAAATAAGTACACTTAACATGAGGCTCTGCCAAATTGTAACAGAGATGAGGAAACCTTCCAGCATGGAGGAGGACAGGACAGGATGACTTGTCTTCAAGTAACAGGTATCCCTGGAGAAAGTCATATTATGACTTCCTGGAAAACATAGGTTAGAGGAGACCTAGGATCTGTGGAAAGGAAGGCAAATTAATGACATGCACCCCAATGTCCACTACCATACAAAAACACTTACAACAAACATGACCTTTACAAAACAGTAAAATTAATCATGTATGCATGCAAATATTTTGATAGAAAGTGCTGCCTCTACTTTATGTGACATAAATATGTCCGCTCACTGTAAGCAGATACATTACATGCATAATATAAAAAAACGAGACTTTTTGCATCTGATCTACTTGCATGATACATATTCATAAGTAATGTCCTCACAACATTTCCTTCCTTACACAATGACCAACTCTGGTTATTTGCCAAAGTTGTGAGAACTTCTAGGACCTTGAGGATAAGTAAAATGAAAGTTATATAGAGAAAGAAGAAATACTGACTTACACACTAAAAAAGAGAATTAAGTAATAGTCAGAGGCGAGAAGGTACTTGCTCGAAATAGAGAAATGAAAATAAAGGTAATGGATACAAGTAGAAGAAAGAGTGTAGGTTAGGATAAAGTGTGATGAGGGATAAAGGCACAAAGGAGAATATGGGTAAAAATGTGAAGAAACAAAAAGATAGTGTGCTAAGTAGAAAGGGAATAGAAAATAATAAGAAAGTAATTGAGGAGAGGCACAATGGAAGGAAAAGGGTAGCTGAAAAGAAATATGAGGAAATGGGATATAACTGTGGGGAAAAAAAAGAGACAGGGAAATATTAAAGAGAAGCAGAGAGAGAGCGAGAGAGAGGAATAAGTAAGAGGATATTAAGAGAAAAGGGGTAGAAAAGGATGTAGGGGAAGAAGGAAGATTAAACAGGAAAGATGGTGGGGTAGACTCAATAAGAGAGATGATGGTAGGATAAAAAAGTATGAGAAGTGAGTGAATTGGGAGAAGAGACCAAAAGAATAGTGAAAGTGAGAAGAACATGGTGTGAATGGAGGAAGGGTGGAAACAGGACAAAATGGGATAAGGAACAGAACCTAAAAGTTGTAGAGGAAGGGAAAAAGGATAAATGTACGACAAGTAATAGGTAAAATGAGAAAGAAGGAGTGAAGTAGAGTGAGATGATGACAAACTGATAAGGAATGAGACAGGAAGTATTGGTAGGGCTTATCTCATCGACAGTGAGGTCACCAGAGACTGATCAAATTTCTCAGATAAACAGGAACAGGGATAAAAACTAGGGACGGGATCCTCAATGATGCGATACCTCGATACAGTCAATACTTTTTAGTATTGAGTATCACATGAGAATATCCTTAAGTATTGGAGTGGTTGTAGAGCTGTGAAGAGTCAGACCTCTATTTGCTTCTGCAGACTTTATTTCCGTATCATTGAAATACATTGCCACTTTATACTATACATTATTTATTTCGTTACAACTGTCGGTTCAGACCACAGCACTGTATTCTAAGCTTGAAACGAAGGTCGAGTGAAGTCATGAGAGGAGTTGGAACGTCTCAACTGCTCACAAGCAGCACGTGTTCGTGTTGTATGGAGTTATAATTTTCCCATACATAAATTTACGATATGAATAAACATGAAAAGATTGATTATAACTATTACAAATGTGCATCACACATGTCTGTCAAACATTATGCACAACATGATACAGACTATTTTACGTGTAGGATGTTATTACAAGCTTGTAAATGTACAAAAACTAAATTTTAAATATTTATTCAATAAACTACTATTACCTTAAATACACATTTATTCAACCCTTAAGCAGCATGAGTTCGGAGGTCTAGTGGTTACGTAACATGCTTCGTAACACAAGCGTCTACACGGCTTGAGATCAAAAATCCCCTCCTGCTTAAGTTTTACTTTGTTTAAATACATGAAATACAGATATATGATGATATGAGGTAACATTAAAAAAAAAAAAAAAAAAAAAAAAGCAAGCTTATAAGCTATGTACATGTGTATTTTGGCCCCTAATAGCCTACAGTTTGGAATGTTTTGGGGCTGGCTCTGTTATAGTCTATTTCATGTAAGTGGGATCAATTTTGACAGTTCTAGAAAAGTAGCCCATCACAATTTATCCTTCCACCACAGCTGTTTTGTCAGTGAAGAAAAGACATTTGTAAGCAAATGCTTGAGTCCAATGCAAACTTGCAATTTTCCTCTTTCCTAAAGTTTCTTGTCGTGACAGACATCAATTGGCATTCCCAAGTGGGGCCAGTGTGTTCATCCACATTGCGCCATCTGCAATAAAATGGCGGACACCACGCCAGAGCAACCGTGGAAAATGCTAAGCCAACCGCGTCGGCATCCGTGACAACCGCGACACCCGTGAACGCAAACGCGACTAGTTGGGACATACCGGTCGAACGATGTGTGCATTGCGGCCGACAAAGCAAGTTGAATTTGCTAGAAGAAAATCTTTGAGGGCAAACTACTTGTCAATGCACACACCTGATGACACGCTATCGCCATCAGAACAACTCGTGTGCATGCGCACCAGATGTGACGGGACGGGAAAGCAGTGGACCACGTGCCAGAAATGTAAACAAAACTTTCACCTCAGATGCATAGGGCTGGAGCAGTATGCAACCTTCTGCAATAGAGTGATAAACTGTACCAAGTGCTAGGATAAGAACTGTGTAGGAAACGCGCTGCCAGCAACGCCGGAAAACCAACCCACGCTGCCGCCAGTCATAGTTATGTACACGCCACAAGGTTTGACAGGACCAGATCACAATGTATTACTGCCAACTTTTGTGGGTCAAGACTCAGAAGACCCAGGAAACTTTTCTAGCTGTGTGCAAGGAAAAACTATACCGACACCAGGTACATCGTGATGACTGGACTGAAGTCACCGCTAACCATCTTAGGGGAACCGCTGCCACATGGTGGAACTTAGTTCGTGACTACTGGGTCACCTGGGATGAATTTTGCGAGACGTTACTAGGCAGATTCGACACCGATGGCGACACCATAACAGGCCCAGGCCAGATTGTACCATGAACAACGGGAGCAAGAAGGGAATGAGGAATTCATTCAAAGAAAGTTGGGATTGTATAAGCATTTGAATCCAGGGTAGCCAACTCATGGAGTGCTGAAAATAGTAGTCGCCTTGTCACACCGGACATTAGGCCGTATTTGCGAACTGCAACGAGGAGAAGTGTTGAACAGTTCACGAGGAAAGCGTGCCTATATGAGAGGGATGTGCATGTAGGGCAGGAGTACCTATTGCTGGGACAAAATCACAGAATGTGGATGTCACGCGACCACCACCACCACCACCACTGTTTACGTCAGTGCAGACGACCCGTGGACAGAGGCTGAATTATCGCAATAACGCCCGTAACAACTATTACCAGGGAAACAGGTCAGGAAACAAAGTAGGGAGGTTGCCGAAACAGCACCTGTATCAATCTCACCACCAGACCGGAGAAGTCCGGCTAATGTGGGTGCAAAAGTTTACCAAGTAAGTGATAGTACTGTATGTGCGTTACGTGTCAACATTGAACTAGAGGGGGAAAATGTAATTGCAGTTGTAGACACCCCGCAAGTCACAGCTTTGTATGTGGACTAATTCAGGCCATTACCATCAGTGCTGCCACGTCGCTTGCAATTCCCCACAGCAAACCAACAGGGTGAGGCCACAAGTGTCATGCACGTGACTATAGGGATCCATGACCTACGTACAAAGTGAAACGTGTATATTGTGCAGAACTTATGTGAAGAAATGATCCTCGGGTTACAGTGGTTAAAGGATAACCAGGTCATCATTGAGCCGCATCTTGACCATCTTCACGTGGGGACACATGGGAGGTGGACGCTGTACGCCATGGAAGCTATGCTGTCGACAACAGCTGCCGTGCCGCTTGAGCAGTTCTCGTATGAGGTGCCAGAACAGTACCACAGAAGGCTGGAACATCTGCTGGACCAGTATGCTGGTGGGTTTCACACCCAGGAGAAGCTGCAGCTTACTGACGTCACCGAGCACACCATCATAACGACATACGAGGACCCGATCTACTCAAAGCCACAAGATCCTGGTATTTTCTTCAGAAACGTGATAAACCAACAGGTATGTGAAATGTCAAGTGACAATGTAATTGAACCTATGCAAAGTCCCTATAACTCAGGCATTACCCTAGCTCCTAAAAAGGATGGCCAATGGAGGTTTTGTATGGACTTTCGCCCAATGAATAAGATCATAGTAAACATGCCACCACCTGTAATCAATATCAGGGACATTTTGTCAACACTAGGGCCTGCTGCAGTATTTACCTAACTAAATCTAAAGTCTGGATATTGGCAAGTGCTTATCCGTCCCCAAGACTGTAAAAAGACTGCTTTCACTACACCTGATGGACTAAGATTTTAGTTTGTCGCCATGCTGTTTGGTTTAAAATGTGCTCCCGCTACTTTCCAAAACCTTATGGTCAACATCCAAGATGGATACATAGGAGACTTTGCGATGGCCTACCTTCTTGATGTGTTAGTGTGGTCGAGTAGTTGGGAGGAACACTTCCACCATCTGAGCCTTGTATTCGAAAGGCAAGAGCTTAAAAAACTAACGTGTAAAATTGAAAAATGTAAACTGGGCATTAGTAAGATGGAATTTCTAGGACATTATGTCTCGGGGGGGGTGGAGATGAACCGGAAAAACAACACATCCAACAGATATAGGAAAAGCCAGCCCCAGGTCATGAAAACAAGTGCAAGGATTTTTGGCTTCATCAATTGGTTGCGGGAATTCATCCCCAATTTTTATGTCATTACGTCAGAACTGTTATCCAAGAAGTGTAAATTTATATGGACAGGACACCTCAAGCATACAATAATTTCAGGAGATCAAACTCGCTTTTCTAAACTGTCATCCACTAGCCAGTTTTAACCCAGAACTTCCAGTTACGGTACAAACAGATACTAGTTAAGAGGGTATTGGAGTGGTGCTCTACCAAACAGACAAACTTGGACAGAAACACATAATCAACTACCACAGTGTGAAATTTGGTAACGCACAGAGAATGTATCACGTGAAGGAGAAGAGTGTTTGGCGATCGTACACGTGCTGCGCAAATACAGACCGTACTTGCTAGGCAGGGTATTCATGTTGAAAACCAACAACAGACGTTTAGTTTGGTTGGAAGGAATGCACAATGGTAAAAGTAAATTTGCCCGCTGGGCCTTGTTGCTGCAGGAATTCAAACTTCCAGGTAGAGCATGTTGCACGAGAAACAGTTAGCAGATGCATTGTCAAGGAATTCCTGTCCATAAATAACGGTAACAGACTACACCGAGTGGGGAGAGGCGCTACCACCTTGCCGTACCACCCCGGTAACAGAATCAACACCGCCACTCCTATTGCAAAACATTGTTGCAAAGTATCAGAGCGAACTTGTATTACTAAATGTCCGTGACGTCTTGAGAAAATTACATGTTGCGCAAGAAAACTCCCAGATACCGCACAATGCCGGCAACACTGCGCGGATAGGTTTTCAGAACACTGGAGAGTAGTCGACCGAGAAATTGTAAATTGCGGGAAGTGGAGGACATATGTACCGACGGAAACATGTGAGTTCGTCATGGAATACGGGCATGACAGCCTAGAATACGAATACCCAGGTTCGGAACAGACACAGAGATATGTTCAGAAATAATTTCATTGGTCAGGCATGCAGAGAGACGTACGCCAATTCGTCCAGAATTGCGTTACGTGTAACACCAGGAAGCCACAGAGATCAGGCGGCGACGCACCACAACAACATCGCCTACCAACTGAGCATTTTAAAACCGTCACTCTAGATATCATGGGCCCGTGCCCCCGCACCAAAAGTGGGAAATGTTTTCTAGTTTATGTGACAGACTTGTTTACGAAATGGACAAAGGCTTTCCCTGTTAGTAATGTCCGAGTGCACACCATGGCTCATATCATGCAGAGTGAGTTCTTCCCAAGGTGGGGATATCCCAAGTATTTGTTAACAGATAACAGTATCCAGTTTGTGGGAAAGAAGTGGAGGGAATACTATACCAAATGGGGAACCGAACACTGTACCACCCCGGCCTACCACCCAGGGTAAACCCAACTGAGCGCCGGAACCAAGATGTAAAGATACAGTTGCGAGTCCGGTTAGGAGCAGACCATATGAGATGGGCAGAACTCATTTCTGAGGTGATGTTTTGTATAAGGAACAGGGTTAACGTGGCAACCGGGAAGACACCTGCAGAGATGGTAGAAAGCAACGAATTGCATGCGTTAGGAGAAACTCGTGAAAACCCGCCGGTAAGGCCGGAAGAAACTGTAATCTACCAACAGCAGATACATCAGCAAGCGCTGGAAAATTAGGAGAGATATTGTGCCACATGGGAACCAGAGTGTTAGAAGCAACCACCGAATTATCACCCGGCATGTATGTGTATGCAAGGGAAAACCCATTGTCGACAGGAATGAAAAACCACTGTACCGGGCTAGCACACACGTAAATTGGACCAGTAAGGGTAACAGAGATATTGGGAAATTCCACTTTTCTGGTAAAACTAGGACTGAGACGTGTGATGAAATGACACAGCGGTGATCTGGGTATTGCCCGCACACCAGTAGGGAAGGAAATCAAGGAGACACCGATAAGCCCAGTACCATGGAGATCGCGGCGCAACGTACCAGAAGACATACGTGGTGAAGTCAACAACATGGGTCAAAATGTAAACAACAACTCTAGTCCAGTAACTCTGTGCCAACGTAATGAAAACAATAGTCTGCTTAATGCTACTCCATCCATCCAGAGAGAATACGAGGATGGTACTCTAGTTGCTAGGCAACCTTGCACCCAGTGCTGGACTGGACAGATGGAAAATTGCCACGCTTGTCACTCAATTCACTCTCGGTTATCAGATGTTTGAGTAAACAAACATTACAATCATTTCCTTGAAGTCGCAAAATAAAATTAAAAAAAAAAAAAAAGTGAAATCATTAAATAAGTGTGTATTGACTGAGCTATTATTTTTCTCATTACAGATTTCACTGTGGAAATATGATTCTATAGACTCATTTTTGCTGTTATTTAATACTTTTTCTCTGTTGTCTAATCCACTTGCGGTGTTGATTAAGGGGACAGTCTACCCCTATTCGATTTCCAAATAGTTAATAACCTTGTTTTTTTTTTTTTTTTTTTGTTATATTCGCAACTTGGTGAGTTACCCCTGGAGTATTAATGAGTAGGGCATCCTGTTAGCCCTACAGTAATAATTCTTCCACAATAGAATAACTGGTTAGGCCAGTGGATTTTCTTGTTTTATAATTTTTTTTATAGCTTCAGCCCACCTTGCCAGGCAAGACCGTAGTATATCAGAAGTTTGATTAAAGTGTGCTGTGGAATCAGATTTTTTTGTAATTATATGTAACATTAATTATTTCTGTGCTTCTATGAGAAAACAGTTACTTACAGTTTTTCCATTGCAGAGTTTTTGAACTTAAAAGTAATTTACCTTGTTTAATGAATTGTAACTTTAAATTTAATTCTTAAATTGACACACACCTGCTATTATTCTGATATTATTTATAGATGTTTTTTTTTTTCATATATAAATTTAAACTTATTGGTCCAGATGTAATAACCTTTCCTATGGTTAGCTATATGTTTATTTATCTTTTTTTAAATTTTATTATTACTTACTGAAAAATCTCTCAACCCTCTAGTATAGTTGGATTAATAGTAGCATAGTCTACCAGTACTTGATGTAAGATATTTAATAGGAAAAAGGAGTTTTAGGACTAAGTGAAACACATTGATGCATTGCTTCTTCATCAGCGTCAGAGTCATGAAGTGGTGATGGTAACTCTGGCAAAAAAGAGAGTAAACTAGCCCCCCCCCTTCAAACTCTCATCACTTTTGTTCCTTTCGTGTTTTTTTTATAATGAGCCTTTTATTTTATTTCAAGTAAGTATTTGAGGTGCTGGCCCAGCTGATTTTAAAGTTAGAGCGCGTGGGAGAGGCTTCGCAAGTTAGATTTTGTACTGACTCATTTTTCTTTTCTTTCCTTTTAAAATTTATTTCCCAACAATAGTGTGTGCCTGATTTAGTGCCCACCAAAAACTTCACCGCACTCAATGCAGTGTTCTCCCAGTCGACGGGCCGTCACGTGTAATCTTATTATAATAAAAATTGATACAAATTTACGCGTGATGCTTTCCTGTGCAGTGGACATAAACACTCTACTCGTGACTTCGCCGCATCATCGAGCACCAATGCTCATTCGGGCAAGTCACTAACGCTTTAATACAATAAATTACGTGCCTACAGGGTCTATAAGCATAGCTGTAAACGAAATTACAGACATGTGGTTGACAGAAATTGTACTACCTACACAAAGCCATCACGCGGTCACCCTGACATTTTACTATTTACAGAGCCATTGACACCCTTAGCAGAGATAAGTTAGTTCAAGGATTTACTGTAGGAGCGCAGACCCAGTCTACAAGATCGTCGCAGCATCCAGCGCCTCATGCCCAGGCAATAAGATATGTCAGTGCCTCCATCACAAGGGATATGAAAAGAGTAGTGCTGCAGTGATGCTATAATAAACAACCCCCGCACCATTCTGGAAACCTGCAAACCAAGAATTTTAGTATAAATAGAGGAGCCATGCTAGGCCTTGAGAAGAGTGGCCACTCTCCTCCAGTCTGCATAAGGTCAAAGAACTGTCTCAAGGGTGTGATGGTAACTAGACCAAAAATGGTAAGTGGCAGCCAAACCAACCTTCCAGTCTGAACAAGGCCGAGGACTATTTAGAAGGTTAAAAGTGCTGGCCACTAGACCAGATGCTAAAGTGTACTTTTCAAACCAGAGAAGATGCCTGCCGTCAGTGACCCCGAAGATGCCTCCACAGCCACGCTACTTCGTACAGAAGATGTCTCCTCTTTCCCCCACCCATCAGTAATTCCTTCCATGTTAAATTTCCTCTTGGGAACAGGTTGCAAGGTATTTTCAACTATTAGGTTCCTTAAGAACACTCCCCTTAAAATTAGGGTTAGTTTGATTACGACATATTTGTTTTATTACTATTAAATTAGTTTTGCTCAGGTTGCCTTCACCTAGATTCAAGATAGGAATAAGCTTCTTCTATCTTTCGTATATTTTATTAGTTTATTAGTTTATTTGGTTCACTGTATAATAGGAGCAAGTATGGACTCACCAATGCATTTCTCAAAATACTGTACGTTAACTAAAACTTCAGTTTCCTAAATCTATTTTGGAAAGTAACGTATTTCTTTACATGTTTTTCCCCTTTTGTTACTTTCAATGAAAGTAATATAACTGGCATAGTAAACTCACAAGATATATTTTCTTTGATAAGTACGTAACTCTATTAATAATTAAACAGCGGTGCAGCAAGTAACGTGAGCCAATAAGGTCAAATAAACACATCACTTAGACCAGCAAACCGAGACCTGCCACTCGGGCAGATCATTGGGAGCGCCTCACATTAGGAACACAAATCCACACAGTGATTAGTTTAGTTAACCTACTCACACTGCGCAACCATTACCACTGCCTACACCACTGGAACCAATATCAGCCATTGTACCAGACATAGGCTGCCCGGAAAGCAAAGCTATGAAGCGGAGCGCACAGCCTCCTGCTGCAACACAGGTAGTGCCCAGCCAAATATCCCATCACTAGGGTAGTGGATAATTTTGTCCCAAGTAGGAAACACTCGTCTAACAATTTATACAGGTCAACTCCCAAAGAGAGAATAGTTTTTCTCGACCAGTATCCCAGGTGTAGAATGCCTATATTCCCAGCGAAGATGAGCTTGCACATAACCTAGAAGTATCTGAGAGTGTAGAACTCCCAGGCGTCCTGTGCAGAGGAATGCAGAGTACTTTTCACTCTAGGGTTTACCCACCTATTCCCCTGCTCTAGGCTGAGGTTAAAGAAAAACTAGAATCCAATTATCTTCCCAATGTGGAGGACCTTCAACCTAGCTGGCAATTAGATTGTGTACTTAAGGTATGGCTTTTCATCTATTTGTGCTGGTCTAGTAACAAGGTGGTAAAGGGCAAATACCCCAAAAGGTGCAGGAGAAAGGGAATTCAGATTCTCTTCTGGGTTGTATTTATTCTAGCATCCATACTAGTGTTAGATGTTTCTCCCAATTCATCAAGTCAAAATTCAAAATAAAGTTGTGGATGGTTACTACTGAAGGGTTGGTACACATGTGTGTAGTAGCAGAATTTATTGAATATTTTGATGTTTATCAAACATCAAGGAAATTAAATTTTTATAAGTTTATCCATTTGACAAATACATGCCACAGTTTTAATGTATTAATTGAAGAATTGTTGCATACTTAATGTAAATAACTTTATACAGATGCCGTAAGCATTTATTCAAAAAATGTATTGTGTTTGAAACTAAATTTCTCTCTCTCTGGGGAAATAAAATTTGAAAAATCCACCATGAACGTTTGTGCATCATTAAGTTCCTGAAGTCACCGCCAGATAGCAGTGCCATTTTAAAGTGCCAAAATATTTACTTTTCTCAAATATAGATGGCAACACATATCATATGAAATTTAAAAAACCTTTGAATACCGTTGTGTTACCAGTATCCCCACATAGAGTGACTCTGGTTGTAAGTAAAAAAATTGTTAGGGAAAGCGGTGGTCAGGTAGGTGAAAGAAGGTATTAGGGTGACTCGTGCCACACCTGCGCACACTACAGGCGACTTCGCCCCACAAACGAGCTAGCAAGAGCTCAGGGCAAGTAACAAACAGTGGCAGACTACTCTTCACATGCCTACTGAACTGACTCCACGTGTTGGCCAACTTCAGACACGGAAATAATTAACGTGTTTAGTTATGAATTGTACTGCTCGCCCAGATTCCAACATGCGGCCACATCCCCCCTTGAGTCAAGTTTGTTTTACCCAACAAGCCACTACTTTAAGACAACTGAGCAAGAAGTTTCAACCAACACCACAGGATTGCAGTACCTCTGCTGCCCCATGACATCACACCCACCAAGCCTCAAGCAAGGGCTGTAAACTCGTCGTCACCTCAAATAAGGGAAATACGAAATACGTGGCACCGCCGCAGCCCTATGATAACCAACCCTTGCGGAGAAAGGCTATCATCCCCGCATCCCCGAAGATCACTGATACAGGGATTTTCAACTATATAAGGAGGCACGGACACGCTTCTAGCCACACGTCGCCAGGCTCGCTGGTCGCATAGATCAGAAAGCTCTCTCCCTGGTCTGACAAAGACCTCCCTCCTCTCCTACAGCTTGGAAAGGCTCAACCAATCCAGCAGCTTGAAAAGGCTCAACCACTCCTGCAGAATATGAAGGCTTGACCACTCCTGCACCAGACAACTGCAAGAGACGGCACTCCAGAGGTAAACCTCAACGTCCACTTCCTGCACCCTTTTACCCCAGTCACTCCCTTGACTCCACGGTAGCTGGTCCTCGCAAGATCCCTTCTGGAAAAACCACCCATCAGAGATTACGCTGTAAACTGCGTAAAGCAAAGTAGAGAGAGATCTATATATTTGTTTATCTATTACAGACTGACCTTCGCCTGCGTCAGTTAATTACATAATAATTATTCAATTTAGAGTGTAAAATCCCACCGGGATTCCCCATTGTTTTCATATGTAATTATTAAATATTACGTCAAACTTAAATATTGTCGTCTCCCTTTCTTTTAGTAATATTGCCCCCTTTCAATGTGTTACTTTTATTGATTGAAGGATAGTTGTGTGCATTAAAACTCCATGGAGGAATAGTCGTAAGGCACGCCGAACCCCACAGGAGATGAGGGTTGAAAAAGCCTGGAGTCCGAAGACTTCCACTGCTCCTGCGACTCCAGTGCTCCTGGGCCTACTCTTGATAGAACCCAAACTCCTGACTGCCATCTCACCTCGGCTGTGTTTGAAGAAGACACATCCCCCAGGACTGCATGTCTGCAGAAGGAAAGGTGGGGTTCAGAGCCGTAATTGGAGTAAAGAGCGGCGGGCTCTGAAAAGACTAACTAATACACAAGCCAAGGTAGAATCTGAGCTTGAGGACACACCCCCGCCAGTGAATCTAGAGATCAAATCACAACCAATTTCCCCTAGCATCCCACTTGATAACGAGTCCAAACTCAATGCCTACTTGGGTGATTGTTGGCCGTGGCCAGACTTGAGAATTTATAAGCTACCTCCAGTCAGAGACACCTTTACCACCCATGATCGTAGCACCATACGAACAAGATCATATAAAAGGTATTCAGAATATGTGTACAATCCATTTAGTTTCAGGGAAGATTAACCAGGTTCGACTACCACCGAAGGTCACTCCAAAACCTCGCGTAGCTCCTTCCCTTTAAATTACATCCCCAGTTGTCACCCTACATGACTGCTACGGGTAACATCAACCGCTCCTTCGGGTTTGCCCACACCCACCATTGTCATTGATTAAACGGTACCTTACAACACGTATCCCCAGGACAACTGGCATCTCGCATTTTGGCAACCCTTTCAGTGAGAAAGATTGTACTCCCCAGGCAGGAAACAATCACGGTTCAACTCACTCTGGGGTTTAATTACCCTCCCTTCAGACGGTATCCCCCACTAAGCGGCCCCCTATTGAATCTACCATGACCCACCGGGCCAAACCAGTAGCAAACACGCCGCTGTAGGATTACCGATTGAATTCAGGAGGGTAGTCAGCGCTGTAACCACTTAATTCGACACAGAGAGAGAGAGAGGCGCATCAATTGGTGCTAAACGTAGGGCCAAGCAGCTCTAGGTAGTTCAGGCTAGAGAGCTGGAACCCCGCCAGTAAACCCCTCCCCCTTCAATGACTCCTTGCAGAGGATCATCATAGCCGTCTTCAGGGAGTCTATTAAACACCCTGCGGCGTCCATACAACCTGTCAATATGTCCGACTCCGAAGAGAGTCAACCCAAAACACGAGGCATGTTAGCCGAGACTAACACTGCTGGAACAAGTAATACGCTGTGTCCCGTCTCGACATGCGAGGGCACGGGTACGAACATGATACTGAGCAATTATTGCAGCAGTCAATTTCATTATGTGTGTCTCAGATGGGACGACACACCCTGCTACACAGACGGCCTAGAATACAGGTGCCAGTCATGTCGACAGGAGGACGTTCGAGTCTGCCAATGGGCCGAGTTTGAAGGGCACAGGCAATATATTGTCAGATGCATATTATGCAACAGAGATTTCCACCACCAGTGTATCGGTTGGATGAATGAACGCATTCAAAATCTGGAGTAAGTATAACAGTGCAAGGTATGAAGGTGAGAACATGTCTACAAACCTCACAACCTGATAAACCGTAGCAACCCCATAAACTCAGGGATGCCCGGTGAACTCACACTGCCAGAGTTCATGGGAAAGAAGACGAGGACTCCAAAGGGTTTATAAAGAAATGCGAGTAGGAACTGAGGGAACACCTCATTCCCTAAAAACAATGGGTTAGCCGAGCGCGCCACCAGTTGAGCGGGCCCGCCAGAAAATGGTGGAAGACATACAAGGAATTTATAGAAGGATGGCCCCAATTCAGGTCCCAGATCATTTCACATTTTACCGAGGACGAAATACTTTTAGGATTAATTACTGTGTTGCACTCCTGCGGGCAACACCTAGACTAGGGTAGAGCTCTTCATTAGGCGGAAAGAACGCCTACACAAGAAAGAGTACCCAGAGCAGTAGGAATGGTCAGGCAGAGAAATTTTATTTCAGGCAGGCTCGGACAGGTACTTACCTCATATTTTCAGGCTCTGGCAATTTCAGTCGGGCATTAAAACCAAAAAATGTGGATGAATTTTGAACACAAAATATTTTCTCACACAGTTTACATTGATAAAAGTATAAAATATTTGTTTAAGAAATAGGCTGCAATATGCTTGCAAAGAAATATTCATCCAAGTAAAAACTAAAAAAGAAATGTGAGTATAAAATTACATTTGGAAATTTGTTTGTCCATATGAGCGAAAAACTTCCGTAAGTGTTTTGAAAATAATGTGTGTGTGTTACTACCTGACGTTTGATGGTCATGTTTTTTTCACTGCTGTTGAATGAACTACTTGCTCGATCAACGTCTTCAAAAACACTACCACTGATAACCATTTTTGGTAAAAATTAATTTAGGCTACATCAAAATAGTATAAAAGGAACAGTTAGTTTCTAATACTCATACAAGTAATAACTAAGTGTTATTACCACAAATTTTGGTTACTTTAGTGATGGCACAAAAATAAAGTACCATAGACTTACTTAATCTGAAAATACAAATAACTGTCATTAATTACGTACTAAAATATTACTTGGCTTTTGGTTTCTTCTTTTGTCAGTCATCATATTCCCGACATTAAGAAACTCTTTTCAGTGTCTACATTACTGACTAGAATCCATACTGATATCACTGATTTTAGTGCAGTTCATAAAAAACCCCAACGATTTTCAACTTGAATGAAAATGATTGTTGTGTAATTTTCGCATCAGTACAAATAATGTCACAAATTAACGCCTTTTGTTCTTTCGGTGAATGATTTTTCCGTATGAGCAAAATTTTCCACTGAATCATCAAAACTAGCATTTTGTAACGAGCCTCCTTATCCTCCCTATTCCTTACTGCTGTTATCTACTCAGATCAATTACTATAGTGAGCTAGTCTCTAAATAATATAGTCACTGTAGTGTAAGGGGTCATTACAGAGGTTACGGAGCTGATACTAATTAAGTAAAGAGGTATAATTCTACTATAAAGCTCCTTTATTACTACTTCAAACGCTATAGACATAGAAGAATATAAGAGAATGTTTCCTTAACGTGACTTATGGAACGATTACGATACAACCAAATTAATACGAGTAGACATATGCAACAATTACTATACAATCACATTAACACTCGTAGACATTAATATCCCTAGCCTTGGCAGTAATTAGAGATTCAATACGTTGAGATTAAGGTATCCTCAAAAGAGAGAATGACACCTAACTGCCAGCCGAATTAATGCTCACCATATAAATT
The DNA here is from genome assembly GCA_029891345.1 of Dryococelus australis. Classification (NCBI taxonomy): domain Eukaryota; kingdom Metazoa; phylum Arthropoda; class Insecta; order Phasmatodea; family Phasmatidae; genus Dryococelus; species Dryococelus australis. Next base: position 128,484,440 of record CM056995.1, on the reverse strand, counting down.
GCAGATTGCTGATAGGCCTAGAGCTCCTCTAAACCTTGACGTGGGTTGCCGTCACTCCGACAGCGGTATGTAGTACACCGACGATCAATCTGGTAACTCTGGGCGGGAGTGGTTTCCTTGCGCCTCCTATTTATACTCTTATGGCACTAGTCAGGCGGCTCGTGATGAAAACAGGTGGCTTGTGATGAAAACAGGTGGCTCACAAGAAAGGTATATCCTGTTGTACCTTAACAAGTCGTGTGCGGCCCCTATGTGTCCGCTACGCTGACTGCCCCCTCGGTTGAAATAACAGCCGTCCTGGCTATTTCCGAGTAAGGTGTCAGGCTTAGATCTCTTGGTTCGTGAAGCAGTTCATAACATCCCTGGAAGAAGAGGGTTGGCAGTGTTTGGCCGAGGAGCTCAGACGCTGGCGACAATATTGTTGACAAATGGTTGCAACGCTATTTTATTTAATGGCAGTATCGTAGGTGGAATGCTAACTTTGAGTTTCCGTTTTACAAAGAGTGTGACCGTGGTCAGTACTTGGAATGAAAATAGTTATTTGCTATTGGCAAGGCAGGTAAGTATGAATTGATGTGAAATTATATTAATACAATTGACATTTGCTCTTATAGTCTTTACCTGCTTAAGATATGCCTATGCACGTTGTGAAGTGATACCACAGGATAGAGGGATGTATGTTCATCGCCACGTTTAATGTCAAAAGAAATATCCCACATGGCTAGGCAGTGGACGTAGGTTGGAGGGAGTTTGAATTTGCATGTGCTTGTGGAATTATCTCGCTCCACAACGTGCTAGGGAAATTATTCCTAAAACTTATTACTTCGTATGCGTATGCTTTCTGGCTGAAATATTACCACTGTAAAAACTGTTTGAGTACACCTATTATCATTATCTTTGATTTTAGTATGCAAGTTAGTTATTACTGGTAAGGACTTTTCTGCACTCCATGGTTGGTAACGCTGGATGGTTGTGCAGTCTTTGTTTGTGTAGCTACTTTACTAGTGAGCTGGCATTTTTGCCATTATGCCGCATTGCCAGATATAATTTGCAATTTCTTACGAACTAAGATTTTTTACAGATTTGCATATACATTTGTTACTGATAAGTATACTGCAAGTGCTCTACAAACCATTAAAACCAGTTTTTAACTTATTACGTTTTCTTATTTTCTGTAATGTGAACATATTGCAGTGCCATATGGCAACCGTGAACATTTTTGCAATAGCATTTTAATATTAAATGATAGTAATAATTGATTTCTTAACTATGACATGACAAGTTATTAATATTATTTACAATATTACAATTTATGACAGATGGTACAGGAACATTATGTTAATTGTTATATTATATTTGCCCCTGGCGTTAATTTCGTTTCGATAAGCTAGTGGCTACTGTTCATTATTCCTTGTTTTATGGAATTTATGGGAACTGTTCAACACTTATCGGTGCACTGTTTAGAGTGTCTTTTTGTTTATCACTATCACACTGCTTATACGTTGAGTTCACACAACTTTATTGGACTGTATGGACGTAGTTCACCCTTCACTGTCTTTGATTTGGTATCCATTCCATATTTACGTCATACAATGTTAATGGAAAATTTTTTTTACAACGCTTGATTCATTGGTATTAAAACAGTTTAGTTCCATTATCCAATTAAATCTTATTAGAAGTATTTTGTATCTAGTAGAGTACAATTTTTCTTATCTGTATCTTTACAGTCTTAATTTTTTAATTACCTTAATTCCACAATTTTGTAAGTTTCATTATTATTACATATTTGTACATACACTTGAATGGAAATAGGGGATATAAATACCTCTTAATATTTAATATATCTAGAATTAAATAGTTAATACTGGTTTACTCTTCATTTGTAGTTATTGATGACATATTCAACTGTATTTACAGTGAGGTATTCATTTTGAAGCCTCATTTTTACTTTTAGAACATTTTGATTTTATACACTCATATATACACTAGTAATTGGGCTCAGTGCTTGCAATTCAATTGTGCCCTTGACTAAGTAACTTAATTCTATTAAGAAATTTACTGCAGTGAAACCCTCATTTAATACACTTACTCATTTCTATGCACTGAAAAGCACATTTATTCGTTTGTTTTGCCCCTTATTCAATTGTCAATCAAAGACCTGTTGGTCTTTGATTGATATTTTAGATTTTGTATACAATATAAATATTGTTTCTGATAGGTACCTATTAGCAGTTATTCATTAAGGGCATATATTCTATGCCCGTTTGTAATGCAATTACTTCTTTGTCTTCAACATGCATAGTGCGTTGTTACCTTACCCTGTGTACACCCAATAATTACACCTCTTCATGGATTCCTGTTATGCTCATGCGCATTAATATGACAGATAACTTAAGTAGCGTAACATACATAAGAACAATAGTAACTAATAGAAAACTGATTATGCCCGTTGTGATGTAATCATATTGTGCTGGCTCCAACACAGAAAATAATCTATTATCTCTAAATCTTCCATATGGGTAACTTGGATGTTGTGCTGGCAGAACTGGCAATTGTGTATGATTAATTTGCCAGTTTGTATCGAGTGCTGAACTAATGTTGTACAACTGTATCCCAGCTATGAGTGTTAGTTGTTGCAAATGGAATGACTGCTGGTTAACCAGTGCACCAGTATCACAGTTTGCTGAAGGGGTAGAGTGGGTGCTCGCACATCACATAGAGGTGTGGCCTCTACTATAATCTGATCCGGTGTGGCAATGTGGCATTCACATGGTACCTGTAATTCCATTGTGCCTAGACTGTGATTATTAATTTTTGCATTGAGGGAAGTATTCAGACATTCTACTACTGTCCCGTCGGGTGGGTTGGTGAGTGCATACTGATGTGGAAGTATGGGATGAATGGAGAATGCATTATCATACGTACAATTAAATTTACAGCTATTGAACACTGCATTATTATCAGAGAGTAGAATGGCTGCCTTGATACATTTGGAATTTTCACATGTTAGTGATTCCTTGGGGATGGTTATAACATCCATGGGCATGTTGTGTGATTGTGATATGGCTTTGACAATGTCCGAGGTCGGACCAATTGCAACGATAGATGATGGTATATGAATTTGGCATGTTTGATTTTCGAAGTGATAGGGGTCTGGAATTACCTTGTACACTTGCCATGTAGAGTGGTTACGGATGACTGAGATTTGCAACTTTATCACTAACTGTGTGGTAAATGTACATTCTGTCAATTCGCCTGTGTAATACTTGATTATCTCCTTGGTACTAATGCTTAGTGTAAGATTCAGTTTTTGCAATTGCCGGTTCAATTTCGTTAGTTCTAACAATTGGGTTTTGTTTACAGCACTCAGTGGTAACATGTTTAGCTGACAGGAATGTATGTATGTTTGAACTAATTCCTTCAGGATAACATTGTTTATTACCTGAAAATACTTGTGGAAAGTAACATACTTGATTTTCCATTACCTGTGATAATCCATTAATTTTCTGAGATAAGCTGTTAATTTTATTTTCTACCTTATTTTCAATCTGACTGAATATTTTAAACGTTACATTAAGGGCCTCATTTGTTGTCAAGATGTTATCTGCTAAGCTATGTATTTGGTTGTCAAGTTGGGTGTAATTGTCGAGTAGTGCTCGTAGGTGCTTGTTTGTTAAAAATTTTACAACAACACATTCCCACGTCGCAGAGAAGCTGTATGCTACGCTTCCAAACGGAACTGGGTGCTCATGCATCTAGGTATTCTCGAATGACTCCATGCTACACATCCTGTAAATATTCATACAAAATTTTCCCATCATTCTTACAAGCTCTGGATGTGTGCTCTGCACAAACGTGTAGATATTGATAGAGACTTTCTGGTGTTTTGCAGAATTGCATGGATATTTTATAGATGAGAGGTATGCTGTCCTCGTGGATGATGTTGACGTCTGCCAGTAGCCAGTATGTACCGGCGAGAGTGCAGTACGTGGCCGGCTCCGTGAAGCCAGATGGTAACACAAGGAACAGTGCTACAGTGACCTTGGCTAGGCGGTGAATGCCGTGGACTCCCCACTCCTTCCTTCGGATTGGGCTGGCTGCTGGTGTTTCCATGACGACGGTATGGCATATGCACAAGGTGTGCCTCGCGCCTGCCTAGTGCTGCCAACTGCATCTGGTGGGGGGTGAGTGGGTGGGTGGACAGCACCTCTCTACTGTTGTGGTGCCACTCGGAACGTGAAGTTGGCAGGCGTGGCTCTCATTTCCATGCCTGATTGCTGCTGCAGTATTGGCATGTCGTGCCGGCAGCTAGGAACGTTAAAAAGATTGCCTCTCACTGCTTGGTACCTTCTTCATCACGCACGTGCTGATTCCAGTGCACTATCAGCATGCCCCAGTTGCAGTATGGCCGGCTGCCTTGGCGACGTCCCAACGGCTCTCTCAGAGACACTCATTAGACTGTTTTCCCCCACATAGTTTGTTATACATACTGTAACATATTAAAATGACAAAATTAAACACTGAACACTAGTAATACAAACAAAAAATTATCTTTCACAAAGAACACTGAGTTGGTGTGTAATTGTGGGTTTGGTGTGACGTGTATACATAGTGTCATACTTTTGGTGTGCCTGTCTTGTTTATTTGGATCCGTAGTGTCGAATCGCCTAAAATATTGACTACTCTAAAGGGGCCACGAAAGCGATGTGTCAGAGCCTTTTGTCATCCTCTGTTTCTTAACTATACCTAGTCGTTAATGCGTAGTGTGCAGGTTTTTTTTTTTTTTTAATTGATTCTGTTCGTGTTGTTGCGCCTGTAATAGATTGACTTTTGCGTTTTCACGGTCTTGTAATAACTTTGCGTGCCAATTGTTTGCTCGTTGAGAGTTTAGCTATTACTTGCGCTGGTAAGGCCGCTTCTACACCGTGAAGCAAGTAAAAAGGTGTGTAGTTAGTAGTTGTATTTGTTCTAGTGTTGTAATTAAACAAAATAAAATAAACGTAGAGGTACCAGTTGGCTTGGTCAGTATTGGCACATGCTGTCAATTGTTCCCCAATGATGTGATTGGTCGACTTTACAAGACTGTTACATCGGGGATTGTACGTCGTGGTTGTTAGTTTCTCAATGCCCAGGCTCTTTAGTAGTTGGCTGATCAGAGAGTTTTGAAAACTTATGCCACTGTCTGTGAGTATTTGTTCTGGGCACTCAAATTGTATTATAACTTGTTTGATAAATTCTGCTGAGGTAGCTGCGTCTATTGATTTTACTGGTTGAGCTACTACATAGTAACTTAAGTACTCTGTCATAACTAAAATATATTTGTTACCCCTTTTGGTTGTGGGTAGGGGGCTTTTAGCACCCAAGAGTCCAAGTTTTAAGGAGGGGCTGAGGTGAGATAGAAGTTAATTGGCCCGCTGGTTTACTATTGGGTGACTTTGTTCTCTGGCATATTTTGCATGCACGGACATCGTTTTTTTATGCCTGCTGTCATAGTATCCCAATAGTAAGCCTGTTTAAATTTTTTCTAATGTCTTGAATGCCCCGAAATGTCCCCCTCCACAAATGGCATCGTCGTGTGCCTGCATTATCTCATTTATGTAAACTGGTAAGATGAGTGTCAACTTTTTAGTGCCCTGTGATGTGTATTTTAAGAAATATTTCTCCATTTGCCATTTGCTGTTATGCCATAGCGGCGACTGAGACAACAGTATTTTGTGTCAGCTGAGTCTGGGTTTTCTATTGCAATTTTTAATTTTTTGATATGTGGGTCCTTTTCATATTCACATGATAAAGGGTGATGTATTGAAGGTGATTGGGTATAAGTGTAGTATAGTGTCGTCTTCAATTTTGACATATTCTTGTTCACGATTGTAGGTGGGTAAGAAGTGTGGGGTGCCGTTTTTGTTCAATATTATGATGCTACAACTTAACAGTGGTTCTATGCAATGTGTTTCAATTTTGTTAGGTATATTTTCCATTACCATCTGGAGATTAACTTGATACAAGGTTGTGAGAATTTTGCAGATGGCATGAACAGTGATATTTTATCACCGGCTATGGCTTTTACAACGTTTATTTTATCTTGTGATTGAAATTTGTGTTTAAAGTATGGTTTGCTATCTATCCAGTTGTTCACCATGTATTTAATAATACCTCACTTAATTTCATTTTCTTTGTTTGGATTTTGTAATATGCTTTCAGCCATAGCTCTATATAGTGATGTGCAGTTTAGCCTGGTTTTTTTCACTGTGTAATTCGTATTGTTGAGTGTGATTGTTTGTTTTGGCATGTTAGTGTTTGTTGTAATGTGGCTTAGGGCGTCTGGAAGTGTATTGAGCTTGCCTTTTATAATGTGTAGTTCAGAATTGTATTCGCTCAACGCTATGGCCATATTCTGTATCCTAATGCTGTGTTCAGCCATCTATCGCAGGTATCTTAAGCTGGTATGGTCCGTCTCAATTACAAAATGTCTACCGTATAAGTACTGCCTAAAGTGGTTACACAGATAGCATATTGCACCACGCTCTCTCTTGGTAGCATTCCAGTTTTTTTTCATTTAGGGCTAACTTCTTAGATGCAAAGGCAATAATACTACGCTCTTTCGAGGTCGGGTCTTCCTGTAGAAGTGCTCCGTCTACTGCATAGTTACTTGTGTCACATGCGAGGATAATATTTTTGCTCTCATTGAATTTTTGCAGCACAGGTGCTTCTAGTATTGCTTTCTTTAGTTGTTCAAATGCTTTCTGCTGCACTTCTACCCATTTGTAAGTAACATAAATTTTTGTTAATTCTATTAGCGGTTGTGCGATAGTCGCATAATTTCTGATGTATCTCTGCAAATAGGATGTCATTCCTAAGAATGTTCGTAATTGTTTAATTGTTGTAGGGGCCCCCCATGTGTTCTATGGCACTAACTTTGTCTGGGTCGGTGGTTATACCTTATGGAGTGATTATGTGTCCCAGCACTCTGACCGTATGTTCTGCAAATATGCACTTTTTTGTATTGACCTTTACGTTAAACATGCATAGTCGTTTGAAGACCATTTTAATATTTGCTAAATGCTCCTCGAACGAATTTCCCAAAATAAAGATATTGTCGATGTAAGCTATGGCAACTGTCCATCTACAGGATACTAGAAATTTGTTAATAAACATCTGGAAATATTCGGGGGAGGTACTGAAACCCATTGGCATTCTTTTATATTGAAATTAACCTACCTCGTCAATTGTAAATACTCATTTATGGCAGTTTTGCCTTCTTACTGGAATACTATAGAAGCCTGAAAACAGATCTAAGCTGATTATATAGTGAGATTGTTGTAGTGCATTCAGAATATCTTCTGTGCGGTGTAGGGGGTATTGTACTCTAGTTATATATTGATTTAGTTGATTTAGCTTTCGAAAATCTGTTAAGAATCTTAAATCTCCAGTTTTCTTGGTCACAACCAAGATCGGCGCAAAATAGGGTGAATCCACTTCCTCGATTATCCCTGCTTCTACCATGTCTTTTATTTGGTTTAGTAGTTAGTCATGAATTTTGGGGCTTATTCTGTACGGCCTAGTTGCTATCAGCTTGTCTGTGTTTAGCTCTACAATTATTTTGTTTCGGTTAGTTCAAGGATGGAGTTGGCAAACCTGTCTTTGTATTTTTCGATTAGGCTAATGATAGCCTGTGTTTGTTTGTCTGTTATTTTTTTGTTAATGTGCGGTAGTTTATGATGCTCTGCTTCGAATGTGTCTAGCGTATTTAATGAATGTTCATTGGAAGTTCAGTTCTCTTGTGTTGACACAGCTGTATGAATAGGTATTTGTGTTATGTTAGAATTGTGCACATGTATAAAGATAATATCGTATTTCAATACTGGCACTATATCGTACTGCTTGATAAAATCTACCCCTAATATCAAGTCTTGTTTTAGATTGTCCACTACTATAAATGTTTGGGGGTACGTGTGTCCCGAAATATTTATGTTGAGAGTGGTTTGAAATTTGGGTGATGTTAATATAGACGTAGCTTCGACTAATGCTATCTCATCCTTTAACAGCTTAAGCTTCTATGTTGTGATAACAGTGCTAGCTAACACTGCTGCGTGAGCAGCAGTGTCTAATAAAGCATAAAATTCTTTCCCTTTTATGTTGACTTTTACATGCGGTGTTGCAGTCCGCAGTTCGGCTTGTTGACAATTTGCTTTTATTTCCGGGCTGGTGTGTATTCCTGGATAACACTGAGACACAGGCCTGCTAAGTTTGTTATACATCCTTGAATCATCATCGCAGGCCTGGCTCAATGTGTTATCATAACAGGTGTCTGGAGCTACAGTGTGGTTTTTTGTTTTACCCTCTATGTAAACTGTCCAAGGTGTCATGTTGAATTTGTTTTTGAAACACCTGAAACAGTCCCCGATGTCTGTAGTAAACTCAAAATTTTGTTTTGGAAACAATTTACGTCTATCCTTATGTCTGGCATAAAAACAGTGTGTGCACGTGTCCTGCGCAAGGTTACGTGGGCCGGCAACTTCCTGCTTCTTGGTGACACTTTTGTGATGTTTGGCAATGTCACAAAGTGGGACGTGCTTCGGTGGCGGTGTGGCAACGCTGTCCTTGTGTGCGTAGGAGGGGGACACACTCTCGTGTATGTCATCTTAAACCGGCTGTGCCTGCGCTATGTGCTGATGCAAACGCTTATGCGGCTTGACTGTAATTTCCGGCTCTGTCGTTGGTGACCCCGCTGTTTGTTTGACGAACATGGCCTTGTCTTAACTTTACTGTTTGTTTTTGCCGGCTACGTGAATTTGTTTTCTGTGTTAGGCTGTTCCCTTATGTTTACATTTGTTTTCTGTACATTTATTTGCTGTGTGTGTGGTTGATTTTGCAGTGGCACGTTACTATAGGCATTAAACCTTGTAATTTCCGAAAATGACCTGTTTGGCACGACCTTATTAAAAATGGCTCTGCAGGCGTCGTGTACTCGGACAAGTTGTTCTTGGGCGGGTGAGACACTTTTTCACTGTAGTGAGAGGCCCTTATCTCTCTACATGTCGCAGCCCATGATTTTTGTTTTGTGCCCTTAAGGAATCTGCCTGGTTGTGAGCGTGGTATTTATAGGGGCCTTGGTGTGGTGGATGTCTGTATGTTTCCTTTCTCTGTGTCTATTCAATTACCGTGGGGCGGTTGTACTTGGTGTCAATGTGCTTGTTTCTGTGGATGGTGGGTGGGGGTGGTAATGAATGGTTTTCAATGTAACTCACAGGACTTTGGCATGGTGCTGTGTTTTCGTATGTGTGTTTGAGCGTATCAAACTTGTTTTAAAATAGCGATCTCCTCTTGTAGTTTGATATGGTGTGGGTTTTGTGACTCATGTTCAATTGTTTGTTGGTGTCTGTTCATACCAATCTCAATGTTTTTTATTGTGAATTAGTTGGTAGACAGTGTTGTTCTCGAGAGGGACAAGTTTGTCAGCAAGAGCAGGTATCAAAGAGGTCCAAATAATTTTAACAAAGTCTACCTCAGGTAGTTGTGGGTCATACTTATTCTTATAATATGTCAAATTCTCGATGTGTGCTTGTGTACTCTGCCCTGGGTGTTGTTTTGTTGTGTGAAGGAGTAGTCTGTAATAACTTGTCTGCAATGTGTTGCCAAGAAATTTACTGCACACTGGCGTAATAAAGGTTTTCTTAGCCTCTTTTTGCATTACCCGGGAGATAGAACTTCAAACACAGTCGTTATTAAAAACTGGTTTGTTGTTTGTAGTGTGTGTGGAGCAGGCGTGGTCTCAGATAACCACTTGTGCTGGGTTCGTTAACTGTTGACTCGTGTGGTGAAGTGAGTTCAATAGGTGTTATGTGTTAGGTATTTTCACTGGTCAATTGGTTTCTCAACTGCTCGTGTAAGTCAACAGCGCAATTTAGCATCGACTAAATCAATTAAGAGGGTTTTGACTAGTTTTCTTATGTTTTGTGTAGTGTGTTTCTCTTGGAATACTTCAAAATATTAAAATAAATAAATATTTCATTAAAACCTGTTATTTTCACCCTAGCAACAATTGAATACTGACACAATTTTTTTACTTTTAGGAGAAGTCAATCAAAATTAGTCTAATTTGATATTACAAGTGTGTAGACCTTACGAGTCTATTCACTGTAGCAATTTTACTGTATTTAACAAATATGATATGTAATTTTGATGCTAAAAGCATGTAAAAAAAATGGCCTAAGTAAAATTTTTATGTAATTTTAACAAATAGGGAATAATGGTGTCAGAATCAGTTCAAAATCGAATGATTCTTCCGAAGTACCGGCCATTTCCCTAGGAACCATGAATGGTCGTAATTATCAGTTTTGACTGTACATTAATAAAAATGGTCATTACTTACCTTCTTAGTTTCAAACATGTAAACAAAATATAAAAAAGTCTGGAAGAAAACATCAAAGAGAAACAAAAGCACTGCATTTGCAAGCTGGACAAACAATTAAAAAACTAATACATACTATTTTGGTCATAACAGGTTAACTTTACAAATAATGTAAAAAAAATTAATCTTATAACATTGTTACATGCAACCCCTCCGCCCCTAGGACATGATTAGTGAAGTCCTCCCAGGGTGACATCACCGGTAACCGGAGAAAAGGAGGTGAAGCAAACAGGCTATGATAACGCTACTGAGACTGACATCACTCCTGTATCTGGAAGACTGGATGACTTGTGAATATCATTGCTTTTATTTTTATGGTCATTGCCCCCATCAGCTTAACGAGTTGTGAAGAACCTTCTGGAACAGGTCAGCTCAGCTATATAAGCCACGGCGTACCTACATACCAGGTACACTTGTGTACAGCCACTAGTGTCACATGCGTGGGCTCATCAGCAGAACAATGGACGACAGCACAACAAAACTTGATACACGAGCTCTAAGTCAGCACAGAGGGTGTTTGGAGATCATTATAGCCAAGGGGGTTCCACCATCTTAGTCTTTATGTACATAATGGTAAAAAAGCAGTAAAACTGAGGATTTCTTTAATCCAAACTTTTAAGAAAGCATTTATCTATAATTATTAAATGATTAAGGATTCACTACCTGAAATTAAAATTGAAAACACAACTATGTTATAGATGCCTCACCTCCCCCTGTGGCAGCTTGTAGCCCTCTTGTTTCACACCAATCTTCGAGCCCTTTGAGCCAACCCTTTCTATCACACGTATCAGCTTGTCTCGGACACAGTAGTTCAGCTGGCGGCGTGTCTCCTCTGAAGCACACCCAGTCATACTCGTTAAGTAACACAAATCAGACCTTTCATATCATAGTAATCACAGATATTGTAGACATACTTATAATTGAAGACTTCACCATCATTCTATACCGCTAGATCAGAAGTGTCAAACTTTAACTAGTATGAGGGCCATAACATGTAATCAAGAGAACATAACGGGCCACCTAATGGGAGAGAGAAAAACAAGAAAATAAAGCTGGGATTTACATTGTTAAATATCATAAATCATTTTACTTTAAATTACACAACTGAACGTGGTACAAAAATAGTACACACAGTGTAAACAAATGCAAAAACAGGCATTATGCAGTCATGGAATTAGGAAATCATAAAGTAGTACTACTAATAGATGGCATTTCTTCTTGGCTACAAAATGTTCAAAATCTGACAAATAATTCAACAGAAAAAAGAATTTTATCTTAGATAAATATTATTTACCTAGAAAAAACAAAAGTTTAAAAAGGTATGAACATCTTTTTAGGTTTTTGTAGCTGCATATAGTATTTTTATGTGATTTCGTTGACTGTATTTTCAGAAAATCGAGACTCCAACTTCACAAAATTATCCTTAATCATCTATCCTCTTGAATTAACCCAAATTTAAACCAGCAGAGCCACAATTTTTGAAAGCAATATCTAATCACCATTAAATTCTAGACACAGAAAATGTAGGGTACCATATTTACAATGAGTCTAGGGCTGCAGCTGAAACAACTGAAGCCTTTGTTTTGGGGTCTATGAATGATGGAATAACATGTAAAATGTGTTTTAAGCAATATGAATAAACTAAGACAACAATCTAAAAGTTGCCATATTCTAGGGACACTTAACTACCACTCTTCCAAATGATCTGTGCAGTAAGAGAGGGGTGGAACCCAAAGCACTAGCATAGCTATTGAAAGGGCACAAAGAACTCCAGCTACAGGAAATTTACAACTTTAGCCATTAATGCAAACATGTGTACATCTGCCTGCACAGAAATATCAACCACAAACCTGAGAACCGGCCTCAAACTACAAGGAAATGTTAAAAATGTGCCACAAATTTATGGTCACAGCTAGACTGGCCACCTGCAGCAGAGTGCTTTCCACCCTTCCACGGGGGATGAGTTCGAGAAAGTGAAAAAGACAAGATAGCATGATCTTCCAAATACACACTTTTCTGGTTGAGTAGTACACAAGTTACTCAAAATCCTACACTGCATTATACTGATGAACCAGTGTTGTTATCAATAACAGACCAATATTAGATCAGTTTCTAATTAAAATTGTTTATCATCACAATTTCTATCCACGTTTATAAATGAACTTGGTTTAACAAGTATTCAAACAACAGATGATGGATCACAAGCCAAAATAGCACTGCATGATTTCAAAATGAATTTTTTACCAGTAGTTAGCTAATCGTCAGGTTTTTAACCTGTAAAGTGCGTTGAAAAAAATGGGGTGTGTGTGTGTTGGGGACACTGCAGTTTGTTTTGCATGAATACGTCTACGTTGACGCTCTCAGACGCCTTGATGTTTATTTTACGTTCCTGGCACCACTTCACTCAATCATATTAGGTTTTATGAGTATAACTGGATTGCTTTTGAGATGCTCTTTCCAACCGTATACGATTTCTGTATTTCGACTTAGCTTTTTGATGAGTATAGGCCAAAATTGGGCTGAGTTTTCTTAATTTTTTACATTAAACGTATACCATTTCACTATAACCACGCCACAGAAATGTTTTTATACACGTAATTGATTGATCTTGAACAAGAGCTGTTGATTAAAACCTAAACGAGCATTGTAGCTTCTTCTAGTCAAAAGTTATACCACACACAGACTCTCTTCTTTTTTCATGCAGGTCTAAGGGGCCTCTGGCTGCAAATCAAGTTTTACAAAATATATAACATATTTCAGACAAAATTGACACTATTCTTACAGCCTCACTCAACGACACAAAATGAAAACAGTTTTGTTGGTCTCATTATTCAAAATAATATACATTGAAAATACAGTATTCCCAAGATCCCTATTATCCAACAGAACTGATTTTAGGACAGTCAGACTTGGACAGATTCCCTGATACATCTGAACAACATAAAGTTGGATGGGAGAGATTTGCTGTATTTATATCAAAGCAGGCTCTAAGTGGTCGGGTATATGCACCTCTGTGTATCATTGACCTAGGTGAATACAGTATGAGCAACATTCAATTTGACTACCATTTAGAAATTATTGAAATGGAAGATGTATATTAGCATTTAGACATGTTTACTTGAGATAATAGTGTATGCAGGTGAAGGAGTGTATTTCAAAATCAATATAAAAATAGTAATTCAAAAAATTTAGAAGGATTTGCAAACACAGCTATGGTAAATAAAGACAAGTATTATATTTATAGAGAAATAAAACTAGGAGGATATGTAGAAATAGTTGTTCTGGCATGCAAGAAACTAATGCACATGGCACAAAAAATTTTGACATCTCCTGGGTTTGCGGGGAATTACCATATGTAGTTTCTCTCTAGAACACAAACATTAAATTTTCCAGAAAGACAACTTCCAAAGATAGTGAAGGAAAAAAGATGAATGAAGACTACATACCTCAACAATAAGGCATCAAAGGACAGCTGAGGAAAAGGAACTCAAATACAGTAGGTGTATCATTCTACCCAGTATGAGGAACATGATGGTCAATTGTCATGCAAATTATTAACTCTCTAATCCTCTAAAGTAAAACAAACTACTGCTTACCAATGCAACATTAGTTTGTCAAACTAACATACATTAATTTATGTTATTAAAGGACTGACCATACACATCAGGGTCCATTCCAGAAATTTTGCTTGAACAAAATTAGAACATTTCTTGTAGCAATTTTTCAGTGGTTCTTTATAAACTAGTCTTTGTCACAAGATGTTTAAATGTACCTCAGGCACCATCACACTGACTTTCGCCATGTGACGTGGCAAAAAAAAAATACCATTCAGCAGGCAGCCCAAAATCATCTTTGTGCTTAGCGAGATTAACAAGATTTTTTTTTGTATTGAGTAGCTGAACCATCACTAAAATAATATACTTTGTCAAGTTGGGAAATCTGTTTTTGAAATGTTGAAGCAGAACTTTCTGAAAGGTGTGAACAACTACAGTGTTCTGTGTCAAATATTTGCTGACTACACAAAAGGTTTCACACTTTGTGGAATCACTTTCTTTGTAATATAAAACAAATGGGTGTAATGTGGCTTGTTGCATTAACCCAATGAAATGCCTGTACTTCATCTTGAATCACAAAAGTATAGTTTTCTGAGAAATCTCCCAAAATTATGCTCTCAGTAGAAATTATATCTTCTTTCTTTGATTTTAGAAATTCAGACTGATGTTTTGCAATAAAACTGTTTTTTTTTTTTTTTTTATTTATTATATCAATTTTTCGTTTAAAGTAATTAAAAACGCCTCCCTATTTTTCACTAAGGTGGCAAGTTCACAGCAGTCAGCTGACAACCATAGTTTGTGCTTAATTTCACTTAGTAGCTCATCTTCCTTACACAGAATTCCATCCAGTACATCAACTCCAGGACATTTATGACATTGTGAAAGCATACAACTTTCTTTTGAATTGTTACAATAATTTTCATTAAAGCTTTGTATGACAATTTACTCACTGTAGCTGCCAACATTAATTTGACATTTTGGTGCTGTAGGCACACACATACAGTGTGTGCCCTGGCACCAGCTAGCACACAACACTTGGGTCTTAATGAAGCAAACTTTGAAAACCCTGTTGAGTTTCTTTGAATTTCAAGTAAACTTAATTTAAATTAAAGATTACTAGATATTTACATTCTTTTGTCTTCACTCCACTTGAGATCTGACTGTTACACAGTCATTTAAACCAGGTACGATTCTGTTTACATTATCACTCTTGTAAAAATCTGGTATGGTTTCATTACTTAAGCAAATTACAATTTTTTTATTAAGATTTAGTAACACACCATATTTTGCCTTTAAAGTTCATGCATTTCTTACTAAATATTCATTGCACTTTAAACTCAGCATTGGTTTTAGAAATACTCCAGCATTTTGGCACCACAATTTTGTATTTCTCATCAAATGTGCTAGCCTGTGCAAAATACTCCTATTAATTCAAGGTGACCTAAATTGTTATTTGGAGTAATTTCTTCATGGTTAACATCATCATTAGAATATGATATACTTGTTTCTAATTTTCTTCTAATTTTACATGACAGGTAACCAATCTTTTACTCCATTCTTTGCCTTCTTTACACTGAGGAAACCTTTGTAAATAAATAGGAGATTCATCCAGAGCAGCACAAGTGTGGTTAACCAATTCTACAGCAATGCATTCTGGCTCAAAATTACTATCATTGTTGTGACTTTCTCCATTAAACTTTAATTCTAAGGATTTATTCAACTTCTGAAAACTGTATGCACATACAGCCTTACCTGGTATAAATTTCAGATGTTCATGTTTAGCAGACAGCTGGACAGTTATTTCCTTTAATGACTTCAAAATAGGTTCCTTGTGCATGATAATTGGGTCACAACACTTAGTACTACACAAATGAAAGAACTCATCGAAATATTTCTTGTAATGGCATGTACAGATATTTACAACTTCATTCACACACATCCTTGAAACATTGTGGATTTTCAGGGGTTATATTTACCATTAGTCACACAGACAGTGTAATTTTATATATGAGTGCAGAGTATTTGCTTATGTTGCCAAATCATTTAATACAATTTCCATGTTCAGATTTATTATAGGAATTAAACTAAATACAGTATAATTGCTTGTTATTTTAATAGTTTATTGATACAGAGATCATATTAAACACGTTTCATGATTTATAAATGATATTCAGTATTATAATTTTGATTGTTATTATTTATTTATTCTGTAGAATTGTAGGAAGTATTGAAGGTTTATTAAACAAATACACAAAATAAAATATACTAGTTGTCTCTCGCCTTGCCATTGTTGGTTGGCAGAGAGATGTGGTGTGGTCAGATTGGAGGTCAGGTGAAAACATAAGTAAGGCAGAAACAAAATTGTAGGACAGGTGAAAACATAAGTAAGGCAGAAATAAAATTGAACATTTTTATAACAAAAATCAGACCACCAAGCCAAATATGGGCATAAGTGTAACATTAAGAAGTTTTTAAATAAAAAAATTATCACCAAGATATATGAATATTTGAGGGAATTGGTGCAAGATGTTTTTGAAATCATTGTAAAAGAAAATGAATGATGATTATTTTAATTTTTATTTGAGAAGTTTGTAATAGTTTTAGAGTTTGTTGAACAATGAAAGAAAATGAGTATTAATTATTTATATACATTTTAAGAATATGAAAGCATAATGTTTCAGATTTGTTTGAGAAGAAGAACAAGTTATTAAAACATTGAGAAGCTGCAAATTTTGACTTTATGATTGAACTGAAATGTTACATCGTTAAAAAAACAGCCATCAGAACATTAAATTGTCATTTGAATTAAATACAAAGTATACTACCTGAACAGGCAATGAAAGACAAGCTCCGGGCAGGATGCATCTAATCATGTGCTTTTCTACATGATGCAATCTCATGAAACAGTTGCATC
This sequence comes from Dryococelus australis, assembly GCA_029891345.1. NCBI lineage: Eukaryota > Metazoa > Arthropoda > Insecta > Phasmatodea > Phasmatidae > Dryococelus > Dryococelus australis. Next base: position 128,467,561 of record CM056995.1, on the reverse strand, counting down.
ATCTTCAGACTTCCAGACATTAAGAGTGGTTATCATTACATGTATAATAACATGAATTAAAACATCTTGTAAATTTTGCCTTTGATTTTTCTTAAGTAAAAATGTCTATAGTTTTCAAATACAGTAGTATGGAAACATTTATTTGTTTTTATTTATTTATGTAGTTGCAAAATTGTTAATTATTCAATTTTTTTTACATTGCACTGCCCAAACAGTGCATTAACACTTAGTACTCCTTATCATCCTAATGTTAATTACATTCAGAATGAAGTAAGATTATATAATGCACAACAGATTAAATTTAAATATTATATTTTTTTTATTTTTTTCAAAGGTCTGCAAACTTAACAGGGGTGAAAAAAGTAAGATTATATAATGCACAACAGATTAAATATAAATATTATATATATATATTTTTTTCAAAGGTCTGCAAACTCAACAGGGGTGAAAATATAAGTATGGGACAACTTGTGTCCTATAACTATCAATCAAGAGTATCTTTAATACCTAGCAAAAAAACTCATTTTATTTTGTCCCCCAAAAAACTTTTCTTAGCTTCAAAAACTGCAAATTTTCATTTTCTTCCCAAGTTGGAGCCTATTTTTTTCTAGGAAGGAAGTCTTCAACCCAGATAACTTTGATGTTGCACAATGTTCTACATATAGACACTACGTAAACAAAATATATCTCTAAATGCAACTTTGGTGAAACAGTATAGGGTACAATGTAAGGTAAAACAAGTCGTTTGAATGGCGAAAGCAAATGGTCACTATTTTGCAAATACTGAACTTATAATATAAATATAGAGTGTAAGAGTATCTTATGTAAGCTTTCAAATGAAAAAAAAGTTATGGCATATTGCACAAACCTCCAAAAAAATCTGTACAATTTGCTTGCTGTGTGCACGAAAATTGTTACCATCATCCACTTGTAGGTAAAAATCTAAATTAATGTATTTCTTTCACCCATAAAGATAGGGTTACTTAAGAACAAATCTACATCAAAATCAAAAATGGTGCAGCTTCAACCCTTGATTTCACATGGAATGACCCAATATATATTTCTGGACAATATTGTCTGCTAATAACAAAGGATATTCAAAAATTGGATGCTCATAAATAATGGTTATACATATTTATACATACATACACTCGCAATTAGGCTACCACCCGGTGGCGAGCTCTCACCTCTCCTTCACCCAACTAACTCCTTTTCCACTCCCTTCTTGAAGTTACCAACCCCTCTCACAGATACCAATTCCTCCCGCAACACATTCCACTCCCTCACAGACCTCACAAGCATTGACTGCCAATCCTGCTCCGTTCATTTAAATGCTGCAACCAAGCATATAAACTACCCAATCTATAAAAAAATATATAGACCCATATTTTACCATTAAATTGACAACAATTGTTAAAATTATTAACTGTAGCCTATTCGTAGTATCTTAACACGTTTTGACTCAAACACATTTTACGTTTGTGTTAACAAAAATACACCTTATTTTTTTATTAAATCAAACTTAAGATATAATTTATCTGTAAATTATAATACTTAATTTATACTGAATATGAGTAAAACAGAGAAATTAGGTGTTTTAGTAATACCTAGATAGAAACAGTTTACGCAAAATATTATAACACTGAGTGCACATGAATGTGGTGCACTGTCCCTTTGGTGTAATGTTTTAGACTCGGTTAAGCTTTATTTGCATGAGGCAAAGTAATATCTTTGGTTTTTAGAGATTGTTTATTTAAAAGAAATTTGAAATAAAAGGAATGTCAGAAAATATTGAATTTTATAAGAAACTATAGTTTCTAAGTTTGGAATATATTTAAGCTGCTGTTATGCCTATTGTATTATTAATGAACACACGGATGACCTCAATACTGCTTGTTTTTCAATGCCTTTCAGTAGAAGGCTAATAATGTCTGTCCTAATACAAATGTCCAGGGCTAATAAACGCAGTTCTACTTCTGTCAACACACCAACACAAAATTTATACTAGTATTTTTGGTTCCATCCATCTACCCACCCACCCACCAATCTTTAGATGAAATTTTAAAAAATGAAGCCTTGTAACCAGCACACGTGACAGAAGTGGTTCCAACTTTGTTTTGCATCCTGAGTATACATAGATATTTTTACAAAGTTTTATTCCTTCTGTGGCATCTCTTATGAAACCAAAGTTGTGAAATTAATCATCACACCCTTGATGTCATATTTGCCTTAAATTTATATGCATATACTCGCCCCATAGAAATCCCTATAAAATTCCCTTGCTTTGTCAATAAAAAAAAATTATTGATACAATTCAGAAGTATAACCCAAGGAGAACACATTATGTGTAGAGATGGGCCATTCGATACTTCAATACCCCTCGATACTCAAAAGTATCAAGTATCGCAACGTGCATATCAATACTTTTATTGGATACTTTTTATCGACACGTGTATATGGCTTCAATGCTTGGTCCACCATTTTCGTTATTGTAATGAAGCGGCGCCGTTTATTTTGTTTTCGACAGTTTACTAGTTTTGGAAAGCCCGTGAAGTTTCGTATTTATTTAATTAGTCAGCTAATTATTTTGTATCAATGGCAGAGAAACGTGTAGTAAGAATTGCAATAGAACAACATGTATTCAGGAGTTGCAAATAGGAATTACGAACAGTAAGTTAGTGTGCATATTGTAAATAACATAGTTTGAAACAGTTATTAGAATGTTGTAAATGTACGTGGTGTAAAAAAAAACACCATTCCAACTCATTTAGCAGTGTAAAAATAACATGTGTATTGTATGGAAAACGAACTTCTCCAAAATATTTATGTCTCGAATGTGTGTGATATTCGAATTACCATACGAACTACATATTTATCACGTTTTCTTTCTGTGAAGTTAAAACTTGATAGGTTTAATAATAATCCGAATGTTTCTTTCATACAAGCAAATTTTCGACTTGTCCAGTGAAACAGTATGTAATTAAATATGATACAGCATACAGGCCATGTCCAAATTGACAAAATCTCGTTATTTAGTTATTTGGTAAATTCGTGATTTGGTAGGTATCAATTCGGATTTCGGACATTGTCGACAGTCACGTGTTTGGCAGTGACCACCTATATGGAAAAAACAGAGGAGCCACAACCACTAGGAATACTTCCACCCAGGGAGAGACAGCAAGCCTAGGTTGTATCCCCTACCAGAGCAACTAGGTGCTGTAGAGGGAGTATCTGTTTGGGTGTTGCGTTGTGGCCTTGGCTGGATATAATATCCAGTAGAAGCAATGGTGGCCCACACGGCTCAATGTCTCTGATCTCCCCGCTAAGGTGGGGATCTTCTGAGGCACCGAGCTCATGCTGCCAAGCAGTTACTGAACTTACACTATTATAGGAAATAGTTTCTCGTCCATGGTGCACAACGTGTGTTGTTCAGCGGTGAACCACGCTCAATGCCTTATAAGATAAAGAACAGCCAACAGCATTGGGAGTAAAAGATAGCTGATCTTGCTGCCAAGCAGCGGTTTACCTTAGCCCCTCCTATGAAGGAAAGACAGACGGAAACAGGGCAGCGCCACCTCACTAAGGTTACGAGCAATCCCGACTGCTCCTGTGGTGTGCTACATATCGTTTCCACCGCACGTCCATACAAGCCTAGACTACCATCCTGTTCTGAGGGGTATAGTGTACTAAATGGAAGCTAGGTACAGAATTGCCAATGCAAGGTTTTGGAGCCAAGAGTCAGCGCCTGGAATCAACAGTACTGTGTGGGCCGGCACAGTACAACCCACCCGAAACCCGAAGACTGCAACATCAGCTTCGCTCAGCAACCAACCCAACTTCACCAACCAGCTGAAGATCTTAAGCATAAGTCAGGTAACACTAACACCTCCCGTCAGCTTCCAATACAACGACCCTCACAGGGAATAAAGTATCAACTCCCAGACTGCGTGACAATCTGTAAACCAACACAACCGAGCAAACTCTCTAGCCAGAAACATTGTTGAAACGCGCATTTGGTCTAGCACAGTAAAACCATGAAGATTGTGCCGAACAGTCCATAACAGGGCACGCATCACATGTAATGATGCTTCGTTCTGAAATACACCATGTCATGTCACATAGTCGTCAGTCGCCATTCTGCCAATTTCAGATTTGTAAGAACTGTCCCGCCATTGTTACTTCATGGCAATTGATACTTATAGACCCCTATGTCAAATTTTCAAATGAATAATATTTCATTTTGAAGACTTGCAGTTTTTTAGGTAGATGTGAATAAATATGGTTATTAAAATTGGATTCTTTATAAGTCAGTAATTAATAACTCAAAACCTAGCACTTGTAGTTGAGTTACAGACACTCAGTGCTTACACATTATTTGGCAACAAAGGTTTCATATATAGTGGAACCTTTATGTTCAATACCCAGATGGATTGAAAGTCTATATCCATGGAACATATTTTATGGTCCCATTTTTTATTTATCTGATTGAAGACCACTATTTATTCAAAGTCCATATGTATTGAAAATTCTTGTCAGTCCCCAGAGAAACGATTAATAGAGGGCTAGGTCCTGAATACTTCAGGTTGTGATGAATGTCATCTGAAATAACCAAGTAAAAGATTAGAATGAGATTATGACAATATTATATGGTACAGATCAGTAAAAAACTTTGGTGCAACCTAGAACATTTTCTCATTAATTGCAGAGGTAAGTCTTTAATATGCAAATTATTCAATTACATATCTACTAGTAGTTCAGTGTTATACCGGATGTGGCAGAAATAACTCCAGCATTTATAACTTAAATAACAAAGCAATGCTAGAAGCTATTCAAAAACTTATTTCACAGTTTTAACTAGATGTGCTAACCATTTACATCAGACACACACATTCACCATCACGTGGTTTTAAAAATGATAACCTCCAAATGCTGACCATCCTTTTCTATGCCATTCAAAAGTCTCTTCCTGAAGTTCCACATTACCCTCCTGGTCATGTCCGGTGAAATTGCTGCAATTTCTTGATGAATGGCAGCTTTCTTTCAGCTCTGCAATTTTAGAAACATCCCTGCAGTGAGACAAGTCATTACGCAATCTCCTCAACATTTGGCCCACAGGCATGCAGTTGCTATGGGAGTATCTGAGTGCATCTTAAGGACAATGTTAAAACACAGAGATGAAGTACCATCCTTATAAAATGTGAGGTGAGCAGGGACTCTGTGAGCGTGGTTGTGCCAAACACAGAGCATTTTGTGAGTCTATCTTGGCAGCAGTTCCAGTTGACGCCAGTGTACTGTCAAGTGACGAAACTGACTATCTGTCGGGTTCAGTGGCGTTTATTCCACAGACACAAGGTATGCAATGCTTACCCTATACATAATGGAAATGTTTGACTTTTATAGTTTTCGCCTTAACTTTAAACACATTTAATTATGAGTTACCCGTTTCCAATTCAAGAAACAGAGTTTTCGTTTTTTGTAACTCCCGTACGCTACTGTATACACATAGTGCTGCTATCTAGTATTTATTTCCAACCACAGGGGCGACTAGCGATAAATCAAACTCACAAGCAATAACACGCCACACACTCGTGCTCAACATTCCTTTGGTAGGGTAAGTAATTGTTCTGTTTGCATCCTTCAGTTCTACATTTTTCCTTGGAAAGTGGATGAAAGTGTTTGGGAAAACGGGAGTTTTCTTATAATTTGTAATATGCTCTCTAAATAATATACAGTTTAATTGTTATTAGATTCAATGTGTTTCCATTTTTATAACTAATGTTAGGTATTATAAGACTGTAAACACATGTGGAGGGTAAGGAAAGTTGGAAGTTGCATTTGTCAGTAGAAATTGAAAATGGAACCATAGCCCGGCACAAGCAAGATTGAGCATTATACTACACGCCAATGGTCGGGTTACATTAATAAACAAAATCTTCGGTACTGAGCCTAAACCAATCCTCATCAGTTCCACCAGCGACCACTCCACAGCGAACATGTTAATGTCTGATGCACTGTTGCTGTTAGGAATTATAGGCCCATACTTTTTTGAAGAGGACAACAGAACTGTGACAGTAACATCTGATTGTTACATACAGATTTTACACAACTTCCTACTGCCAAAACGCAACAAAGTAGGAAATCCCATTATGAAATTCCAACAGCAAGGGCATCAATGAAACTCCTAAGAGAAATGTTTTCAGGGTGTCTGATCTCCTTACAATGTGACATTCCGTGGCTGGTCCATCCCACCGATTTCACAACGTGTGATTTCTTTCTCTGGGGATACCTGATGAAGGTGCAAGTCTACCAACATAGACAGCGAACATTGGATGACCTGAAAGCCCACCAGACATGACCATGAGAGTAAAGCGAAACTTAGGGAAAGACTTCTGAATTACACATAAAAGGACAGTTGGAATTTGAAGGATATCAGTGTCAAAACTACGTGATAGTGAATGTGTATGTGTCTGTTAAGTAACTGGTCTGCACAGTTAGTTCAAACTGTGAAAAAACATTTTTGACTAGCTTATAGCATTCCTTTGTTATTTACATTACAAATGTGAGAGTTATTTCTGCCACAGTCTGTATTTTTACCTTAAAAGAAAGAAATTCTGCATTGGGTGCGACTTCATGCTTGCCCGGACAGGATGATGCTTTCTGGAACTGGACTGAAGGCTACACAATTCATTGTTGCGATTTGAGTTTACATATCCCAGTTGTAGCAACTTGAAAGTAGGTGTTGAGTTTGGAGAAATGTTTGTATCATAAAACTGTTGAAGATTTTACATAATTTACGCCTTTAGGCAATTACTGACACCATAGCTTTGCAGGAAATAATTTACATTTCACATAACTACATCTTTCTCACACCATTCATCCAATAGAGTGCAACTAATTCCACATTGTTGTCTTCCACTTCTCAACACTGATACACTCATCCCTGCATAATGGCTACACAATGGCAAACATTTTAGGCCATCTCTTCAGCATGGGCATACAAGTTTACAATCCGATATGCAGTTTCAGCTTATTTGTTGGATAATTATTTCAGTTGCAGTGGATTACAGAGTTGGTACACGGGTGTGCTCACCACTTACTATTATTCAGCATCACTCACTTGGAAGAAAATGGACACCTTGCCAAAATTATTTTTAGATATATATTAGGATTGAGTTTACTTGCAGTTGCTGTAGTTGATGAGAGAACAGACAGATCAAACTGTTGGTTTTCAGTCTGGCACCCAATGGTTCTTACGTACAGCTTTAAATGTGTCTTATTGAGACTATCTTGTGAATTTATGCCACAGAGAAAGGCCATAGAAGATTTGTCTGCTGCCGCAACATCATCCTGTGGTATTCATGTAGTGCTGAAAGGTTCAGCAAGCTTATAAGTGAGTGAACAGAATTGGACGGCTCTTAACATTGAGGTCTTGAGAGCATATGAGGGTGTTTGAGGTGAGTATAGTGCCGGAATGAAAAGGGTGAGGGAAACGGGAGATCCACGAGAAAACCCACCAAACGGCATCGTCCACCACGATTCCCACATGCGGAAATCCAGAGTGACCCGGCAAGGGATTGAACCCGGATCGCCTTGGTTGGAGGCGAGCAGGCTAACCGCTCAGTGACCGTGGCCCCCAGCAAGCCAATGGATATTAGAGTCTTCAGGTGTCTTAAACATCTTTACCTTTCCGACCCTATATGCAGCACAGGTGGTATCGCAACCCAGGCACAAGCAGAATATATTTTTCATGTCTCCAGGGTTGTTCTGAAGAACTTTGCTGCTGAATGCTTTCTTTGATGCTTGTTTCTGGAATCATGAAGTAAACTTCCACTGATGGTGGCACATAATCAGTAAGAAGAACTAGAAGGTCAGTGCTCTCTCCTACGGTCACTGGATTGTTCTAATTCTCTGTCTCTTCAATAGCAGACATAGTGGCCAGCCTTCCTCAATTCACATGAGAGCACTGTACTAAACTTACTCTTGTTGGTTGTATTTCCTAGAAATTGATGTTGAGTGATTACTGGCGCTTCTAAACAAACAACCATTGGTTTTGATCATTGCTCTGCACCTTCCACGCTTCACATCCTTCATGCTTGGCTCATAATCACAAAACACAACAAACACACTTAACACACAGTTATGTTCGATGTATACATTATAGCTCTACCACAACTCTTTGTACAAGCAAACCTTGAACCACACGACAGAGATTAAAAGGTTCAAAACCATCTATAACATCAGAGGATATGATGTAGGTATTACTTTCCTCTCTACTACTGGAATCAATTTAAGGGCAGAGTTCATCAAGATGTAGCTATCAAAAAGTGAGGGAGGAAGAGTTGTTGACTCATAGCACAGACATGACTGCACGTCTATTTCCTCTCCACTACACTCTGGCAGATGATACAATGAAACAATTAGAATTAGTCTGCACTATCTGTTCCTTTAAAGAACACTTTTTAATAATTTCTTCAACAGAGATAAACTTGTCTTTGTGCTTGAGCTGTAACTCAGTATACGTCTGATTATCTCTTGACATTCAATCCATTGCAGATATACCAACTTCATGAGTGAAACTACAATTTGTGCTATCATCTGCTACAAGTCCACTGGATACGGATAGGAGGTGCAAATAGCTAATTTGGAAAGTGCTGTAAGCTCGAAGCCAGTCTGAGTCTTTCAGTATAGGCAACATCATGTTGTTGCCATGTTCGCACTCATTCAACATGTTCAGATGGCACTGCCAATACACTTGCAAACATCTTTGTGGGGACTTTATACATAAATCTAAGATGCCGGCATTATGGTGATCCATCATGCAAGCACTGAATCTGCAATTTCCGTGCCCCATGTTATTCTTCCTGTGGTCTCTTCCCCTTGCATGTTGTACGTACTTTTTCTAGACCTCAAAAACATTTTGTCGGAATATAAATAAATAACATTGTGTTTAAAATACCCCCCCCCCTTTTTTTTCCCCTACACATGCATGCACGAACATTAGCATGCACACACATACACATGCACACATGCACTTGCATGCACACACCCACACACACATCCTTACGTTTCAGGAGCGCACCTCCTGAACATGTCTAATATTTAAAGAAAACATTTATCTTTAACACACATGCATGGATACAAAAGACCTACACTTCTCGGAAGCCTGCACTAAACTACAGATTCTGCCTACATGTGTGTGTACAGCATAGACATACTCTGCCATGACATAATCTTTGCTCCACTGCTAGCAGTAAATCTTCTCCACAGAAATCCGCATTCATTGTGCTGCACAGTACGTCAACATTTCCATCAACCCGAAAATAAAACATTGTTGTATTAATAGAAGTGTAATTGAGTGCTTTCACATATTTAAGAATTACATCCATGATTAATGATAAAATATTGACCAAAATCCATGCAAATTATGTAAATCCCCTTCATTTTAGGTGTTGCTTATTTTTTCCACTGAACCATACCTTATAATATTTTCATAATATTATCTTTAATTTGGCTGTTAGGGATAAGCATCATCATAACCAGAAGTCTGTATGACCTAGCAATCTCACACAACCAACATACTGGCAAAATTTATCTTTATTACAGTGGTACCCCATCTACATGATTTTCAAGAATTTCCCCAAATGCGATAGTTTGGGACTTTCGGTATGTTATTAAGTAAAGTCTAATCTCGTCATGTGAAAATTAAAGTTTGCCTGCTGATATTTCCTACGTTGGCATGTTTTGGCACTTATATGCTTGTACTACCTATAGTCCAAATTTCCATCTCCTTCCCTCCTATCTCTTCTGGTGCCAATGCTCATCCTACGCAAACATACTGTCTACCCTCCATTAAGAACACAGTTCTTTTAAAGTAGCCTAATTAGAAAAGATCATGGTCTTGACAAAATGTTGAAAAGAAAGTGTTTCATAGCATTCAGCTGCAAATCATAACAAAAGTATCACCAGAAGATGAGAAAGGAAAATAGATATCTCCATCCCTTTGATAGTTAAAAAGACAAGTGAAGGACGCATAGTACAATTGGAAGCAGAATCAGGAAGTAAGACTCAGATGCTAAAGATTCACTTACTGAAATCTTAAACAATTATTAATTCTTTACTCCACCAATGTATTAAATCTTTGCTATAACTACACGTTGCAAAATAAATTATGAGATAACCAAGAAAACTAAATTCCTGTATCTCACCAAAAAATGGGAGTGCATGAAAAACACACTATGGCATTGTGAAGACAGTAGCTACAAAAGTCCTTGATATAAAGTGTTAAAGGATAAAGCAACACAGACCAACAAACAACCATTTTGTTCAGGAATTGTCACTAGAATGAATGTACAGTGACAAAATGTACATCAATGCCTGCTCGTGATTGGAATGGGAATAACTCACATGCACTTCTAAGAGAAAACTAAATTGAATGAAAAAACAAGCTGGTGTAATAGACCACACTGGCCACACTCCAGAAAGAATGCTAGCCTCACACTGTACAGATTATATTTATGAACATAGAATCAAAACTCAAGTGATGAGCATTGTGGAACTTAACACTTTAGTAATAGAATGCTGTACGAACCTTCGCTGATTCTGAACTGCCTGGACATGAAGCGGGTGATGCGAGCAATATTGCTGATCTGCCTCTGATAGCGGATCACTTTTATGGCATCCCATAGTTGCTGAGTGATCTGTGGGCAGGACATCCGTCGCCGGGACATCGCGGAGAACAGTCTGTAACACATAACTTTGCTGTTGGTCATTGGAACATGCAATACTATCATTAAAAAAAAGTTACTAATTATATATAGGCAAATTTTTATATCTATACTAATATAATAAAGAGGTAATGTGAGTTTTGTTTGTTTATATGTAACGACTAATCTCAGAAATTACAGCGCCGATTCTTACAATACTTTCACTGTTAGGAAGCTACATTCTTCCAGATGAATATAGGCTATAATCGATTTTTAAAAAAAATTTGATGAGAAATTTCCAAAATTTGTAAAACAAGTCAGAGAAAAATGAACTACTTGGCTGCTTTTTAAGCATGCTCTACCAAAACCACTGAAGATAATTTGAAACAATGTTAGAAGAAATTGTGTATCTTAACAAAAAAAATGCAAGTAGTCACAGGTAACTGCAAGTAGTCACAAGTAGTTGCAAGTTGTCGCAAGTAGTCACAGGTAGTTGCAAGTTGTCGCAATATGTCGCGGCTAGTCGCACTTTGTCACAAGTAGTCACTGGTAGTCTCGAGTAGTTGAAAGTTGTCGCAGGTAACTGCAGGTAGTTGCAGATAGTCACAAGCAGTCGCAGGTAGTCACAAGTTGTTGCAAGTAATCGGAAGTAGTAGCAGGTAGTCTCAAGTTGTTGCAAGTAGTCAGAAGTAGTAGCAGGTAGTCTCAAGTTGTTGCAAGTAGTCAGAAGTAGTAGCAGGTAGTCGCAGGTAGTAATGGGTAGTTGCGGATAGTCTCAGGTAGTCACAGTTATTCATGGGTAGTCTAAGGTAATCTGAAGTTGTCTCCGGTTGTCGCAGACATTCACGGGTAGTCGCAGGTGATAACAGGTAGTTGCAGATAGTCGCAGGTAGTCACGGGTAGTTGCAAGTAGTCATGGGTAGTTGCAGGTAGTCACGGGTAGTTGCAGGTAGTCTCGGGTAGTTGCAGGTAGTCTCGGGTAGTTGCAGGTTGTCACGGGTAGTTGCAGGTTGTCACGGGTAGTTGCAGGTTGTCACGGGTAGTTGCAGGTAGTCACGGGTAGTTGCAGGTTGTCACGGGTAGTCATGGGTAATCGCATATATATATGTATGTATTTCAATAACTCCATAAAACCTAAGCAGAGTGATGGCATGCTGCTAATATTCTGTAGTTTTACACAAAACTGTATTTGCATTTCTGTGACAACCTACATTTTCAAAAACCTCATAATTTAGCAATTTAAAAGCAGGACAATTAGATAAGTTATTGAAAGAACTGGTGAAAACAAAAAAAATAATAAACTAAGTAAGCAGAAGTAATCTACTGTAATTCATCTTTGAGAATAGATTTGCAAATAAATGCTGAACCCATTACACAAAAATAACATAATATATTTTCATGATACTGCTCAGAACACTATTAAACTGCAGGAGAAATTTTTTCACAAAATCTTGACTAACTACCCGAAATGTTTAGTAAGGTCTAAAAGACGCAATATATAGGCTTCTTTATACATTACTAGTAGCCTACATCACACAATTACAGTCCAGAATACGCTTAATTAATCAGCCATATAGCATGCAATTAGAAGTTACATATTTAAATTTTTTTAACACAGCACTATAGAAAATAATTTGGTGAACAACTGACAGTTACATAATCACACTTTACAATTTCTTTGGTAATATTTTCTCTTTAGTATTTCTTAATACTACTGTATTTTGAAAGGTCTATAAGACTGTGTGCTAAGAATGTGTTGTTGCATATAAATTATATGTTAAAAAAGTAACTATTTTTTCAAAGAGGTAATGTGAATGAACAGCAACAAAACTATAAAATTAATGGCTGCTGAGATATCACAAACTTTGCCAATCAAAAATAGGTGAAACTTGATGTGTGATGGGCTTAACCAAGAGGATGTTTAGGTAATATGCTTATTTGGATGACAGCCAACAGTCCGGTACGTTTGTACGCTCTCGCCTTGCCAGGAGGTAGCTGTCCCCCCAAGGGTGGATGGGTGGGTAAGTTGGGCTTTAACATCTCATTGACAAAGAGGTCATTAGAGACGGAGCAAATTACTCAGAGAAGCAGGAGCTATGTAGGAATCTGGCAAGGGATCATCCCAGCATTTGCCTGGAGTGACTTCGGGGAAACAATGGCCGGACTGGGAATCAAACTTAGTGCCCCACCTCGCTTAGTCCCTGCCATGGCAAGACACTGCCAGCCTCAATCACACTACAGCTACTCAAGTGAGCAAACGAGGAACTGTACACCATGCGAAGAGTGCATGCCATGATTCAAAACATCATCAGGATACATCCTGCCAGCCAGCATGGGTATTACACTAGAAGTCTTTTTGTATTATTCTGCCGTGTTGGCCAGGGGAAGATTTAAGACTGATGAGAAGGAATTTTAAAGACAGTTTGATGGGAGTCCAACAACAGAGTGCTTCTCTGCTGGAACTGGTAAGTTTACACACCGTCATCTACTACGACTTCCAGTTCATAGCAAACAGTAGCAGTAATATTTGCGAATTCTCTTTTTAACTATATTAACAATTGTACCTCATATCTCAACATAGGGAGCATTCTATGAAGCAAATACTAAAATATTTTTATGAACTCAGACGAAGGCTACACTCAAATCTAGCCCTGTTGTGGTATGCTGATGTTTTTTTGCACATAACGATACGTCTCTTCCTTATGTATGTTTTTTGTCCTTGTATTGAAGGAATGCAAACCAGTCTATGGGTGAATGCTTCAATGTGCTGGGTACTGACTTAATGATACGCTACAGCAATTTTTCTTTTGAAGTTTTGTTTGGAGGTAGTTTAATATTTTAAAATTATTGATATTTCCTTCTTTTATTTTTGCATCTGCAGATTATTACTAAATTTATAGATAAAAAATGGCTGTTAAAAGTATTTTTGTTAATGTACTATAATTTTCACAGACTTTTAAAATTTTATTTTTTTAACTCTCCAGATGAAATCCCTGATTGCCACCATCCTGGGAGATATGAAACAGGCTATTGTGACCCCTTCACATTTTCCAGATTACTGAGAGTAGATAGAGTGACACCAGTTGTGTGAGGCCTTGAGGGTGAATCAAGGGAAAGTGCCAGTGGTAGCAGTCCATACTATCACACACTCATACATCCCACAATGTCACCTGGCTGTTCATCCGGGGCGACTTGAACACCAAAGTCATCCACCAAGGGTAATCTGCTTAGGGTGACCAGGAGACCATGAGATGGAAAAGAGGGCACAGATGGCAGAGAAGTAGGACTGCAAGCAAAAAAATTGCAAATACTTTTTGGATCAAATGATATTTCTGAAGATATTTACAAAAATAAATTTATGTTTTCAAATAGACATTTTTTTGACATTTCTAACCATACTTTTTGGAAGGGCCAATCTCTTGCACGAGTTTTGGTTTTCCCAAAATGTACAGTAAAAAATTAGAACATGTAAATTCTCTGAAGTTGTGCCAAACAATTAATAGACCTTCAATAGATTCTATACACTCAAGTAATTTTGTACATCAGTAGAATGTGATGCATTGAGAGAAAACAGGTTTTCTACATTTGCATTATGACCAGGTAGGGAAAAAGACATTTTTTGCAAGTTTTAGTAGTTCAGAGTGGCATTCCAAAATACTGTATGTTTTATGCAAATTCCTTCTGGACATGGAACATGATAGTATAAACAAGGACTTGTCCACGAAAAAGAAAACATCTGGTCACCCCAACTATTTTGATTAAGAAGCATGGCTAGATCAGCAGTTTAAGATGCTCAGGGATAAGAGGAAGCTGCAATAGAATACTAACCAGAGTACAAAGACCAGATCAATGCTTCAGTGTGTCCACCTCAGACATTGGTGTACAGAGTATGAGAACTGACTAAACATGTGTTTCATTATATTGTATCCCAGACACTTGGAGCACCAAGATCGGACAGCAAGAAGAGAGAGAATGCCAACAGATACATGAGGAAATGCTGACACTCAGTTGAATCACTCCTTATTTACACGCCTAGTAAGAGGCTGTAACATCACTCTACAAGATCACTGCAGGAACTGTTGTGACTGAGAGTCCACCAGCAGCCATCATCAAGAGCACACCCAACTATCTAACTGAAACACAGATGGACCTCCATAATGTAGTTCAGAACACAACAATCAACATTTCTGAGCTGGCCGCCACTTCCATGGCATCACAATATATGTGGTGTAGCTCTAGGTGCAGCGAAATCAACTTTTACTGTTCTTATTAGTTCAGACCAGATACACTACCAAGGAAGGTGGAGTAAATCCTCATGAACAAGGGATTAACTACACTTTTAAGTTGAAATTACTGGGTTAATTAAAAGCTACAGGGCAATGTTGTATTGTTTTCAGGTCACTACAATATGACTTTTTTCAATGGGGACTATTCTTTTCTTTTTACTTTAAATAAACATTCACCTCAAAGAATACAAGTAATTTACAAAAACAACCTTGAATATATATAAATACAAATAAGCATGCACGCATGCATTGCTTAAAAAGAGCTAAAGCAAATTTATGTGCTTAATTTTAATTGAGAGTTTTCCAATCCAGCCAATTTCCAATTTCACCAGATCACTTTGAAGCAAAAAGAGAAAGCAAATTTTTATGTTGCATTTCGCTAACTTGAATACTGTAATCATTGTTCGGTTATGTCACTTCTCTTTGCTCAATTAGCAACACTTTTCATTCATTTGTAACATTACTGGAATGCCTCAAGTATTATTAACAAATTATAGTACACACAGTTTAAGTATAATGAGATAATAATTTTTTCTGAAAAGTGAAGGAATAAATCACTACCCAGATAAAAAAATATTTGGCAAGACACTCGTTGCACAGCCAAAATCAGTACACTTACGATTACATAAACTGACACAGTACGGCATCCTGCCCTCTACACCATCAACCATGGAGTGTGCCCCACACCACCGCATCAGCAAGCACGGCATGCACAAGTGCATGACACACTCGTGCAGAATCAATGTGTGGTGCAGTGCAAGTGAGGGCAAGTCAGTGTCACAACAATCCTGACCCCCCCCCCGGCTCGGAGAAGAGAGGCACAGAAAAATTTTCAAAACAGAGTTGCGAGGTTAAAATGCAAAGTAAAATTTATTTTAATTCAAAGAGAGACAGTGACATGTATAAAATGGGAGAAATGCTCCCGCAACAGTTATTTAGTGCTTCTTATATGTTTTGAGAGTTCATTGTGTTCACCTTATGATGTCACCATTTCACCCCACCATTTGATTGTTTATTGCAAGTGTTGTGTGTGTCAATTATATTGTTGAATTTTTAATATATTTGTTGCAAGGTTTAAGTGTTTGTTTTGTTTTATGCACGTAATTTGTTGTTCATTTAACATGCAAGTAGATCCGGTACGCAGCTTGTCGCCCAGCCGCAGCTGCGTGCGGGCACCAGTTAGCGTCTAGCAGTCCGAAGGGTCGGAACGCATCACGTCGCGCTTCGGGTGAATTTACGTTTTCACGCCAATCATGTAACTTGGAATTAACTCAGTAGCTTACTAAAACCTTTTCTTTCACACACCTGGAGACACCACCCCTTCCTCCCCGGGATTAGCATCACCCGGGGAAGCTTAATGCTCACGTAATTCTTTACTATACACTTACACGTTTTATTTCCAACAGTAGCCCATCTGACGGACACACGCGGCCAGAGTTCACTTCAGTTTCACCTTGTGGCGAGTTTAATGTAATCGTGCAAGGATAAATACATGTCAGTTTGCATACTACATGTGTCATTTCAGAGCACTGCCTACGAGGCATTTCGGGGTACGGGTCCCCTACAACCCGCTACCAAACACGTCCTAACAATCGTCTAAGTATGTCTGGTTTACTTCATTCAGTGTTCATCACAGTTTAAGGAGGGTGGGTCAGCTATAGGCCCACTTCATCCAGACTAAGTACTAGACACGGGAGAGTCTGCCTTCTTCAGCGCCATTTGGGGCTATTTCAATAATGCAACCACCGAGGGATCGGCGTACAACCAGATGGTCGGCCACACGACCCTAAGAGTACCAACAACTTCACCTCAGCACAGCCTGCCAATGGTGTCTGGTGCCTAGTCGGCTAACCTTTCCCACCGATCACTCCTTCACAGCCCCTGCTTCAACATTAAAACCAATATTCATATTTCAAACCATTTAAAAATAAGTGAAAATTTTACTTCCCAATCTCTAGATAAATGTAAATACCACTTCTATCTGAAAAAAAATGAATTAAAAAAAAAAAAAAAAACAACAACAACAACCACCACCACCACCACCACCACCACCCTGAGGTATCATATTGTAAATGCAGAATTCTTACAATGCAAGGAAACACTTATGCATCACATTTAAATCCATATAATTGAACAGAGACTATGAATCAAGACACAAAAAGTGTGGTGAACAATGTAACAGGCCCTCGCAACAGGCATTAGCCACTAATAAATATATCTTATTGCAGCCTAAGGCATTAAATTTTGATGGTGGTAAAATTTATACACAGTGTTTATCGATCACATTGCAATGTTCATATTAAAATGCAGCAGGAAAATGGCTATATGATGAAAGGAGAAATTTATAAGGGCCTTAAAAAGTGCTCACTTCATCGTGAATATCCTATAAGGAAATACCACCAACTGTATGCAGCACACCAGCAGCTGACTGCATATACTACAACATGCGAAACTGTTCCGTACCATAAAAGTTAATCATTACTGCTAGCACACTGCTTGTGTGTTGATAAATAAAGCTACAGCACAGCTACAACAATCGCCTCGACCTTCAGCTGCTATAGGACAAAAACATTCACACATAGATATGCATGAGCATGCACGCACAATGAACAGTGTCTAATTTTGTGCATAACCATTAAAAAATGTAAAAACTGCATTACGATAGCATGGAAAGATATGCACCGTAAAGATTATGTAATAATAATTATTAATTTATTTTTTAGCTCAAAGTGCCGACCAACAGTACAACAACCTATAATAGGTAGGCACTGAAACATACAAACAACTACATTGCACAGAAAAGGACAACGAGCAAAACCAACAAATACAAACTGACGGCGGCTAACAACCAGCGGTGCTAGAGCCCATGATGGTGCTCATGTTTCACGTGTACCACACGTGCGCAAAGAGGCCGACAATTTTGAACTTTCCTATAAATGTTAATTTCAGGGTAAAATGTGTTATATTGTCTTTACAGTGTTTAATATGTCTTTAAATGTTTTAAAGTGCTTGTACTAATTTTAATTGTTTGGTTATGAATATTCAAAGTGCCTGTGGTGCCGAGATTAAGAATACTTAACATTCTGGCATGAACGCCATCACAAAGAGACATTAAAATAATATTGAAATTCGTAACAAAATTATAGAAATGTAAAACATATGTCTAATTTAATTTGTGCCATTTTATTTTCACTATAAAATATTTCACTCTGCGTGCATAGCACTTCCGCTTATGTGAACCCCGTAGGCGGCCTTGATAGGTCCATGCGATGCTTGTATCTGGACAGTCTGTCGAGGAGAGCTGGCAAGGTAAGACACTGTCACGTGCGCACTACTACTTTTGTTCACTGATGTAGGTTTCCATAGGCCATGTAGTTTACCGGTTAATCTTTGCTTGTGTACGTTTTTGCCAGACATTTTCCCCAGCAATACGCTCCTGCTTTACTAATTTCTTACGCCCTAGTGGCATTTTTAACTTAATTGAGGAGGAGGAGAAAGATGTTGGAGAGGTCATGCGACCAGCGCATCTTGAATCAGATGCCATCTGCCTATGTTTATGGCATTTCACTGCAACTTCTGCATAATTAATACACGCAATTTTAAGAACTTTATTTTTCTGTATGTATTTAAGGGTAATTTTTGTGTTTGAATATTTTACGGCAACATCACGTATAACCACGTGGCCAACTGAGCCAAGTCTTTGTATATGCCATCATTGTGTTTTAAGAGCTTGTTTATATAACATTGTATGTGCAGTCATTTATTTCAGGGATCTATGTATTTTTCATTCAGTGTTTAATGTATTTTTCATGTAAATTGATGCTTTTTGTACTTGAACACATGGTCACAGTAATGTTTGATTTTACCACCATCAGGCATGTTACAAGCCTGTAACAATGCTAATCATAAAGAGAACCATTTGCCAAACACGAATAATATTTTATCTGAACTTAGTTTGCCGTTTCCATGCAGAAATATTGCAATTTCACATGCACCACGTGATCTAGTACGAACTTCATCCAGCAGCATCCACGCCACCTAAGCTTGTTTTCACACATGTGCATGTTTATTGTGAATATTTATCTCGTGTCCCATCTTATTTCATGTATCATTCCAGGGTCTATGTAATTGTGTAATTAGTGTATGGTGCAATTACTCCCATCCTAGCCGGCTCTGTGTATAGGCCATCACCACACTAACTACGTGCTGGAGGGCGAGCCCCGACGAGTTTGCGTTAGTGATGCAGAGTAATCACTCGTGTTAATGTGTATATAAGGGTATTCATTTGTAATTCACCCTGTCCTGTCTTCAGGGAAAAACTGTGAGTTCAGCCTAGCAGCTGTCGGCCCTCTTCCCTTGTGAAGACTGTGCTTTCACGCACCTCGGTGAGATCATCCATTTAGGCGTGCGCTAGATTAATTACGGGTTGGGGAGCACCCCAACGGAATTGGCTAGTCATGACCGAGATAACCATTCCTTTGGCACGTTGATGTGTATAAACAATATCAATAAAAACAAGTCTACAGTGAACTCAATTTTTTATTCAGTAGTGACAGTGTCCTAGCCACATATGTTTTATCTATTGTTTATTTCAGTGATTTTATTAAAATGTTAGTGTTGCCAACATGTTTGTAAGTACACACAGGTGACACAGACACACACAACCGACAAGAACCCTGAGTCTCAATAGTGGCGGTGATCTGGAAGCACCGCTGGTCGCCCTAATTACCAGTAAGTATTTGTGTCATCGTTCATCTCGTGTCTCACCCAACAGCGTCAAAACATATAAAACAGAGAAAGAAAAAAACAACATATACATAAACTAACCAAAAGAAACTAAATGTTTAATCAAAATACCTACTGTGGTGATCTAGTATAGTGTTTGGAAAGGCACTAAGCTAGAAAAGGGCCAAAATCAGTAAAATATGTATTGTAATTATTATACATCTATTAACACGGTCCTTTTTATGGGTTATAGAAGAGAAAGTGGGAAAAGTTCTGTCTGTATATACAGGAGTTTTTAAACCTACTTTAAACTGTATGGCATGACAAATTATAAAACCTAAGAAAGAGTTAATTGAAAAAAGATCATTGTTGATGTTTACGACATTCATGCAAAGTAAGAGAGTTCAATCTAGACAGTTCTAATTTATAATTGAATTCTGGTTGCAAGTGACATCTACTATGAGCAAGTTTAAAAATATTTTTTAAAAATATTTTCTACTCCATTTGAATCTGTAGAAGGAATATAGTTCCAAATGATGGAAGAAAATTCCAATTTGGATCTGACAAGAGAATAGTAAAGAACTAACAGACACACTGGGAATTAGCAGAAAAAGTTAAAAATTTAATTAAACCTAATGTACGACTAATGCTACAAATTATGCTATCTACATGAATATGAAAATATAGTTTGGAGTCAAGATAAACTACGAGGTCTCAAAAAAACTCCTCTCTCTTGATTATTGCAGTGTTTACATGATAGGTATACAGCACAGGGCTGTACTTTCACAAAGACCTTAGACAGGCTACAAAGCAGAGAGATAGGCCTATAATTGTTATCAAGTTTTTAAAAATCAGAATAACAACTGCACGCTTCCAAATATTGAGATATGTACCACTAGTTATACTGAAGTTAAATATATGAGTTAATATATGGGTGAGAATATCTGCACAACCCTTAATAATAAAATTTGGAATGTCATCACAGCCTGTAGACCTACTGCTTTTTAGCTTTTTAATAGCCCATAGTACAGGTCCTTCAGTAATAAAAGGATAACCAATGTTTAAATTATTATTGAGAACATTAGAGAACAAATATCTTATTGCCGGAAGGTACAAGTACAAACCCTTTTCAAAGTGTTAAGCAAAAATGTTTGCGAGAAGACCAGGATTCTGAACAATACTATTGTCGACAGTTAACTTAATGGTTTCTTTGTAACCATTTTTCATTGGGTTAACATAATTCCATAATTTTTTTGGTTCACTTTTTAAGTTGTTATTTATTTTTGCTTGCCAATTTGTTTTAGTAGAGTTGATTTTTACTTAACTATTTTCCTTAATTCAGAAAAATGAGAGTAATTATCTTGTGATTTAGTTTTTTATACAACCTGTGAAAATGTTTCAATTTTAAAGATTTGATAATATCAGGAGTAAACCAGATAGGATAATTATTACTGTTACATTTATAATTTGGAATAAAAGAATTGATAAATAACTCTAAATTACTGATTAGAAAATCAACCATTAAGTGAACATCTGTGTTCAGCATAACAATATTTTGCATAAGAACAATTTTGGTTAATTGATTATTCATGAAAGCTTCCTGTGGAATGTACAGAGATGGTAGTACATGCAGTTTTTGTTCTTTGGACTGGAATACTAGTCTTGACTACAGTCTTTTTGCTGTTTCCAACATAACACACTTTTTTAATCAAACCGTTGAAAACACCCCGTCTATGACATGTTTGATTACTTCTTAAATGTATAACATATCACAAGCATTGTATACTTGTGTTAACATTAAATAACCTTGTTTTTTGGTTTTAAGTACAACTTGTACTAATATTATACAAGATGTTCGGAAACTACCTGTTGAAATTGTAACATTAATTTGACTCAGAGTAGTTTTGTTTACCAAGGTTACAAATCTTTATACTAGATCGCTTAATCATGTTATAGTCTTGCCGCTGGGGAAGATGCTAAATCCTTGTGGAACTTTACAGATAACCCTCACCTTCTTTGCCTTCATCTGAACACCACCCCTGCGGGTGTACGGCATCTGGCTCTAGACTAGGATCGGGCCTGCAGGAGTTAGGCAGTCGACATGTTGGAGTGCCAGTATAGGTGCAAATTGCTACCGCCAACACTGCACCTCACTCTTAACTTCCCCACCAGAGGTGTGGAAGTCTCGAGCTGCAAAGTGTTGGTTGCAGGAATGGCACAATGTTGTCCCAATGGGGTTGGTCTCCCCTACACCAGAATGTAATCCCACTCAGAACCGCTAAGTATGCGATGAGAGGAATTCACCCTAGCCGGCAAGCAGATCACACCAGGAGCGTACCTGGTGTGGCTCTACCGTTCCTTCCACCTGGGTGCAAGGAATGAATGGCCTTCCAATAGTGGTGAGGTGAGTGTCCCAAAGGTCACTGGTCTCCTCAGGCCTGAAGAAGTTACCCTCCTCGGCACCACTGAGTGTACGGTGAGGCAGAAGAGACAAAGTCGGCAAGTCACTTTCCAGGGAATGGTATCCTTATGTCATGGCTCTACCGTTCACTGCACAGGGTAGAGAATGGGTGGCCTTCCAAGGATATTTTGTCCTGTTGTCAGTGTGTGGATTCGGAAAGAGCAAACCCGGTCTCCTGCTGTCCCCGTCAGACCCGATGAGGGTGAAGGATAGGAGGTTGAAGTGATACTCGAGAAGTTAGGCAAGATCAATGTTTATTTTGCTGATAAGGAAAATAAACACGGTTGGTGGAAGTACTATCTTCTATCCACTCTGGCTTGGCGGAAGGTAAACACCCTAGCGTAAAACAGGGGTATGCACCCTGTACAAAGCTAAAGACAGACTGCAGTACAGGTGCTCGAGAACATAGCTTTCTCCTCTGGACTAGCTCTACTCTCGGTTGTCCATAAGGGACTGAATGTGTCTCAGTTTGTGGAGCTGATGATGCAGCTGGTGCTTCCTTGGTAGATGGTGGGAGACGATCTTCTGCCCCGTGAGACAGCAGCGAAGTGTTCTGGATTGGTGTGGGTCTCTGCACCAATTGCGTGTGCGATGAGAGCCCAGAAGAGGAGTCGGAAGACTGATCAAGAACTGAAGTAGAACTGACGATCCAGAGACCGGGGCGCATTGCTTATATACTCCTCGGCCATCCCTTCCTTCACTGACATAGGGCGCCTGGAGAGAGGATTAGCAGGTGCAAACCTAGCGTTTAGATCCTCGGTGTGAGCGGCATAGTGGAGAGTTATGGGATCTAGGCATCATCCTTGTGGCGGCATCCTGCGGTACACTGCTATACTAGCCCCGGACCTCTTGCGTGGTCTCGGTGACAGGCGAAAATAAATTTAATTATTGGGGCATCTGTCCCGGCCTAGTAGATACAACAATATTGTAGGCGGTGGCAGTGACTCAACTCCCTTGACAACTGCTAGTGGTGTAGTTGTACTGATGAGCAGTAGTGGTTTATTAATAAGCATACAAGGCATCATGCATGAAAGTAATATCCTTTTATCACAAACTTGGACAGAAAATAATAAAAGTTCATTTCTCTGAAGTGCAAAAATGAAATTACATACATACATTTTTAAATAGCCTGCTGCAAGGAGAAAATGAAAATTCATCAACTTCTATCATTGAATATAAATTGCACTCTGCAGAAAAATTAAAATACTTAAAAAAATTAAATTATAAAGAAATTTAAGAGTAGTTGTCCTAAAGATACAACTCTAATCAAACTAAGTGAAACATAATAAATTTAAACAAAACAAATCTGATAAAATTAAAATATACTGACTCAGTTCAAATGTAAACATACACATGAGAGTATATACTGTCTCACCACAACAGTAAAATCCTGTAACCTAAAAGAATTAACACCCATATTGTCAATAGGCCCAAGTCAATGTGTACCAGCTGTATTTAAATAAAATTTGTAAGCATTGGAGACTGAAGTAATACTCTTACTAATTTATTCAACAGACTCAACAGAAAACTTCTCAAATTCAAAAGGAGTCAAATTACTTAACTTCTGAGAAAATTTATTTAAACTTAAAAGTCTTATTTATAACACCACACGCTACCTTACTTTAATTATTTGAGGCGTCAATAGCTCTACAATTATAATTTGATTTAGTCTTCCTTAACCCTATCTACACAGTTTCTTATTCTTAATATTCATCAAACCAATAAAATTATTTAAAAGTTGATAAAGACCATTAAGTTCTACAAGGCTGCTAAGAACACTTAAAACTTACTATTTATATCACTATTTGCACTATAAACACTAAACCAATGCATCTGATTTAAAAGATAAAAAAAATTACTTGAATTAAAATCATTTATCACCATCAATTCATTCTGTTGGTGGCTTCAAAAAGGCAACAAACAAATGTCATTATGCTTGATACACTAGTTTCACAAACTGATGAAGTTCAGCGCTCAGGATGTATTGCAGTACGTAAATTATCAATACAATCCCCCCTTTTTTTCCAGTTGGGCACGGTCATGTAATATCATTTAATGTAATATTTAAACCAAAATTATCAATTAGGTACTGCAATTCAACTGTGTTGACATTAAAATGATTGAAATTGGCATTAAAATAAGCTGCAAATATTAAATCATATTGCACACCATGTATACTTAAGAAAATTAGATTGGGTTTTATTATAAAAAGAGACAAATTACTTACTGGTGACCTATATACAGTCACAAAAACCAGATTAAGGCTGGACAACAAAACAGACACATCACAAAAAAGTTCTTCCACAAATATTGTAATCTTGTCATATACAATAAATCAATACCTCATTTAACCAATAACAGAGATCCACCAGCAATTTTATCAGTTTATTAGGATGCAGTTATATAATCTGGTGTGACAAAGTTCATTAAACATTGCTCAGTAAAGCACCGTGCATCACACTACTGTTGTTTTACAATCAAGTTAATAATAGCAAGTTTATTCACAATGGATTGAACATTCCAATACAACAAAGTAAAAGGCATTGGTACTATACCACTTGAAGTCCCCTTCTTTTTAAGGAATTTATCTTGATCCTGTAAAGCATTTCTTGGATAGACTAAACTAGACTTACTGCATTCAATAACTCTATCTTGATCCTATAAGGCATTTTGTAAATAGTTAAAACTAGCTATATTACACTCAGAATTAAAGTTACTAATTGTCCAGTTCTGCCTTTCTCTAAAAAAGGAGCAGCGGCCTGCTTATTACCGAAACTTTAGGGCGCAAAACAAACCAAATTACAAAAAACACCTGCAGGTAAGAATTCAAGCACAAAAAATTTATCCCATAACGACATGAGAATACCAACTTTGAAAGAACTATCCTGGATATCTATTCTTTATTTGAGTCACTTAATAGGCATCTTCTTCATGGTCATTTAAAAACTGCTTTTAAGTATCACAATCAACATCCACAGGTATCCTAGATACAAACAAGTATCTGCATTTTTTCACAATTTTTAAGTGTTTACGATAAGCAACAACCAGTAAAAAATATTTTTCCCGACCATAGTGGCCCTCAGTATTACCAATAATACAAAACTTATAAAACTAATCACCACCCTAAAATTAATCCTAAGAGATGATATTGACAATTAGAATAATAATAAATCAATAGGACAGAACATAAACAATTGCAGTTATTTAAAATGTTATTCAAGCATTGGCCAACAGTTTGAAGGTAATTTTAAATATGAACATAAAGCTTGGACCAAAAAAATGGGTTCAGAGATGAACATGCATTAAATACACATGACCAGAAGATTTTAATGTGAACATACCACTAATTATCTTGAAACACTGGTTACACTTTCTCCATATTTTATGTAAAATATATTAAAACATACAGGTATATAGAAAAGAAAAAGAAAAGTATAAGGGAGGCCTTGGAAATTTGGACGCTTGTGCTGCGTAGCTTGCAAAAAAAAAGAGATGAAGGTAGAGGGGCAGGTGGGGAGATAGACAGAGGTCAGGCACTTGGCCCCCACAGCAAAGAAGGAACTAACTGAACCCACACTTTGATAAGCCACCACCATCAACACATTACCTGATAGTGCCAGCAGTTAACACTTGTAACTACAGCTGGTCTACACAGCCAGTTACCACTTGCAGTATTTATGTTGCACTGCTAATGCTGAGAGCCTGTTCCAAGTCTAAACCCATACTATATAACCACATCATGTCAGTACTGAATATCAACCATTCTAAAAAAAACTTGGTAAATGTTTTACATTCCCATAATTGTGCTGATAACAATGGTCAGAATTAAAGTAACAGTGCAACTGTTTAAGATACACATGAAGGGGCAAGGAATTTTTGCCTTGGTTTTTTGTAATGCCACAAAAAATTCTCAAGATATTTAAGAAAACATAAATCTCAAAAACACTGTACTGCACAATCGGAAAGAAGAATAACGTAGATCTATCACCAAAGAATTTGTTTCAATGTATACAGAAAACCCACATATTTCACAGATATAATTACTGCTGCTAATGATAAATAAACCAGAAACATGTACAGAAACTCTAAATAAATGGTCTAAAGTCACAACTGATACAGGAATAAAAATTATAAGGAATATTATTTATTGATGTTTGAAGCCACGATTAACCATTGAACTGTTTTTATTAAACTGACAAAATTTTACAAAACTGGAAATAAAATTACATGTAGAGCTATTCAGACCATATTATAGATGAGCAAAACTTTTCAAGGAATTTTGGATATTAGTTGTAGTCCTACAGTATCTTTAATTCATTTTGACAACCTACTGGTACAAGAAACAATATCAAAAAGGGAGGTTGATAGAGACAAAAGAAAAGACTGGTTAGGCATTCAGTAGACTAATGTTAATTTATCCAACATTCTGTTTTAAACCAACATAACACAAAATATCAAAAAAATAAAATTCACAAAAAGAAAAATTATAAATGACTTAACCACAATATTTAAATCAAGAGGAACTAGTTATTTAATTTACCAATATTAGTATTATAATACAAAACAATTCACTTGAAAAAACTTAATATCATAGTTAACCGAAAAATGGAAATTCTTAATTAATGGTTTACCTTTAATAAATTAACACTAAATGTTTGACAAAACAGAACTTATTTATTTCAAGCCCAGGAATCTGACTTAATTAAATACAACTTAAATATTTTGGGTATAAGATAGATGAAAAACTCTCATGGAATGAACACATTAAACATCTTATATCAAAATTAAATTCTGCATGTTTTGCTTTGAGATGTATGAGTAAAATTGTAGATGTAACTACTTTAAAAATAATACGCTATGATTATTATTATTTCCTCAAAGAAAATGGAATTATGCAATGGGGAAATTCAACTGAAAAAGTCTTTTTGTTCAGACCCTTGCGAAGCCCTTGAACTCAAGGCCATAGTAAGGCTGGAATTACCCCAATCCCAGAAAAATCTGAACACCAAAACAAAGGCACAAAGTGCCAGCAAATAAAATCCATTGAGCAGAGCAGGAGTATTATTATGTGAAAAGTTCAAAACAGTATGAAAACTTATGAGGTATGTAGAAAACTTGTCTTTTATTATTTATTAACAACACATTATTCGGAAAAAACACCATATCCAAATAAATCTCTTTAAAGAGAAAATACAATATTTGGTACGTGTATATTAATATCTTTATAAATATTCTTTAAATTACCCGTAATATTTTCTGCCACATGCAGCTATAATTTAATACTTTCTATTTTACAGGGAAATTCAGGTATATTTAATTTCAGAAAAAACCAATCAGTATACTATTTCTAGTTAAAACCACGCAAAAGCAAAATTCCAATAAAACCATTTTTAAAAGTCTAATATTTTGACTTGACAATATTTAAATTCTGGCTAACAGGCCATCCAAAGGCCATGCTAAATAAACTCTTTTTTTTTTACAAGTGAAATTCCAACATAGAAACATGTGATATATTGCCACAATAAGAAATACTTTTACTTTGAATTATTTCTCTTGTCTACCAGTACATGGTTCGGGGAAAAGCCCATTTATTTAATTTGTCATTCCATCTTGCAATTAAATTTAACAGCTGACCTCACACAATTAATTTTGCCATTTAATATCTTGTGTTTTCAGTGTATGGCAACATTATAAAAACATTTTAAAATATTACCTCCAGGCTGGGAGGACAGGCCTGCCTCTCAAAATTTATACCTCACAAAGCATTATTTTGAAATTATCCTCGCGTCCCACTGACGCAAAGCAACTGCTCACGAATAGCAAGCCTTAACTTCAGAGGAAAATTTCCTGTTTGATAAACATCAGGTTCCTGCTCAAAAATGACTGCTTAGAAAGCATTCTAAAATTGTAAATCATTCTCTAGTCAGATTCCAGTCAGAACCAATATTTGCAAAATCATTAGTACTTTGAAAATTTAAGCCCTTTCAGGCATCTATCCTTACGTCAAAGTGATGTCATGACCTATTCTCGTTTAAGAGTCTAACATTTTTAGGAGGTATATTTACCGCTACATAACTATAGATGGCTGCTCCCTCAAGGCAGAACATCTGACCTCGACCGAGCATTTGCACACAGTATATATACAAATTCAACCCAATTACTTGTTAGTGGGGTGAACACAATTCAGTCCCCAATAACAATTATTATTCTCTTTTAAATGAGATAATGACAAAAACTGGGAAAGTTTTGTTGCACAAGAACCAGGCTATGTAAGAAGAATTTCCAAAGAATTTGCCTGACAAAAATTAGACATCTACAATAGCAGAATATGCTGATAACGCTTATTCTACTGCAGAAAATCCCTGGTTGTGATGACAGACAGTAAACAATTTTAATGAAGGTATAAGTAATCAACTAACGTGAAGTGAAAGAATCCTGATATGATTGAATATATTAATGATGAAAGGAACAATTCTGATGTGCCACCAAGGATGACAAAACAATTAAGATTTCTTGCAAAGATAGGTTAAATATGAGTGAAACTGCATTACAATACAGTGAGCAGCAAGAGGAATCTTATAGTATTGACACCATGCTTATAAGAGATGTCATGACATTGCAGCCAGTAAACGACAATGTGCAGGCAAGCAGCTGACAAACAAAAACTTTAAGAAATCTTAACTTTTCCTGTTTTATGGGCTATATTTCAACATCCTCTATATTATTGTAGGTTACCTGTACTGTATTTTAAAGAAAAATTATTTTCTCTATAGGCTACTTTATATTGTATATGATAATAGGTCATTACAATACATTATGCATCAAGGCAAGCCATTATCAATTTTGA
The DNA here is from genome assembly GCA_029891345.1 of Dryococelus australis. Lineage (NCBI taxonomy): Eukaryota > Metazoa > Arthropoda > Insecta > Phasmatodea > Phasmatidae > Dryococelus > Dryococelus australis. Next base: position 128,438,539 of record CM056995.1, on the reverse strand, counting down.
ATTTTTTTAAAGAAATCTGAGCTCTTCTTTCTCTATATTCTTGTGATAGATTTACTGTAATTATTTTACGGAAATTATATATTTTTTATATATATAATATATATATATATATATATATAAAATTATGTATGAAACAATAAATAGCGTTTAACTGAAAAATGGAAAATTTCATTACATTTCCCTATCATCCTACAGTTTCAGCTATCCGACGTCAACAATACCCATTAACATAGGATAACTGAGACCCTACAGTACCCATTTAATTATTTTTGGACCTGTCTAATCATGCTACAAGACTATTGAAATATTGTGCCCGACTAAATGCAAAATGAACACAGAAATAAAATAACCTAAACTTTACTGGCTTATCCTGTAGTGTAATGTAGCAGGTAGAGTGAAATGAAGAGATTTGGATGGCTCTTAACATCGAGGTCTTGAGAGCCGATAGCAGGCAGAGGATTGTGGTAATTATTAAAGGATGAAAACTCAGTATGGCAAATGCAGTGCATGTAGAATCAACACAATCATATTGAGGTGTTAGCTTATAATAAGGGCATATAACCAAAAATGCCACTATGCACAAAATGTGAACAAAAATTTTTATGTTACGGTATTTAGAAAAGTTCAGAGTGGTCACATTACACAAATAAAGATAGGTGGTAAATTACCTATTATTGATCTTAAACATGAAACTACACTGCAGCAGAACACTAAACGTTATCACAATCACAAAGTAAGTACGATAAAGAGACGAATCTGAATGCTATTTTGGTGGGTCCTTATTCCCCTCTATGTTTTGGCTATTAGTTAGAATTTGCTGCCAACCATACAACTCTTAAACATCATTATTTCAATTTTCAGACAGACATTTTAGTTACTGCTAGTAACAATTTGGTAAGAATTTTATAATAAATGCTGTATTTCCATTTTACCATTAACATAACCTCACTTCTAAAGAACTTTTACTGCATGTACACTGTGATATCGAAGCAGAAAGTAAACTTGAGAGTAATTTCATGGATGGGTGTGACAAATAGAACTGTATCACTTAACAACGCTCCAACTCCTGATGTAACTTACCTGCTTTCAAGATTCAGGTCAAATATGTGGAAGAACACTTCTTCTATGCAAAAACACTAGCCACTTTCCAAGGATTGCTAAAAGGAGGGAAAAAGCAAGGCTGCAAACTTATGACCAATTCTCTTCAGGTGATCAACATACTGCTAATTTATTTAAGAAAATAAAAAGATATAAAGTCATCAATGATGTTATGAATTTTCATATGTAAAATACAAATAGTAAATATTTATATTCAGTAGTATATAATGACAAATATTATACTTTACAAAATAGCAGTTAGACTCGTTTTGGCATGAAATGGCTGCTTTCACAATTGAGTTTGACATAAATATTTTAAAAAATTATTGCAAAATGTGGTTCTCTCAAAACATCTTATTTTGGCACTACTTTTAAGTAACTATAAACTATTTTTTTATTTGATTATGAATAAAAAAAGTCTGATAGAAGGAGAAACCCTTGGAGCCCTACTTTATAAGTGGTCATTAGCAGATCACCAACTTTTGGGTACACTCCTGTTTAAATCTGCACATATCATACCTGTGGGCGACACCTTATAACAGTAACTGACTAAGCCTAAAAACACACATAAAACTTAATTAACAATACTGAGATTAAATATCAATTTCCACTGATTTCTGAATATAAAAACGGTTAATATAATTGCCATACTTCCATTCCATTTACTCTTTTATACAATTCACTTTTCAAAAATATACTAGTGTGTATACACAAGTCAAGTTGATTTTCCTACAAAATCAGTTGGTTTTTTCCGGACAACAGATTACCAAAGATATTGAGAGAATGTTCAAACCAATCAGACAATTCCTTATGTGTCACCTGCAGTCTGTGCAAATAAATATGATAATTTAAAGGGATCAGTGACGTTTATTCCTAAAGATGCAATGTATATATATTTGAAATGTTTGACCCTTTACAGTTTTCAACTTAACCTTAAATTTAAACACATTTAAATCTGAGTTTCTCATTTCTGATTCGAGAAACAGAGTTTTCATAACTCCCGTACTGTACACGCATATTGCTTTATCTAGTATTTATTTCCACAAACGGGAGCGACTAGCAATGAATCGAATTCGCGAGTTACCCTGCCGCATTCCTTCGGCAGGGTAAGCAGTCATTCTGTTTGCATACTACAGTCCTAATTTTTCCTTGGAAAGTAGATGAAAGTATTCAGGCGAATGCGAGTTTTCTTATAATTTGTAATATGCTCTCTAAATAATATTAAGTTTAATTATTATTACGTTAATTTTGTTTCCGTTTTTATAACTAAGGTTAGGTATTATAAAACACTAAATACATGTGGAGGGTAAGCAAAGTTGTAAGTTGCGTTTGTTAGTAGAAATTGAAAATGGAATCACAGCCGGCATTAGCAAATGTTATCTAAATCACTGAAATATGTGGGGCTATATTGCTTACCCTGTAAAAAAACTCACTACATGCCACTGTTAGGGATGTGCATAACGTCATAGATGGAATCTGTTTACTTCCTACCGTGTTATTCACATTTGCCACTCTTAAACAATCAGTGTTAATTTTTTGTCTTATGCACTGTACCAGTGTGGTATTGGGCTGGGCAGCAAAGCAAGCAGTCAATCATATAGTTGTGTCTAGGGTAGATCCAAAAATTTCTCAGTAAAATATATACATAGACACATCATACATGGTTAATGCAACACATAAGCAGATCACCATAGCAAATCGTTCATAAGAAATCTGTTTGTGTCAATCATGAGAAAAAGAATGGTTACGTTTATGGAGGTGTCCAACATTCAGAGTTGTGCAGTGAACTTTTAAAATGAACGAGTTTGAATGAACTTGTTTATATTTAATGAACTTTTAAAGGAACTTGGCCTTTTTTTTTTTTTTTTTTTAACAAACTTTAACTTTTGTTATTAACAAACTTTAGTAATATCATGCAACTTTTTAAAGCATTCTTATATGTCTTTCTCACTGTTTGTCAATTAATATTCTGCATGTTGAGAGAAAATAACCCATAGTTAATTTTCCATTCACTAGTCGCTAGACAACCCTAATGTACTAATGTACCTGGGACCAGAGAACTTATTTCCATCAGCAAATATAAAATGTTTTCAGAGTTTTTCAACTCTGAGAAAGTTATTCTAAAAAATTAATTCCACAATACCTTATAGTGCTGCTGTATAACACATGCCAACAATAGGTAGTCGACATTTTCAACTGCAGGAGGGACCAGTTATTCAACGAGCAGACTTTGACCAAAGAAAACTGTGCAAAGTCAAGATTATTGATAATTGTTATTTGATTTTCTGCACAAAGGACTACAATTTTAATGAAACAAACTAATAGTGAGATATATAAAATTTTTAATTACAAACAGCTGTTCATTAATATTGTATGGCATGTGTACAAAATTGTAAAATAACAGTAACTTAACATTTTTCTTATTTGTAAGTATTGTAGTGCTGTAGTTATCAAGGTAGGTAGTTTAACTGCAGGAAACAAAGTCAGATAAAACACTGCCCACACAATGAGTGCCTTCGAAAAGGAGGTACTTCTTTGTAACTAGTCAACAAGTACAAAAATCTGACAAAAAAAAAAAACTGTGGGCATGACACAAAAGATGGCTGAAATAGAATTAGTAAACTGTTCAATATCAGTTAGAATGTACAGTGAAACCCCTCTATTATGACACCATTTATTATGACCACCTCTCTATTATAATCCAATCCCGAGGAACTGTGAAAAGTTTGGGTCGAAAAAGTCGAAAATTTGAGGCACGTCTAAAAATAGATACCGTAATCCCTCACCAAACGCGGTATCTTGAAGGTTTCAGTTATGTCTGGATTTGTTTTTGTAGACCTTTTCTGTACTAGTTTATATTATCCATGGTTTTCAGTCTATGGGAAACTAGCCTTTACTGATGTTAGTGGTTGCACATTTCTCAAGCTGCAGTCATAGACTTTGACATTTGTTGTCCATTATCCCTCCTCTTTTGCTGTAAAAACAGCAGCACATTACAGACTAGTTTCTTAATCAGTGTACGTATAACTTCAAATGTAATTCCATGTCCCTTTCTTAATGATTTTTTTTTAAGTTTATGTGCACCCATGCCTACGTAATATGCTAATTTTTTTGATGAGCATTTGATTTTTTTATGTGTGAAGTGAATAAAGGTAGGTAAATATGTGCAAATAAAATGTGTTATGTTACCATATTTTGGCGAGAAAGGCCGTGTGCGTGTATAGGTCACATCAGAAGTTTATGAAAAATTCGGGATAATTAATATTTCAAGTAGACAACACTAAATTTTTATATTCCCGTAAACATTGCCGGGCCTCATTGTCCAGTGCAGAGGCCAACATGCCCCCTACATTTAGTATAAATTCAACACATTGACGTGAATCCTCAGCATGTTTTATCAACACCGGGCCGCTGTTACGAAGCGAACCGCTCTGTAACAACAGCACTGGTGGCACCCGGCTTGCCACCACCCACCAGAATAATCTTGTAGTGGGCAGCGGCCGGCTGACCGCTGCGCTGCCCACCAGCTTGTAGTGAGCGACCGACAGCTGCCCAGCCCCGAGGATCTAGGACTGATCGATAAGATGCGAGTCGTTGTGCCCGGCCACGTTGCAGAGGATCTAGGCTCTCGCCCAGCTATGTGTGCAGTGCAATGTATTCGCTGCTAGCCCCAACATACAAGTGAGCCAATGTATCTTCATATATATTATCAATAAATAAAGTTCTGTGTTTGCTTCAAACATAAGGCATTTCCAACAGTGTTTAGTTATATTTTAATAATACATAGTCTAATCTTTTCACACACTTTCAATGGCCATATCATACTGTGCTTAGGCCTTCTTTTTTACGAGGTGGTTCAATATACCTTTGTTGGGTATCAAATTAATCAGGAGACGTCCAGCTATTAAAATATATAAAGGTATTTATATTTAATTTAAAAAGTGGTTTTTTATGTGCCAGACGATTAAACATGAACTTCGTGCAAAAAAAATGGCAAGTTTGGGGGCATAGGGGTTAGGGGTGGGTCAAAATCAGCCCAACATTTTCCAAATTTTGATTAGCCCCCCCCCCCCCCCCCCCCTATTTCGACCCTATTCTCGGGAACCTTGAGAGGTCATAAGAGAGAGGTTCCACTGTATATGCTCAGTGTGTGCCACAATTTAAAATATGCTAGAGTAATAATAAAATCAGAAACTGAATAATCAGTACAATTGGCATGCCTCTCAGATTTTCATGATACAAATCATTTAAAAATAAATTCAGAATTTGCATAACTACTTCTTTGTTAAAGCACAGACTTTGCATGTGTCAAAGTCAATTTTGGCCAAAGTCGTGTTCAGAATACAACCCCAAGGAATAAATGTACACAGATTACAATGCTATATTTAAAAAATTTTTATGTAACACAATAAATAAAAAATGCATTCTAAAAGAAATTACATAGTTGAAAATCAAGGATATTTCATGGTTTAAGGTTAATTGAAAGCCCCACCCCCCTTTCTAGAAATATTGACACTGCCTGGACCTAACTAGTATTCATATGTCGGTTAAGTGAGAGAGTGAAAAAATTACACCCACTCTTGCTGTGATGTGAATAAAACAAAAAGAAAGTGACTACAGCTGCAACTAAATTAAAAATTACTCTCTAAGGACATGCCATGACACTACTTTTTTTTTGTGATTTGGTGCCAACATTACACTCTAGTACTCTAGTCAGTGTTAATGTAACAATATTATACAGTTACGGGCAGTATTTTATTTCCAGTGGTGTATTTCAAAAGTACTCAAACACAAACCAGCTACAGCAAATGTCTTCCAACTTACTAAGCCAGTGACTGGACTGTTATGAAAAGCACAATTGTAACTGCTAACCTCTATTAGCTGCAGTTGGCATGTAGAGCAGTGATGCTGAACCTCCACAAGTAACACATTCAATGGATGTATCCTTATCTCAAGACTCAAGTTGCATGTTAAACCAACACATAAAGCCATATACCTCATACCAAAGGCAAAACAATGGAACTTGACAAAGTACTGTACTGATAAAAATTGCCACCAAGCACACATTTATGGTCAGCAATATAATTTTTAACTTTAATACAAATTATGGAGTTTTACAAGTTGCTGTATGCACATTTATGAACATTATTGCCTTAATCCATTCTCTAGGATGCTGAACTGTTATTTAAAAGTTATGAAAATAAAATAATTATTTTTGCAATCACAATTACAAAATCCTGTTTCTTTTTTATGCACTGAAAACATTTTTAAAGCCTAAGAGCGAGAAAATTTGAAAATTTTGTTGCTAGGCTAACTGGATTTATAACTAATATCAGCAATTTTTCTAAATTTCAAAATATTTCCAAACGTTTAATGTAATTTTCTAAAGTGATAGTAAACTGTTATCCTATTATGTTTCATTTGCCACTGCTAATTCAGACTTTACATCCCGCATAATCAGCTAAGATAAAATGTTATGCAGTAGATGCATATTAACCAAAACTGTTGAATCTCCTTCACATCTTTGTTTGCAAATACTGTGTAGTATTTGAAAACAATTAACAGTATAAAGTTTCTAAACAATACAGTATGTTACAATTTAAAATGCAACAAACTTCTAGAGTTGATAGGTAATGTAGGGAGGAACAACTTATAATCAGAGAACATATGTCTGGAGACACTTGGATGAGAAACCAGTCATCATTGTAAAATAGTTCCATGTGCCTGGGAGGTAGACATTCTGTTGCTTGCACATCTCATGCCAGCTATCAATCGTGCAGTCAACTGTAGCTAATGAATACGAGGGCCAGTTACTGAGCCTCATCTCTGTCCCGATGAAGAAGGCTGTATCGAAGGCACCAAGAGCCACATTGAACCACATGTGCTGTGCATATCCTTCCCTCACTACATTACACAAATCTGTATCATCATTGCTGCCCGAGTCAAAAGAGTTCTTGCGGATTCAACGTCACGGCATGTTGTACACCAGACTAGTCATGGATGCTTATTCATCTTCAGAACTGATGGATATATACTTATGCAGTGAGGTGAAGCTAGAGACTGTGGGTGCGTAGTAGCACATTTTTATCAGGAATGCTTCCCCAACAGACGGCATCCACATCATGCACCGTTCCAGAGACTACATAAGTGACTGCGCAAGTATGGGACCTTCCATCAACTGCATGAGGGCATCAGGGCAAGAGGTTTCGTATGTTGCACATTGAAGTGGAAGTACTGGACAGAAGTGAGGCGAACTCATCTACAAGCACACGTGCAATCGCTCACTATATGAACATCAGCCACACCTCCACTTGGAGAGTACTCTGTCAGCACAGACTACAGAAATTCCATATGCAAAAGGGTACATGCACTTAGACCAGCTTACTTCTAGCCCCATATGCGGTTCTCACAGTGGTTTATGCAGCAGTACACTGCCAGGCTAGGAGTTTGCATCATGTGTGTCCTTTACAGCTGAAGCATGTTTTAAAGGATATGGCATTTTTCACTACCCACAACAGCCACGTGTGAGCAGAAGAAAATCCACGTGCAGTGGTGGCCACACGTCACCAACAACAGTTTGTGGTGAACGCATGGGCTGGCATCATCCAGGAACATTTATTCTTCTAGCCAGTTTAGACAGTCAGGAATATCAAAACTTTCTGGCAAATGAACTACTCCAGCTGTCAGAAGGCGTGAAGCTGAACAAACGAGTCAACGTGTGGTTTCAATATAATGGCGGACCTGTGCCATGTCTACCACGGTCACCCTGCCTCACGCCAGTCAATTCTTTCTGTGAGGCCACATCAACAGGTGGGTGCACTCTATGCCTGTGGAGAACTGCAACATTCTTGTAGAATGAATACCACTCCTGGCTTCTTCTATAGGATCAGCCTGTTAATGCATTGGCGTTGCAACATATGCAATCAAGCGGAGGGCCGCAATTTTGAGCACCTTCTTTAGTAACGTATTGAAATGTGTGACAGGCAGTCAAAGTACCACAATCTACAAACATCTACCTACTATTACTGTCAACACCCCTACAGTACTACATCAAATACCACTGTTTCTTTGGCGGTAGGCAGCTGGGCCCTATTTCTCAAAACTACAAGTTTACAAGTCTATTTTTACAAGTTCCAATATTTTTTGTTTCTCAAAGCCATGCTTGTAACTTTTAACTAGTAAAATGTTTTCTACTAGTCGGCATGTTTGTTTACGTGCACACACCAAAATAAATAAACATTTTAAGGTTATGCTGGTATAAAAGAAGTGAACCAGATTATTATGGTTCCAATGGAACACAAACTGACTGTTTTAAGCATAATAAGAGAATCAAAAGACATTTTATTCTGCAAGTTTTCCAATAAACTGACAAAGAGAGACAAAGTTGCAGAATGGAAGAAAAAAATGGGTATGTTAGAAATATATTTTGGCCGAACTTAAAGAAATCCCGTGGTAAGTTGATTGATATAATTAATTTGATAACATATTTTGTATTAGAACTGTAGAAAATATTTAAAAGCTATTCAGAAAGTTTGTGTAAGTGTGATCAGTAGCTAACTTTAAATCAACTGCATGCAGTCTACAATAGGCTGTCCCCAGTAAAGTGAGCATTTTTTAAGACCCTCCCAACAGGCATAAACCAATAATAAATATATCTTATTGCAGCCTCAGGCATGAAATTTTGAGGGTGGTGAACTGTGTTTATTAGTCACATTGCAATGTTTGTATTAAAAAGCAGCAGGAAGATGTAAATTGTATGAAAGGAAAAATTTAGAAGGGCCTTAAAAAGTGCTCACTACACACACACACACACGTAGATATGGCAGCCACACAGATGTAATATTTGTATTAATTTACAATACCTGTGAAAAGCCAATGTTATAAATTGGCTTTCAAACTGCACTATAATGTAGGCTGTATTATTGCAAGCCTACCTATTGAACTGCTGAAGGTCTGGAATATTATTTTTTAGGCGTAAGTCGACAATGCCAAGAAAACTGGAACTGGAGGTGGCAAAAATAGCAAATTAAGTGATTTTGATAAAACGATTCTTGATATTTTGGGAATGGATTCTCCAATTGTAAGGGGCTTGAGTCAAAGGGATTACTTTGGTAATGTAAATTAGTGTGAAGACACTTCACTTACTACACCCACCACACAACACCTACCACACTGTGATTCCCTCTCAGAGTTGCCTATCATAATGATGAGCAACAACTCTGCAACTTTAGAAATGGCTCAACAAAGTGCTGGAAATATTGCCAATAGGCCTACTCCAAGTAAGTGTAATAATAATTATAGTAACTCTCCTCTGTATCAAACTAAGGCAACAAAGGTTACTCTTATTTTTCCTGTGTATTGTAGCAAACTCTGCTAGTATCCATTAAATTTCATTACAGGCCTAAGAACTGCAGCAAAAAAGACAGTGTTATTTAAATGGAAATAGGCCTATGCAATTTTGTTCATTTAACATAAAGTAACACATTATTTTGTTATCCCATGTGCTAATAATGTTTCTTAAGGCTTTCCCACGAAATATATATCTTGAAATATACCTAGTTAATTTCTAAAGTAATTCATAATTCTCCTAAATTGGTCTTGCGCTTCTTCATTTTGATTGTCTCTGTCAAGCTGCACAGTATCATTATCACTATCAACATCCATATCTCCTTTGAAGAGCACCATGCCATCCTGGCAAGCAAAGTTGCATAGTGTTACACAACAGTTGAATATTTTACAAGCAAATCCCAGCTCAACCCAAAGGTGATTAAGGCATGGAAATTTTTCCTTTAGTATACCTATTGCATTTTCAACACCTTTACGAGTCACTTTGTGAGCTTTCAGAAAACGGGCATTAGCAACATCTTCAGGGCTTTGTAAAATTGGAGGTATAAGCCACTTCTTCAAACAATAACCACTGTCACCTAAAATAATGCCATCTGCTATTGGTCTCCATCCCTCTTCCATTCTTGCATGTAAACTGCTTGTTCTAAGAACACATGCATCGTGGACACTGCCTGGCCAATTAGCATTTGAGTAGTAAAATGTCAAATCAGGACCACACATGACCATGCAATTGATTGAGTGATTTCCTTGCCTGTCAACAAACGTTGGTTCATATTCCTTGGGTGCATCAATATTAATCAAGGTGCCATCCATGCACCCACAAACCATCGGCATTCCACCTATTCTATAGAATTTGTTAACATCTTCAACATTGTCTGGCCACTTAACAAACTGTCGTAACATTACATCAATGACAGCACCTACAACATTATGCACAGCTCTGCAAACAATTGCTTTTGATATGCCATGCATGTCGGCTAAGGAGTGATATTGGCATCCAGTTCCCAGCCAATGAAGAGCAACTTGCAGTGAAGCTTTCCTGGAAGAGCATGGTTTTGTTTGTAATCCTTTCCAAGCATGGTCCCAGAATGTGTAACAGTTCTTCAAATTTAGGTGCACTGAGTCAAAATCTCTCGTTAAAATCAAATGTTTCTTCTATGTGTGTATAATCCACCCTTGGTTTGTATACTCTACGTCTCTTCACTAACATATCATTATCAGAGTCTCAATCACTTCCAACACATATTAATTTAACAACACGTCTTTACTTCCATAACAACAATCTATTTCAAACTCTTTAATACATTCCTATTACTCGTTTTATGAGTTGACCAAGACTTGTAATTATTTACAAGTTCATTACTAGCCTAGTCTAGTAACCAGTAATTTCATGAAACAGAAAAGACACCATACTTGTAATTATCACTAGTAATATTAGTTCGTACACTTGTAACCGGTATTCTATTCTTGTACCTTCGAGAAACACAAACTAGTATTATGTACTATTAATTACTAGTGGAACACTAGTATTACTAGCCCAGAACTTTGGAGAAACAGGGCCCTGGTGCCTGTTGTGTGCAACGCTACCTGCTAGCATGCCATACATTATAAGGTGTTGTACAAAGATGCCTAGCATCTGAATGAGGCCACTCTTAAGACATCTGTCTGTGACAAAAGTAGTTTCTCATTACATTACATATCATCCTTAGAAGTTAGTACCAATAATCCTGCAACATCCTGTATACATATGACAAAAATTATATCTGTGGAGAAAAATATTTACAAAACTTAAGTGTACAATCCTTTCAAGTGTGTTAAGAAGAATTTTCCTCAAGTTTGCTTGGTCAAATTACACAGGACAAACACAATGCTTCTGCAATTTGCATATAAATATTCAATTTCCCTATTCAGAACACTGTAAAATCTACTACAAAATAATTCTTTTCACTATTTATTTCAATCAATCTTAAAATTAGAACTCTATTAAAACAATATGAAGGTAGTATTGTAAGGAAGGGCTATCAAAACTCCCTTTCTCTATTTGGTTTTCCAAACATATTGCTGAGTTTCTACCAAAACTTCTGTATTGACTGTATTTTGCACTTGCACCTGTTCGTTGGTTTTATCGAAACCTCAAACCTGGACTCTGTTACTATCCACAGGCAAGATCAATACCATTATGCCGGGATGCCACTAATTGGAGCTGGCTATTCTGTTATGCATTTGAAAGCCAAACTTTTTGTCCATAATTAGCTTAAAGATAGCAGAGTTATAATATGAGGAATAGGAGTACTCTGATAATGTGTGCCAACTGCTCATGTGAGAATTACTGCAAAATTCCCATACATTGGGGTCATAGTATACACCACAAATCTTTTAATGCAAACACGTGATTTAGTTCTAGTTTGGTTACAAGAACTATCCTGTTAAGGCAAAAATTTTCCAGAATATGAATGAAATTTTTTGACTGCGTACTCAACGTAAATTAACAATACTGGATACAGGCTATCCATGGTAAAGTCAGCACTTTTGAAAGCCCTGCAAAAATTTTTTTTTCAGTCAGTTTTTTTCTTTCAGCCTATTTTTAATATAAACATTGCCATGTGATTCAGTGCATAGGTTTCATCACTTTCAAAAAAATACCATCTGAGGTTGCTACAAAATGTATTTATTTGTGGTTAATGCCTGTTGGAAGGGTCTTTAAAAAATGCTCATTTTACCATGAATAGCCTATTATACCAAAATTATAGGCATACTTTTATAAATTTACCAAAATAGATACATTCTCTATGTGATATCCATATTGTTGGAAAATTATTTAAAAGAATTTTTATGCTATGCAGTTTTATTCCTACAGATAATCAATCTGATGCCCTTTGCAATCATAAATACATTAATACTGTACTGAAAAACATTCAGTTTCAAAAATATTTTTTACTTATTTTAGCAGCCTCCAATTTGTGAAAAAATGCTAATCCCAACCAAAAAACAATGAACACCATTAAAATTTTGTTTCACACTACACTCAGAAAAATTATTAACTTGGGTAATAAGAAATTAATTCAAGTGGCTTCTAGAAAAATAATTATCATATTGGTTTCTATAGTAAAGTTCATTGTTTAAATAGATATTTCTATGGTATATTATGTACTAGCAGAACTACCCACAATTTCCCGGGTATAAGAGGCAGTGAGAAATGCATAATCCTGTTTTAGGGGTTTCTGGCCCAATGGGGAAGAGGGAGGAAGGAGTAAGTTTTTGGCTACAAAGTATTTTTAATAAGGTGCTGAAGGGAATCTCTGCCAAATTTAGTCCAGATCTACCATACTGTGAACCCATTTCGGCATCCACAATAATTTAAGCTGGGTACTGAAAGACATACCTACCAAATTTGGTCCAAATCCATCAAATGATGTAAAATTGAGATACACTTCCCCATCTGAGGGGTTCAAAGGGTTTGGTACAATTGGGAGGGAAGGGGGTTTTGGAGCCCATTTTGGCCTACGCAGTACTGAAGGGCATTCTTGCCAAAATTGGGTTCATATCCATTAAATGGTATATAATTGTATAGAGAACAAACATATGTACAATGGTTCATAAAAAAGAAAGCATTCTAGAAATCAACCTTTGAAAAAAATCACTGTCCACAACTGCACATATTTTAACGAAGCATTCACTTACACCAACAACCTGTAAACATTCTGAAATGCAAACTTTTCCAATTTTCCAACTTTTCCAATGCAAACTTTGCAAGAGTCTCCAGTTCATCATACATAATGTGTACCATAGGTTCTTCCTTTTGGAAGGCACCAGTAAAACAAGTGAATAAACTCGCACTAGAATGAACAAAAGGAACTTCTACTTTTTTGGTGGATTTCTTCAGTAAGTTTACGACTCTCTTACCGCTGTTGGTTGCTCTTTCGCACATTGTTTCTCTTCTTAGGCACGTAGCTCAAGAAGTATTTTACGAGCACCTCCCACTGTTCAATCAAATGGAATGTTGCACCTTCTAAAGCGAGCCACCTTGATGGGACGTGTTTAATGAAGTTGTGCTTTGGAATCAATAGTTCATCTTGTACCTGTGAATAGTCCTCCCACCATGAAAGCCATCTATCAAAAAAATCATGCACAGCTACCACCATATCTACTGTATCCTCTCCAAGTTTATCCAAGCCCGCTCAAAAATGCATTATGAATAATGTGGATGTTACATGTGCCAATGTTAACAAGAGATGTTTTGTGGATGGAAACTAATTCTTCATTGATAAGTATGCTACTTTCTTATTAACATTAGGGTCATCATTACCTAACATTAAAATCTTCTGACGAGATAAATGTGCATTGTCAAGAGCAGCGTTTATTTTCTCAAAAAGTACCTCTCCTGTAGCAGAGCCAAGCAAAAATGTCTTCAGACCAATACTTAACAGCTATCTGCATTTCCTTCTTACCTGTATGGTTTGAGTTTCATCATAACAGACTGAAAAATATGTATCACCCACGTATTTCAAAATATTCTGACAAAAGAAGGGACCTAATTCATCTGTTAAAGAGATACCTAAATTTTGTACTACTAAGAGAAAAATCATTACGTACACCTTTGCCAAAAATAGATTACTTTTAAAAAACATCAGCTATTCCCCACAAGATGCTGCTGAGTAGTTTGATACAACACATTTTATTACCCACTTAAGCTCATGTCAAGCACACAATAAAGGTTTTTGATGCTGTTATCAACTCCTACGATTGAAGCACTTTTAGAAGTGGATGGCCGCATGCTCACAAATTTCAGCTGACTTGGAGATAATTTATGGAGACATTCATTTTGTGCCATTCATAATTAGCATGTTGCAAAAGTGCTTGATATTGTTGTAATCTAGTAGCTGAAGCTATTAACTTCCCCTCACAACCACTAACTATTATAGTAATTTATGTACTGTATTGTGTTAAGAATGTTTTCTTTAACAGACGGTTCGAAATCTCTGAAATCATCAAGAACAGTAAGGAATATGATGCAAAAGCAAGAAAAAAGAGTGGCAGAAAACAGCATGAAGAAATGAAGAAAGACCTCAAAAATTAGCAGTGATGAGGTCTAAAGAAAAGCTGAAATATGCAAAGAAAAAGGCAGGAGGAAAAGTGAAGTGTGTACCAGAAATGACACCAAGAGAACACAGAAGCAATGAAAAACAATGGAAGATCAATTCAAAGAAATTTACGGACTGTAAAAAGATTACACAAGAAGCATTACAAGGTTTGTTGAGAAACTCTTCCCCCCCCCCCCCCAATAGTACAGTTACGATACCTACTATTGACCCAGACCAGGCAATGATGTTCCAGGCAATGATGTTGGGTTTACAACATAACTCTGAGCCACCAACATCGATAAAAAAAGTGGAAGGATGACTGTCAAAAGGAGCCGAAGTGCTATGTGTAGAAAAATCAAAGAACTAAAAAAAAAAAACTAAAGGAAGCTGAAAACCGTACTGAGAGATACAAAAAAGATACCAAAATTCTGAGAAACGGTACTCAAAGCATGCTGAATTAACTCCTTGTACTAAAGTCACAAAGATAGTAGGAGTAGAGAAAATATCGTTGAAAGTTAGAAAGAGATTACTATTTGGAGAAGTCACGAATATTGAATTAAAAGAAAGTGTGAAATGAGCAGGGCATAGTCACAATTGTAAGTAGATGCTTCAAAGAATTGCTGTCGGCAAAATGCTGAAGAAATATAGGATGTTATCCACTGCAAAAAAGTACTGTAATTTAAGTTACTTGAGGTAAGGTGTTAAATTGTATGAAGTAAGATGTTATAAAATTTCTTGAGAAAGATGACGTCTCTTGTATATGTCCTGAAAAGAAAGACTGTCTTACCAAAAATGGAGTTAAGAAGCAGAAGCATCGGCTTAGTAATTCCTTGCATAATTTACAAAGACATTTTTGAAAAATGTGCAATTCGATTTAAATAATTATGCTTCCTCCATTTTGTCAAACTTTCTTTATTTTTAAAGACTGTTAAATTATTTTTGACAAATTTTAGTTTCTTTAGTTTTTTCAAGATTTTTCTGTTATGCTTTCATTACTGTTTAAAGTGTTAACATTTTTTAAAGGTAGAATTTTATAATTTTTTGTGTGAACTAATTTTTAATATATAGTAAACAGCAAAATATAACATCTCTGTAACTATTTAACTATGTCCTATGTCATTCCCTCACACCAAATATTATCATTCCCTCATTCAGCCATCTTTGTTATTTATTTTTTTCCTTGTTAAAACAGTGGAAATGACCTTGACCATAGTATATTTCGTATTTTTCTAGGTATAAACTTGCAGGTAAAAATTATTAGGCCTTAAAATAAGTTATTTATGTCATGGGTTTGAGACTAGCAGATTTCAGCAATTTGGTAAGAATGACCCACCTATTAGAAGCATCATATAAAAACCTTTTTATGTATAGGCAATTTTGTAAAACAGCATCACATTAGAAAATAAAGTTTTTATGTCATATCTCAGGGACCAATCAACCGATTTCCACAAAATTCTTTATGTAAATAGTGCTACGGTAGGCCATGTAAACTTGCATGTTTTAAGTTGCACAGCCACTTACTTTCAAAATGACTGCCCTGTAAATAATTTAGGTCACTAAATCCTATCATATGAAATGTTTGGCTGATTAAATCCGAAGTTGATGCTCAAATCCAAACTCCGTAATGCAGTTGATTGCACACTAGCTTATGTACAAGGTTTCCTGGATTCAAGTCCTAGGTAAGGCATGTGAGCACTTGTAATTGTCTCACCACTTGTATGTGTTTCTGGTTTGATCAATTATATTCTTTCAACGAGACGACAAGTCCTACCTACCAACTGAGCGTTTAAGAAATTATTTAAAAATTAATTGCACCCACATTGAGGCATTCATTTGGAGACAAATTCTTCTTATCCGATTACATTTCCTGCGATGAAACTACATTGATATTTACAATATTACAATTTTTATAAGAATAAAGAATCATGTGTTACAGTTACTTTACGGTACATTTGTACTCAAATGTTTATGAATACAACCATTTGAACTGTAAAGTAGAAAGTGGCTTCATAGCTGATACAGAGTATAGTCTATTCGAGGTTTCATCTGCCTTTTTGAATCAAATTTTTGAAAAATCTCCCTATGTATGACGTGTTTAGTTATTTCCAACATATGCCATGTATCACAAGCATTGTGTTCATAAAAGTTACTTTTTTGTGTTAAATTGAAATGTTATTCATACTTTATCTAGAAATTATAATGCTTCATTTAAAAATGATTTAAATAAAAAACAATGAGAAAACATGTGTGTTGGTAGTGCTGCCTAGTGAGAAATACTGTTACAACCGAGTGTGCACGAATGCAGTACGTTGCCCCTATGGTATAATTTACAGACTTAGTTAAGCTTAACTTGCAGGAGGCAGAAAATATCCTGGAAGTAGAACATAGCTTCAGAAAAGTTTGAAGTAACAGTGAATAGATTATATAAACCTATTTACCACATGTTACTGTCAGCCAATTCATATCTGTGAACCTACTTGAATTAACTTCAAATTTAATCCACGTAAAATAATATAAAGAAATGTTGTTCTGGATTTCTAAATACAGAAAAGCTTATGCACTACTGAACTTCACAAATTAAGTTTTTAATAGGCTTAGTACAGAAAATTATTAACATTGTTCCGAGTTCAATCCAGGAAGTTAAAGAGAGAGTTCTAGTGGTGTGGTAAGACATTATTGCCCAGTGTAGCTCTAGATGGTTTGAAATTTGAACGCTTCTTTGTAGTCACTTGGTGAATTGCCAAATGAGAGCAAATTATTGATAGATGAATCAAAATATACCAAGAATAAATCTATTAATGGTTATTTCATTCAGAAATAACATAAAGAATTGTTAATGCCTTTAAGGAGATGTTTTTGTCTTCAAATCAAGACGACTAAGTTGATAAGCAAGAATCTGCAACAATCTTTCAGTTAAAAGAAAAATTTAGTACATGCATATCTCAAAATGAGGTTAAATTTCTCAAGTTTGCCTAAAATTTCGAACATGAAAAAACATCAAGAGGAATTTAATAAACTACATGCCTTGAGAGTACAACTTTTATGAAGGCCAAAGGTACTTTATTATTTTTTATCTATCGCAGGAAAGATTTGTTTCAAGTACTATGAATTAATTATTTCCTCAGCATAAGGTTTCCCAAATTTTGCAGAGCTCAAAGGTTCAACGAAACCGCTAGACCAACAAACAAGCAATGACTAATCCTTTTGTAGCTCATTTAAATCCATTCATGATACGTTCACACTTTTCTGAAGTCCTGCTGAAGTTCTACTTTCAGGTACTGATAACATACCCTTTCAGTACATGTAAATACATTACCATGTGACATGTTTGTTTTAACTGTCAAATGCTTTGTGTACATTCTTCAGTAATCCAAACAATGTTGGTTTATTTTAAAAATTCAGACCATAAAATTAGGTTGATTTCATAACAGTGTCCATATTGATTCTGGTTCAGTTGGTGATTATAATACTGGTTATTGAAATCTGGGTGTTATTCACGATACAGTCATTACACAAATTGTGGTGGCTAAAATTGTAGATACACTCTTACATGGGCACCAAGAGTGTAACTTTTTTTTTTTTTTCTTTCCCTCTCAGTATGTGTCATTTTTATTGTGTTTTACTTTTCATTCAGACTAGTCTTTAGCTCTGTGAACAATTTACTGGAGCTTTGGGAAATATTCAGTTCACTGAAACATCTAAGAACAATACATAATAGTATTTTAAATTCCTAGAGGAAGTTACAAAATTGTGATATTATGGCCTTTATTAATTACTATGGTCACAAACATTGTTCACAGTTAAAGGCAAACTTGTATATCCAACCAATATACACACATATGCATGCCTGCACATATGTATGCACACACACACTTCACCAGCATTACGCTATAGAACAACCACCATTTTCTAAGAATATCAGGAGGCCGCGGTGGTGTAGCGGTCAGTGTACTTGCATCTCACCTAGGCGAACCACGTTCAATTCCCGGTGGGGCCACTCCCAGATTTTCGCATGTGGGATCCGGCCAGGGTGATGCTGCTGGTCAGCAGGTTTCCTCCAGGATCCCCCGTTTCCCCCACCCTTGCTTTCTGGTGCTGCTCCATACATCACTTCACCCTCATAGGCTCTCAAGACCTTAATGGAGCCACGGTGGTTGGTTAGACTGGTCACCTCCTACCAAGGCGAACTGGGTTCAATTCCCCACTGGGTGACTCCCAGATTTTTGCAAATGGGAACCGTGCCAGGTGATGCCGCTGATTGGCGGGTTTTCTCTGGGATCTCCCATTTGCCATGCCCTTGCGTTTCGGCGCTGCTCCATTCCCAATTTATTTCACCCTCATCTGCTATCAACACCTCGTTGTTAAGAGCCCCTCAACACATTGTTCTTAAGAGCCACTCAACACTTCCTTGTTACGAGCCATCCAAATCTCTCAACTCAAGACAAAGTTTAAGAACCACCCAAATAATCTCCTATCTCTACCTAAAAATATCACTTCATCCATCTAACCAAAACAACACACACTGAAATAGCTTTACACCTGCAGTAAAAAAGCTCAAATTTGATACTTGATGAGGTAGGTTAAAAGTACACGAAACAAACTTTATTTAATAATTGGATACAGTTTTCATAGGAAGAAATAATCAATGTGCATGGAAACTTAACAAATATGAACAATACAGTTCAGCAATAAAAAACATGATTGTCATTTTTTTCCTTCATAGAAAAAAAGCATGAGATTAGAACGTACGTACCATATTCCGCACTGATCAAGGGGCATACATATTTTTAATAAATATGCAATGATAAAATATCTTTCTACGAATGTTGTGTAAAAACATAAATAATTTAATAACATACATTTACTTAAGATACAAAATCTCAATTTTATAACGTTTTCCATGAAAACTATTTCTAACTAGCCACTGTCATCATAGCACTGCTGTTAGTATTTTTAATTAATTTTGATTCCTAAGTATATATTATATTTTAATGGAGAATATATAAGTGAAAGTTCCATTTATTCAAAAATATACTACTTTAATGTTAACAACTGTGTTAAAAGTCTGAAGTACATACTTTATTTCAAACACAGGCAGACATGTTGAACTTTGGGTGATTTTAGCTAAGTTTGTTTCAAAAATTGTAAAGATACCATGAATGGATTATACTTGGATATTTTACCTTCACTACAGGTCTGCTCTGGACAAGCAAACAGTTTTCATTCTAATCACACTTCAAGTGCATACTTGCATGTGTGTTTGTAACAATGAATGTGTGGTTATGTTAACAGTTATAATTGATCTGTGTTGCAACATTTATAAAAGCAAAATTTTTTTCCACTGTTCTCAATTGAACAGATGGTCAGGTTTTCGAAAATTAAAGCTAGGCAGATACCACATATTTCAATGATTTTCATAATACAACATGCACACGGTATAACTCAATTTGTGAGCACTAAGTCAGTACCTGCACACATGGTTTGAAGCAGACTAGTCAAAGAACCTTTCTGTGTGTCACTGTGATATGTGAAAACAGTTTTATTTTATTATTTACTTTTTTAGAGTATTTCATTTCCACTTACACCAATTTTTAACCAAGTTCAGTTATTCTAAGCCCCATCTATATTTTCCTTTTTCACGCTCATTTAATTAATTCATATTCTAAAATAATATTTATCTCCAACTCCAATTAATTAAAATGAAAAGAGCACAATATTAACAAAATATGTACAATTCCAAAAAGGCTTATTGTAAACAACTTAAATTGCACAGAAAAAATGTATAAACAAAGAAAAATACTTCAAACTATATTAAAAATGTCCAAATTGTTGAAATGCAAAAAGTTGTAACTGGGTTAATTTTTATTTTTTTTATTTTCCCACAGTTAAGGGTAATGATTTTTAAATGTACTTTTTATACAAACGGTTATACCTATGGGCTTATATAGAATAAAAAACAAAAGGGGAATTGTCAAATATAATTTTTGTAAAAGGGAATGTATGTTATTTTGTACTAGTGGATTAATTCTTCTGTCTGATATTGCGAGGCACTAGTTTAATATTTTTTTGGGGTTATATAATGAAATTTTTCTGCTCTGGTGTTATTTTGTTTTACTGTGCACGTAGGACAGGGTTGTCATCTTTTTTCCACTGGAAAATTACCTGATTTCCAGACAAAAAAATCTTTTTCTCCCTAACTTTTTTCTCCAACATTTTTTTTTTGTAATGATTGGAACCTTTGCATTATAACATACTTTTACACCAAAATACTTCTCTGATCTTGCAAAATTACTCACCCCACAGATCGCAAAGAAAAATGCCCAAGCATGTAGTCCACAACCATTAAAACAATTTTATATGATTCTGGCAGCGGTGCACAATTGATGACAGAACCCCGCGCTGGTAAAAGTTTTCCTTCAATTGGATGTTTAACCTCAAGAAATTTAACATGATAATTTTCAAGACCTACACAACGCGGCATTAAGGCTTTCAGCTACGGACACAGGCCGCAGCTCATATGGTATGCGTGTGCATGACCCGACAAAGAATTTTTCTAATTCAGTTTAACAGACCGCAGTAACTTGATGGTGTAATTTTCACAACTTGGAAAGTGCCTCGCAATAAAAATGTTGCCAGGAATCAAAGTGAAGTGTTTCCTGTAATAAATGTGACTTTAACAAAGAAAAAAAAATTAACTTTGAAAGACATGAAATTCCTGGTTTTGTCACTTCAAAATTTATAAGAAACATATAATAATCACCCAGAGAACAGGTAATTAATTAATACAGCATGGTTTAAATGTGTATTTCGTCACAGCTGGTAAAAAGGCTGCAATGTAACAACATAGCTCCCCAGATGTGGTTTTGAATAGAAGTTGTAGCAGACGCCAAAACTTCTGTTTTGCCACAGGAAAATTTAGGACCCTGAGAGAAGATTAACACACAGGTAAACATTGATTACGTTGATGCCGGCTAACAGCCAGCGGCACGACAGCCCATGACGGCGCTCACGTGTACCACACGTGCGCAAAGAGGCCGACAATTTTGAACTTTCCTATAAATGTTAATTTCAGGGTAAAATGTGTTATATTGTCTTTAAAGTGTTTAATTTGTCTTTAAATGTTTTAAAGTGCTTGTACTAATTTTAATTGTTTGGTTATGAATATTCAAAGTGCCTGTGGTGCCGAGATTAAGAATACTTAACATTCTGGCATGAACGCCATCACAAAGAGACATTAAAATAATATTGAAATTCGTAACAAAATTATAGAAATGTAAAACATATGTCTAATTTAATTTGTGCCATTTTATTTTCACTATGAAATATTTCACTCTGCGTGCATAGCACTTCTGCTTATGTGAACCCCGTAGGCGGCCTTGATAGGTCCATGCGATGCTTGTATCTGGACAGTCTGTCGAGGAGAGCTGGCAAGGTAAGACACTGTCACGTGCGCACTACTACTTTTGTTCACTGATGTAGGTTTCCATAGGCCATGTAGTTTACCGGTTAATCTTTGCTTGTGTACGTTTTTGCCAGACATTTTCCCCAGCATTACGCTCCTGCTTTACTAATTTCTTACGCCCTAGTGGCATTTTTAACTTAATTGAGGAGGAGGAGAAAGCTGTTGGAGAGGTCATGCGACCTGCGCATCTTGAATCAGATGCCATCTGCCTATGTTTATGGCATTTCACTGTAACGTCTGCATAATTACTACACGCAATTTTAAGAACTTTATTTTTCTGTATGTATTTAAGGGTAATTTTTGTGTTTGAATATTTTACAGCAACATCACGTATAACCACGTGGCCGACTGAAGTCCAAGTCTTTGTATACACCATCATTGCGTTTTAAGAGCTTATTTATATAA
The DNA here is from genome assembly GCA_029891345.1 of Dryococelus australis. Lineage (NCBI taxonomy): Eukaryota > Metazoa > Arthropoda > Insecta > Phasmatodea > Phasmatidae > Dryococelus > Dryococelus australis. Next base: position 128,416,147 of record CM056995.1, on the reverse strand, counting down.
CATTCTATATGCAATAATTTATTTCAGTGTTCTATGTATTTTTCATTCAGAGTTTAAGGTTTTTTTCAAGTAAATTGATGCTTTTTGGACTTGACCACGCGGTCACAGAAATGTTTGATTTTACCGCCATAAGGCATGTTACAAGCCTGTAACAACGCTAATCGTAAAGAGAATCATTTGCCAAACACGAATAATATTTTATCTGAATTTAGTTTGCCGTTTCCATGCAGAAATATTGCAATTTCACCTGCACCACGTGGTCTGCTACGAACTTCATCCAGCAGCATCCACGCCACCTAGGCTTGTTTTCACACATGTGTGTATTTATTGTGAATATTCATCTCGTGTCCCATCTTATTTCATGTATCATTCCAGGGTCTATGTAATTGTGTAATTAGTGTACGGTGCAATTACTCCCGTCCTAGCCGGCTCTGTGTATAGGCTGTCACCACACTAACCACGTGCTGGAGGGCGAGCCCCGACGAGTTTGCGTTAGTGATGCAGAGTAATCACTCGTGTTAATGTGTATTATGGTATTCATTTGTAATTCACCCTGTCCTGTCTTCAGGGAAAAACCGTCAGTCCACCCTAGAGGCTGTTGGCCCTCTTCCCTTGTGAAGGCTGTGATTTCATTCACCTCGGTGAGATCATTCATTTAGGCATGCGCTAGGTTAATTACGGGCTGGAGAGCACCCAAAAGGAATTGGCTAGTCATGGCTGAGATAACCATTTCATTGGCACGTTGATGTGTATAACAATATCAATAAAAACAAGTCTACAGTGAACTCAATTTTTTATTCAGTAGTGACAGTGTCCTAGCCACATATGTTTTATCTATTGTTTATTTCAGTGATTTTATTAAAAGGTTAGTATTGCCAACGTGTTTGTAAGTACGAACAGGTGACACAGACACACAGAACCCACAACATCCCTGAGAACCCTGAGTCTCAATAGTGCGGTGATTGGAAAGCACCACTGGTGCCCAAATTACCAGTAAGTATTTGTGTCATTGTTCGTCTCGTGTCTCGCCCGACTGCGTTAACATGATTAAACATGCAAACATCGTGAGACGACGTGAGAAACAATATGCCGAAAAAAATCGCAAGTGTGTAACAATGTTATAAATTAGTTGTAATACATCACTTTTATTTCATTCTTAAATTACGATAAAAAAGGCAGATAGATTATTTTTAGGTAAAATAGTGTATTGGTACAGTTCTGTTATGTATTTTTTGTCATTATGGAAGAAACACAAGTAAGTGAAAGTGGAAATTTTTTAGGTTTTCGTACCGATCAGGAAACAGAATTCAACTTATCTAATTCGGGAATAAACACTCTGGGTTCAGCTCTTGGTTAATACAAATTGGGAAACTCTGAGAAAGATGCCTGAAATAAGTGATCAAGGGTTAAACCATGTAAAAGCAAGCCTGACCTCAAAAAATTAGAAAACGTCAAAAATGAAACATCTTATGGCTTATGAATTGTATTAACTGCCTTAACAAATATTTTTCTTTTCAAATTAAATTTGATTCTAATTTTTAATGCTCAAATGTTTCCATACATTATTAAAGTAAGGCCATGCTTTTTTGGGTTGTTGACAACAGTAATATTTGTTAAAATGTTTACTTCAGACAGCTGAGCTATTTGCACGTTGAAGCAATAAGCCTAATATCACAGCAACTGTCAACCGTTTTTAACAGAGGTAGGTGTATAATATTATTGGCTTTATAGTTTAATGTATCTCTGCCACACCCATGACAGAAAATGGCACAAAAGTACATTTTCTCTCATCTGTGCACGATGTATTTAAAACTGCTCATGTAAAAGTGAGGTTATATAGATGATAATTATATCCTAAATGTTTCTGTTTTATGAAACGTATATTTTTTAAAGAAAATATACTTGGTATTATGTCACACCCGTGACACATCCATTACACCACTATATAATAATACTAATTCATGCTTCCTAGCAAAAAATATTGCTCAAAATTTGTAATAAAAAGTTGTATGAAGGCTTTAAAATATTAGACTTAATGTTTATTGTATAGTTTTTCTTTCATTAACTTGGGTATTAGGCTAAGTAAAACATTACTTGGGGATTGTCACACCCATTACAGAAAAAGGTACTAAATTAAATTTTCTCTCTTCAGAGAGAGATGTAGTTAAAATTGCACTTGTGAAAGTGAGGTTATATGATATTCTAAAAGTTTCTGTTTTATAAAACTTATATTAAAAAACAAATGTAATTACTATTACATCACACCCATGATGCTTCCATAACACCACTACATAAAAATATTGATACAGCCTTCACCAAAAATATTGCACAAACTTTGTAATAAAAGTTGTATCAAGGCTTTAAATGTAGTTAATCTTCTTTATTGTGAGGTTTTTGTTTAATTAACTTGTGCACTAAATGGAACATTAATAGGGGGGATTAACATTTTTGATTGTAAGACAAATGCAATAACATAACTATGAATAAGTCTGTTATGTAAAATGGTTATAACATCATGTAAATGTTGCTGTATTATTTTCAGATAAAATGAGTTCAACAGAGAGAATGAATAAGTTACGTGAGAAGCTTAAGAACGACATAGAAAGAAGAGAAATACACTTACAAAAGGAACGGAAAAAGGACAAGAAAAGAAGAGAGAATATGAAGAAATTAATTTCCAATAATGTCCGGAAGTTAAAACTAAAGCGTTTACAGGATGCAAAAAGGCAAAAGAGGTGTAGGCGAAGAAAAAAGGAAGAAAATGGAAGAAATGAAGTATCAAAATTACGCTCATACCGTTTTCCACAATCTCTCGGCAACACCGTTTAACGATTAAAAAAAGCATTACCACACAGGCCAGGGAAAAAAGTGGCAGTTATAAAAAAGCTAGTACTTGATACACCTGAAGCTGCAAAGCATTTATTAGAAGAGAAAAGTGATCAGAAGAGACCCACTTCTTGCGATGAAATGTGTTGACATACTATCACACAGTTTTATTGTCGCGATGATGTGAGCCGCCAGGCACCTGGCATGAAAGACGTCTTGTCTATCAAAGATTCTAAAACTCACGTGCGTTGTTCTGTACTAAAGAGACATATGGTAATGACTGTCAAGTAAGCATTTATCTTCTTTCAAAACAAATTCCCCGAAATCCAAATAAAGAAATCAAAAGTTCCATGAATTTCACCCCAAATGCTCTGCGTGGGTCTACCTGGGGGAAATTATTACCCTCTTAAAGAAAGACTTTGAAAATTTAGAAAAAAGTTATTGTATTTTCAGATGGATGTGCAGCCCAGTTTAAAAATAAATTTATTCTCTCCAATCTCTGCTTCATGAATTCTGATTTTTGCGAGGAAGGAGAGTGGGTATTCTTTGCTACATCCCATGGGAAGGGGGCTGTAGACAGAATTGATGGATGTGTGAAGAGATTGGTTTGGAATTGCAGTAAAGGCAAGAAAATTTATTGTGATTTTCTTGAATGTGCAAAACGAGTTGTTGGAACAGTTAACATTGTTTGTGTGACATCACAGAAAATTACAGAGTGTAGGGAAATCATAGGAAAGAGGTGGGCAAATTTAAGGCCAATTCCAGCATTGCAGTCAAAACAAAATTTCAAGGTGATATACGGTAACAGCCTACTTGTAGGATTTACAAGTACCTCTAAGCTTGATATTTGCCAAGTTTTCAAGAGCAAAGTAAAGGACATCTATACAGATTCTGATTCTAAAGTGGCTGAGAAGAGAATTGAAGTGAACTTTCAAATGGTCAAGATCCTAATACATCTGACTCGTGTGTAGGTGTAAATCAAGGAAACCTTGAACTAAATGACTTTGTTTTGGTGGAATACGCCAATAAAAAGTCTAAGAAATACTTTATTGGTCAAAGTGAGGGGAAGGAGTTCACTGATTTTCAAATAACACTTCTACGGGAGAAAAAGATTCCTGGATTCTTTTCTTCCCACAATAGTGATATTTGTCTGGTGTCAGTCAGTGATATTGTGATGAAACTGTCACAATCATCATTACCAGGTGGCACATTAAGGGCTGCTTCCACCAAGTCATTATCTGTAGATTTGTCTAAATACAAAGTATGTTGATGTTTTGTTTAAAAGCTTCGTGACATGGATAGAAAAAAACCAGACTTGTACATATTCAATTCCTATTTACAGAATTATGTCAAAAACCTATTGAAATAATTTTATCATAGCTGTTAATTGGTTAGTGTCACACCCGTGACAGAGTAAATATTTTTTTACACAAAAATTAACAATTATTTAGTTTTCTTGGAATGGAACACGATTGCCTTGAAAAATTTTTTTTAATATCATAGTTTTAAAGTTTTAATTCTAAAAAATTCACAGACTTTCACAATAATATACATGTAACTGGAGTGAACTATTTTTTGTCACATCCGTGACAAAACTTTGCATACTAACATATCAAAATAATTAAAAAGTAAAACAAAACCAATTTGCTCAAAATTTTCACTGAAATTGTACTATCAGTATGTGAAATTATTTAAAGCTGAATAAACCATCATGTTGTGATACATAATTTTGAAGGCATTAAACTGGTCTGCAAATGTCACAGAAAAATTTGATGGGTTCAAAACAGATTTTAATCATTTGGATTTGGTATTAAACAAACTGCAACATGGATTAGACAACAGGAATAAGATTCTTGCAGACTTAAAATTGAATCTTAATGTCAAATTGAATGGTTAGGGAGGAATGTGCAACCAAAGTAAACCAGCGTGAAAACAGGGTTGTAGATTTGTCAAAGAATATTTCGCAGAATGAAGGTGAACTTTTAAAATGTCAAAGTAAAGTAGAAACTGTAGTACAAAATTACTAAGTTTTGGAAGCTGATGTAAACAAAATTCAGATAACACAGCAACAGGTAAAGGAACTAGTTTCTACGCAAGAAAGACAAAGTGTACGACATATTAAAGAAATTGGCAGGTTGTGGGTACCAGTCCGTGAACAAAAGAGGGAACTGGCAGTTAAGTTGGAAATAGCGTGTGCTGATCTGTTTCGCCCTCTCTTAAAAGGAAGATGGGGGTAGAATGTACATTTCTAATGCTTGACATGTTTTCTCAATTTCTGAAAAAGCAGGCTACAGTCCAGAGAGTGACTGGAACGGTAATGAACACTGATGAATTTCCAGTGAAAACAGGTGTGGTATAATTTGTGTGTGTGTGATGTAATGTGTAAAAGTAGTACAGCTTTTATACTAATGTTGTAATGTTAACAAAATGTATTTCTTTATAAAGGTAAGAAGTATAGACTGTATTCTAGGCAAAAAGGTAAACAATTCAAGGTGTATGTGACAAATTAATTGTAATAATATGTATTCAGTGATTTCATGTGCCTGCAATGATTATCCAGGACAATGACTTTTACAATGGCAAGACCATTTTGAACTTAAGCTTTACTGCAAATGCAACTGTCTCTTCTTCAAACTAAACCTAATAAAATGTGATGCATATGTTTTCAGGAAATAGGTAGGAATAATGTGAACCATATCTCAAAAGTTCATTGTGATCATATTACTTATGGGTAATATTGTGTATTTCTTGTGTGTTACAGAGGGGTAATATTGTGTTTTTTTTTTTTTTTTTTTTTTTGTAAGTTGAAGATGTGTAATATTGTGTATTTTTTTGTGTAGAGATGCAAGTTGAATTTTAATGTGCGACTATTGTTGGGTCTACCTTGGAGGTTCGCAGTATCGTAGTAATATCAACAGACTATTTTACAAATTGAATTTGTTGCAACATTTGATTTGCATACAAGAATTCTAAATGATTTTGTGTTTTGCAAAATGTTTAATTTGTGGGTTGTTTTTATTTCAACTTAAAAATTTTAAGCAGTAAACACAAAAGGTATAGTTATGAGTAAATTTTTCTTTTTTTTTCTTTTCCCCATATTAAGGGTAATTATTTTTAATGTACTTTTCTATACAAATGGTTATGCCTATACGTCTTTAAGCAAGTAGCCAAGAGTCAACCCGCCCTGCACCATATTTCTACCAACATATCTGGCATGAAAAACATAATAAATTAACCTGTGTTATAAATAACTTGTTAGATGTTTAGAAAAACTACTAAGGGAACATCACATCATCACAAACACACAAAAGCCAGCACCTGATACTTTGGTGTAAATATTCTTGGCATAACTTACCAATATTAATACCGTGATTTTTAGAGAAGATATTTTTTCCACCTAGAATTTGCAATGTATAAATATGAGGTATAGAGCTTGTGGGTGACAGCACACAGTGCAGAATAGAGTGAGTGAGTGAGTGAGGAGTGAGTGAGTGAGTGAGTGAGTGAGTGAGTGAGTGAGTGAGTGAGTGAGTGAGTGAGTGAGAGAGTGAGAGAGTGGAGAGAGAGAGAGAGAGAGAGAAGAGAGAGAGAGGAGAGAGAGAGAGAGAGAGAGAGATGAGAGATGAGATACAAGAAGTGTGCCAGTGGACTGACAAGCAGGCCCAACACCTGCCTACCCTCATGGCTGACACAGGTCCCTGGCCACCACACATGATGGGAACAGTGCAGTACCACTTGCAATCCTGGCCGACACAGGTGAGTTACCTTCTCCTCCACTTCACAGCATGCTGGCTACCTGCTTCTCATCTCCAACACAATACTGCACTTACAATTAGCAAGATCACACTTATAATAACTACTGCACATTTTTTTAAACTCCAAACTGCTTGATATAATGCTTCATGTAATGTTTATAACAACAACAAACAAGGAAATCTATCACGTTGTTTATTAATCTAACTCTACTTGTTGACCAATTTCATAACAGGTTTCATCCTCATTACCATTTCTGTAACTACATACTACATAGCAGATAGTATGATTTCTTGATTTTTACTTACACAAGTTCACCTTCAACAAGAAGACTTGTGTACATATTTAAGTAGTTATTTACATACATGTAAACATCAGTGTTGTTAGGTGGGTTTTAGGATGCAGATGCCTACTACACTGTTGTTATTCACACAGCCTCAAAACTACTAGCAGCAAACCAGCGCTAACTCTCTCTCTCTCTCTCTCTCTCTGGTGTGTGTGTGTGTGTGTGTGTGTGTGTGTGTGTGTGTGTGTGTGTGTGTGTGTGTGTATGTGTGTGTGTGTGTGTGTGTATATATATATATATATAATGCACATTATGAATCTATTTAACAAAACCAGTTTATTTCTTTTACGGTTTGTTGGTATCATTGTAAAGTTATCCCACACAACAGAATAATATTCCAATTCAAAACAAATTAATGAGTTATATAAACAAAGGACTGAGTACAAGTCAATTGCACCCTAGGCAAAGCATTTACTCGAACCACTATTTTTGCAGCTGAAGAGGTTAAACTATTAATATGATGGAACAGAAGCTTCAAACCTAAAAGATGACCTAGGTTTTCCAAGCAACCTGATTTTGTGATGACTTAACCTAAGTCTAACTCAATGTTACTGGTTTTCCTATAAATAGTTATTATTTTGTAATTTTATTTATATAATTCACCACAGTAATATTTTTAGTAGAATCTAACCGTAACAGTGTAGATTTTAAAAGATATCTGTAAATCATTAGCAATGAGTAATGAACAGAATAATTTATTTACTGCATTCTAATTACCCACATTACATATTATAAAAAGTCACAAAAATACATCTCTCAGTGGGATATCTAATGCACATAACATAGTTTAAGCAACACATTTTAATAGAACACTGATTTGTCTATTTATTAGTAGTTGCTAAATCAAGTTTATTAAAAAATACTAATTTGTGATTTCCCTCACCAAATATTTGGTGTATTCCAGCCGCAGCTAGCTTGCTAGTATTATGACTTAACCTAGATAAACTCCATCCTAATAGATCAACTCCATCCTAATAGAAGTCATGTCACTAGTAGTATTCCCCCCAAAAAATACTGGTGTACTCAAGCTTCCTTCTCCCTTGGTGATATAGAAGATTACAAGGCAGGTATTCCTGCTATTCAGCTACTTCTCAGACCAAGCCCTGCCACGTATTACAAACTCTTACCCTACCTTCTACTCTGGTCTGCAAAAATACGGCAGTGCAGCAGCTTTATTATAAATTTCTAAAAACATGGTTTTCAAATGTGAAATTATGACTATCATACTATTTCCAGTGTTTAATATTCTATGTTGAATACTTCATCTCTATTCGCGTGAAAAAAAAAACAGAGAGTAATTAAGAGCTAATACGTTCTTGAAAGCTGCCTCCTGATCAGCAAGCTCAACTTCAACACAGCTAGTGAAATGCATCATGTGGCTGTATTTACTACAAATAGGCAAATAATTTACATATCCAGCATTCTTCCACTTTCTACATAACATAAAAAAAATTATTGTATATGTACAACATAATGAAACATTCAATGTAATTATGTATCTACTGAAAAAAGTATCCTCCCATATGTTTTGTAATTGTAGAAATGGCCAAGAGGTTATGTTGCATAGTTACCAGCTGTTACAAGGTTACATTTTGTGTTCATGGCTCTCTTTATTGTCATAGTAATGTAGAACATACTTTTATTTTTACATGCAATAACAAAATTAACTAAATGAGGGACCATTATTATAATGTTATATATATATATATATATACTCGCACAGTGGGTGAGTGAGTGAGGTGAGTGAGTGAGTGAGTGAGTGAGTGTGTGTGTTGTGTCATCAACTGACTAACTTTATGACATGTTGCTTAAAGTTTCCAACTTCTTTCACTAAATTAACATTTATGTAAATTATATGGTTAAATTTCTTACTCGCGATTTATTTATTCACTATATTATTACAAGATGCCAGAGGGGTGTATCTGAGTTCATGAGGGATGGAGGTCTTAGTAAAAATATGGGAACTAAATTTGATTTTAATTTATTCACACAGCTATTTCTCAGTGAACGCAATATTTAATGCCCATCTCAACTCTATTTAACGTCCTTCTCAAAGTCTCTGTTTAGTTATATTCAATTAAAACTCACACTCATCATTAACACATGTTAGTCTGTCTGTTGCCATCATTTGAAATGTCTTTCACTTGCACATTCAGTCCAATAGTCCAGAATGCCAGTTGCACTCTTTACTGCACCAATGCTCGCCTTCACAAATTTTGTACAAATTTTTTCCTGCTTCCAGTGATACTCACTGCTGTTCTAGTTTGTCGTCTATCGCTTAACGTCGCATGATCACCCAGATTCCCAACTGTCATAAATTCCCTTGCTTGGAGGCCCATCTGGCTTATATAAAATCAATCACCAGAGCTTAAAGTTCCTTGCACCCAAAGTCGCACTGAGAGAAACGAGGACAATAAACCGAGAGAAACGGGGACAATAAACCGAGAGAAACGAGGACAATAAACCGAGAGAAACGAGGACAATAAACCGAGAGAAACGAGGACAATAAACCAGAATATTTCCTTCAGATAAACTTTTAAATTTTATCAGCCGAAAGTCAGGAGCATGCGAGCAGCAAAAAGGATTATTGCAGCACCACGAGACAGCTGGCTTTTGTCATCACCGGCCCCCGGTATAACACCACTGCTCTGTTCTCCAAACACACTTGGCTCGCTTGTGCGATGCAAAAGAACAACACGCAACACTATAATTTCCTCAAAATTACTTCCCTGTTGCATTAACAAATAACTGTTGTACTTTACAACTCTGATGTATAGCAGTGGTAGCACATGTGAAAAGTCATGAACTTGAAACTCAAATTATAAGTCCAACTTCAGTAATGTAATATAAATATGTTTATAATATACAGTTACAAATCACCAGGGGTGAATCTGAAATCTTGAGTATTGTAAGCATTAAAAATAAAAAATATTTTTTTCCCTAAATTTATTTGTAATGACATAAAAACACATGCAGATATGATTTACAACATTATACTATCTATATCAACCATGAACACTTATTATTCTCAAAGAGCACAACATTTAATGCCAATCTCAATAATAATTAAAGTCCTTATCACTGAGTTTATACTTGCTACAGTCAATCTACACTTAACATTTACACATACTCAAACTGTCTATTGCCATCATGCCAAATATCCTGTCACTCATGCATCAAGATACACTACAGATGCTCACAGACCACACTTACTGCTCACTGCGTCATCACTCGTCCCTCCAATGTTTCCTTGCACCTGGGTCTCACAGCCGTACAAGGCTCCAGACTCATAACTTGGAGGCATGCAACGGCTTATATATCTTAGTTGGCCTGGTCCAGAAGGTTCCTCGCACCCCAAGTCGTGCTGAGGTGAACAAGGATGATGACAAGAACATTCTTCGAATGATAAATCCAATTCAAAACTCCAAGGCCAGAAGTGACATAACTCCTGCCTTTTCGCCTCTGTGGGTTGTAATACCACACCAGTTGTCCTCTTTGAAATACCTCGCCCAACGTTCTCCTATCATACAGCAACTTCATCCAGTCACTATTTATTCTGAGATGCTGTCTAGCTAAATCATAAATACTGACTAACACGTGACGTAATTTGCTGGCATACTCTGGAGCAACAGCTTTCTCTTCTATTGGCTGACCAAACAACAGATCATTAGGGAGATGAAGCTCTCTCCCAAACAGCATCATTGATAGGGTTACCTTTGTAGACTCGTAAATTGCCAAGTGATAAGTAAGGGGAAACAATGGCACCTTTGAATCCCAGTCCTTTTGGTTGTATACCACAAAGATTGACAGATACTGCTCAAGTGTGCAGTTCAGTGTCTCAACAATTACATCGGACTGAGGGTGTAAGGCTGTATGTACGCTAGTTTTTTTTTCATCCCCTGAATTTTTTAAACATCCAGTAACAAAACACCTTCAAAATTTCATCCTTGATCCGAATAGGGTTATAGTGACACTCCAAAACCTAAAGACATGCACTACGAGTGCATCGGCCACAATAAGTACTTCTTGGCTTGGGAGGGGAATGACCAAGTCACTGAGTAATCTTGGACCCTCAGTAAATACAGACTACCACACACTGTTGCTGGCAAGAGACCTGAAACGTCTACTGCCATCATTTCCAATAAAGCTCCAACATTGTATTTCTGGAGGTCACCTTACTCCTGATCTTTGGTCCCTTTCTCACAGTGCAGGTGGTGCATATTAGGCACCACTTTTCAACATCCTCCTGACAATGAAGCCAGCCGAATCTCAGCAGTCTAACTGTGTTGAGGTCTTATTAACATCAAAGTGACCACTGGCTACAGTATTATGCAGTTCCTTTAAGACTCCAAAAATGCTGCATTCTGAAATGATCAACTGTAAGTGTGTTTCCAGTCATTACTTTACCACCTCCTGTAAAACATACCATTCCTCAGTACAAGGAAATTCCACTATCAGCAGTATTCTTTGACTGCTGCACTCAGACTACATATATCTTCCTATTTTGGCCAAGAAGAAGCTTCTTTCCATTCTGGGAACCGACGCAAAATGGGATCATTTGGCTCAACATTCCTAATACCTTCATCATTCCATGTAGGTTACCCATTACAAGATACAAAACATTGAATTCTCGTCCTCTGTACCTTCAGTAATTCACCATTCTTTTCTTCATGACATTTGTATTAACATAACAGCTCATTTTGTAAAATGCATCTGCATTGCTGTAAGGGCATCCAGATCTAAGCTGTATTTCAAAGTCATATTCTTGAAAATTCAGTATCCACCGAGCTATTTAAAGTCCCTATCATACTGTCAAATTATTATCAGAGATGTTTCCTGCACAATGAAATTTAATGCATCTGAGTTCGTAATACTATGTTCAATATTCAATTACAATAGCATTCATGCTCAGAAAGCTTCTACATAAATGATTATCTTCATCACCTATTTCGTTTCCAGAAATTGTTCATTATATTAAAGTTTCTCGACGTCCATTTTTATCGTGCACGATTGTGATTGGCTGAGACCATCAAACACCAAATCAAATTTAGAAGTGGTCTAATCTTCAAATGCTTGATGGAAATTGAAGCCATCCCATTTTCTCAGACAAATATGGTGACGTTTATGACGTTTCGATGATGTCATAATTTTTCAGTTTTATTTGACCAAACATATTGAAAGCGGTTTGACAGAAAACTTTGACAGTGTGAAGGGGATTAAACTTCGGGGTTCTTGAAATTTAGTAGCCAGCATAATGAAGCATGGTTGGTTCGAGGAGTAAAAAGTCTGCCATAAAGGTAGGAGCGGAAGTGTAAAATTGCTTTTACCATGGCCAAAAGCTCCCTACGTGTAACACAGTAACTTCTCTTGGGTTTGACGCCATCGAGTGAGACACAAGACGAATGATGACACAAATACTTACTGGTAATATGGGTGCCAGTGGTGCTTCCCAATCACCGCACTATTGAGACTCAGGGTTCTTAGGGCTGCTATGGCTTCTGTGTGTCCATCTCATCCATGTGTACTTACAAACACGTAGGCAATAATAAGCTTTTACTAAACTTCACTTTAAAATAAACACTTAATAAAATACATGTGGCTAGGACACTGTCCCTACTGAATGAAAGAGGTAAGTTCACTGTAGACTTGTTTTTATTGTTACTATGCGTACACATCAACGTGCCAGTTAAATTATGGTTATCTTGGTCATGGCTAGCCAATTCTGCTTGAGTGCTCCCCAGCACGCAATTAATCTAGTGCACACCTAGATGGATGATCTCGCAGAAGTGCGTGAAGGCACAGTCTTCACAAGAGAAGAGGGCCGACAGCCGCTAGGGTGGACTGACGGCGCCCGCCAGTACGTGGGTAATGTGGTGATGGCCTATACACAGAGCCGGCTAAAACGGAAGTAATTGCACTGTACACAAATTACAAAATTACATAAACCCTCAAAAGATACATGAAGCAAGATGGGGCACGACATTAGTATTCACAATAAACACACACGTGTGAAAACAAGTTTAGATGGCGCGGATGCCGCTGGATGAAGTTCGTAGCGGACCACGTGGGTGGAATTGCAATAATTCTTTGTGAAAACGGTAGTGATAAGGAATTCGACAAAATGAAGATAGACATTACATATCGCCCTCGCTGAGAACAACAGCAGCAATAGTGAAGATAGGAATAGGCTGTTCACAATAAAATGAGCACTTTTGAGAGCCCTGCTTAAAATCTACATATATGCATGTTTTGTATTATTCCACCTTATGTAAGATTATAACATTGTCATGGGCCTCATCACTTTATTCATGCGTCGGTCAAGTGAAACTGTGGAATTATTATGAAAGCAAATATTTAACAAATCTGCCCATTTTTACACTTCAATACATTAAAAAAAACATAAAGCAAAAGAAATAATTTAAGTTAGCAGAAATGGTTACCTAACACTTTTTATTCGACGTTAAGATACAGAACTACTTTCCCATTCATCATTACCAACTCAACTGGGCACATGTCACTCAAGGCGCCCGTTAAAAAATTTGCAATTTGCAACAACAGCCTTTTTTCTAAGGCTGATTTCGAAAGTTCTCACTTTATCGTGCACAGCCTTTAGTTTAATGTTGTAAATAATAGCTGTGTGAATATTTGTTGCAAGATAAATAAATTAAAAATAAAATCTGGATATTTCCTTTTTATTAATACCTCCAGCCCTTATGGATTCAGATACACCCCTGGCATTTTGTAACAGCATGATAATACCAACATGTGTATTAAATGAGATAGTTTTAAATATATACAGATGGAGAAAATCTAATGAAAATAAAAGCAGCAAATATGCTTGTGAATCACATATGTACCACTAAAATAAACCACACATGAAAGCCAATTAATTTTTGCCACCAAGCTTGATTCACTAATTTTTAGTAAAAGCTATAGAAATCAATAGTCAGTTACTGAAACTTACATATTAATAACACTTTTATGTTCATACAAAGTTCACTTTAAGCATGATTTAATTAAAATTTAAGTGCTACATGATGTATTAACTTACATTTCTGTATTACTTCAGGTCTGCTATTATTCACTAAACTTTAACTATTTCGCAAAACAATTTTGTCTCTATTTATAGACCTTTCATTTTAGTGTTGTGCCCAAAGTAAAAGAATCAATAAATTAAGACAGAAAACAACTATGTTTCAGTGAAATGCCAGACGTACCCAATTCTGAAAAAGGAAAGAGATTTATCAATCTAGTGAATAAATGAATAATAAAGACAACTTGTTAAAAGTTCTCACTGATGCACCAATGTTAATGTAATACTTTGAACTCCCACCAACTTGTACTTTATGAAACTACTATTTTTGATTAGTGTAAACAACACAAATCATTCACACAGGAGGCAATCCAAACTGTAAACTTTCCTATGTGATATAGACTTGGACACACACAAAAACATGAGTGCATACGTGCATGCGCACTAACGCACAAAGAGTTCATTGTGAGTAAATAATGTATTGACAATTACGTTTAAGTGCTTACAACTAAACTTCCAACATCTCTCCTATATTAAACCACTCTGAAATACAATTTTGACTACATTTCAAACAGATAAGGAATGTAAATGCACAATAATGAGATATTTATTCCATTCCTATGCTTATAAGATTCAAAAAAAGATATCTATGGCACCAAAAATTTAGAAATATTTTAGACCCAACAGGCAAACATTATAATATAAACAACCCATAAACACCTTGTTTGCATTTCTAACATGATTATTTATGATTGTTACCAGGTTGCCAATATGTTGTCCACACCACTATGTCTGGGGACAGGCACTGTGCTCGTGATGGCTGGAGGCGGAACAGCAGGCTACCTCACCTACCTACAGCTGAGGCATGGGGCATCTGGCCATGCACTCCTCTCAACATCCGACACCCTTGCAATCTTGGTTACTGGTATACTCTTCTTGGCCAACACTTCCGAGACAAACCTCCAAGACTCTCCCAGAGCTCTCAGCCAATGCAATTACACTAGGGTTGTTACAGTTGCTGCCCTCTTCCTAGCACCATTCATCAATGCTTTCACATCAATCCTTGCCCAAACTTATGAATGCTATGGAAATGCCTGCACTCCCTGCAAGGCCAACGCCTCGCAACGGAGGATTGGAATGGGACTGCTCGCTCAGTGGGCCGTACCTGCAGTCGCAACGCTGGCACTACTCTTCTCTGATATTCACGTTCGCCGTCCTGTCACTCGCGATGCAGAATGTTTCAGCTCGTCCGCTGCTCTTTTGCCAACAGAGGCTCAATACAACTGCACCGAACAACAGTCTGACTCTGTTTATGCTCTGATGTCCGATGTGGAGCTACCGCTAAAAAACAATGATGACTTGATTAGAAAGCACATAGAAGAAAACAAAAACACTACAGTCATAAAAACAGAGCTGACAAACTCTATTGTAAACAATATTTACAAAATTGTCCAAGAGTCATTAAACTCAAGCAAACAGTTTGAAGATGGAAACAATTACTTCCCACAATTTTTACACAGGCACAGAAGACAGACACCTGTGGAAGAAAATCACAATGAATACACAAATGATACCCAGGGAGAAAATGCAAGCATTTCAGATTATGAAAATAACACACCAGACTATGAGAATATTGCGTATCTCACTGACAGTGAACAAATACAAAGCAACACAAAAGATTCAGTTGCAGCAGCAGACAAGCAAGAAGCAAACACAGGAAGCAGCCCACACACATCACACAAACCCATCAACAATTCAACACCAACAAGAAACTTCACGTACATCCTCTTGCCAGATCACATTGATACCATACCGAGTTTTAATGATGTAACTACATGTGTGACCCAGTGCTATCTAACAGGACAGTTTCTCAAGGCACATTTGTTCATAGTACTGTTCCTTTGTTACTTCCTACCAATATCTGTCACTGGCATTTTATATTTCCTCATCCGCAAGAACCTCACAGACCAGAGCAAAAGTGATGCACTCAGCACTAAAGACAAAGAAGGTAAGAGAGAAGACACTGATCACATCAAAAGTGATGCAAGACACGAATGTGAAGCAAATAGTTGCAGCACAAGACTTGTTGCCATTGCAAACATGCTGAAGCAATTTATCACGATGAGCGTGGTAATGTGGACACCATCACTTGTGGAGACACTCCTGAGGGTGTGGTTCTGCATATCTGTGCCCAACACATTGTCGATGCTACTCTTTGAGCTCGCACAATTACATGGCCTGGCTCGCATTATGCTCAACATCAGGCTAGCACGTGCTGACCTCAAAGGTGGCAACACACTGTGCAAAGGAGTCCTCCAGCGAGTGACAATTCACCCAACCAGCAATGAGGAGACTACTTCACCATCTTCCTCTGAACAAAGTTTGTTCACTCATGTCAAACAAGCTCTAACTAGGAACAACAAAAGTTAAATATTAACCAAGTGCATTTTCCTTACTGTTAACTAAATGTTATTAAGACTGCTTATTACATATTCAATATAAAATTGCACAGTATCTATTATAATTCAATTTTTTTACATGATAAAATGTATGGCCTATGGCACTGGTGATAACCCATAAATGAGTGATTGAGTGAGTGAGGAATTTTTGGACAGCTCTTAACCTCTACGTCTTCAGAGCCAATGAGGATGAAACGTGGTGAGAATGGAGCAGCACCAGAATGCAAGGGCTGGGGAACACGAGATCCCCGAGAAAACCCACAGACCAGCAGCATTGTCTGGCATGATTCCCATATGCAAAAATCTGGTAGTAATCTTGCCGGGAATGAAACCCGGTTCGCCTAGGTGGGAGGCAAGTAGTCTTAACACTACACCCCCATCACACCCCTCCCCCATAAATATGTATAATATTTTTGGAAGCTTATCAAAAATGACTACAATAAACAGAAAAAAAAAAAAAAAAAAAAAGCAAAACAATGCCCTTAACCTTTTTTTGTGAATGTAGCATTACAAATTTTATTTTAAACTAAAGTACATGTGACTTTTTGGGATGTGCATATAATAAAAACTATCATAGTCACCGAAATTAAATATTTCATATGGGGACGACAAATTTTCGAAAGTATTAAAAATGTGAATGATGTTTGTGAATCCATATGTAAAGTTTTTAAAACTACTCGTTGGTCTAGTGTTTGTTCTTTCATGGAACATAGTTCTCGAAGACGAAAGAGAGCAGAAGTCATCGTCAACGTCTGGTACGTCGAGAGTACTGCACAATAACTTTGCTGCATTTAACCCAAATGAAGAGCCCATCAAACATTTTTTAGATTGCCTGGAATCATATTTTAGTATCAATGATACTCAGTCGTCAAAAGGTAAAGTGGATCACCTTATTATTTTGTTAGGTCCTGAACAGTTTAAGGTCTTAAAAAATAAATTTGTGCCAACAAAAGTAAAAGATTGTTCATTCGAGGAATGTAAAAAACACTTGATATTATGCTCCAACATCACGCATTATTGCTGAAACATTTAAATTTCATAGTTGACGTCAAAACAATTACGATTTTCTTTCAGATTTTATCTCTGATTTAAAACAACTTTCTATCAAGTGCGAGTTTGACACTTTTCTTAACAGAGCTTTACATGACCAATTAGTAGTAGAATTGTGTGACAAATGTATGATCAATCACTTGTTACTGACTTGACTTTCGATAAAGTTTGTCAAATTGTTCTCAACATGGAAAGTGCAAGCCAGTGTGCAAATAAAATTGTCTCGTCTAACCAGCAATGTCCTGGTGAAATTTTTGCAGTGAATGCTCCAAATAGAGCAATAACGTCAGGTTTTAAACTATTGTCTCCAGTCAGTAAATATAATGAAATTGTGAGCTATTGTGGTAGATCACGTATAAGAAACAATCAAGAACAACATCGGTCAAATCCAAGATCAAGTTCTAATAAGAGGAAACGTCGTGCATATTGTTTTGTTAAACATCAGTCTAATAATTGTCCTCCTTTGCAGTGGACTTGTTACAAATGTAATAATAAAGAACATACTTCTAAATTTTGTTTTAATAAAATTGCACGCAGCAATTTGATAACTTATTTTTGTAATAATACAAATGAATCTGTCATAGAAAACCCAGTACAGTTAAATATTGAAGTCAATTCTAAATTTATAACGTTTGACATTGATACTGGGTCAGCTTATACCTTGATTCTTTTAAACATTTTAAAGTGTTTTTCTGATGATAAAATAGAAAAATTTAACGGTAAATTGCTGGCTGCTAATGATCAACCATTACATGCCTTAGGTAGATGCATTCTCAATGTAAGATTTAATAAGTACATACTTTGGTAACTTGAGTCTTATAGTAACCTTAAAGAAATGTCACAGAGCCTTACTTGGTAAATATTGGTTAGTACTTTGGTAACTTGAGTCTTATAGTAACCTTAAAGAAATGTCACAGAGCCTTACTTGGTAAAGATTGGTTAGATATGTTAATACCATCTTGGAGGTATGTGTTTTCAAAGTCTACAGGTCATGTCTGTAATGACAATATGATTGATAAGGTTATGTCAGTTTGTAGTGTCAAGTCACAAATGGTATTAAGATTTTTAATTGAAATTTCCTGTTGCACTTAATAAAGAAAATAATCAGGAACCAATAAAACAATTCAAGGTAAATATTAATGTAAAGGACAATTGTGTTCCTATATTTTGTAAAGCATATGATGATCCTTATGCATTGCGTGATAGCTTCAAAAAAGAGTTGTTATCACTGGAAAACAAAGGTATTTGTGTGTAAAATTAGTTACAGTCAATGGGCATCTCCAATTGTTTGTGTCCCTAAAAATAATGGTGAAATCAGATTGTGTGTGGATCTAACAGTAACATTGAACAAATGTGTGTCAGTAAATCAGCATCCTTTGCAAAAACTGAGGATTTATTTAAAAGTTTCACGAGTGTAACATTTTTTGTCAAATAGATTTGTCACATGCTTATTTGCAGTTGGAAGTGGATGAAAGTAGTGGAAAATTTTTAACGATTAACACTATTTGTGGGTTGTATGTCGATAACTGTTTTTTGGATTGTCGTCAGCCTCTGCTATTTTTCAGTTGGTTATTGGTAAGATATTAGAAGGTATTAAATACTGTGGTGCATATCAAGATGATATATTCATAGGAGGTAAAGATTATAATAGCTGTGAATCTGTATTGTATAGAGTACTGAGTCATCTTAACGTTAAGATTAATATACAGAAAAGTGAGTTTTTTGTGAAGTCCTTAGAAATGTTAGGCTACGTTCTTAGTGCAGATGGTCTTTCTCCATGTAAATCTAAGTTAGAAAAGCTAATTAATACAAAAAGTCTGCAAAATGTTACGCAGTTGAAGTCATATCTATGATTGTTCAATTATTATCACAAATTCATCAAAATGGCTCCTGATTAATGGAACCATTGCATCATTTATTAAGACACGGTGTCTCATGGGACTGATGAATGTGAGAAAGCTTTTTTAACGAGTAAGTTGGTTATTTCAGAAAAATCACTTTTAGTGTTATTTGATTCTAAAAAGTCAATTATTCTTACTTGTGACAGTAGTAATGGAGCGGGTGCAGTTTTGAACCAGTTCATAATGGAATATGAAAAACCAGTTGCTTTTGAGTCTGCAACGCTTAACAATGCTCAGAAAAATTATAGTAAATTGCAGAGAAGCATTGAGTATAATATATGGAGTGACCAAGTTTCATAAATATCTTATAAGAAATCAGTTTACCATAGTCACTGACCACGAGCTGCTGATATCTTTATTTTCTGAAAAGAAAAATATTCCACAGGTTACTAATGCTAGATTGCTCAGGTGGTCAATAATTTTTTGTTCTTATCAGTTTAAGATGCAATATAAAAAGGGTAAAAATATTCAAAACGTAGATTGTTTGTCTCGTCTACCAAATAATTGTCTTTTAGCATTACTGATTATTACGATTGTAATTTTATTTACATGTCGACTCCATTGGTGTCATACAAAGAGGTTGCTGATATAACGTCCAAAGATCTCATTAAGTAAAGTTTTAGATATAGTAATGAATGGTTATTTAAAAAAATTGTGTGATGAACCAGAATTAAGAAAATATTTTAAAATTTATAAATTGTTGTCCATTCATGAAGGTTGTCTTATGTATGGAAATAGAGTAGTAATTCATGGTCAATTGAAAAACAAGATGTCAATAATTCATGCTGATCATGTGGGTATTACAAGATGTAAGCTAATGGCAAGATCACATGTCTGGTGGTTTGGAATGAATGATGGCATAGAAATGAAAGTTAGAACATGTAAAGTTTGTCAACAAGTGCAAAATAGAGGCCATAAAGTGTGAAGTCATGGCCCGTTTCTAAATGTCCTTGGTATAGAATTCATATAGACATGTTGGATACTCATAAGGCTAAATTCTTAATAGTAATGGATGATTATACAAAATGGATTGAATGTTTTATTTTGAATAATACCAATTTAGGTAATATTATAGCTAGTTTAAGTGAATGTTTTACAAGATTCTCAGTACCTAGTATAATAGTGTCTGATAATCGAGCCCCATTTAGTTCTAATGGATTTTATCCCTATTGTCAAGACCGAGTTATAAAGTTAATTAAAATTGCACCTTATAATTCATGATCAAATGGACTTCCAAAAAGAGAGGTACAAACGTTTAAGAAGTCGTTGACAAAAAATTGTCTTGTATAAAGTTGGTATATCATTACAAACAAATGTAAATCATTGTTTATTTTCATTGAGGTCAACCCCTTCAAGTGTTACAGGTGTGTCACCTATGAGACTAATGTTAAATTATCAAGTTAAAAATTTATTGCAAGTCTAATCCCGTATGCATTTGTGGGAATTATGAAAATAGTTGTAAAAATCCATTAAAAAGGCTAAGATTTAATATATTTAATGAACACAGATATAAAATATTTTTTGAAAGTGATAAGTTCTTGTAAATTTATATTACTTGAAAAGTCATGTCAAATGGATTCCTGGTATAGTAGTAAGGAAAATTGGGAATGTTTTTTATCTAGTGAAGCTCGATTCAGGTGAAATAAAAAAGGTAAATGCATCATAGTTAAGGAAGAACTATTTAAAGGGTAACAACCAATATGATAGAAATTGTACGAATGACAGTAGTTATTGGTTAAAATTGTCGAACAATGATCATAAAGAAAGTTTAGAGTCAAATGTTAATACAGATGTAAATGTGAATACTTCACAATATGTTAATATAAGTAAAAGACCAGCGAGAACTGTAAGAACACCTAAACTTTTCTCATAGTGATTAAAAATGACTACTTTAAAGTGTGTGAGATTTTATTGTCACTGAATTTTTATTTAGGGGACAGTGATGTGAATGTTTCATATTTATTTATTTATTATTATCTAGTCATATAGATATTTTATATTGTCATGTTGGTAGTGTGTGTTATGTATTTGTAATGTTGTTTAGAATAAATCACTTGTCATGTTGCGTCCAACGAAAGCAGGTGTATTTTATTGTGGCAATCCTCAGATACGTCACGCTCAAAATAAGAAAATAGCATATTTTTGGATTTGCAGCAGTCTATGATTTATTTGTAAAATAAACCTTGTTAAGCATACCTTAAAATTAATCATAAAATGGCCTTTTATTCACCCTTATTAAATATTTGGTTAATCTTTGTTTATTTAGTTTCTGTGTAGAAAATGTACTTAAAATTAATGTTTACATGTCAAATGGATTTCCTACAAAAAAAATTTTCATGACCAGTATACTCTTAACTACAAGTTTTTATTTCCATCCATACTTTTAGCTCAGTTTGTTACCCACCCTATAAAATAGGTTTGTTTTGTATTTTAGTTTAAATACAGCATCCATTTTAAGGAAACTTTAATTCATAAATGTATTTTTTCTATTTATTGCAATCTCTTTTTTTTTTTTTTTGTGAATTTTACATTTGTTTGTATATTTGTATGATTTCACATACCCACTATATGTCTAAATGGATTACAGTATGGTTTTTGTATTGGACAAAAGCTAGCAACTGGCAATATACTGCCTCAAGCTAATGCATGTCTCTTAATAACCATTGATGTATTGTCAACAGATATGGCATGTGCCTGTGAGACGACTTTACCCATTATTATAACGAACTGAAATACAATTATGAAATGAAATTCTGTATCTACATTGTGTCTGTATGTTCACCTTAAAACACACTCCCAGTTCCCATGTCAGCTGCAAGTCACCAACACACAGAGCTCAACAGGATATTCAAGCAGTGCTGGTAGTCGTGAGTGAAAAAATGTGGACATTGAGGTCTTAAGAGCCGAGAAGGATGAAGTGAGGCGAGTATGGAGCAGCACCGGAATGCAAAGGCGGGGGAAACGTGAGATCCCAGAAAAAAACAGTCAACCAGCAGCATCGTCTGGCACAATTCCCATGTGCCAAAATTTGAGGGCAACCCCACCAGGATTTGAACCAGGTTTACCTAGGTAAGAGGCGAGTAGTCAGACCACTGCAGCCCCAATTTTATTGTGAAATAATACTAAATTCTATATTTAAATGAAAACTAACCTTTTCTACCAATTTGTGGAGACAATTCCCAGTCACGATAAAAGTGCAATAGGTCAATAAAAACATAATTAAACTACATAGGTTTTATGTCAGTAGCACGGTAGTAAATTTTAGGCACAATACTGCCCCTGCACCTACAGGAACTAATTCTTATATAAACAGTACATATTGTTGATCACAAAGTGAAGTTAATGTTCAAGATTAATATTAGCATTCAGCTATGCTTGGTTTCATGATATAGTGATAATTTTAATGTTTTCAAGACTTTTTCAGGGTAGCAACTCAATTTCCATTTCAAAATTCCCTAACTTTTTCAGGTTTTCCAGACCAAACTTTCATTTTTCACTGACTGTTAATTTTTAAACTTAAAACATTTCAGACTTGTAATGTATCCTACATATCACTGTATTCCCTGTGAAATTTCATTTAGCATCTCTGTGTTTTGTAAAAAAAAAAATTACACACAAATATTAATTTTACATTGAAGTTTGCCTTGACAAACCTGAACATTTGGGGATGTGAACCTAATATAAATTCATTCACAGATGGAACACAAATTTCACTGAATAATAATAAAATAATGAACATAAGTAAAAATTATAAGATGTCATGAACATATACTGAATAGATGCAATACATATGTTGAGATTCAAATTTCCAGCAAGATTGGTTTTTAAAAATATTTATCCATTTAACTTGTGACATGCATGTTACATGCTCTTTGATACGGTTTCAAACTGTCCCACACTATGTAGAATTTTCCATATCCTGAAGCTGAACGAATTATCCCTACCAATATAAGACGGAATGTCATACAAGCCAGTATCTTAAACTTTTCCAAAAATAAACAGAATATTAAACAACACAGTGTCATTAATTTACCACTACTGTGATTACTGTTAGATATTGATGGCATAAGTTGGCAGCCCTGCAGACAGGCAGGTGCAACAAGATGGGGACTGCTAAAGGTGCCACGTCGTGTGTACAAGCAAGTAACAGAGAATAAAATTGTCGTAACCTTGGAACGGTCTATTATTCATAGACATAACATGGTGTCAGGTACGGGGCGTATTTTCCCGTGTTGAGTGTTTAACACTGCGTGTTCTATTGCAGAATTAAGATGGATAAGTTCACGAAACCACCAGATCAACTCGTCGTTGAAGGTAACCAAGACCAGAATTGGACACTGTGGAAGCAAAAGTTCAAGTTGTATTTACAGATCTTGAAAATAGACGATAATACACAAATCCCTCGAGTCACGTTGCTACTTAACGCTATTGGTGCTAAAGGGTTAGACATAACAACTCCTTTAACCTCTCAGAGATGGACTTGCAGAACTTCGCAACTATGGTCTCAAGATTTGATCAGTATTGTTCGCCACGGAAAAATCTTCTCTACCATAGGTTCCAGTTTCTTAGGTTAAGACGGCCGGAGGGGATGCCTGTTGAGCAGTTTGTAACAAGAATCTGTTGCGAGTTTGTGAATTTCGTGCCCAGGAAAGTTTTTTGTGTCAGGACATATTAGTTGCGGGCATCAGTGATACGGTCATTCAGGAAAAACTCCTTCAGGCGGGAGATGAGTTAACACTCAAAAAGTCAATCAAAATATGTCGGTCAATTGAAGCCAGCCGTGTTCAGCTGAAGGCTATGCAAAGTGTGTTGGCCAGTGTAGACGCAAGCAAGTCAACAGAGTGCTCGCAGTTCGAGTGAACCAACATGATGACAGAAATAGTTTTAGAAGATCTGAACTCAAGCAGTGAGGCTTTTGTGGTTATGAGCATGGGCGAGATAAAACATGTCCAGCATTAAACAAAATGTGTGCTAGATGTCATCGTAAGAATCATTTCGCAGTAGTGTGTAAGAGTTCACCAGTCAACGAGTCAGTGAGTAGTAGTAAACAAAACAAACAGCCGGGATCACACCAAGCTCACGCAGTGTCGTCTAACAAACAGTCACACTTGCAGCAGGTTGATGCAGTCTCGGAGCCTAGTGATTATTTGTATGCAGTGGAAGTTGGTAGTCCTACCTCACTGGACAAACGGTTGTGGTGGGAACCCATCACGTTTTCTTCCAAGGTCGTTCATTTTAAGCTTGACACAGCTGCACAAGTGAACACTATGCTACTTACATTGCTCCATGAACTGGGGGGTCAGCACTGCCAACATTCAGAAGAAGGGCCTGTCCTTGCAAGTTACGGAAAGTTCGCGATACCGCATGTGGGTTGTGTCATTACCCTGCATGATCCGCAACACTGAACATCAGCTACAGTTTGAGGTTGTAGATGTCCCCCAAGCTGTGCCTGCTCCTGGGTTTTGAATCATGCCGGGACCTGCAATTGGTGCAGCGTGTCAGTGCCCTGGATCACCAGGCAGTATCCAGTAAGAAGGAGTTACAGTGAGAGTTTCAATATGTTTTTTTAGATTTGGGAAAATTTCCTGGTGTGCCAATTTCTATTCACATTAACCCTGTGGTGACCCCTGTAGCGAACTCTTGTCGCAGGGTTCCTCGCAGTCTGTTTACAAGACTGAAATTAGCTTTAATAGCATTAGAAAGGTGAGGGGTGATTTCCAAAGTAACCAAACCTACTCCCTGTGTCAGTAATCTGGTTATTGTAGACACACCAAGTGGTGGTCTAAGATTGTGTTTAGGTCCGAATAATCTTAACAAGGCCATACAGCATGAAATGCACCCAATTCCTTCTGTAAGGTGTTATGTAGAGCAAGAGTGTAATGTGAAATTAAATAAATCTAAATTTCAATACCAGCTTTCTTGTGTTAGCTACGTAGGTAATGTAATTTCTGCACAAGATATTGAACCAGACATGAAGCATGTTGAAGCTATTTTGCGAATGCCAAGACCCACAAATAAGACCACAGTTATTACGTTTTCTGCGGTTAGTAAAATATGTAGGCCGGTTCATTCCTAATCTGGCTAAGGTATCTGCTCCCCTGAGGATCCTCACACACAACAATGAGCCATGGCAGTGGTCACACAAACAGGAATCAGCAGTTGCAACTTTGAAGTCTCATATCTAGTGACCCTGTTCTAGGTGTCTATAACCCTAACCTTGAACTCGTCAGCCAAACAGATGCCTCATCTCTCGGACTCAGGTGTTGTGCATTACAAAATGGTAGGCCGATTGCATTTCCCTCTAGAAGCTTAACAAGTACTGAACAAAAGTGGGCACCTATTGAACAAGAGTTTTTAGCTGTCAAGTGGGCGAGTGAAAGGTTCCATGAGTTTAGTTATGAGAGGCCAGTTACAGTTCACGAGACCATAAGCCATTGGTCGGCATCATGAAACAGGATCTGAATTGTCTCTCACATCGTCTTCAGAATATTCTGTTAAAGTTACTGTGGTATGCTGTGATCTTCACAGGCCAGGGCGTGATATATACATTGCAGATACTCTGTCGCGAGCATCCTTAGTCAATATGGAAATTTCAGATGACTTACAGTTTGCTGTACACTCCCTTGTAACCAACTTACCCAAGTCAGAAAAAAAATGTGGAGTTTAAGGAAGCCATAGGCAGGGATCTCCAACTCTCTGCTCTTGTAAAAGTGTTGCGCGTAGGTTGGCCGAGTGACAAATCCTTGTTAACTGATGATTGTAAGTTGTTCTGGTTGCTTAGGCACTCGTTGGTTGTGGCAGATGAATTGGTGTTTGTTGGACAGAGAATTTTTGTTCCGCTAGCATTAAGACCAGCCATGCTTCAGCTAATCCATGAAACTCATTTGGGCATCGGTAAGTGCAAAACCAAAGTTATATAAGCCCTTTATTGGCCCAAGATGAACGAGGACATAGAGAGGGTAGTTAGTTATTGTGAAGTATGTTAGGCCTATCAAAAAGCTAACACCAAGGAACCGTTGCTGCCGCATCCGATCCCTGATCGGCCCTGGGAAAACTTGGGGATGGACATACTGGAATTTGCAGGGAAAAGTTTTTTAGTAATTGTAGACAACTATTCTAAGTTGGGTGGAGGTAAAATTGTTGGGGGCAAAATCAGCGGGGGAAGTAATTAAGGAATTTGATGAAGTATTTGCTATGTTTGGTGGTCCAGACTTGGTGACATCAGACAATGTGCTCCTCAACAGTTACGAATTCAGGCAGTTCAGTGAGTACTGGAATTTTGAAGTGTAAACCACTAGTCCACACTTTCCACAGACTAACAGGCTTGCTGAAAAGGCTGTGGGCATTAAGTGCATGCTTTGCAGAGTGACTAAGTGTCAAATTCCCTTATCATTGGCACTTCTAGAGTACAGAAATACTCCTATTGCGGGAATCGGGCTATCTCCATCCCAAATGCTGTTGCATCGTTGCTTAAAGTCCAAGATTTCCACCCACTCTGATCTGTTAAAACCTCACATTCATACAGACGTCCCTGCCAGGCTGCGAGCTCGTCAGGACTGCCAAAAGTACTACTTCGACAGAAGTTCAAAGTCTCTTCCTGACCTCTGCCCAGGCCAATCAGTCAGACTTCAGAAAGGAAATAAGTGGGCCCCAGCAGCAGTTCTCAGTAGATTTGATGCACCTCATTCCTATTTGCTTAAAACACTGAATGGTACAGTGTATAGGTGCAACAGGAAGCACGTCAGAGCTTCATCTACGAGTTTGTCAATAATTGCCCTCAGGCAGTGAAAGGTTTTGATCACGAATATCATGGATAATAACTCTGGTCTGGCTCCGGTTGGTAGTGCTGGTGATGATGCAGGAGACGGTTTGGTAATCACAGTGAGGCAAAGTAGGGTTATCAAAAGGCCGTAATATCTGCAAGATTATGTCAGCTAAAAGTTAATTCACCCTGTCTTAAGTACAGTTGATAGTTGTAGTTTATGTTGTATAGACTCAATGTTGGAAGGGTTATGGTGGCGTAGCCTACCACAAGTGTGAGTCATCTCAAATATTACGTTACCCTGTTAGTGTAAGTTTTTTATAGGCCGTTCACGTTAAAATGAGCACTTTTTAAGGCCCTTCCTAATTTTTCTTTTAAGCTATTTTTTATGTTTAACCCACTTTTATAATCTCACCACTTTCAAAAGTTAATGTCTGAGACTGCAATAAAACATATTTATTAATGGTTAATGCCTTTTGGGAGGGCCTTAAAAAGTGGCCACTTTGTTGTGAACAGCCTATAATAGTATGTGTATTGTAATAATGCTACTCTGTTTTGTCTGTTATTAAATTTAGTCTGTATATTGTAATAATGCTACCCTGTTTTGTCTGTTATTAAATTAAGGGAGATGTTAGATATTGAAGTCATAAGTTGGCAGCCCTGCAGATGGGCAGGTGCAACAAGATGGCAACTGCTAAAGGCGCCACGTCATGTGTAAAAACAAGTAACAGAGAATAAAGCTGTCGTAACCTTGGAACTGTATATTATTCTTACTAGACATAACAATTACAGATACTATGTTTACTGTCATGCTCATAACACAGCGACCACAGATATTTACAATTGATGCAGACAGATAGCATTCATCAACAATTTTGTTAAAGAAACGCTTGCTCAGATCTGTACTACAGTATCTTTTCTTCCAGTGTGTATTGGTGTCGTCTGTTTTAAAACCGATTAGATCAGAAATTCAAATTACACTGAATTATGACTACAGTTAGAACTAATATTTTGTTGAATCTGTTCAAAGAAAATATCAACGACGTATAATACTGACATTTGCACATTACAGATAGTATTTAAAACTGTTATTTTTTTTAACAATTGTCCTTGATCATTTCTCTGGGTATGATGATGTGTGTCTGACTTGCAGAAGTGTCCCTTGTGGCAAATATGAAAAAGCAGGCAACCCCAGTTCATGAAAATAAGATGAACGTTAACAAATTCGCAAAGAAATTTACTACAGAGAAGGTAACAATTTACTGACAACCACTAATAGAGTGAAATCCAAATGAGATAATAATGAGCAGAAATCCAAAATGTGTCAGGTGAATCGAGATAAGAGTCCATTGCCACTGCACCAAGTGGTGGGGTTGTTCAGTTCAGTAGTGACAGCAGCCGAATACAGGTAGGAGAGCTGCTCCACATATCATATTACCAGTCAAAAAAACGTAAGTTGTGATGACTGTATTTAACAGCATGGTACTACAGCAATGTTGTACAGTTTGATCTATATAACGCCAGCAGTGACACATGGTTTCCCTCCCTCTAAATGCAGCCGTACAAGAGAACCCTCCCCACTACCACTCCTACCTTTCCTCCATCAAAGTTGCGCAAAGATTAATTTCTCATTTGAACTTTAATATACTAACAGTTGGAAATAATTAAAACATTTTTCATAAGTTCCTTTAATAAAAAACTATTTCCATAATTTAAAATTCAAACTTTACACTTCAATGGTTTCCTTGAAAAATTTTTCCTCATATTTTTAACATTTCAAAATTCCTCAACTTTTCCCTGAGTTTTCCTTAACCAATATAATTCCCTGACTGCGGATTTTCTCTGTTTTACAGAAGAGTTGCCATACTGAACTTTTTTACTTGTTATACATACTACTTTAGTGAGAAGCCTCATTGAATTCAAAACAGAAGCAATTATTTTTAACAATGCAAAGAAAAAGACATTAAGTAAAACAAAAAAACACACAACTACACTATACACACAGTGACACACACACATACAGCTGGTGCATTAAGATTTGGACTAATGGACAATAATTTCCCCTTGACTAGTTGATTAAAGACTCTCATGCTACTGCATATAATCTTACAGCCTTTCTTGCAGACAGTATTTAGTTAGATTGTATAGTACTGTATTTGGGGAATGATAAAAATCAATTCTGTACTGCTAAAATGTAAAAAATTTGAGTAAGTGACCCTTATTATTGAAAACTTTAATTGCCTGAAACATTACCTACTAAACCATACAGAAAATTTTAGGTTTGACCATTACCATTAGATTCTAAAATTTAATAAAAAATATCAAATAATTACAACATTTCAGAACAATTTTCTCAAGAAAACTGCAGACATTTTCTATATCTCCTATAAGTTCCCACAATCCATGGGTCGAGTATTTAAAAGAAACACATTTTCCAAATGAAATGGTCTCGTTCTTTAACACTATCTCACTGCTTCCACACTTTCAGCTAAGGTTGATGGTCGGCCAGTTCTCGGTAAGTCAGCAACAGATCCTGTGTTCTTGAACTGGTCATACCACGGCTTAAGGGCTTGGGACTGAGTTTCTCTCTCCAAGCACGGAAACTGTCTTGTCAGTTAGTACTAGATGCCACCACAGTGAACGCAGGAGTTGAGCAAAAGGTTACTGAAATTGACACTAGGTCACAGCACAGGCACGAGAGGATCTAGGTTCTACAACTAAAAGAGTTCACTGCCAGCAAGAGGAGACAGAATTTTTTTTTCATTCGCTTGAGGAGGGGGTGTGGGGTCTGACTTGGTGGTTCTGTTACGAGCAGAGGGGAGGGGGAAAGGAACAAAGGGAAACTCCGCACCTGCTTTCAAGCCATGTAACTGTGTCGACTTATTCCTTTCCCAAGACTGACTAGAATCTTATTTTGGAGTAGTTCTGGCTGCCCGTGTTTTGTAAGACAATAAATTTCATTGTCTTCTTTTCTCGCCACCCTACGTGTAATTTTGATGCAATTAATTTATCACCATGGCATATTTCTCTTTTACGCTTTTTGACTAATGAAAACATTGTCAGTTAAATATCTATACATTTATTAAATTCACATAAAAATAGTAAGCCTCAAAAATTGATGTATAACATATGAAAATTCGAAGTACCAATCACTAGTAGAAGCACCATGCACAAAGGAGATGCTTAGTAAATAGCAAAAATATTTTTTATATAAGAATAATTTTATTTTAAGATCAGAGTTTTACACACACACACCAAAGTCGCATATACGCCATAAAATCACCTATTTGCACAATAAATAGACGCCCAAATAAAGAATTTGAATTATAACTTGTGCTTACTCATTAATAATCGTTAACAGTTTTTTTCCCCGTATAAAAACTTGAGATATACCGATTGGTAATTATTAATAAAATGTGTAATATATTTTAACCTACTGTAGTTAAATGTATAGTGAATTCCAATATATTTTGTGTCACCATATATATTTCTGATAAGACTTTTGGTATTGTCTCTATGGTGATTAATGTAAAATGTAAACACTTAATTACTACCCCAATGTCATAGACACTTGCATCATACGAAAGACACAAACATTAGTTTGTCAACGAACACAAAATTCATGAGGGTTACGAGAAAACGTGCTGTGATGAAGTGATGGCTATTGATATTACACAGTAACTTTTACAGTTGGTTACATAATGCAAGGCTGAAACACACATTCCCTAACCAACGACATACAGATAAATGTAATATATTCACGACAAATTTTATTTATGCTGTAGGTAAAAACAGAGGCAACACTTAATGTTAGATTCAACACAAGGAAAACTTTCTCGTTATGAAAATGCATGTATTAAAATAATTTTGTGTTGAGCAGTTCGTCAAAATTATATCTCCTCGAAAAGCTAAATCAACTATGTCTTTGTTGACAAATGTTCCTGGGACGAGAACTTCCTGCTCTGTCAATCTGGTCCGCCATTTTGGAAGTTGCACTGTCTATCAAAACAGATGCCAATGCACTACCTAGCAAAATGGCAACCAATGCAAATCTTCCTGATCCGTCAATCTGGTTTGCCATTTTGAAGTGATGCTGTCTAGCAAAATGGCTGCCAAAGCACTACCTAGCAAAATGGTTGTCAATGCAGAACTTCTGCTGTCAATCTGGTCTGCCATCCTGGAAGTCGCACTGTCTAGCAAAATAACTGCAATACACTACCTAGCAACATGGTGGCCAATGAAGAACTTTTGCTCTGTCTATCTGGTCTGCCATCTTGGAAGTCATGCTGTCTAGCAAAATGGTAGAACTGTCTCGCAAAATGGCAGCACTACCAAGAAAAAAAGGTTGACCAAAGAAGAACTTCCTGCTGTCAATCTGGTCCGCCATCTTGGAAGTCGTACTGCCTAACTGGCTCCTGGCTGTGACCCTGCACATTGGATCAACTTCTGCTCTGTAATATGGTCCGACATCTTGGAAGTGGCAGTCTAGCAAAATGGCACCATCATCGAGTAATAAATGGCTGTCTATGCAGCCATCTTGGATAATAAACTGGTTCTCCATCAATCCGGTCCATCATCTTGGAAGACGTGCTGCATAACAAAACGGCTGCAATGTACTGTCTAGAAAAAAAATGGTGACACTGCCTAGCAAAAAAAAATGGTGAAGTGTTCCCACAGACATGGAGAAGGGGCAGTATTACGATTGTGTCCCCAGCCCAAAGCCACCCTAGGGCAAGTAGCACATGGTGGGAATGAGACAGCCATCTTGGATCAGAATTTCCTGCTCAGTCAATCTGGTCCGCCATCTTGAAAGTCATGCTGACTGGCAACACTGTCTAGCAAAATGGCAGCACTGAAAAAAATGGCTGACAATGCAAATCTTCCTGCTCCCTTTCTTTTCAGCTCCGGCAAGTATCCTTGCACAATGTGGCTGACGTTTGTGGAATGTGCCTGAATCAGTCAGAAATTGTATGATGGCCAGCTGCATTGTGCAACCACAGTAGTATGAGTATAGATGAGGGGAGTGGGTGCAAGGGAGTCAGTCGTCTGCTGGATTTAAACAGAGGTGAGTAATTGGTGGTGTGGGGGGAGGGGGGAGACCTCAGGAAATAAGATTTTTAATTAAATTTTTTTAGGGAAAGGGGAAATGGCCGCAGGGGTTGAAGACAGTATTTTAAAAAAAATTTAATATAAATTTAACAATTTTTATAAATTTTTAAACAATTTTTAATTACATTTTGAATACATTATTATATAAAAATTTTTATCGATTTTTGTAATTTGTTGTGAATTGTTTAAAAATATTTTTTGGATTTTTGTATTTTCTAAGTCAAAGGTCAAGGTAAAAGGTCCTTATCCCGGTCACCTGGCTCGGAGTCACTGATCACAGTCTCCGGAGTCGCTGATCCCTGCCAGCATTTCTGAAAAAAAAAAAATGGGTCATTTCTGTAAATCCTTTTAATAATTTTTAAAATAATTTTTTAATTTTTAATAATCAATTTTTTGGGAATTTTTAAGAGAATTTTTTGGAATTTTTTAAGGTCCATGGGATCAAGGTTAAAGGTCACACAGGTCAGGGGTGAAAGGTCAATGCATCCAAGATAGCGGGCAGGTGACGTAACTAGATGGTGGCTCCCCCGAATCCGGATTCGGTGCTCCACACCCTTATGCCCAACCTGCCATAATCATACTACTAACCACTCGTGATAGCCATTTTGGGAATGAACCTCCTGCTCTGTCATTCCAGCACAGGGGTTCCCTCTGCATGCTGCTGCAACCACTTAGGCATATGTTCCAGAGGCTTCTGGATGATACTGTCTATCAAAATGGTGGCTGGCCATGAGTGCAACGTCTCTTTCCCGACATAGTTAGCTGTCAAGTAGACCCTAAGTCTACTTGTAAGCATAGCTGACAATATTTTCTGAACTGTTTAAGATATAGTTGTCAAATTCATAACATAGGTAACAACCAGGATGATGAGAAGGGCCATGGGGTCAAGTAGACCCTATGTCTACTTATAAGCATTAATTTCAGAACCATTTAAAATATAATTGTCAAATTCATAGCATGGGCATCACCTACAATGATAAGGGTCATAGGTCAAGTATACCCTATGTCTACTTATAAGTATAGATGTCCGTTTTTTCCCCAACCATTTGAGATACAATTACCATATAACGTAAGCATCACTCATGACAAGAAGGGTAGAAGGGCCAAGTAGACCCTATCTCTTCCTATCAGCATAGTTGGCCATAACATGTTAACCATTTAAGTTATAGTTGACAAATTCATAACTTAGGTATCGCCCCGACACCAAGAATAGCCGCAATAAAATAGACCATATGTCTACTTATAAGCATAGTTGGCTGTAAATTCCGAACCATTGAAGATATGCTATAAGTATACGCACAAACAAAACAACATATATATTTAAACCATTGGTAATAAGTATTTTACATGTGCACGAGCATCAAGCATTGTATGTTATGTTAGGCGACAAAAACAGTTCCATTGGGAAGTGTGGGAACGATAAGGACAACACTGCTACACTCAATTGCAAACTAATATAAAAAAAGTTATAAGCACGTACCAGCCATTGCAATCACATGCGAGAGGTGCTGTATGCCGCTTTAGATGATGCTCGACAAGACCGGACTGACCTGGATAGAACCACTTCCATACGAATCATGCAAAACTAAACACGGCAACACTAAAAGTGTAGTGCAGGTATCGAAAAGTCAAAGGGAGTGTACATAACACTCAGCGAGAGAGATACATCAGGGAAGTAGATCAGTAACGTGCATGTCTTTTTAGGAGAGGAATTTAGTTATATAGTACCTAGTGGCAGAACTGTACACACATACGAAACAACAACATACATTAGTCGTGCAAGAGAGAGAGATGACATTTATAATGCTAAAAGCTCATGGTGAAACATAAATTGCTAATGACAAGTAAGGATGTATCACAACACACACACGGACACTACTATGTATGCCTTTAGAAGATGCAAAACATAAAGAGCAGAAGTTAACCTTAACTGCTGTAGGAGTGAAGACCTGTAGGTCAAGAGCCTATCTCGTCAACGTGAACAAGCTGAAAGCAGAGAGTACAATGACCATTACACTTTTCCATTTATGGTATACATTAGCGACCAAGAAAGCAACTTGACATCTGCAAGTACATCACCAAGTGAAAGAAATATAAATACTTGTTACATTTCGCACATATTCAAATGCACTCTTAGACCATCAATCCTCGAAATCGACACACCACACTTTGAATACTCATATTTTAGTCAGATTGGGCTCTTTGTACAGCCATGCCTCTCATGTCGATGAACATTGCTGCTGCTGGTGAAGGTCGTTTCACAAAAGAGACACTTATAATGTCAAAATGGTTCAGCAAAGATAGTTGACCATACAGTCATTGTTGCTGGAACAGAGGTCGACGGTCCAGTTGACAATGCAGGTGTCACAGCATAAGAACTGATTGGCACTTCTGCAGGCACTGTGCCAAACATTCCTACCACAGTGATGTCTTGTATAAACATAGCAAGAAGTGGGAGGAAAAAAAAAAAAAAAAAAAGTTTGTTGTTCATCAGAAAGTGTGTGCAAGTGCAAGTGTTGAGGAAAAACATTCGCTAACAGTCCCAATATCAAACAACATGAAGATAGTCAACTGTCCATTTGTCATCACCTAGAAGACCTACCAATGTGTTAACTGTAGTGTGGTGTATGTGATTATGTGTACTGATGTCTCGGTACACGCCCAACCACGAGTGTAACGAAAGTAAGCGTGGCAGAACGTGACCTTGCATGAATGCACTACTCCTACGATACTGGGCCCTGGACTCCGTGGTGGTGGGAGGCAATGAAGGTGAGAGTACTCAGTACATGAAGACTATCACTAAGTACACTGGGGTGAAAATACACTTGTAAGGTCACAAGTGGCGGTACAAACATGTTTACCACACTGCGATCCAGGACCCAGTGGTGGTGGGGGTAATAAAGTCATGATTATAAAGAAGTTGAGAGGTTGAATTACCAACTTCAAAGGCTAGACAGCGAACGACTAGATAAGGTAACATATTTCAGCACTTTAGTCATTTGCTGAGACAACCCGAGACGAGCAATACAAAATGGCATAACGTTTGTAAACAGTAAATAAGAATATATCACGTTAAAAAGACGTCAGTGAGTGTTGTGGAATGCGAATTGAATTGCTAACACAAAATTGATCTACTATGACTATGTACTCTGCTGCAACATGAAGACAGAATCAATGGTTGGAGACTTGCCATCTGTAACACAGCCAACATCGTCAACAACAAGGGACCCTGAACAGTCGCTGTAAGAATTACGGTATTTGTGTTATTACTGTGATTGTGTACTCTGCTACCATATGAAGATGGAATCAATGGTTGAAGACTTACCATCTATAACACTGCCAGCCGCGACATCAGCAAGGGGTCCTGAAGAGTCGCTGCAAGCATTACTTTATGAATGTTACTATTGTGGAGATAATTTTAGCAAAAGTTGTCATGAACACCAACATGAAAGTAGTCATTGCTTGTTCAGCTCAGTATATAAGGCGTTCCACTGTGATAACTGCGATGCAGTGTTTACCTTCAGCGATAACCTGAATAGTATATCAAGATGTGTACAGGAAATGTTCATCGTTCATCAGGAAGCGAGTGCAAGTATTACAGCAAGGTATTCGCTAAGCATGCCAGTGCCAGATGTCATGAAGTGAGTCACTGTCCAGTTGCCACTGTCTACAAGACCTACCCATGTGTTAATTTCTGTGAAGTATATGCAAATAAGAGTGCCTGGAATGCGCACAGCAGGAATTGTCAGAATAAACACTAAGTTGAGCATGTAAGATGAACGAACATAAAGAAGTTAAGAGGTCAAATTGTCAACTTCGCAGGCTAGACAACGAACGACTGGATAAAGTAACATATTTCAGTCCAATCATGCAGTCATCTACTGAGACAACCCAAGATGGGCAAAACAAACTAGTATGTAGTGTGAATAGTATACAAGCGAGCATCATGTAAACAAGAAGTAATTTAGCTGACGAGCATGGTGGTGGAAAGCAGACCATTATGACTACATTCATCTAGTACGATTGTGCTACAATACGAACATGGCATCATTGGTTGAAGACTCACCATCTGTAACACCATCAGCATCAGCAAGAGGGCCTGAAGAGTCGCTACAAGCAGAATGGTATCAATATTACCACTATGATCACATACTCTGCTACAATATGAAGATGGAATCACCAGTTGAAGACTTGCCATCTGCAACACCGTCAACAGCAAGAGGTACCGAAGAGTCTTTACAGGCATTACGCTATCAATGTTACTACTGTGGAAAATACATTTAGTAAAAATTGTCGTGCATGTCTATATTAAAGTAGTCATTGCTTGTTCAGCCCAGCATACAAGACGTTCCACTGTCACAACCTGTATATACATAACAAGACGTGTAAAGAGAATGTTTGTTGCTCATCGGGAAGCAAGTGCAAGTATTGTGGCAAGACTTTCGCTAAGTGCACCGGTGCCAGATGTTATGAAGAGAGGCACTGTCCATTTGCCACCGTCTACAATACCTACTCATATGTTAACTGCTGTGTGGTATATGCGAATCAATGTGTCTGGAATGATCACAGCAAAAAGTGTTCTGCAAAAAAGAACAGTTGCCATTAATGTTTTACGCAAATGAAGAATAAATTGAGCATCTATCATACATTAGTATGCAGTCTTATGTCATGTCTCTAAAATTGAGGTAAATTGTATAAATTATATCTATTTTATTCATCTAACAAATCCCACGCTGATATTAGGTCCATCTCCATCACTAGAAAACTTGCCTGATTTTATCTAAGTCTGAAAGAGAATTAAGATTTTTTGTATAGTGTCAAGGCTCAGTCCCCTACCAACGGCTATTTGAGCAGTACACACACAGATGGTCAAGTCATCTTCGTTTCTCCAGTCTAAAGCTAAAGTGGATGACCATCATCTGCTAGGGTCGCAGAGGTCTTCAACAATCTTCGTTATCTATGTCAGAGGATAATGTCAACAACGTTTTCGTATTATCGATGACAATCTCTAGGAGCACTCACATCGACGCATGTGACCGAATTCTGACGTATAGCATGCAGAACACTCACCCATGCTTACAGTACACTATTTACCAGCGGTGATAATTTGAAGACATGCATTACATGACTTGTATACGCATACATTTAAACCATTGGCCATGCAAAAGATAACAGCACATCTACATAATCTTGATTAGTCATATTATGCTTATCAAGACCAGGCAAAAATAGCAGCCTACTTTCTAGGACTGTGGTGATATAAACATGTTTTTACCACCACTTGTGACCTTGGTAATGTGTCACTTTAACAAAGTAAAACTAAACCATCAAAAAAATTTGGAATACAGCCAACACTTTCAACACTAGCAGCGGAACACATCTGATCTGACTGATGGCGTTGAAGCAATTAGAAAATTACTTCTTGCAGAAACAGCTCAAATGACTTTCTGAAGTACTTTCAATTTTTCTCGAGATGGTGTTTGTTCTTTGAAATTAGAATATCAAAGACAATTCTACCAATTTCACATTATATATATATTTGTATTTCATGAGTGAAATATAAGCTCTTTTGTATGCATTCTGTAAACATAAATTGCAGGAACCATGACAAGCAACCATGACCTTGATCTTGGGTGACATCATGCGACCTTGACCTATGGCCACCACCTCAAACAAAAAAAACATATCGCTTAAAACAAAAAAGAATCACAATTTTTTGTACAAATAATTTTTTTTTCATCGTAGAAAAATCGTAAGATGAAGGCGGCTTCATGATTTAATAAGCCAACACCACTGCTAACGACAGTTAGCACTACAGTTAGTAGTGTTGCAGCGCAGTTAACACCGCATTTAGAACCGCATGCTCCTCAGCACTGCAGGTAGCACCACATGTACTGCAGTTAGCACTGCACGCACCACATGCATCACAGTTAGCACAGCAATCAGCACCGCAATCAATCACAATATCCACTGCTACAAAACAAGCCATTAGCTGACATGGTATTATGATTTTTCTAAGATTTTTAAAAAAATTTTACCTTTTCGTTTTAAGGGTTAGGTTTTTTGTTTGAGGTGGTGGTGAAAGGCCAAGGTCAAGTTTGCATGACATCATCCAAGGAAACAGATGTCAACCAGTCAAGTTTGCATGACATCATCCAGGAAACAGGATGTCAACCAAGGTCATGCATCCCTAGCCAAGATCAAGTCATCCAACGTCAGGTCAAGATAAAGGTCGCATGACATCATCATAAGTTTTTGTGAAACGCAACAGCAATTTCTCGTTGCCCTGGCTACACAGGCACAGCCTCAAAAATAACATTAGAGTGTTACGAATTAGGCAAGTAGAGTTACGGTAAGAAATTATCACATTCGCTTGACTCACACACAGAACTTTAACTTCTGTCGCATATTGCCTAGTGTTTCACTGCTCTTACTACGTTTAGACACGCTTCACATATTGTTTTCTTACTTACAATATTTACAAGGTTCTTATAAGGGGTTCATTTCGTTGTCTTTTAGCATAGTGGAACTATGAAACACTTGTTGGTGTTCTGTTATGCAGCAATAACATTAAAATCATCTGAATCAACAAAATATATTAAAATATCCAAATTCACACGTAACACGCTGTAATGCCTCAAATAATCACTATTTATTCCTGTCACAGTTATCTCAGAGTATTTTGGCAATATGTATGTTAACGTAATGCTTATTTGTTTTATTTATTATTTGTTTGTGGCAGATATATTTTTTTTTTTACTCCAGCTCTAATTCATAATATTAATTGCAAGTTGTTTTAACGTCAGCAAACCTATTTATGTATAATTATGTCCGTGAGTCTTTCTGTTCTAAGTCACAAAGTTATTTTATGCGGGCCGCTTTGCATAGATGAATTTGTTGATTGGTTGCTATGGTAACACAAGAAGTATGTGTAAGATATGATGTAGCCGTCTCGTGATTGGCGCGATGTTTAAAGGCGTAAGTATGCAGTTTTTAAGGCTTTTAGCCATCTTGGTTCTCCCGTCAGCCAGGCGATGACCTAGTAGGTCGTCGGCCTGATAGCTATTTTATTTCGCTGTTTAATATGGCCGAGTCTTGTACAGAAACGTGGAATGCTGAAGGGTGAAGATGCGCGGCACCTGAAGAGGAAGAATTAAGTCTGCACACGCTACCTACACGGAAAATATTTCAAGCCAAGTTTGAGATACCGCGATTGCGTGTGGTGCAGCATGGACTTAATGACTTTAATGACGTACCTAAGGCTCGATAAACTTGTGAGGGAAGACTAGTGCTCACAACCAGCGGAAGCAGCTACAGAAGATATCAAGAGCTGTTACCGTGATCAAGATTAATTTTAAGCTGAGTATGCTGGATTTTCGACACAGAGAATACATCTGTAAAATAATTAATGATTTCTGAGAAATTAATCTGGCTTACATTATGCCATCTTGGATAGTCATTTATTTAAAAGTTGCTCTATCTAATGCCTATGGAGCCCTGAACTGAGGTCTGATGTTCTCCCAAATCAATTGGTATTATAAAATTATTCATTAATTTCAATTTGCACATTTTAGAAATAATTTAAAGGACCTGAAGAGACGTAGCTACATTTGAATTGCAATTAATAAATGCATACGAGAGGGCTACGCCTATAGTTACGGCTACACAAAGCATGGTGAATTTATTTCCACTCAAGTCTTTGTGAGCAATCATTTGGTTATTAGCTATAGAAGTAGTTTTTGGTTTTCATTTCTTCATAAAGTCTCTTGTGTGTTATTCGTAGCCTACGGAGATCTGGGGTGTGGCAATTGTTCCTGAACTACAAACATCTTTGGTAAGATACA
The DNA here is from genome assembly GCA_029891345.1 of Dryococelus australis. Classification (NCBI taxonomy): domain Eukaryota; kingdom Metazoa; phylum Arthropoda; class Insecta; order Phasmatodea; family Phasmatidae; genus Dryococelus; species Dryococelus australis. Next base: position 128,376,064 of record CM056995.1, on the reverse strand, counting down.
ATATGTGGTAAGATTCAACCAAACTGGTGTTTCCTTTAGTGTACGTTGCCAGTCTATTTTAAAATGCGTTATTCTCGAGTTATACATGGTTCCTGCAATTTATGTTTATAGAATGCATACAAAAAAGCTTCAATCTCACTGACAAATATGAAAAATATGTACATCATGTGAAATTGGCATAATTGTCTTTGATGATATTCGAATTTCGAAGAGCAAACACCATCTCGAGAAAAGATGAAAAATACTTCAGAAAGCAATTTGTGCTGTTTCTGCAAGAAGTCATTTTCTAGTAGCCATCAATGCTGTCTGTCAATCGGGCATGTTTTACTGCTAGTGTTAAAAGTGTTGGACGTAATCTGAATTTTTTTGACGGATTCGTTTTCACTCGGTTCAGGTGAAAACACACTACCAAAGTCACGAGTAGCGGTAAAAGCATGTTTACATAACCACAGTCCTCGGAAGTCATTTGCTATTCTAGCGTACTAGACAGAGCTGCCTGGTCTTGATTAACATAAATATAACTCTCAGTACAATGCTATATCTCTTCAAGAATATGTATCAGTGCTGTCATCTCTTGCATAGCCACTGGTTTTAATGTATGCGTTTACAAGTTATGTAATGCATGTCTTCATATTACCATGCTGATAAATAGTGTACTGTATGCATGGGTGAGTGTTCTGCATGTTGTACGTCGGGATTTGGTCACGTGCGTCAACGCGAGTGCTCTTAGAGATTGTCATCGATAATGCAAAAACGTTGTTGACATTCCCTTCAACATGGGTAACCAAGATGGTTAAAGACCTCCGCGACCCTACCAGATGATGGTCGTCCACTTTAGCTAAAGACTAGAGAAACGAAGATGACTTGAGGGGGGGTTTGTGTGCGTGCGTGTGCCTACTGCTCAAACAGCCATTGATAGGAGACTGAGTTGAAACTTGACACTACACAAAAAATCTTAATTTTCTTCAGACTTGGCAAGTAAGTTTTCTAGTGATGCAGGTAGACCTATTATTTGCGTGGGTTTTGTTATATCAATAAAATATACATAAATTATACACTTCATCTATATTTTACAGACATTACATAAGACTGCATACTAATGTATGATACATGTTCAATTTATTCTTTATTCGAGCAAGACATTAAGGGTGACTTTTATTTGCAGAACACTTCCTACTCTGCGCATTCCAGACACACTTATTTGCATATACTGCACAGCAGTTAATACGTGGGTAGGTCTTGTAGACGGTGGCAAATGGACAGTGACACTCTTCATAGCATCTGGCACAGTTGTGCTTAAGGAATGTCATGACACAATACTTGCACTCGCTTCCCGATGAATGACAAACATTTCCATTTCACTTATTGTTATGTCTGTACGGGTTATCACAGTGGAACGCCTTGTATGCTAGGTTGAACAAGCAATGACTAATTTAATGTCGACATGCACAACAACTTTTACTAAATCTATTCTCAACAGAAGTAACAATTGATAACATAATGCCTGTAGCGACTCTTTGGGACCTCTTGCTGCTGACACTGACAGTGTTACAGATGACAAGTCTTCAACCATTGATTCCATCTTCATATTGTAGCAGAGTATGCAATCGCAGTGGTAACATTGATATCGCACTGCTTGTAGCGACTCTTCAGGGCCTCTTGCTGATGCTGGTGATGTTACAGAATGGTGAGTCTTCAACCAATGATGCGATCTTCATATTGTAGCAGAGTACACGATCGTACCAGATAAATGTAGTTGTAACGGTTTGCTTTCCACCACCATGCTCGTCAACAAAATTTTATTTGTTTTACATGATGATCACTTGTATAATATTCACACAGCATACTAATTTACATTGCCCATCTCGGGTTGTCTCAGTAGATGACTGCATGGTTGGACTGAAATATGTTACCTTATCAAGTCATTCGTTGTCTAGCCTGTGAAGTTGACAATTCGACCTCTCAACTTCTTTACGTTCGATCATCTTACATGCTCAATGTAGTGTTTATTCGGGCAATTCCTGCTGTGCGTATTCCAGGCATTCTTATTTGCATATATTGCACAGCAGTTAAGATATGGGTAGGCCTTGTAGACAGTGAAAAATGGACAGTGACTCTCTTCACGACATCTGGCACCAGCGCCCTTAGCCATTGTTATACTGCAATACTTGCATTCGCTTCCCTATGAACGACAAACATTTTCTATGCACTTCTTGATGTTTCTGTAAAGGTTATAGCTGAAGGTAAACACTGCATCGCAGTTATCACTGTGGAGCGCCTTATATTTTGAGCTGAACAAGCAATGACTACTTTCATGTTGGTGTTCATGACAACATTTGCTAAAATTATTTCTACAATAGTAACATTCATAAAGAAATGCTAGCAGCAACTCTTCAGGACCCCTCATGTCGATTCTAGCGGTGTTATAGATGGTAAGTCTTCAACCATTGATTCCATCTTCATATGTTAGCAGAGTACACAATCACAGTGGTAACACAAATACCGTAATTCTTGCAGCGACTGTTCAGGGTCCCTTGCTGTTGACGATGTTGGCTGTGTTACAGATGGCAAGTCTGCAACCATTGATTCTGTCTTCATGTTGTAGCAGAGTACACAATCGTAGTAGATAAATGTAGTCTTAACAATCCGCTTTCCACAATGCTCCCAACTGATATCTGTTTTAAATGATATATGCTTATGTACTGTTCACACTGTATACTATTTTGCGTTGCTCATCTCGGGTTGTCTCAGTAGATGACTGCTGGATTGACATATGTTACCTTATCCAGTCATTCGCTGTCTAGCCTTCAAAGTAGGTAATTCAACCTCTCAACTTTTTTATAACACAGTCTTCATGAATTTAATACACCCACCACCACTGGTTCCAGGAACGCAGTGTGCTACACATGTTTTTACCATCATTCATGACCTTGGTAGTGTGCATTGTAAACATGTTTTTACTGCGACTGATGACCTTTGCAGTGTCTTTTTCACTTCCAATGTACTTAGAGGTAGTCTTCATGACCTTCACTCGTGTATAGAGAGTACTCTTACCTTCATTGATCCCCCCCCCCCCCCCCAAACAAGGTCGCAGACCGCAGTGCTGTAAACTTATTTTTACCACCACTCATAACCGTGGTAGTGTGTTTTCAATGCCAATGTAATTAAAGCCTATAGTTACACGTCAGGTTAAAAGTTAACTATTAGCTAATGCTAAATAGTGTATTACGACTTCTATCTAACCAGAACGGTTATCAAGGGGTTAAAACTCTCTATCACTTCAAGTGGTAGACAAGCATTTATACCTTTAGATAAGCTTCAAAATGGTGTCTCAAACATCAGGTGGTGGTGTTTTGCTTACATGTATGTTGGATTTGGAGGTTATATAAAAATATGAATTGAAGTTTTTTGCTGTTTTGAGTGTTATGTATAATGTTTCTGCAAAATGCAAGCAAACCCAGCGAATGTCAATTAAAAAACAGAACATTAGTTATGAAAATTATATTTTTTAAGTTTCGCAAATTGAATTTTTTAAAGAAAAACAAAATGAATTAGCACTAGGTTTAATGTCATTTTGAGGCATCGGAAGCCTTGAAATTTGTGAAATATATTTTCCCCTTCCATTCTTTAAATATTTTTAAAAAATAATTAAGAAACACAGGCACTAACCTCAATTTTGAATGGTAAGAAATGAGTCTCATGCATTGTGATAACCTGTCATGAAGTTAAACTAACTGTGCGAGGGTTGACAGTAATAATTACAAGTTAATATGTTGTATGCTGGTGCTTATGTAACCCAGCATTTCATAGTTAAAACATTTGGCAAATTCTAACCCCCCGAAAATACAATATTATTTTAACTGTTTTCTAGATATTTAAGTTGTGCAGCAGCATACATCAGATTATAGTATTTTACAGTGAAATATATTAACACTGCAGTAAAATGTGAAGAATCAATTTTAAAAAAGAAATTTATATCCATTCTTAATTCAAATTTATTCTTTGGTTGTAACTCACTGTTAGAGTAACAAAACAATATTGTATCTATTCTGATAAATTCCTTAGAAACATATACAATACAATAATTATTTCTGGGTACCTGAAACATTATGAACACAAAAAATTTGTAATGTCAATGGAATTGTTAATAGATTTCCAACCAATACACAAGTTCAGGTACTGATCTCAATCTTGAGTTATAGAAACCAAGTCTCGTGCATTGTGATCAATTGTAAGGAGGTTAAGCAAGCTGTGTGAGGGTTGATATCACCAGTGACAGTAATAATTATGAATAAATATGCTGTTTGCCTGGTCTTGTAAAGCTCAGTGTTTCATAGTTGGAAATTTGGTTGAGATTTTATTTAGTTCACTTTTGCTAAAGAAGCATTAACATATATAAATATTTATTATTATTATTATTATTATTATTATTATTCAGAACACATCTTGTACTCATTACCGATAACTGAACATAAGCCATAACACGAAAAATATGGTAACTTATTGCTAACATACACAGTAACGAACCAAAACCTTGGAATACTTATCTAAAGGATAAATGAACTAACTTTTTTTAAATACAGGTTACCATCAAATAGCTTATTTATGGAACAACTATTCCACGCATTTATCTAGAAGTCATAATACAGGCCCTTAGTGGCAGTCTTCAAGTACTGAGTACTCTCACCTTCATTGCCCTTACCACTGAGTTCAGGGCCTAGGATCGTAGGAGTAGTGAGTTCATGCAAGGATATGTCCTGCCACGCCTACACTCATTACACTCATTGTTAGGCATGTACCGAGACATCAGTACAAGTAATCACATACACCATACTACAGTTAACATATTGGTTGGCCTTGTAGGCAATGGCAAATTGACAGTTACTATCTTCGTGATGTTTGACACTGGGGCTGTTAGCGAATGTTATCTACAATACTTGCACACACTTTCTGATGAGCAACAAACCCCCCCCCCCCCCCCTTTTTTTTTTTTTTTTTTTTTTTTTTTTCACTTCTTGCTATGTTTATACAAGACATCACTGCGGTAGCAATGTTTGGTACAGGGCCTGCAGAAGTTCCAACCAGTTCTTCAGCTACAACACCTGCATGTCAACTGGACCACCGACATCTGTTCCAGCAACAACGAATGTATGGTCAGCCACCTCTGCTGAACCACTTCAACATTATAAGGGTCGCTTCTGTGAAACGACCTTCACCAGCAGCAGCAATGTTCATCGACATGAGAGGCATGGCTGTACAAGGAGCCCAACCCGACTAAAGTACAAGTGTTTGAAGTGCGGTGTGTCCATCCATGAAATGGATGGATAGTTCAAGCGTCCATATAAATATATGAAAGATGTAACAAGTAATTTTTTATTTTCACTTGACGATGTACATGCAGGTGTCGAGTTGCTTTCTTGGTTGCTAATGAATACCATGAACAGAAAGGTGGAATGGTCATTGTAGTCTCTGCTTCCAGCAAGTTCACATCGACGACATGTTCTCATGACCTACAGGTCTTCACTACACCAGTTAAGGTAAACTTCTGTTCTTTATGTTTTGCTTTTTCTAAAAGCAGAGTACATACATAGTTGTGTGTGTGTGTGTTGTGATACATCCTTACTTATCATTAGCAATTTATGGCTAATTTGTTTCGCAATGAGCTTTTAGCATTATAAATGACATCTCTCCCTCTTGCACAAATAATATATGTTGTTGTTTTGTATGTGTGTACAGTTCAGCCACTAAGTACTGTATAACTGAATTCCTCTCCTAAAAAGACATGCACTTGACTGTTCTGCCGCCCTGATGTCTGTCTCTCACTTAGTGTTACGTACACTCCCTTTGACTTTTCGATACCTGCACTACACTTTTAGTGTTGCCCTGTTTAGTTTCCTTGATTCGTACAGAAGGTATTCTGTCCAGGTCAGTCCGGTCTTGTCGGGCATCAAGTGGCATACAGCACCTCTCACATAGGATTGCAATGGCTGGTACGTGCTTATAACTTTTTTTTATATCAGTTTGCAATTGACTGTAGCAGTGTTGTCCTTAATGTTTCCACACTTCCCAACGGAAATTTTTTTTCGCCTAACATAACATACAATGCTCGATGCTAGTGCACATGTTAAATATTTATATCTAACGGTTTAAATATATATGTTGTTTCGTATGTGCTTATACTAACATATCTTCAATGGTTTGGAAATTATGGCACACTATGCTTATAAGTAGACATAAGGGTAGATTTGACACTACAACCTCTCTCATCATCCTGGGTGAACCCTATGTTACGAATTTGACAAATATATCTTAAATGGTTCGGAAATAATGGCCAACTATGCTTATAAGTAGCTGTAGGAACTACTTGACCCTACGACGCTTCTCATCATCCTGGCTGATACCTACGTAATGAATTTGACCGTTTACTCTCAAATGGTTCGGAAATTATGGCCAAATAAGTTTATTTAGATGTAGACATAGGGTCTACTTGATCCTGCGACCCTTTTTGTCATCGGGGCTGGTGTCTATGTTATGGATTTGACAACTATTTCTTAAATGGTTTGGAAATTACAGCCAAATATGCTTATAAGTAGACATAGGGTCTACTTAACCCTACGAATCTATTCATTGTCCTGGCTGATGCCAATGTTTTTAATTTGACAGTTCTATCTCTAATGGTTTGGAAATTATTGCCAACTATGCTTATAAGTAAACATATGGTATACTAGACCCTACAACCTTTCTCATCATCCTGGGTGATGCCTATGTTAAGAATTTCACAACTATGCTTTTAAGCAGATACAGAGTATACTTGACGCTACGACCTTTCTCATCATCCTGGGTGATGCTTATGAATTTGACAAATATATATTAAATGGTTCGGAAATTACAGCCAACTATGGCAGGAGAGAGAGAGAGACGTTGCACTCATACGGCAAACCACAATTTTGATAAGACAGTACCATCCAGAAGCCTCTGGAACATACGGCAAGGTGGCCATGGCAGAATGCAGAGATAACCCCTGTGCTGGAATTACAGAGCAGGTGGTTCACTTCCAAAGATGGCCACCAGGATTGGTTGCACAATTGAGCTGGCCATCATACAATTTTCTAATGATCCAGGCACATTCTACAAACGTCAGCCACATTGTGAAACTTTTCAGCCGCATTGTGCGAGGACACTTTCGGGAGGGATGGGGGGGGGGGGGGAAACAGCAGGAAATACTTATTGGCAGCCATTTTTGCTCAGTGCTGCCATTTTACAAGACAGTGTCACCAGTCTGCATGACTGCCAAGGTGGCAGATCAGATTGACTGAGCAGGAAGTTCTGATCCCAGATGGCTGCCCGCGCCACCACCAGGCACCAATTGTCCCGGGGTAGCATCAGGATGGGGACGCGGTTGTAACACTGTCCCCCCCTCCTCCACAATTCTGTTTGAACACTCACTATTTTTTTTTTTTTGCTAAAGAATGTCACTATTTTTGCTAGACAGTGCTTTGACCACCATATTGTTAGACAGCAAGAGTTCCAACATGGTGGACCAGATTGATAAAGCAGGATGTTATGACCCAAGATGGCTGCATTGACAGCAATTTTTTGCTAGATGGTGTCGCCATTTTGCTAGACTCTGCCACTTCCAAGAAGTCGGACCAGATTGACAGAGCAGGAAGTTCTGATTCAAGATGGCAGCCAGGGTCCACAGTGTAAGGCGTTGCCTTACCAGAGGTAACACAAAATTTATTTAAAATTGCATTACTTAATTTATTACTAAAATATCTTAATATTTATCTATGAGGTTGTTTAATGTTTCCCAATCATAATATTTCCATGTGTTTAATACAAAAATTTATATTATTTTAATTTAAACTGAAACAAACAGTTATACGCAAATATTACACAAGTTAGTCCAGAAGTGGGATGCAAAGCTATGTTTTTCAGGGAAAGAAGACAAGTTATTTATAGTAGGAACATTTGTTTGTTTGGAATGCAAGAACAATGCAGGAAAAGCCTTTCTGTGAAAGGAGAATTTTTCACAAAAAAAAAAAAAAAAAAAAAGGCTAGCAAATGTTTTGGGGAGTCGTTCGAATGAAGTCTTGGACGGAGGACTCCTTCGAGCAGTGGCGACACAAGGGACAGCTTGCATCGCCCCAGGATCAACAGGAGACCTGATCCGGTGTTGCAGGCACAGTTCGACAGTCTACTACTTAAGGATGCAGAATTGGGAAAGGATTCCTAATTAAGTGAGGATTTCACCACTTACAGGTCGTCCAATACCAGCTGCCATCTCCATCTACATATTGTCTCCAAATAAGATCAGCATTATGCCAGGTATTCCTGCTGTCCGTTATTTTTGTCGAGATTCATCTTGTGAAGATATCGGAGTATGAAATAATATTATTAAAGCACAAAAACTTTAAGTTTTAAACTATCAAGAATTTAACGTAATGTTGAACCCAGAATTCCTACAATTTTCAAAATTAGTTAATATTTTCAGATGTTTCCTTGATCAATTATCAGCAAAACTCAGTGGTCCAAGTGTAAAGAATTTCATGAACTACAGATTTGAAAGCTAAGCCGGAGCAACGTGGTTATTCGAACGACAAGAAACTAATTTGAGTAACATGCTAATCAAAATTATGAAAACCTTTACTGCTGTGTCACATGGTATTTGCAAGAGAATATTTTTTTTATTTTAAAATCTTAAACTCAGCTTAGTAATAATATAATTTTCTGACAACATAGCTTTAAATGTTTTAGTATTAAGTATTTATTTTCAAGGGTTTACAATTGTATTTTTTTGTGAATTGTGAGTGTTTTGTCGTAGTAGTAAACTCCACTTGATTTATTTTATTTTCTGGATATTACTATTTTGAAGTTGTTCAGTATCATAGAACAAAGTTTTAATTTCATGTGTAAGGTCACTAAATATCAAAAGTGGTTACAGATGACAAACATAAGTCAAAATATTTACTAACATATTTTGTCCATATAATTTCATCATTACACATATTATTATAAATCCCACATTTATTAAAGAATGACTTCACAATGTGTTGGCAATTCTGTTGCACATTTGTATGCCGTCATTCTACACCTTTGTAGAATTTGACTGCCCAATATGTAGGCCTATTTGTTACATGTCGCATTATTCCTTTTTAACAGCCAGGAGCCAGTTAGGCAGTATGACATACAAGATGACGGACCAGATTCACACAGCAGGAAGTTCTGCTTTGGTTAACATTTTTTTGCTAGGTAGTGCTGCCCTTTTGATAGACAGCACAAATTCCAAAATGGCGGACCATATTGACAGAGCTGAAAGTTCTGCATTGACCACCATTTTGCTAGTGCGACTTCCAAGATGGTGGACCAGATTGACAGCAGAAAATTCTCATCCCAGGAACAGACTCGAGCAGGGGGCAGTGTTACAGAATGCAAGAGCAGGAAATAGACACATTCTGTAGGAAGACACTTCCCGACATTTTGACTATCCTGGTTAACAAAATTGCCACCATCAGTGTACTGGTTCCCAAAAATGGCAACCACTGGCTTACTGGCCACCAAAATGGCCACCAGTGGTAAAATCCTTCATCCATAATTAGTCAAATGATGCAATGCAGGGTCTTTGGTGGGATGCAATGCAGGGTCATTGGTGGAATGCAAGAGCATGAGATACAGATCCAAGATGGCTGGCTCATCCCTGGTAGGCTCCAGGTGTGCTGAAATCTGCTTTTTACATTTACTTACAAAAGTGTGATAAATTTGTTTTTTTACTATAGGCGTATACATATTTCAACATGTCTCATGTTGGGTGGTCCAAATGGTGTGATGTATGTACGAAATGGCAGTTTTGGCTGAGTTTCACATATTTTATGTTGGTTCAGTGTTTGATAGTGAGTGTTGGATATACTTGGTTTACATGATTTTAACAGTAAACACATTTACGACAATAGTAGGGCCATGTATTTGTGTGATAACTGTAACTTTTTCCTGGGTGTTTGAAACAAAACTGTGAAACATGCCTAAATTTTCCTATGAACTGAATATTTGCCACAGCCACAAAAAAGTGCTCAATACGTTAATCCTCAATTACTACTTTACAAAAATCATACAAAATTATGCATGCATAACAAATTCGAGCAGAATGAAAGTCATGTATTAGCATGCACAGGATTGTTACAATGTTCACAGCCAACTTATGTCTGTTGCACACCTGTTACAAGTGATGTTGCATGATAAGCAATGTGAGATGTATCCTCAAGTTTCCTCTATTTTCAACACACTGAATGCTCATTTGAATAATTCTTGTAGTTGAGACAGATCTTTAATCAGTACAACCAAAACCATATCGATAATGGGAGATTAAATACTTTATATACAGTTCCACCAGCCCTTTTCATTTTTAACAGGGCAAGAGACAGTCCCCACAATATATATATATATATATATATATATATATATATATATATATATATATATATATATATATATATATATATATATATATATATATATATATATATATATGTGTGTGTGTGTGTGTGTGTGTGTGTGTGTGTGTGTGTGTGTGTGCATGCATGCGTGTGTTTGGGGGGGGGGGGGGTGTGAGTGCGTGTGTGTGTGTGTAAAATGTTTTATGTACATTATTGTGAACAACACATATATTTTAATAATCTGTAGAATAATAACGGTAAAAACCATCATCAATACAAAACAACACTCTTAAAGGCTCTCTGTGCCTACCAAGCCTGCAGCCTTCACGGCGGTTAAGTGGGGAATGAATGTTAAACAAATTCCTTTGTAAGTTATCAATTTTAAAGATAATTGTTTCAAACGTGCCACATTTGCCAACTGATTAAGCTGACTAAGCCAATGAAAAATTACTGTGCATCTACATGGAGGGGGGGGAGGGGCTTGTGAGGGAAAGAGAGAGAGAGAAAGAGAGAAATAAAGAGAAGAGAGAGAGAAATAAAGAGAGAGAGAGAGAGAAATAAAGAAAGAAAGAGAGAGAGAAATAAAGAGAGAAATAGAGAAAAGAGTGTATGTGCGCGTGCATTCTTATGGAACACTCTGGCACCTTAAAAAAATCTTGTCAATTTTTAAGTTAGATATGAAAGAATTTCTTTAACACTGATTCTCCACTTCAAATCTAGTGGTTGCAGGCTTGGTAGACAGAGCCCTTACGGCATAAATCAAACGTAAACATGGTCATAGATTGTAAAAAATTATATATTACACTTTTTGAAATATTATTTGTAAAGCTAAAGAAAGTAATGCAAATAATAGCTGAAGTACAGAATTTTTTTTTTTTAACTTTGCAAGATGATACGTAACTGTATGTAAACCTAGAACCATTAATCTCATAAAAATGGATCTTCATTTTGTGATTTACACCCCTCGTTACCTAACTCTGTGCATGCCTATGATACTGACATGTTCATGCATCCCTACCATCCACTGATGCAGCTCACCTCTTATTAGATTACATAAGGGTAATATTTAAGAACAAAAAACTATGCAGATATTGATTATTTTAATTTTAAAAACTCTCAACTCAGTTTTATAAATTCAACTACGTGTAAACGTAAGTGAAAGCATGCATCACGAGCAAGCAACATGAGAAGCTCGCCATCAAACTGTGCTTGCATAGTGGAGGGGTTTGGACAGCTATTAACAGCGAGGTCTTGAGAGCCGATAAGGGTGACATGAGGCGAGTGTGGAGCAGCGCCAGAATGCAATGAAGAAACAGGCATAATCCAGCGTGATTCCCACATGTGAAAATCTGAGAATGACCCCACCGGGAATCAAACCCAGTTCACCTGGGTGGCAGGTAATCAAAGCACTCCACCACTGCAGCTCCACAATGTGCTTACAGAGATTGACATCCTGATCTCTCTTCCTACTCCAATTTAGGCACCAGGACAACAGTTTTTAGCATACAGTGAGGAGCCATAGACATGCCCAAAGGTATTACAACACCTATCAATAATTCCAACCATTCCTGCCAACTGAATGCAAAACATGCAGATATCTAGGGAAACTATGTACAAGATAATCACAATGAAAAAGGAATTGCTTCAACTATTGTATGTGTGACTTTTATGGCTAGTACTTCTGAGAACTTGTGGCATTGCAGAACACTAAGGTTACTGATTTGACTAATTTTTGCATCTCCCAAGAAGAAAAATAATGATCTTTAAATCAATTATTCTAAGGATCTTGCAAATTATGCTGTTAACAAATGGTTATACAGATAGGCTTGTATAGGATATAGGAGGTAGTTGCCAAATATAATATTTGTTAAGTGTAATGTGGAGAAGTTTCGTACTTCTGAAATAACTTAAACAGTTCAATCATGAGGCACTACCTGTATATTAATTTGAGGATTTATACATAGTGTTACATTTCAGTTGATGTATTTAGTTTGTTTTGCTGTGTGGATGGGCAAAAAATGATAGGTTGGTGCCACGGATGCAACAGATAATTAGGTTATTACAGTGGCGAGCGGGCTGGACCAATCAGGAGATAGCTTGTTAATCAGCAGAGGTGCCCAGTACAAGGTCATACCCAACAGTAAACATCAGTATGTAGAAAAAGAAGGTTGTGTTAGCGAAGGCCAAGTGTAAACTATTAAAATAACGTGAATGGATGGAAAAATTCAACTCCGCTTAAAGGCAGCGCTGAGAAATGCCTTTTTAATCTTTTGAACAGATAACCTTCAGCAAAATTTAATTAAGTAACATGTAAATTAAGAGGATCTGCACAAGGTGGCAGCAAGGCCTTAGCTAGAGGCTCGTACTCTAGCCCATACGGTATGCATGTTGATAAGATCATGTGGGCAAGCCTTAATTATACAGCCTGCCTGAACGTGCCATCACACGTGTAAATGTAACCAGGCCATTGGGCAGTGGATTTCAGAAAACAGAATGTGTAATTGCCCAAACATGGCATTAGCAAAATCTTCTTTGCTGGACAAAGAATGAGAGCACAATGGTGTGAGTGCACATGAATATAGGCAGATAGCATGATTGCTATAAGTCTGTTTTCGCCTCAGTGTCAACCAGTTATGATGTTCCAGTGTGCCAAAAGGATTTTGACGTGCCACCAGTCGTATAGTCTGCCTACATAATCAGCCTTCGGCATCATGCAAGGTAGGAAATATTGATCCATTAATGAACCTCAAGGGTGGCTTCAACAATATATCAAAGTAATAATATAATACAATATTATAAATTAAACTCGCATTTAATTAGCTCCTCCAAAATGTGCAGAGATATTATAATTTATGTTACAACTCCGATCTGAATAATAATGTGTATTCAAGGATGGAATTAGCATTTATTTTAATTATAGAGTAGCTTTGAACCATCTGTTACAAATTCCTCAAATAAGTATAAATTTAAGACAAAACCAAATTCAAAAACATAACAAAATCTTACATTTATGACAGTGTGCATGATCAGACATAATTTTCATTGCTGTTAACATAATGCAGTAACTTGGTGAAATTTTCATGACTTGGCAAATGCCTTGCGGTAAAATTTGACTATGAATTAATGGGAAGATTTTTCTGTAACAAGTGCTATACAAAGAAAGGAAAATAAACCAACATAAAATAACTAAATATCTGGTATTTGTCTTTTTAACTTAGGATTTTTTCGAGTGTGTATTTTGTCGGAGCTGGCAAGCAGAAGGCTGCAGTAGTTGGGAAACAATAGGTGTTGCCCCCGCAATCCCCTCTGCTCTCTGCACTCTGGCCAGGAGGCCTGGACTGTATCAAACTAGTACTTCTGAAAACAATGCATCACAGGAAATAAACAGCAGCTTCAGAATCAACATTTTCATCTCGTAGCAGCAATTATAGTTCCAAGCATATGGTTTCTTTTGGAGGACAAGCAAATAACTCCCAGGGTAATACTATATTTTACGAGTCCTCATTCATCAACAACGTCAGATAAAAAAAAATTATCCTTGATGACTGCAGAAAAACTTGATAATTTTTAGTAAAGGAGAAACTACAAGAAAGCTATCGCAAAAACATGGTATTGGATATTGACATGCAAAATTTGAAGGACATTTACAACTGTAAAGCTAAATCAATTGGGCTGGTGTCACTGCAGAATAAACTATAAAGTTACAATGGTACCACAATTTTGGTCAGTATTCGTTGCGATAGTCGCAAAATTTTTGTCAGTATTTTGTGGTGCTAGTTGTTTCTGCTTGGCCTACTCCCCTTCCTGTACTACTTGACTTTGTACAGCCACTACGATCAGTGCCAGATTTGTTTCTACTATAATGATGATTGTGGCAGAGAGAAAATTAAACAGATTAATGTAAGTGAACAGGTATAGTTGTAACTGAATGTTGTAATGAAATGCTGAGCACCAATCATACATTAATCAACACAAGTATGAGTATAGACAACTGGCAACTAAGAAAATTACACCTTAAAATCTTCACCTTAATACAGTATTTCCGTGGCTACAAGTGACATGTAGCTGGTAAGTCACGTACCTAATCTGACATGAACATGTATTAGTGTCCACTTAAAATTCAATTCGAACAAATAAAAAATTAGTTCCAATGAATAGTGAGTGAAGTATAATATTGTTTCAGTCTTACAAAGGACCCATCTGAAGCTTCGGCGATGGCATGATTGTAACACAAAAAACTAAGATTTTTGCACCTGGAGTCTCTTCTTTCTTGCCCATGCTGTGTTACTAAACTGCCACGTCTCTCCCACATGGAAACTAAGTTAGGGTGGGCAGTATTTCAATCACTCTAGTTGATCAGCTGTCCCTAACATTACGTTAGACTGCTAAGTATGATAGCCGGGAGGAGTGTGTCCTTGTTAACTTGAAATAAATTGAAGGCTACTTAAAATCAAGAAATCTTAGATTTATATCACAAAAGTTAATAAAATTTGAATCAGAATTTTTTCAGTCAAACAAAACCTCTTTAGCTCGCAGTTCATATCCACAATAAAATTTCAAACCTGCTGTAATTAAGGTGCTGAGAGAAAACACTTCTGTACTACAGATTTAAGTATGCTAAAACTGAATACTATAGTAAGGTCTTTAGAGAAATATTATAAGAGATGATAAATTCAGCTGTAAGAATTGGGATACGAAATTTTGTAAACAAACAATATTATGCACAAAAAAAAAAACCAGAACATTCACAATATTACCAAAGCTGTAATACCCTTACACCTAAGCTCTTTCATATCTCCCATCACCCCCTCCCACGTGCACATTGGGTTGGCATCTCTTTTGGCTACAAATATTTAACATTTATGTTCTGCCCTCTGGCATACACAACTCCTACCTTTGACCATTTTAAGTTCACTGAAGCACTGAATCAGATGTGAATCAAAATGAGTCATGTCAGTATATACTCATTAGTTTGTTAGTAGCTTTAATACTTGTGTCAAATGGGCTAGTTAGTGTTTCTGATCAATTGTATCATATGGTTGTACCATATTTACTTGAAAGGAAGACTAGGTTTTTTGACAGAGAAGGAATAATAAAATAAGGGGCAGTCTTCTATTTAAAACCTACGCACAAATACCATAAATGTGTGACACTGCTAGTTCAGTATTTAAGTTTGTGTTACATGCACAGCATTACTATGGGCTTCCATTCATAATTTTTTACCCAGGAAGCAGTTAACCCTCCAAAATTGGGATGACATCAGAAAGAGGATTTTTTGACAAATTCTTTTCATGCTTAAGTACCAGTGTGTCCTATGGTTGGGCGTATTTTTGTAGTGCTGAGACTATACCTGCCAACTTTGACAAGGGTCCCCTTATCTGATGTCACCCAAAGACAAACAGCTCGAGTAGTAGGGGCAGGCAGGTTCTAATTCACTAGGCGAATGACATGTTGATGGAGATGGTCTAAAAATAGATTTTGCATATTAATGCCTAGTCCGATTAATTGCCTGATCCTAATCGAGGAAGCACTTGTTGGGAAGCAAAAAAATTGCTCAGTCACAAATACAACACCCACAAAAGTTTCACAGTGTAAGAAAGATACTGCTACCATACAGCCAGGTTGGACACATATATTTCATTAAGATTAGCTTTTCTTTAAAAGTAAATCAAATATATAGTATTATTCACATAATAGCAATTCTTCTTGAAGGGTTTGTCACAAATCCATGCAAAAATACTTTCAACCTAAATAATGTTTTCAGCACTTCACAGGAGTAGTCTTGAATTCTGGTTTAAATATATTTCCTTCAAAAATATTTTTTTGCAAGGGGTTGTCTTAGATTCAGAGTCGTCTTCCTTTTGGGTAAATGCGGTACTTCCAATAAATTATATTTTGATTTGCCATTCAAAATTATGATTTGGATATTAACGTTAGACTGCCTAACAGTAGAGCATATTCCATGTAATATTAATTTATTTTCCAGTTCTACTAATTGTATGTATGGTCCATTCACGGTTTCTTAGGATCTTTTGAAATGAAGCTTCGAGAAAATCACACTAGGCATAACATGTCAACCTGTTTTTTCAATAACTTGCATTCCACAAATATATAAAACTGTGATTAACTTTAAAGTATGTATTTTTGAATACATGAAAGTTTCACTTAATGTCTTCTATAACTTGTAATATTTATTTCCCATTAAATTCAAATTAAAAACAGTGAGAGCAGCTATGTGTTGGCAATGGTTAGTAAGAAATAGTTCACAGTTAAAATATTATTTTAGCATAGATTTTTGGTATGCTATTTGTACATTAAATGTGGCCTATTGAAATATTTAATATTTAGATAGTCCCAATGGAAACATATTTCACTGTTACAGTTTAAAATAACAATGCAAAATATCATGCGTAGGCACTAGCAACATGGTGTTTGTTTTTTGACCGAGGAAGAAACTGTCAGCTGAGCAGAGGTTGTTTGCTCTCTCCCTCGGGAAGTTTCACATTACTAGTAGAAGCAGGAAAATTATACTTTAATTTTGACGTATTTCATACTTATTACAGCAAAATAATTATTTTTGAATTGCAATTTCCAACTGAAAAGAGATTTTAATATTTTAATACATATTTTAATATATTTAGATGTGATGGCGGGAGGAATACAAATCCTAAGTTGGCAGAAGAGATGAGCGATGACATGGCATGTTGCTTTTTTCCAAACAAAGCGTTGATTTTTCTTGCTCCGAAAAATATTTCAAATTACCACATCAAGTTTGTACACATTGCGCTTTTTAAACCTACCAAGGCAAGTTACAATGTCATAAATCTGTGTTTCCACAGCAGGAATAAATATACTGTAACGTGTGTCGTGATCGCTGTGTGTGAAAGAGTGTGGCTACCACTTCCTTCTATGGTGGCTATGGTGACTGTATCATGGTCGTTATGCTGACCTAGTGTGCGTGTGATTTTAAATATTGAATGTGCAAATTTACAAGTTTTAACTATGAACTGTTTTTATCACGAAGTTAATGATGTAAATTCATGTCTGTTTATTTATCACAACGTTGTACATTTGCCCTAGGTGTTTGAAACACAGTTGTGTAACGTGCTTACATTTCTGTGATTTGAACGTTTGTCACAATCCCAGAAAAATACTAAGCTCAGATAGATAAATTTAAATACATAATGAAATAAACATAAAAGACAGTAAGTAGAACTACATAGTCATATAAGCAGAATAAAAGTTTGGTAGGCGTATTATTTGAGTGCATATTCACCACTATCTTTTAAGTTTGTCCCTGCTACGTACAAAAAATTTGTGACACGTGTTGTGTCCTTGAATTTACTGTATCTGTTTGTTGGAATGGTTATTCCTTTGATTTGGTTTTTATTCTAACAGGGTTAAACACAATAGAGGCAAAATATTAATGTATATTAGGTGTGATGTGCTATGTCGTGTATAACAAATATGTTAATGTCTGTAACATATTTACTATAAGAACTATCGCCAATACAGAATTTTTAAGTCATAAAGCTGACCTAAATATGGTTATAGGCCTCAATTATGAACATTCGTACGAAATAGTTTCAGAAATATGACAGAATTCTTTGAACAGCTGAAAACAGTAAACAACGCATTTGACAGTTATAAAAGTAGAAGTCACATGGCATTGTTTATGTGTAGGTGTAGAGGAAGGATACGTAATCAGAAACCAAACACAGAAATTTAACAGGGCTTCAGAAAAATCCATAGATACTGTGAATGGACTATAATTTTGTGGAGTAGGCCTACACGAAATAGTACTGGTAGCTGCATTCAAATGGATAATTGAAATTTGCTTTGTTGGCAAGTTTAAGAAAGCGCACACTGACAACCTTTTTGATACCAACCCTACCTTTCATTCACTTTTTAATTAATTTTATAGCATATTATTGGATAGAGAAACAAGGTGCCATAAACTTGTATTTAATATTTTAACCAATTTTAATTTGTGTCATATTTTTTATGTGTTTATTAGTGTGCAGAGGGTGCTATGATTGGGCTGCCTTTTATACAACTAGCCCCTTTGTTGTATTTGTTTTGAGTCTTTTTAATGTATTTTAGACATATTGCATGCTTCGTTGATTTGTGACCAATTATATTTTATCTGGGGTATGGAATGTAATTTACACTAACTGCCTCCCTTCTCGCCACCATGTTGTTTCTATAGGCTGTTCATGATAAAATGAGCAATTTTGAAAGCCCTGCTTAAAGATCTACTTTTAGGCATGTTGTGTATTCTTCCACATTATGTAAAATTAACATTGCCATGGGCCTCATAAATTTATTCATGCATTGGTTGAGGGAAACTGTGGAATAATTATTAAAATAAATATTTTACATATTTGCTTATACTTACACTTTTATATGCATTAAATAAACAGGAAACAAAAGAAACAATTTCAATATTCATAAATGTTTTCCTGACACTTTAAATTCAACATTAAGATATGGAACTACACATACTTCCCCTCCATCCTCACCAGTCATACTGGCCGCATGCCACTCAGTGTGCCCTTTAAATATGTGCATGTAGAGTCAGTGACATTTTCCAGAGGTTGATTTCAAAAGTGCTCACTTTACATGAACAGCCTTTAGTACGGGTTTGTCAGCAAACAATATGATTTGAATGCACAGCTTGCCTATACTGGAAGGGTTTACCTACAAAACACTTGGTTATGGAGACAGAGGTTTATGCTCCAGCTTTAAAGTCAATAAAGATATGTTTGTCCATCCTTGGGTGTAAACATAATAATAACAGAATAACCTAAAACCACAGTAGAAAATTAAAAAAAATCCAAGATCTTTTAAAGGTAGGGTCACGTGTCTAGGGCTTTACAAGACTCAAAGAGGCATACATAAACAATGAAATGTTTTGTGATTTGTTTCACTGCTTGTTACTGCTCTGCACTATTTGTAACAAAGACAGGACTGCAACTTAAGGCAGCTTAATTCTGGATAATGTGCAGTTCCATCCAGCAGCAACAATGCTGGTGTGAAATTACCAGAATTTTCTTCATCTTTCTTGCCAACATGTGTCACATTGTTGACCCAGCCCACAGGCCAAGGGGTAACAGTTTGTCATTAGAAATTCTTATGTTTTTTTTTTTTTTTTTTTTATTTCTTGGGTGCCATTCATGTAATTTTGTCATCAGAATAATATGTTGAGGAAATCACTTCCAAAAAAACCCATCCAGCCAAATTCCTAGTTGCAAGAAACAATTTTTAAATTAAAGCTTTCAGCAAATCGACTGGTAATTTTTCTGCCAGTTTTTCAGTAGTTCCAAGTAAAATTAAAGGTAGTGAAGAAGTAGAAGAAGACTATACCACGTTTCCAGCAACTCTATGATGCACAAATTATCTTCAAGTTCAAGGTTAACAATGAAAAAGTAGCAGAGACAGTTGAGTACCAATAACAAAAAACTACTGAGGCCTCAATCACCAAGACGTTGAATTATGCAATCCTGCAAAGCTAAAATTAATGTGGACATTTTAAGTGAGAACAATAAGAACTTCTGTAAATAAAAAGGTCTGTCTAGTGCTTACTGCTGGTAAGCAGAACAAATTTCAAGAATTTGTTAAGAAAAACACAAATTTGCACAATGTGTATACCAAAGTGAACTTATTTATGCAAATACAATATTATTGTGAGTTTTTCTTCTCCAATGATTTGTGTTACTGACTTGAGAATTAAATATATTCAGAATTAATCAGTTAAGGATACAGTAATACACAACTGGAACACATCCTGGAGCTTCACACACTCTTGTTAGTTATCCTGGTGGCAAGTTGTGTGTTTGGATCAAATCATAACTGAGTGCTCCTATGTGTTTTGTAAAGGACCAGCATTACAAGTAGTTTACTCACAACAGATTTTATGTCTAGCTCATAAAAGAACGCACTATTATGATGAACAATGTTGTAAACCAAAACAACAATGCCCCATATACACAAGTCTATTGTGGGTGAACCTGACAATTGTGTTCAGCCCTGCTGGCACAGAATAAACCAAGGAGAAACACACACACACAGAAATTAAATAATACAGAAATTATTAACATACCCTGATTTGACACTGTCACAAAGCAGCTGTTATTTATGCAACATAACCGTGCATGTTCTGCTTTGTAACTGACATCATGGCAACCATGCAAGCAGTGACAAGAGATGACACATGTAAATGTTTGCAATTATTGTAAGAGAAAAGAGAAGCACTTAGTCAAGTGTATATACAGAAAAAAGATTCTCCTGCCCATGCATTCTCCATTTCTCCTGCCCATGCATTCCACTGCTGTTCCATCTTCACCTCATTTCATCTTTACTGATGCTCAAGACCTCACAGTTAAGCACTAATTAAAACCTCTAACTCAAAATTTCATTATATAAGTAACAATATGTTAACAATCAAATAATTGTTTCAAATACACTCAAACTTAAAAATTATTATTTATGTATGTTTGTTACAAAACTTACAAAAGATGCCACTTTTTTCTGCAATAGAATATAAACACCCGTTTAATGTAAAATAGGAACAGAGAATTTCTTTCTCACACATATGAGAATAGAAAACTGTATTTGGTTTTATGATATTCTTCTCCAAAATAAAGCCAAAAATAGCCCAGCAGCATAGTGATGATTGTTGAGACCACACATAAAGACTTTGCTTTGTGCTGATGCTATCACACAATTGTTGTGAGCTTATTCCTCCACCGCCACCTTGAGTCAAGGTAATGGATAGGTTGTCCATTACAGTTGGTGCTGTCCGAGCCTGATCCCGGCAGGCATTCAACCTCAATTAGGGCATCCTGCCACTTAATTTTGCAAGGGACGTCTCTTTAAGGGCATTTGCTTATGTTGTTGCAGAGTAATCTGAGGCTAGCCCTACCCTCAGAAAGTCATCTTCCAAAGGGTTGGCTGAGTAGAACCTGGCTTGCAACTGTTGTACAAGCAGCTGCCTCACCTGTGAGTGCTGTCTGCTCCTTCCTGTAGATCTGTCAAGCCGCAGTCACGTTGCCCCAGCTGGCATGTTGGTAGCAGGCTTGACAGAGTGCCTACCAAACTCTGCACCGTGGTCAGCAGCATTCCGGCACTAGACTGAACCTTCCTTCCTAGCGGAACTGAGGAAAAAATACTCCAAATAAACTGTGAGCAACTGGTCTCAACCCTGGCATGCTACCCCACTTATAGGAGGCCAACAGCGGGAGAGCTCTCAGAGTATCTGTGAAATCAATCAATCAATCCCTTGCCAATCTGATGTAATCAAAACTGATAGACCTTCTATTGCTGGCACACTCGCACTGTGCTGCCTCGGCATGGCCACTAATTACATCTGACTCACTTCCCCTTCCTGACGTGTGCCATTCTCGCCGAGTCTCCCCCCCCCCCCAAGATGCCAAGATGTGAGAGGAGGGACAGGGGGATGTTGACCTCTTATTACCATATCTCCATATGGGCCAGACCCATATCACAGACAATGCATTGCAACCAGTCACCCAGAGGTAGAACAGGCACTACCCTAATGAGCTGGCAGGGCAGAGGGATAATCCCTAGAAGAAATGTCCAATGATCACGATCTTGCCTTAATGTCAGACCATAGAGGAAGAACAAAGAGATTCATTTCAATTTACCCAAAGAACCCCTGCAAGGCAAAGTGTAGGATAGGTGCTACGAAAACCTCCAGAAAGAGACACCTGTGGATAGCGGACTTGTTCTCTCTGTGCTCTGATGTTGCCAAGAGCAGTGGTAGAAATTAACACTGCTTGCAACAAACTTCTTAAACACTGCTCTGCCAAATGAAAAACAGTCCCATGGCCTAGTGGTGGCAAGGGGTTTTCACAGGGGACAAAGAAAAAATTACACGTTAAAAAAGTTTGAAAGGCCAGATATCCCAAGGAAGTCTAAACTACAAGAGTCTACAATGTACCTGCTCACATGGACAATGACATTGATTAGTAACATGCCAGTTATAAGGTGGTCTCCATAAAAACTAATAACATTACTCCATCCAATCCTCCCTCTTTCAACTAATCTGCAATTGATGACAACAGCAAATGGAACAGATTCAAGGGCAGGCACCATTTAGGTTACCTGCAACCCTTGTCTGTGGATGTGCATGATAAAATGATGAAGCCTGTACGCCACACTATGTCGCCCACAACATTGGAAACCTACCCTGTCACAATTACATTGATACTATTGTATCAGAGTATGTTGATATTTAGCCTGAAAGTTTAGCTTCAATAGTTATTTGTTTACAACATCCACATTTTACATGCATTAAATACAAAAACCTGCCTCAACATTTACAATGTTTTGGGCATCACACTATGGTAATTGGCAAAAATACTACAAGTTTGTGATGTCATGCCAGCTCCTCCCCTTCTTAACTCCATGCCCCCAACAAAAGGGTGAGATCATATAATGTTGGAATTAAGGAGTTTCCTTATGTAACCAACCCTCGAATCCCTGCTAACAAAGATATTGTGAATTCCTACTAGTCACAACAAAAGCACATATTAAGAAAACTATTGTAACTACATTTAATAAGGCTCAAATTTTTGCCATGCCTATATGAAAATATGTGAGAGACAAAATTAAATAATTCTTAGTCCATTAAGCTACAGAATGAAAATAAACAAGGATTCAGAAAAACTTTTATTTTTTTTTTCTGGCATTTTCTATAGTAAAACCACAAATACATACTATTAAAACAATTTTTGGTACAGTCACCCCAAAAATAACCAATGAAGTAATATTTACATAACTATAACTAGCTATACAGATGAGCAGTAGTAATGAGATAAACTGGCACTGCCCAAACAGCAACCAACATACAAAGCCAGCCCCATAAAAGCATGCACGGTTAGTAACATGCACACACTCACTTCTTGTTCATGGCTCTTGGTTGTGGACTATTGACTCCAGAGGAGAGACGTATCAGGCGTACATAGCATTCAACACAATCCTGCAACCAACATTATATTGTACAACTAGCCAATCACTGTAAAAATTGGTTAACACACACCACTACAAGCAATAAGTTTCTCATGTCTGGCTGACAGCTTAATGGTGTTCAGTCATAATAGGCCCTACTTTATATATTTTGGGATTTTATACGTGTATAATAAATAGTTACTGCTTTGAAACACACAAAAATAATAAATTTCTAAAAATGTGTCTTGGAATTCTGAATATTTGTATATTTGGTTTCAAATAAATTACAAAAAGGTTTGTTTACAAGCAATGTCTGGTTCCAACTTCAAGTAGTCTCTAATATCACTAAACTAGTCTAACGGAACATTTGAAACGAAGGAGAGTAATTAGGATCTTGTCCAAGATTTTATTAATGCATATTACAATATAATACTGTACTACCAAAAAACAAAACCTTACTATATGTAATATGAACAAATTTGAGTAAACCTAAAAAAAAAAAACTGAAGGAATAAAATCATATTTAAAAAGGCCTAAAAAGCACAATTTTCCCCAATAAAACCTGGAATTTACATAAATATGAGGCATTATCTCAAAACAGCACAGGTGAAAATGGTGTGCTTTGAGATTTCCACATTGTTAACAGTTCACTGTAAATTCCAATTCATTAATGATACATGTTACAATTCCTTTTAATGCAATAAATGTGCCATCGCATAGTTAGCAACTGACCAAGCACAGGGTACATCACAAGCCTTAAATACTGGCATCCTCATATCATGCAGCAATGACGGTGGTGAGGCAGTGTGTGCTCTCTTCCTTTAGCACTGACCAAATTTTCTTTCATTGTGCTGAATAATTTACTCAAAGATTCAAATTTGAAGTATTGTTGACTCAAAATTGATGCCATTTTCCTTTAAAAAATTCTATATTACTTGGTTAAAAGGTTTATAGCGTTGTGCGCACCGCCTCAGTGCTCTACTGCAGCTGACCATGGCTGTCTCTCTTCCCCCCAGTACCTCATGCTGGCCGGAGCCACAGAGAAACAGGGGAATCTCACCCTTATCTGGGCCGCTTTCATGCTTTCTCAGCTTCTGTACAGGGGCAGGAAACTCAACAGCGCCACATGCTCACTTCATGTGGCCAAAAAGTATTTAAATTAAACAGTCAAGAACTTTCTGTTATCTTCATTACAGTTCTCCAATATCGTATCTGCATAGAGTTAAAATAATAATGCTAATTATTAGTTGACAGATGTTTACTCTGTAGCAAATATTATAAAAAGCAATAAACATAAAGAATAAACATAATTGTTGTCATTTGACAAACAGTCATACTATACATACACTTATTCCTAATTAATTTTTGCACACAAAATATACTTGAAGATGTTTTCTAGATTTTAAAAATTTTAATCCATTCCTTCTTATAGCAACAATGTTATCTGTTTGGGTTTAATGAGTGATGAAATAAATACATGTACAGGACTATGTTTTTGCATCTCTCCATGACTTTTATCCATTCAGACCCTGCATCCACAATTGTTTATGTAACTCACACAAAAGTTATTTTTTACTGCAGCTGTACACTGACGAGGCTCGGTACACAGGATCATGTGTGTGCATAAATGGTTTGTAAACCATGCAGCGTGCTACTAGTCTAGGTTGTAATGTTTCATATTGTTATAGCAAACATACAGCCTACAGTTCATTGGTTGTGATAACCAAACAAGGGCCATGTAGATTACAGTGTACATTAACTATTTTTTGTTTGTAACACCTGAAACCATGAATTTATGTGGGTCTTAAAAGATTCCATTTCTGTTACATAATATGAAAAACTCTTCTCAATTTTATGGAATAACCCCACAAAATCCAGCATATACTGATATCGCTACCAGACTTAGGTTCAGAAATATCAAACCGAAAGTGTAGTTTATGTTCTGAAATTGAATAAATGTTTAAGTAGTAGAGCGCTTGTTTAGTATTTACTTATCAGTACATTGCTTGTAGTTTTATAATATTTACTTTTAATTTTAAGTTGCATGGCTACTGCACTGTGTAAAAAACATTCAATAGAAACTATCTTTTATAAAATGTTAAACCACTAGGTTAACTATTAGAATAATAGTAGTATAGTGTAAATTACCCTAAAAGATAGATAGTAATTATCAAATCCATGGACTTAATTAACTGCCAGCAAATTAATTATTCATTGATTAGTGCTGCTAGGTGTTTTGAGAAAAAAAAAAAAATTTTCTATAGCTCCTAAGCCCCTGTCACACTGTCAAATTTTCACTTTCAACTATATTTGACAGTAAAATGAAGACAAAATATGGCCATGAAATTTTTTCCTTTCAACACATTTTGTCAAATAATCTTAAATGTGTTTGAAAATATGTCACGTTATCAAATTTTTTTACTGGGAGAAATTAATTTGAATTATTTTGAAATTATTTTTATAGTGAGACATTGCTTTTTTTTTTTTTTTTTTTTCTCCTGCAATCCATTGCAGGAAGAAATGTGAGGAATATTGTAGTTTATTTTCGCTTCTTTCTAAAATTCAAATTTTTTTATCAAAGACATTTCCTGCACAATGAAATGTAATACCTTTGTGTTCATAATATTTTGTGCAATATTCACTTAAAATTCACAGATAGCTTATACATAAATTGATTATCTTCACACCCTACTTAGTTTCCAGCAATTGTTCGTTATTTTTAAATTTCTTGATGTCCATTTTTGTTGTGCATGATTCTGATTGGCTGAGACCATCAAAACATCAAAAAATTTTACAACCGGTCCAATCTTAAAATGTTTGATGGAAAAGAAAGCCATTCAACTTTCTCAGACAAATATGGCAGCGTTTACAACGTTTTAATGACATCATAACTGTCCAATTATATTTTACCAAACTTATTGGAGCACTTTGACAGAAAAATTTGACACTGTGACTGGGGCTTTAATAACGTTAATTAAAAATAATTATTTAATTCTGGTTTGTATTTCAAATTCACTTATTTCCACTGCATATCAGTTATTGAACTATTATCCTGCATACTTCTAAATCTTTGGAAAAAGACAGTATGGCGTCAGACCTGAACATTTTCAGTTTGCTACATCTTCAATGTGTAACAGAGTTCTGAATTTGGTGGCAGCATATGAAAGTTGCTCTTATCAGTGCTGACATACACAGTCGAATCACGTTATTATAACCACCTGCTAATATCAAGAGTAACCGCTCTTCGCAGCACAGACAGCAGTCAGACGAGCTGGAATTGACTCAAGTAAAGTACTGATAGGTCTCCACAGGTATCTGGAGCCATGCTGTCTGAAGCACAACCCATAACTGTTAAAGGGTGCATGGTGGAGGAGACAGACGGTGAACACGAAGATTGATGGTTGTACCACAGGTGTTCAATTGGATTGAGATCAGAGCTGTTTGGGGGCCAGGGATAAACTTTGAAGTCTTCATCTTGCTCTTCCAGCCACATACGGACACTTCTAGTAGCGTGGCATGGCGCATTATCGTGCTGGAAGATCCCATCCTCCTGAGGAAAGACTATCACCATGTACGGGTGGACGTGATCGCCGAGGATGGATTCATAACCAAATTGACTAAGAGTGCCTTCCACATGGATGATGGGACCTACAGAATACTACGAGAACATTTCCCAGACCATAGCACTGCCCCTACCGCATTGTATTCATCCAGCAATGGACGCAGAGTGTCTGTTCTCAGAAGTTGCTCGCCGGACAAGCTAACTTCCATCCCTTTTATGCTGCTGAAAACGTGACTCGCCTGAGAAAGTTATCCATCGCCAATCAGCAGTGGTCCAGTTGCCATACTGTCTAGCAAATTCCAGTTCTTTTCGTTGATGCACCTGTGCTAGCATGGGTGCAGTCACCCTCCGTCTACTCCGGAGCCCCTTTCACAGAAGGGTTTGCTGAACTGTTGTGGTAGCCACGTGTCTGGATGCCTCCTGGTTCATTTGGATGATGGCCTGTTCCACTGTAGCCTGTCGATTGGACTTCAAGCACTGCTGTACTCTATGTTCACCTTGGACATCAATGGCACATGAAACTCCACAGTTTCCATGACAGTTATTCCCAATGGTGCCATTCATCCACTCACCATACACTTTTACTACAGAGGCACAAGAACAGTTCACAAACGTCGCTGCTTCCAAAATTCTGTCCCCATTAGCCCGAAAGTCAATGATCCTTTTTTGAAACTCTGTTAAATCACTTCCCTTACCCATAACAGGAGGAAGTGCTATGTGAACACCCAACTTGTCTGTAGCATTATATACCCACTTCACCAGCTCACGTCACGGGCCATATGTCACGGGCTATGCGCTACAGGTAGCACTTCTAGCAGGTGGTAATATTAATGTGATTCGACTGTGTATATATAGTGTTTCAAATATGTTTTCCAGCTTCTCATAAACCAGTCAGTTTTTAGAGTGACACCAGGTGTTATCTCAGTAACAACAGGGATAGTTTTCCATCTTATTCCAGCGAAATAAAGGAAAAATATTGTAACATACTGTGGGCAAAAATAATTGCAAGGTAGTTTTATTTTAGAATAACACAGAATAGTAGTAAATTAGCAAAATTAAATCAGTTATAAGATTAGACATTCAATAGAAACTTTTTTTTGTGAAGGTAAACTTTATGGAAATACCGTGAAGTTTATGACATTAATTTGTGGTAGTATAGTTTTACTAAGAAGCCGGCTGTAAGTACAAAACATTTTCACAAAACATATGTTGATGGCCACACTGTAGTCCACTGAAGCTCTTTTTAAGGGGAAGGGGGATGTGGTAGTGATTTATACTTGTCCACATAAAAACGTTTTAGGGGGGAGGGTTGAAGCTGGTTACATTGACAGCATTGGGCTTGTTTCAACTGCCGGACTGCTACTGTCATGCTGAGAAGCAACAGCAAACTTAATGGATTGCATGCAGCTGAGATTAACTGATTTTGTTTCTGTCTTAAGTCTGCAATTATTTGGAAGCTAGTAAATGGATTTAAAACTATAAATACGAACTCTTCTATGCCTATTTTACATGGAATATTATGTACCTACCTGCAATCTTGTCAATTCCAACCCAAAACATGCCATTAACATTTTTATTACTTAACTCCTGCTGTCAAATTGACTTAAAAGTGCTCAGATTTACATGAAAAATGTTAATATGCTGTCATTTTCATCTAAATTTCAGTTTTTTTTAAATCACTTGAACTGTTACTTTTTTTTATCTAAATCCCCCCCCCCTCCCCCTTGCTTGTGTAATGATATGACAAACAAACATAGTGGGTAAACTTTCATGAGATCAAAGCACAAATTCCAACTGCAGTTTCAATTTTTGGTAGTTTATGTGAACAAGGATAAATGTCATGAATGCCCAGTGGAGGCAATTTCCACATTCCACCAGCCATCTCTATGATGCACAATATTTTCCACATAGTTCAAAAACTATGTTGATGAGCAAAATTTTGTATAAACGCAACCTCCTAATATTAGAATTTATTCTACAGGCACCAGAACAACAAGACTACCACTACTGTGGCCAGCAGGTAACTGGCCAAATCTCAGCTGGGGATGGGGAGGAGAACAGGGTGAACTTTTCACGTGGGGAAGGGAAGATGTATGCCCAGCATTATTCATGCATCAACTCTCACAAACGTCAGGTGTGGCAGACTATGTGTGTGAAATAAAATTGAGGATAATGAAAAGTTGGAGACACACTCGAAATTATAAAATATGTAAGTATTGGAATTTCCCATGTGGGAATTGTGCCGGGTGATGCTGCAGGCTGGTGGTTTCCTCGGGGATCTTCCTTCTACCCACCCTTGCATTCCGACACTGCTCCATACTCACCCCCTTGCTTCACCACCATCTGCTCTCAAAACCTTGATGATCTCCACTACACTCATAAAGGTGAATACAGATATTCGCTCCAAACCCCATGCCGTAACCACATTGCATGCTGTCTGGATGGTATCCTGTAACTTCAGTGCGTAACCAGAGTCCGTAACCTGGACGATACAGAGCGCAGTGTGCAGTATTCTGCTGCTTGTCTGCCCCCCCCCAACAAATCACAGGACTGCACGCACTCAAGTTACAGTACATTTAGACGTGCACCGAACACTGATGCGTAACATCAGTGTGTTGGCAATGTGTAGGGAACATGGAATGGAAAGAGGAAATCTCTCATATTTTACTGAAATGTATAGAGCTAAAGAACTTCTGTGGAATGCCAAAAACCCTAGGGATTTCAGCAAAAAAAAGATGAAACAATTCTTGGGAAGAATTGGGATCCAAACTCCAAACAACAACCAAGAAATCCCACAATAAAATTACTGCATTTCGTTCTTTTCTTCAAAGAGAAAAATTAAAAATACAGAAAAGCATAAGAACAAGAATGGGTACATTGAAATGCAAGTAGATATCTTGTGCAGCAAGAATATTTTACTTTAATAGTTAGTAATGTCTACTTCTATTTGACCCAGTGTTTCACTATACATATTTACACAAGTAATATTGCACACCATTTTTTTTCTTCATTTTTTTGTAGAGGACCTGACAAGAGTTACTAAAGTATGTGGTTTGCTTTCAAGAGTTTGCAGTTCATGTGAGATAAAGACAAGCTATGAGAATAATTAAGCACTGCAGCTTAAATTTAAAAGCTTTGTTTTATGCAGTAGGCACAGTGACTGAGAAAGCACTTGCATGAATTCATAAACATTCACACACAACGATCTTACAATGGGATTCTTCATTTTTTCTGGAAAAACTGTGATATTTCCACTCTAACTTTACAGATGTGCATGACCTACGAGGTACGTTCCTGAGAAGTAATATCATTGAGCCTCCAGTTTCCCTCCAGTGTGTCCCCTTGTGTTACATGATCTAATACCCCAGGTGGAGTATAGAAATTCACAGAGCTAGAGCTTCTTCTTAGAAAATTACGTAGATGAGCCACTGTCCAATGCCATTTCAACCAATTCAGCTCTTTCAGGCTGTAATAGCACTGGCTTTCAGACAATTTGAAAAACCGCAGAAACAATACCTAAAAAATTTTCCATTAATCTTCTTGCTTTTCATTCAATAATTAAATATTCTTTGTGCTGAACCTTTAGGATGAATCCCTGAATAAAGTTTCCATTATGTTCTCATTAGAGAAAAAGCGTCATCCCCAATGAAATAATATGGAATACGATTACGTCTTCCTTTTACGGGCTTCACTTTTGGAATGCATAGGCTGTTATGTTGAATTTTATTGTACAGTTGACACTGCATGAAAACACCACCATCTGAATTTATGCCTTGGTAAGCAATGTCAGCAAAGAGAAAATTATAATCGGCATTCACAAGTGCAAACAGAACAATGCTGAATATAGATTTGTAGTTTAATAACTCGCTACCCGTGTTGATAGGAGCTAGTAGGGGAAAATGTTTCCCGTCTTGTGCACCCAAGTAGTGAGGGGAGTTCTAAATACTTTCATTTTGTTCTGCCACGGCTTTCAATCTTTCTTCTGTTGTAGGAATCTGTAAAAAAAAAATATAAAAAACAACTACAGTAACAATGTAACACATAAGAAGGAATCACGTTTTGATTCAGTCAAAGAATGAAGTTAACATATTTGTATGTTCGTCCACATTTTGCGATTGTACTACTTTCCATTTAATAGTTATGGATGACTGCAAGCAAATCAACACTTTATCAGAGATATATGCCATGTTGTGGCATTTTCTCTCTAACATAATTAATTTGCTTTGGTAGCATTTTTCTTCATTTGGCAAAGCCCCATCATCTTTCCTTAATTATTGTGGATATAGACCTTTTTTTTAATGGCAAGTTTGTTTTACATTTTAATATTGTGTCATATTAAAGGATCTAACCTCAATTTAAAATTGTGTTTTAAACTTGTGATTGTAAATGCCATACACGGTAGTAAAATAATGCATTGTTTCTATTTTTTTGTGTGTTTGTTGCTCTTCAAGCAATGAATCTTTATTTTTTGTTTCTCTATAATACCTGTATTTTACATCTACTTCTGCCACACTAGATGGCAGAGGTTGTAATCTGTATTGCGTAAACGGCTTGAGCTTATTTAACTCTCATATATATATATATATATATATATATATATATATATATATATATATATATTATATATATATATATATATATATGTTGTTCAGTGTGTTTCAAGTGCCCTGGACTTCTCTGGCTGCTTTGTGCCATGGTCTAACTGTGATGGGACCATGAGCAGCATTTTCCTCTCCCATGTGCCAATGTCTGGAGCAGCGAGTAGCAAAACTGTCGGCTAAGAATAATATTTTTGTTTTTGGTTTGCATGGAAATTTAATCTCCCGATCTACTATCGTGGCAGGATGTCTTAGTATGTTCGCCCCCACCTTGAAAACTTGTAATCTTTAAAAGAAAAACTATTGACCTAAATGTTAATTTTTTTTTTTTTAGACTAGACTTGGACTTAAAATCACAAAAGAAAATATATATTTTGAACAAAATGTTAATACATATTGATTTATAAAAGTTATTTTTTCTTTCGTCAGGCATATTGTTACAAAGTTTGAATTTTTCTCAAATATTATATATATTAATTTTCATGGGTGCACCCATGTAATGATTTTACTTACTACTCATACATAAGAGTGATAATGTTGTTATTGGTTGAAAGAGCCCCCCCTTTTTGGGGCTTCGTGCCCACTTCGATGTCCACATGTGAAAAAATAAAAAGAAGATTAAAATTAATTTTGTCAAGATTTGTTTATTTGATTTCTGAATCCACATAAATTTTTTATTAATTCAATTAACTTATGACAGCAAATTTTTCAAACAAATTTTAATATTTAAGGCTATACTTCTTTTATTTGTCTTGTACATTGATGTGACTAATACATGTGAGTCTGCAAAAAGGTAAGAAAGAACTCTTGGTAGGGCTCGGCCCTGAGTTTTAAACTCTCTCTCTCTCTCTCTTTAGCCTGAAAGATCACACTTGTACCAGATTTTGATTCTAGTTCTCCTCTGGGGCACCTTGGTACTCTGATTGGGAACCTTTAGGTAGGCAATCTCCTTTCTGGAGATTTCTCTATCTGTTCTGGTTCCGGT
The DNA here is from genome assembly GCA_029891345.1 of Dryococelus australis. Taxonomy (NCBI): domain Eukaryota; kingdom Metazoa; phylum Arthropoda; class Insecta; order Phasmatodea; family Phasmatidae; genus Dryococelus; species Dryococelus australis. The sequence continues at coordinate 128,343,517 of CM056995.1, read as the reverse complement.
CTTGAGCACCAAGGGCCGGCTCAGATATAATGTAAAAAATTAAGTTTTTTAACGTTGCGCTATCTTTAAAAATGGTGAACACACTTGGCTAAATTTTAGGATATTTTATGCTTGTTGTTAGCACTTTCAGCATATAATCCATTTGCAGTTACTTCCATCTTTTCTAAAGCCTTACAAAAGTTCTACTTTCAGGATATTCCTCCGCCTCATACAAAGCTGAACCCAGTCTACGTATATTTCATAAAGTGGGGTAAAATCTGACAATGTGACCAACCTACACACTATGTAAACAGCAAATACATACTCTTTGTAAAGTATTTTATCAGCTGGTGAATTGCTGCGGGATGCATGTCGTTAAGTTGGCAATTTTGATGATAGCTTTGGAAGAAAATAATACTCAGAACTAAAAGTTGTTATTAAAAATTTTAATTATGCTTACACCATTTATGGTTTCATTATGTTCTTATTGTAATAGTAAATTTTCTTGACTGTTAGTGACTGGATTTTAAAAATATGTTTAGCAATTATGACAGAGTATGTCGACACGTACGAAAAGTAAAAGTTTCCAGCCAATGGCTAGCCATGTTTATGTTTCCTGTTTCCAGCCCGGTGAAAGCCATTGTGCGTGTGCCTTCTTCTCATCATGTTTATTATATGAATCTTGTTGGTGTTGTCGGAATATTTAATCTATAGTTAATTTTTTTTTTATTTGCTTTCTTCAAGCATAGTTGGTTGTAGGCACCATTGCAGTATGTTTTCTTGAGTAAAATGTAATATTAATCGGCACATGTTTACCGCTTCCTAAAACTGTTCGTTCAGCCATTTTCTTTACCGCCGTCCGCATTGAAGTGACACAAATATTATTTACATATCTAAGTTTAAGTTTGTTGGTTTCAAGAAACGTGCACAGTATTGTGTTGATTTTACTGAATGATTCTGCAAATAAATTATTTAATGCTTGTGATGAACAAACATTTCAGTGAAGCAAACTTGCAAGGATTGCCATAGAAAAACGTGTTCAAGAGATTGCAAATTTTACAAATAGTAAGTTTGCGTGTTTTGTAAATGTATTTGTAAACCATTAATATAAATATTGCAATGCAGGAGCCTGAAAAAGCTGTACATTCTACACTTTTGTAGTGAGCGAATGATATTTGTCTATATCGTAAATTCAACGATTGTAAGGTTAACTTCAGTCAAAGTGTGTATATATATATATATATTTCTGGATCTGTACAAATACGAACAGTGATGTATGTATCACATTTTGTTTTTTCATTAACCTCTTAACTTACCAATTATTTTTTAATATTTGATCCAAATATTAGCAATTTTTTAATTATTGAAATGAAGTGTATGTACATAGAATAGTTCGTCACAAAAAAAAAAAAAAATATATATATTATATATATAATATATATATATATATATATATATATATATATATATATATATATATATATATATATATTATATATATATATATATATATGACACACACACCAACATGCACGTGCACACACACACACACAGCAAACTCTACTCTTTTTAAGTTTTATGAGTTTTAAGCTGATTGCAGTCATTTTCAAAAAAAAAAATCTATTTTTATTTTTCAAAATTAAATTTTTTTTTTAATTAGTTAAATGCAAGGAATATACATGGAATAGTGTGTCAATTAAATTACAATGTCACAAATCCAGTGAAACTTGAGACATAAAATATTATACTAATGCTATATTTAAACCCCGAATATATTTGTTCATTACATTTGGAGTGAGAAATTTTTTTCAATAAAATTATTTGCTTTACAACATCTAAAATGCAGTACAGTATTATGCAAAATTTACTCATTTGAGTGTTCACAAGTTCCAAGCTGATTTTAACTGTTTCTCACTGAGTGAAATGCTCTGACACATGGAACAATGCTCAGTGCTATGTCACATTCTTTACATACATACTGTGACTCCCTTCTGGCTTTCTTGCCCTTCACGTCATGAACACAGCTGCACATACCGCAAAGTCTTGTGGAATGTTTTTTGCTGTGGTAGGAATCACTGATGGGGAAATGGTGGCCAGTCAGACACTCAGAGTTGGTGCTGCTGGATGGACGACCTGGAGCTTTTGGAGAAAATTCTTCTTTCTTGTGGTTTGATGTCATTTTCTCAATGGTAGCAACACGAAAGTCAAGAGCATTATTTTGCCCACCAGTTTTTTTATACAATACAAACGCATTTCACATTGCAAGCTCCACTAAGAGAAAAAAAAATGTCCTCTTTTTCGAGGCACTGGATTTGCAGCTAAGTGTTGGTCAATTTTATTGACCCCACCAATTGTTCTATTGTACTCCACTACTGCAACTGGCTTAATTTTCTTTATGCCCCTCTTCTAAATTGTCACCATTTGGGCATTGTGAATGGTGGTCAGCATGCAAACATCCTTTTTGTCCTTCCACTTCAGAGCTGTCACTTTCCCTCTTTGAAAAGCTGCAACTTCACCTTTTCTAATTTTTTTGCTGTGAAATGATGGCGGCATGTCTCTTCTTGTATGGCGCACAGTACCATAGACATCGGTCTGGTTGGCAATTTGAAGGTCAGCAAGTTGAGGCGAACTGAAATAATTGTCAACAGTTAGGCAGTAACCATTGTTAAGGAGTGGTTTCATCAATGTTATGACGATTTGTGTGGACTGTGGAAAGTTTTCAAATTCTTTATCAAAGTGTGTACCCTTTCCTGTGTAAATGATCATAGGCCACAAGTAACCACTTAGCGATTACCATATCATGAATGTCCTGATCCAAAATCTTAATCTTATGAGAGGCATATGTTGTACCCAGCATAACCGTCCCATGTAGATCATCAAGCTTTCATCGATGGTGACATCTCGCTCTGGGGTATAGACACTTGCCAGGATGTCCTCAAAAGATTCTGGACTCTCAGTCTCATCTTCTGATTATAACTCACTAGCAGATTCACTTTCCTATTCAATAAATTCTATGTCCAGTTCATCTTCACATTCCATTTTATATGTTGAAATAACAATCACACAACTTTCGTATAATACTGTACGCACATCAAACAAAGTAGTTATGTTGCAATACCATCTGCAGATAAACACTATTTTACACATAAACTATAAAAAGGTTTCTACGTAAAGTGATGAAATATTCAGTGTGATGTGTATACATGTACACACATTTCGACCACGAAAACTAATAACACACTGTACTGATGCCAAACTAAGCAATTATTTCTCTGATTTGTAACAAAAATATAGCTAAAACTATTCTTGAAAAACGATTATTTACTGCCATCTAGTGGCAAACTTGTGGCTATAGAAATAAACTGTGCAGCAAAGTACCACTTAGCTTCCTTCTAGTGGAGGAAAAAATAACTTCAGTATTACAGACACATACAATAACATAAGAATACTCTAGCGACGTACTTATGAACTAACTTCCACAGGAACTAGGGTGCTATCTAGTGGCTAAAGATATAACCTCAATATTTGAGATACAATCATATCGCGGCATCCTAGCAATGTACTTGTGGTCTAACAAAGGGAACTATGCTGCTATTTAGCGAGATATGCATTGGCTCTATTGGTGTTGTAACTATCCATTAACTGCTCTCTAGTGACGGATATGAAAACTAAAAGCAATTAACAAATATTTTTGGGGATAATAATTATTTACTGGTTACTGGTAACATGCCAGAATATATTCAGGTTTTTAATATTTCGCCAAAATTTTAAACCCTAATATATTCTGGTTTTTAATTTAAGAGGTTAAAGTTAAAATTTTCTAAGTTAATTAATTTAAATATTATTTCCATACAACCAAAATTTGCCACTACAACAAAATATGCAACTCAAAATGCCACACACTCGTAAGAATATCAAAATAATGCAGTCTCATGAAAAACTTTAAACTAAAGCTCCCCACTGCCTGACCGTTTCCTTTTCCCTTAAAAATAAAAAAACAGAACACCAACAAACAACAAATTTAACTTGGTAATTACAAAAATAAAACAGGTTGGAATGCCAACCTGGCTATAATATCATCCTACATTAATTACTGGGTGGAAGTTAGCTAACATTAGTCTTTCATTGCCTGTCACAACAGGAAACACAAGGAAAGAGGAAAATGCAAGTGTGCATTGGACTCGAACATTTGTTTACAAACCTATTTCCCTCCAGAGACAAACAGCAGTGGTGGAAGGATACATTGTGGCCGTGCTACTTTTCTATAACTGTCAAAATTTACCCCACTTACATGAAATAGACTTATAGTAAATTACATCAAAGGTACACACATTCATGCGCACTCAGTCCAATAAGATTTTGCATACAAACTATTTCTTACTAAGCATTACCAACGTGCCAATTTTCTCTATATTTTTATTCATACTAATTTTAAATTAAATAATATACTTCAAATATATGTGAAAGTTAAATTTAACTGAAAATAGGATAGGTACTTTTAAGTTAACAGAAGTATGAAACGCTTGTGATACACAACATATTTACGAAATAACCAAGGGGTAATTATTCAAAGGTTTGATTCAAAATTTGTGAGAAAAAAAACTGTGAATAGGTTATACCTAGTTTGGTGGAAATAATCAGACGGTATGGTAGATGAACCAAAATGAAATTAATATACAGTATTTATATGGCCGCCATTTTGGAAAGCAATGTGTTATCTATTTGGATTGTACATGTTTACATGTCCTACTATAATATTAGTTACCTGTAGAATTTCGGGTAAATTCACAGATTAGTTTCAGAGATACGAAGTATAAAAGCTTTAATTTTCATTTTGCACTTTCTTCCAAAATGGTGGACTAACAAAAATAAACATTTCTTTAAGTAAACATTGCCATGACGAACACTAAAACTGACAATCTTTTTATAGAGGCCTGGAACCTAATCTGATATCACCTAGACAGGAAGCTTCACCGGTAAACTTATACCAATAATAAGCATAATAATCCCGATTTAGAATATTTGTAACCCCATATGGTTTTATGTTGCAGCTGCCAGTAGCAGATATGGAACCTGAAGAAATACTTCATATTAATTACAATATAGACAACATGCCTTCCCCACCGACCTTGGGCGCACAAAAATGGAAAAGACAACTTGAGGACCAGAGATTCAATAAAGCTTTAGAAATACTTGCTGCACCTGCCAGCAACATTAATTTTATGAATGCCAACTGTTCAGGAACTTTGTTACAAAAAAGATGCAAAAATATTCTCTTATTGCATGAGGTGAAGTTCAGCATGCTATTATGAACATTTTTCTCAGTGCAGATAGGGGGCAATACAACCAAACTTCCAATCATGCTGCATTTCCAGTTCAACCTACATATTTCCAACATCTACCTCATCCACAGCTTCACACTATTTATCAACCACAGTAACTGCTACAACCTCAAAATGATTGTGTTGCAGCACCTTATCTACCACTTCTACTGTCTTCACCAAGTTGTGCACCTATTTCTCCCAGTTCAGATCCAGATACTGCCCCAGAGTCTCAGATATCAGAGTCCTAAGACACAGATATGGATTTAGAAGGAATCCAGTTTGCACAGTGAAATCAACAGGCGTTAATAATTGAATTTAATAAATATAATACTTATTTTAATAATGTAAGAATGAATATTCTAATAAAATTTCTATACTTACTTGTATATTATCTTTTAATGTTTCAATGAGAGCTTGACACACTTCCGGTGGAATGTTACTTATCTGTTCAGAAATTTTAAAGAGGTACTGTAAAGTATTGTATGAATCACCAATAGCCAGAAAACACATTGTAACTGATAGCCTTTCTTGGACAGAGATAATTTCTCCATGTAATGTCCTTTTTTGCTACTTTAGCACCTATGAAGTTAATCAAAATCTCAAAGTCTTCAGGTGACATTCTGTTAAAATTTCTGTAATGTCCACTGGTTGAAACTGTAGATAACGTAACTTGAAGCACCATACTCAATTCTACATGCTGCCTTTATTTCACTTTTATTTTTAACGTGTAATGCAAATAAATATTGGTTGCTACAGCATCTTCCATGTTTGTACCATATTGCAGCCTGTACTTGAACGTGGTAGGTTGCAAGTTATGGACTCTGGCGCGGACTGTAAAGTTTTAACCTGTAACTGCATCGCATAACCACACCCTGTTTTAACATCGGTGCACAAAGCTGTATGGTACAGGGTTCAGTGTGCCTATCTGTATGCACCTTAAAGTCATTCAAAGTCATTCTGTTGTTTGTAGGGCAACATATTTTATACAGCATTTTTGTACATTTTTTTTAGAATTTTTAACTTTTCATTTTACAATTTCTCTGACCATTATATCCCTCCCCACCACAAAATTTTTTTATGATGTGGGCTAAATTGAATGTCATACTGTTGGGAAATAAATTAATTTTTGCAAACCACAAAAATTCCTTTTCTGCAAATTTGTTTTTGGAAAATCCCTACTCTCAATAACTACATAAATGCTGACTAAGAAGCATAAAACATTAATAACAAAAATGATAAACTAAGAAAATAACACAGGAGAAAGATTATTTTCAATATCCTCAATATTGATTGTTATTGAAATATGTCAAAATAAAAAGCACTCAATATTATTACAAAAATGTGATTTGAATCCAAAACTCACCACATAACCTGAACTTACCAACATAAATACAAACTATATCACAGCAAAACAGCAAAGAAAAAATGAAAATCAATTCCAAATTTGTGTTTTAGTATGCTGTACACTTTCTAAATTATTTATGAGCACATTTGTTACAGATCAGTGTGGTGTGACATACTGGTACTTGAACAGTCAAGTTTGATTCCTGAAGTTGGCTATATCTGCTAGCTCTATCCTGCCACACATGACTCATGGACCTTACACCAGAGAACAAAAACCATAGTGCCTTCACACATTTCACAATAATCTAACTATTTTATTTTATTTATTCTATAAATCATGTTAGCAATGCAACTGAGATATGCACGTTGCCATAAGTGTCCCCTACCATTTTCTAATTTGTTTGTATGGTCATATGGCATAAAAATTGCATGAGCACCTTCCAAGTGCACAAACAAGTACTTGAGCACAAATTCACAATTTTTTACACACCCCAAAAAAAAACTGACACCAATAGGGCTCCAATATACACATGTTCCCACCAGCGTCTTCTTTAATTTTATAACTTTTTTGTGGGGTTTTATAGTATAATAATTGCACAGGCATCTTTCAAGTGTATAAATGCTTACTGTTAGCTATATATTGTAATACATAATCAAACAATCCAAAGACAGCACTGCAGCCAAGCACATCAATAGATAAAATCAGTTCTAATAAAATACAATTAAGGTAATTGCTCATTTATCATGCAGTTGTCATAATGGAATAAATAAACAAGTAATACCAAATAATATTTGAAGAGCATAAATGTAAAACAAATTATATCCACATTTCTGAATATTTGGTGGGACCATGTTTACGTACAGCCTAATGTGTTATACACATTGTGGAGTTACATTTGGTGCAAAACACATTATATGCTGGTAGTAACAAAACAAAGGTCTTTGTCACAGATTGAATTCTATCCAAAAATCTGTGTTTCAAAGTAAGTTATCTCCAATAAATACACTATTGTTTACATCACAAATAGTGCATTTTATACAATTGTGCATTATCTAACTCTATGGTGTGTTTGTAGGTTAGTGTGCGCTACTGATTTGTTGTGTATATTCTGCGGGATTTCGTTGCAAACACTGTTCATTTCCTTACTGTATGATTTGGGGGTTGGCATGTAAACATAAAAGTAATGGATGATTCAGAAGAGTTTTTGACTGTTGGAGGGGGAAATATAGGTTCGAAAAGAACACAAAATAAAACAGACGAACGGAAGACGACTTGGTACAATGACCCGTTTACTGTGACCAATGGAAGTTGCGGCCATGTAAACACAGCAACTAAAATAGCTACAAGGTCAGTTTATTATGTTTTCAGGTAACCAAAACTGATGTTATTGCATTCAAAGAAAAACTGTTTGACAATAAATGTAAAGTTGATCAAAATAACTAAATACTTTGATGCATACTACAGTGCCAGCTGCCATTAGGACTAGAGCTGCGGAAATTGATCTTAAATGAAGCAGGTCTCAGTCATGCGAGTTATGTTAAAAGACTGTGAATGGCAAGTCTATTCTTGTATACCGGCAGACTTTTGAAGCCATTGTTAAAGCTATTGCGAAAACTAGAATTACTGGTGTACTAAAACGCTGTTTTGTAACAGGACAAATTGTTGAGATCACGTGGAAGATAAAAACCTTGACAAGAAAAGTATTATACAGATATTTTTGAGGTCAATAAAAGCAAGGAAAAGTCATTACGGCAGTGGTAAGAGTGTACGACTATCTGCAAATAGAGCTAAAGAACATACGAAATCCTCACAGAATGTACAACAGTGTGAAGGATACAGTATGTTTTTGTTACTGTTTCAGATTGTATGCAGTAAAAGATGGGCGATACGTATCAATACACTATTGAAGAACGTGTTCTAGTGAGTTGTTGGGTGGATGAACAAACTCAAACAGGAAAAAGTATGGAAGAGGTGCATTCTGACTTTCGGCAGCGATTTCGACAGAATCCTCCTCCGAAACAAACCAGAGGAAAAACATGCAATCTCGTCGAGGAGTCAGTGGAGAGATCACCCAAGAAGTTGACATGTAAACGATTTGCGGAATTGGGCATACCACGGTCGACCATGCAGAAGCACCTGAAACAAGACTTAAAGATGCGTCCATATCGACCTACCCCCAAACGATTTATCTGATGCAGACATGGACCAAAGGAAGAAGGCATGTGAGGCAATGTTACAGGTGTTCAACACATTACCAAAGCGAGGGAAGGTGACCTTTTCCTATGAGTGCGCCATTTACCGGAGTTCACGACAACGGAACGTGGTGTTTTGGTCCACGCACAATCCCCACTTTTATGAAGAGTTGGAAAATAACCCTCCATATGTGATGATATGGGCAGCCATGGACAACAGACTGTTGTTTGGACCTTTCTTTTTTGATGGTGTTGTTAACCAACATCGTTACCTGGACATGTTGCGGAACTGGTTTCAGCAGGATAGGGCTCCTGCCCATTATTCCATCGCAGTATGCGAATATCTGAATGAGGTGTTACCTGGGCACTGGATTAGGCATGGGTCAGCTTTACTGCCACAGCCATTTGCCTGGCCACCATGCAGCCCAGATCTCACATCATGCGATAACATGCTATGGGGATTCATCAAGGGTATAGTTGCACAAGAACATTACGGTACCATAGACAAACTTAAAGATGCAGTAAGAAGAGCATTTACTCATGTTACGCCACCAATGCTCCGCAGAATTTTGCACCGAACCTGGCGGCGTTATCACCCTGTGTCATGAGAATGGCGGTGCACACACTGACCCTATCGATGTTTAAATTTGTCGTATCGCTCCTATCCTGGCGGCGTATCATTTGTCATGAAACTGGCAGGACATAAACTTAAATTCATTTTCCTTTCTCATGAAAGTCTTCGACACAGCGTTGCATTTCAGTTTGACTATGTATTATAGGGGTAACGCGACTTTGTGGCCATCCTGTAGGTTTAACAATCCTAGAGTTGATGTGCACGACTTGCGAAAATGTGTGCACATATATTATAAATGCAAAAGGTGATGAAGAGGAAGCAACAAAAAAACCGCTCCACATCCACAAACACTGCAGTAAGACATCTTACAAAATAATCGCGGACAAAACTGAAGATCCAGAGACACACATTGTCGTATCTGACCTACAGTTAAATACAGCCACTACCGAAAGTTCCAATTGAAGCCTATTATTCTCACCAGCTAAGACTGTATAATTATGGTATTTGTGATACAACAAACAAAAGAAAATAGTCACACACGTGGATGGAAAATCAGTCTGCATGAGGACCCAATGAAGTTGCTAGTGCTGTTCATCACTACTCAAAAACTGTTATGCCTATTCCTACAGAAAGTTATGTAAATGTGATGGATGTGGTGGGCAAAACAAAAATATTATGCTGTTCATGATCCAGAGCCCCCCAAAACATCAAGTCGGTAACAATGCTATTTACTGTATGCAGAAACAGCTTCCTGCCATATGGTTGATTGTTTGGCTGAATTCAACATGACATTCAATCACAGAAAACTATTCTTCTACCACAAGAGTAGCATACTATTTACAGGAAGCCCATTAATAATATATTTGTCTATCCTACAGACTGGGAAATAAATTAATGGAAGTCGAGGTACGTGACAACTTACAAGTCGCTGAATGCTATATAAACGGTTATAAGAATTATGTTCTGAAAAATTAACATTGGCAAGAAAACTAGAATATACGTAACAAATGAACCATTATATTTTCATGATGCTGGTGCTTTATCATCCTTTCTGAAGGTACAATACCAGCACAAAAGTACAGCACCTCCATCAACAACGTTGGTGTGGCTGATATCACATCTCAAGATTAAGGATGTTGAAAACTTGCTGCAAAGAATTGGTGTTTATGTAACAGGAGACCCTAAACTTAGTTTCCACACGGAACTACAGTCAACAGCATCTGAAATTGTGGGGCTGCTGTAGTTCTGCTCTAACTGTAGTGCTGATATAGGAGGTTTACATAATGGCAATTGTGTACAGTAGGCCTATTCTACAAGTGCAAGTTCAATGTTTACTTGCAATAATGTGATATGAACTACGGCATTGATGTGTTGAAAAAATCTGAACTAGAACGTTTAATTTTGTGTGACCTGTTTTGATGTGAAGGCAATTTGGAGATGCAAGTTTATCCCACAATAAAGTAATGTTGTACACTTTTATTTAATTTTAATGCATAACTCTTCCAGCAAACCTGAAATGAGAAATTTCTACTCCTTTAATATTGCTGCCGACTCTATTCTGTAATAGTTTTCCACATAAATTTAGTTGTATCCTATATTAGTTCAAAACAAGTTTTATCATAAATTTTTTTATATTCATTTCTAAAAAAATTATATACCATTTTGTCTGCAAAATAAGTTATATCCAAAATTTATTGTTACGCGATGCCAGAGGGACGTATCTGAGTTTGTGGTGATGGCGGTCTCAAAAAAAATAAATAAAAAGAACTAAGTCTGATTTTTTAATTATTTACATAGCCATTTTGCAACATAAAAATCTCTATCTCACTATTTCTCTTGTTATTCTCAGTGGGTGCAATATTTTATGTTTATCTCTAATCTACTTAAAAGTTGCTCTCGATATCACTATAATGGTTATAGTTACTTAATTCACATTTATTTACACATGTTCAGTCAGTCTGTTGCCATCATTCCAAATGCTTGCATTCACGCATCCAGTTCAATAGTCCCACCCGCTCTGAAATCAAGAGTACACGAGTTGCGATAGGCTTATTGCGGCGCTACATTGCAGCATCCCTTTACAAATAACTGCCCACTTCTCAGATTATGCTTGCCTGTCATTCCTTCACTGTTGCAAGCAGGGCAGGGCAAGTGAAATGACGCTAAGCAGCAAGTGCATAACACAGCCCCCTCCTCAAGTCCGCTTGTCCTGAACAGACTCGGCAACATTCGGACCTTAGTAGTGCCAATTGGTCGATGTGGGCAACCTTCGGCTTCGCCCAAGAGCCTTTACAATAGATCAGAAACCCCACATCATTGAAGTTTTTCAGAATCTTGTACAGGCCGTCCCAACATTTCTGTAGCTTTGGGTAGTACCACTTTCACCTATGTGGGCAGTACAGCCACACCAGTTCTCCTCCTTGAAATACTTTGTTCAACACTCTCCTGTCATACCACATCATCATCCTTTCACTATTTATTCTAGTCTGTGATGTAGTTTGCTGGCATAATCGGGGGCAACAGCTTCCACTTCTATCAGCTTGCAGAACATCATGTTACTAAGGAGGTTTAGCTCTTTTCCAAACAGCATCCTAGATGTTGTTGCCCTTGTAGACTCTTGAACTGCTTAGCGGTAAGTAAGGAGAAACAATGGCACCTTTCAATCCCAGTCCTTTTGGTTGTCTGTCACAAAGATTGACAGATACTGCGAGTGTGGTTAAGCCTCTCTACCATTCCAACTGAAAGAGGGTGTAAGGCTTTAGTCCTAGTCTTTCATTCCCAGAATCTTGTTACATCCTGGAACACAGCAGCTTCAAAATTTCTTCCCTGACTGGAATGGAGTTCTAGCAGCACCCCAAACGTCGAGAAGACATGCTCTTCAAGTACATCTGCCATAGTAGGCCTACATGCTTCTTGGTTTGGAAGGGGAATGACTTCAGACATTTTAGTAAAGTAATATTGAGTCACCAGTATTACAGCCTAACTTTCTCTGTAACAGGCAAGGGGCCCACAATATCTACTGTCATTTTTTTGAATGGGGCATATTCCATGATATTTGAGGTCATCTTGAAATAGTTCACTTTCTGTTTCAGTAATATGCACTGAGCTTAACAAGTAACCATTCTGTCACTCATGGCGGAGTTGTAAAAATACAGACGTGCAAAAAATATATAAAGGTAAAAATATAAAATATTTTTAGTTTATGAAATGGCAAAACCCTATTAATGTAGAGCTATGTCCTATTAATGTAGAGCTATGTGGGTTGTTACGTTGAAGAGACTGTTTATTCATTATTGATTCCACCTGAAAATAGACTGCACTGTCAACAAGTTGTCTTCATGCAGATTACTTACATGGTTTCTGTTTGCATTTATTAATTAATGAGTACACACACACACTAAGACATATATTACTTTACATAAATAGCTGTATGTAAAACAAAATTCAGTACATTAAACATGTAGAAATTAAAGGTCTGTCTCTTGCGACACCATGAGTCTTGCTCCTCGGGACCATCTCCAGATTACCGGTGCCAGCGCGCCATGCACTGCAGCTATCAGGATGGGGACGTCTCAGGTTTGTCCACATTCCTTCCCAGTGTCGTTAGTCTCCATCCTGCTGCATTACCACTGCGGTTGTATAGTAAGTACCCATTTCACCCAACATGCTCATTAGCAAAACTTTTTGAGTCTAAACAAAGACCACATAGCTTCAGTACTGAAAGAGGCCTTGGATCATTTTACTCCAGAATTTCAACTTCTTTGAATGTACCTTTATTGCAGTATACGGTAAAATTGCTTTCAGAAATGAAACTCATAATGTAATATTTTCACGAACGAATGTTTAGATAGTTCCTTCAAATATGCCACGGCAGATTCCTTCATTGTGCTCTCTTGTCTGAACCGAATTTTTCTGTCTATAATGGTCTCAACGTCAGCTACACATTAAGCCTTACATGTATGTAGTTTTACCTAGTACCTTACTCATAAAGCATTAAGGAGCCTGCATACTAGGCATTTGATCTGATTGAGGAGGGAGAGGCAAATGGCGTCCTTAAGTTTAGTAGGGTTTTCCAAGCAGAAAACAAACAACATTCAAATTCTCTTGAACCAAAATGAATAAGTTCAAATACATATGTATGTCAAAACTAGCTATAAGTAATTTGTGGCACACAAAACAATTTTTAATAGAAATTCCCATCATTAATTGGACATGCCAACAATTTTGGAAAAATTCTCACTAACAGATCATCTCAGTAAACCTCCATACTTTTGCATGGAAAAGTAATTTTAGGAAACAAATATTGAAATGACACTTTCACTTTCCATTTACAAGTAAAACACTGTAATCCACACATCAATCTACCAGAAATCATTGGTACGCCAGAGAAATTTAATCTTTAGTTTTATTCTTTGAGTAAGGATACAATTATATAAGTTAAACTGATTCTTTACCAATGCAGTTCAAAAATCAAAATTACTCATCTGTAGATATATAAGAAAATACCTTTAACTGATTATCGCTGTCCTTTATAAATAAAATAAAATCTTAATTTTCACCTCTCCTAACAGCTATGTCAACAAACTAGCTTTGTGAAAAACATTTTGGTTAAATTTAAAAACTGGCTCAAATGTTAGATCATAGCACAATATTTAGTCATGCTCTTGGTGTCCATTTCAGTTCTAGTAGAGCAAAAATTGGACTCCTCCTCGATACCTCTGTGTATGAAAAATTAAAACCCTCATTCAAAACAGTAATTGAGATTATCATGTCTTTTGAAACACTATATTCGCACATATGTTGCAATCAGAAATCTTTAAGAAGAGTTAAACGTTCAGTACAATTAGTACCATCTTACATGAGTTGCCACTACCGATGGCATAGTCTTCTCCAAATTAAACAAAAAAAGGCTCCTTCTCAAACGAACCCTTTCAATCCTACACACTGGATTGACCCTGCCATGCTATCCTAATCCTAACTTAACACGGCATACAGATAATTTACAGCAAAATGCTGGAGCCCTAGCTTACAATGGTCCACATTGATCTATGAGGTGGCAGAGCTAAGCTTCTAGACGGAGTTCACATCACATGTATTGTCTTTTGGAAAAGACGAACGTCATTTCCGATGACGTCATACTCAAGCGACCTACATTTTGATCATCCTAGGCCAATTTCTTATCAAGCCAAAATGATAAGATTGCAAAGAGAACACTTATTCAACTTCCTCAAACCACCGTTTCGCATAACATTGAACTCGGATCAAATACAAATAATATTATCAGAATATTTGCAAAAATTACAAATGTAGACAAAAATAATTAATATTTTTGAGAGGTGATCAAAAATGTTAAAATTTACTTCATACTCGACTCGGAGCTAAAATTATAAAGAAAATACATCAAAAGTAAACAAACAACTTGTAATACACACAAACTACAGACAGAAACAATAACACAGGCTAGGATAAACAAATTTATTAATCTATACCCTTATAATGAGAAGACAAAAGCCTTGGCTTGCAACCAAGAAAAACATCATGATGATAAAACAACAAAAACTAACACTGCGAATCAGCTCAACGCCATGCACATAGTTGCAATGTCGCATTTGATGTGCATGCAAGCATCACAGTTAAAGTACTTGCTTCTGTGCCTTAAACACATAAAATAGCTCCAGGTAGTCCTGCTTGAGACACTTAGGAGGCCTCCCAAGAACAAATTTTTTTATTCCTGAAGGTTACATTAAGCCATACGGAAGCATCACGAAAGCAATAGAAAATAGCATAACCAAGGGCAATATGGTTTTAATACGGCAATCTGTTCAGAAAATATACAGCGTTGGGGTCATTCCATGTAAAATGATCCAAAAATTTAGCATTTTTAAAACCAGACTCAATTTTTTTCAAATCTGGCTCACATAATGTACTACTAGAGGTAGTAAAATATTAATTTTTATATCTTTTGTTAATGTACTTTTGAAGTTACAGCCCTCTGAAATTTTAGAATTTTCATGTTTTGGCATTGTTAACTGATTACAAAATTGATTGTTACTTGGGCTAGAAATGTAATTGAAGTCTGAACTAAAAAGTATTTTGTAGCATATTTTGCAGGCTTTCATGTGATATATAGGGTCACTAGTTTTGGAAGGAGTATATTTTCAAGTTTACCCAATTCAAAATTTAACTTGGAATATTTCAAAATTGTCTTCAAAAATTTTCCAAATATTCACATATAAAAACATATATTTTAGCATTGTTTGTACAAAGTTTTATCATGGAATCATATTTTTACAATTTTTTTAACTTGTCTTGTGCATGTTAACCATAGGCAGACCTGCCAACTTGTAAAGTTTGAAATCTAGAAGATTGAAGAATGCTTAAAATAGTGTGTCATCGGGTCACTGCATTTTATATAAATTATTTCTTGTTCATCGGCTGTTACCGGTATTGTTATGAAAATGCAAAATTTATGTATATTTTGATAATAAATCAAAATAATAATTATTTCTAGATGCAACAGTACATATTTCTGAACCTCATGTACCAACTGAGAACACAATGATATTACATAGGTATAGCCTGACATATGTATTACATTTTTTTAAGACAAAAATTCAGCTACTCATCAAATATTCCAACACTGTCTGCACATTACGTGAGTTACAAAATCAAGCATATAAAAACAAAAATTCTGGTAATTGTTCAAAAAAATCCAAACAAAAACATGCACTTATAATGAGATTTGTAATGTGACTTTTTCCACCATGACAAATAGTTATGTCACAGCGACACACTATAAAACGTATACTTTTCAGCTATTATGTATATGCACCAGACTATGAAGACAAACTAAAGCAGACGTATTTCAGGCAAATCATTACAAAAAAGTTTCTTCACACCTCAAATACTCCTAAAAGACCCTCATTTATCCACAACTTGCAAGTTCCACGCCATGTTATTTAACATGTTGGCCCACACACATTTTGTTACTACATGGGCGCACGAATATAACAGTACAACTTCGTGCGAGTGTTTGCCAATATTTTTAATTTATTGTATTACCACTGCTAACAGATACCTATGACACATAAAGTACAGAAAGAGGTAATTTCACATAAAAATTATATAATTATTTTTGCTAGACAAGCAAGCCGGTGAAACATCAAGGCAAACAGTTTACAAATACACACTGGAGAAACGTGCTGCCTTTGCAATATCTAACATAGAAATAAGATGTGACAAATTTACTTATTAAAATCATTTTTACTTTGTTTTGTATCACCTAAATGAAAGCTCACTCCCATACTTTACCGCAGAAAAATTTAAAAATCACGATATCAACACCCATCAACTTTATAATACATTGTAGTCGTGCCAATACGACATCATTGCATGAAATGCTCGAGACTCAGATCATGAAATAAATATGCGCAGTTGATGTACAAACACACCGGCAATGTTTACATAACCTTGCTACTATCTATGTAAATTATAGTGGGCATTACATTTATTTTCAACATCTAACTCTTCATGGCCACAAATATAATATGCTTCACATCAATGGACTTTTAGTACCGCGTAATTTAAAAAAACCCACAAATAGTGTAGTATGAACTTCAAATATTTTTCACTATTAAACACAAGTTACTCGCACGAAGAGACAATATTAATAACTTTCAAACGCTGAAACATAATTGTAGTTTATAAACACAAACAACATTGGCATTTGTCTAGCCGCAGTCAGCGTATGCTGCGTTCAGTTGTTGGATGCATGCTGGGTAAGATATTGATTGATGTGCTGCGCCCAGACCGTGGCCCAGACACACTTCAAAGCAACTATTTTTCTTTTTTTTTTTGCGGAATGAACTTACATACATTTTTGACAGTTACTGTCCTATTAACATTTTCATTAACATGCACCGTAGGAATATAAAAACCACCTAAAAATTTTATTTAGTTAAAAACCAGACAAAATAAGACTACATAAGAGTGAACCTTAACAGCTACTGCGTGCGCATGAAAGAATCTCGCACGTGCACGTTCCTGACTTGCACAAAAATTCCTGGCATTTTCAAGGTTTTCCCAGCACTCGAGAAAACTCATGGCTTTTTCCCATATTTCCCGGTTAGTGGCCATACCTTGAATTATTGTGAAAATACGACATATAAGTGACACGATCACGGAGACCAACAGCCAAGAGCCCGGATGCGCTATTGCATGAGTTTTGGAATCCGGCCGGGAGAAAAATCGTAAGATAGGGAGAGTTCCCGTAAAATAGTAATGTGCGAACTTTTCCGTAAAAATTACAGGAAAATCGTAAGGGTTGACAGGTCTGCATAGGTATGAGACAGGAATTTTCATTATTTAATTTACAAACTTTAAGACCTGAGCTTCAACTGAATAATTATTGAAAAACAAAGAAAAATTATATAATAAAAAAAAGTAGTGTAGTCACAGAATCCAACTCTTCTTTAAGGAGGTAGTATGTCCTGCCAGTAAGACATTTTGGATCAGTAGCATGAAATCACTCTTCAAAACAATTTTGTTTGTTCTTGGTAATCTTAACTGCATAAAAAAAACCTGTGGATTTAATGTTTGCCTTACACCACATGAATGACTGTAATTGTGTCATTATTTGTCTACATGGTCATTGGAGGCTTGCCCTCGCTGCTAGTCTTTTCCCAATCCTCCCTAAGCTATTACATAAGCTACCCCTTTCCCATGTAGGCCTACGTTGCATAGAAATGCCATTCAACCTTGATTCCGAACTCACTTCCATGATGGCATATGTTTGTAGTTTTTCCTGTTTTTGAACTAAGCCACAGAACCATCCGAGATATAGTGCATTTTTCCTAATTTGTAATCAGTCCTGAACATAAAATGTACTAGATTAATTTCTTCTGAAATAAATGGATGGCAACTGTCATGTTTAAGATTTTCAAAAACACAGACAATACCTCTGAATTTTATACCATCAAAAGGCTTGTAGTAGACTGCTATAGGAAAAATGGTTGCCTAGTCAATGTTCCAGTGAAATAATCGAACCTCATCTCGTCAAACAACGGTATAATTTTCTGCAAAACTGAGCAAAACTAAAGCTTTTTTTTTTCCTGTGAAAGAATGTCTTTACAGAACATACAACTGTTACTTAAACTATTCTAAAAAATCTTCTGTGGTTTTAGTGAAGGATTCAAATGTGACTGATGAAACAACCAATACTGCGTTGTCAAGCAAGTTCCCAAATTACTTTTATTTCCAGTCTCAACATACTGGCTGTAACATCCACAGTGTGATAAGAACTACAATTACTGTCTCAGAAATGTTAACCCAAATTCACCATCTGTAATAAATTAAAAAAAGGGTAGTTTCTAAGCATAGGGACTGTTTTGAAGGAGACATTGTACACTAACAAAATAAATTTTATGGGTTGTGCATAGCTTACCTGTTCAATATTTAAGGGGGGGGGGGGGGGGGGAGTGATATATTAACAAAAACGTCCAAAATAAAATACTTAAAACATGAGTAGTTAGTCGATTTGTTTACATGGAGCGCCATGTTGCATAATACTGTATTGTACCATGTTCATGGTACTTGTACCATAATTAAACCATGTGTACCATGTACAATGACTACAGTAAAAATATGCAGTATGGAGATACACTATCACAGATCTATTTTGAAAGTTTGTTTTGTTAATATTTTTCTGTGTGATTATTTTGAAATGTTAATATTTTGGTGATAATAATTTAATTTTTAATATACAACAGCTCCCTAAGTAATTTAATTAGCTTTGTAAATTTAATCCATCTCCTCTCACTAGCAATACTTATTTTTTTTTCATTATTTTTTGATTTAATGAACTGTATAAATTGTGAAACTAAACGTAATAAAGTGGAACCTCCTTAGTAAAAGTTAGGTTATTGCAAAGTGATTTTGTGGTATCTTAAACCTGTGGTATGCTATTTCAAGGTGTAAAAGCTGTTTAAAACAAAATATGGATAATACATACAAAGTATTTTTGATGTCCCCCGTAATTGTTAGCATCAAATTCCATAAGTTTAATACAAATACATTAAAGCAACACATTAACCAATTTCGATTCTATTAACAATTGAGTACAGTTAACCTCCACATTTATCAATACATTTCTGGTAGTGACAAGTCTTCAGTCTACCGGGAAGTAATTTAAATAACCACATTAATGACAATTCTTTTTCCAGCAAAAAAAAATATGCATTCAGGTACATGAACTTCAGACAGGTTACTTTGTTTCAGGAAATAAACTTTTCTACAGTAACAGTGGAAACGTCCTGTTTTGTTTGTGTGCATAGAAAACATTCATGTGTTATGCATACTTGAATTTTGAGTTTATATAAAGTAATTATTCTTACATTTCTGTGTTGTTTTTCACGATGTGATAAATTATATTGTTGTCAAGTGCTTCAATAGTGCAAAAACAGTTTAAACCAAAATAGAAAATTTCATAAAACCAAAACTTTTGTATGTAATGACAGCGGAAAATGTGTAAAAGTAAAAATCTTTTTGGGAATACTTTTTGGTTCATTACGTAAAGGAAGGGTTCATTTCATTGAAAACTTAATAAATATGATATTTAATCATTCTTAAAGTAAATTTTTTCCCTGAGTAAAGTTAAATATGAGCAACTTCTGTTATTAAAGCTAAATTGTGTATATAAATTCCAAATTTTTGGACTTGTAACAACATAAAAAAAGTCTGTAGTTTCGACCAAACAAACCTCATTACTACAAACCTCGTTATTACAAAATAATCAGATTTTGGTTCCTTCAGGTTTGTATTAATGAGGTTTCACTGTAGTCTATTCTTTGGTCAAAATAAGGTGACTGGTTTGACCTCCTAGCACAGATACATTTTACATGTTGAAAAGAAACAGACAAAAGCAGACAGTTAATTTCTCTAATAAAACTTTGGTGGGTGTTTGACAAGAAAAAGAATCTGGATAGAATAATTTTATTGATTAGTGTTACTTTTGTATTATGTTAACTAAATTCTAAAAGGAACCATTACCGAGTAGATTATGGAAGTTTTGGACACAAATTTGCAAGATTTTTGCTGATTTGGTATGCCAAGTTGTGATATTTTTTAATATATACTGAGAGTGCTTTAAGAGGAAGCTGGAAGGTATATAAATTTAACTTACTCATGCATTGAAGAGGTTAAACATTTCCAACTGCATAGGTGTCGAGGGAGTACCTCCATCTAAGTCGGCAAATGAAAGGTAGACAAGTTCCATTAAGATGTACGCCGTATTTTTCAGTATGGTAATTATTCACAACTGGATTAAACATCTCACGAACTTTGAAAAATGTTAATGATAGTTAAAATATTACAAATTTGAGAAAATGAAGAGCATTAAATTTTCTGTGTTCTAATTTTCTGAACTCTATATTAAAGGGCAGGTGACAAAACCCAGTGGCCTATAAGAGGGCTGATACTCTACTGAAACTATGAACTAACTGAACGTACATATAATTTTCTTTCAAAAACAAGAAAATGCTAAAATTGAGAAACCAATTTCTTAATTAATTTTCTTGAATTTCCAATATTTGAGCAATGCTTTATATGGCGGCGTAGTGAAGTGATTAATGATAAATTTTACTTCTTGATGATAAAATAGAATTGTATCCATCCTGTCAATTTGAATATACTTAGTCCAGGGTCTTTCAAAAACTACCATAGCTTGATCCTCAATGAATGATTCATGAAGTGAAATGAAAAGTAATCACATGCTTCTAAATTACTAGTATTAGTACAGTAAAAAATAAAATTTAGTAAGGATATTTTGGAGTGATTTTAACGACTTTACATTTCTATTGTTGTATTTGTAAAGTGGTGGTGTTATGTTTCTCTAGATGAGGGTATCTGAATGGATTAGCTATCTAATTTGATTGAGAAAGTTGCATGTGAATGTTTTCATGTGTTTATTTTTTCAGCTCATGCGAGACAGTTGCTATATATGTAAGATCATTTCTGTAGTGAAAATGCATTTGTATACTTGTTCTTCTGTGGGAAAATGCCATTACTTAAATATTTTCTATTCTTATTTACATATATAATTTGTTCTATGGGCATGAGTCTCATGACTAATAAAGAACCAGAGTTTATGGTATAATTCACAAATTACTCATATATCCATGCCCTTACACACACATAATAAAAGATGAACAATTGCAGCACTTGGTTTCATTGGGAAGAAAATTAAAGTTTATTTCATTTATATTCAATATCAGTAGTGCAACGTTCGAACTGGTTTTGGAATGAAATTAAAACAAACATAAAATTGTGATTTTACACATTTGTTACAAATGTACCATAATGTTGTGCCAGTGTACCATTATTTTGAATTACCTGTACGAGACAGAGCACTGACGATTTTTCAATGGTTTACGTCACAGTTTGAGTGCGGGAAACGGCAGAACATTTGTGTGTCTGATTTTTGACTGGTTGGAGGTTTGCGAATAAGAGTGCTTAAAAGCATGTTTTATTGCAATTGATACAGTTAGATATGTTAAATCAAATAAGTGTATGAAAATACAAGTGTTTCTGTGATAATATATACATAGGAAAAGTGAAATTATAATATTTGTGCAGTAATCTGAGTGTGTATGGAGTGTCATCAAATAGAATCCATTTCTTACGAAAATATGGGTGAGTACCTAACCAAATTAAACCTAACTTCACGATAGGTTGTAGTAATTTTTGTGATGCTGTATTAATGATGTTCAAGAGTAGCCTCCTCGCAAAGGAAAATATGGCTCAAGCGTAGCCAAACATTACGCACCGAACCAGAGTCCTCAGCGGCAGTAAGGGAGTAAACACCCAAAACAGTGATTTGAGGCACACTAGCTTTTTTTCTTTAGATAGTGACCATGAAGCAGTCGGCGAAGCTTGGAGTTTCCCCAGAAATTATTTTCAGGCATAGTCCATTCGCAATGAAAAATAATGTGTGTGTAATTGGTAATACTGTGAATTTAGGTAATGTTTGGTTAGGTCGTTATGCAGTTTAACATATTTTAGTGATATTCTTGATATTATTGTAAACTTTTATCACAAAAACACACTATTGCTAATAGACCTAACTGAACAATATCTAAATTGACAATATTACCAATACAACTTACAAATACGATAGTGGGGAAAAATTACAGGGTAAAATTTTATCCCCCCAAAACGAAATTATTTTTCACTCGTTATACCCCACAATTTCCCTGATGTTTATGGCTCTCCCCCTTATCGTGTTTGTAACTTGTATTGGTAATATTGTAAATTTAGGTATTGTTCGGTTAGGTATTTTGTCAATTTAATGTATTGTCATGTTAAATATTACAATTACGTATGTATTTTTCACTCATTTTACCCAGCAATTTCCCTGAGTTTCGTAATGTATGCTCAAGCGAGCCAGTAATTCTTAAAAATAAGAAGTAATTAATTCTTAAAAGTAAGGTCTTATAAAATCAAAAAAATAATACCTGGATATGTTAGATATGATTATTAGTAATCATAATTACTAGGAATTTTGGAGGGACTTCAAGTAGTTTTCTGTAACAAAAATAAAATGTGATGGGAAGAGGGTTGTCAACAAAGCTGTGTTTATGCTATAAAAATGTTTAATTTATGTAGAATATATTATATATTGTGTCACTTAATAACTGTTTTACATTGAAGAATACTGTTTGCAATGAATATTTAATGAGTAAAACATCATTTACCTAGTATATTTATAGCACGACCTTGAGGTTTATACAGGTAAACAACACAGGTATGGAGCAATGTTGGGACATTATGTAACCCTCGCGAATTACTTAAGACTTACCTGGTCTATATTGATGAGAGGATAAAACGTATTACTAGTAGAATAAATATAGATATCATAGATGTTACAGAGCCTCGTTCATAGACTGTGTTTATCTTTGGAGGGGATATATGTTGCCATGCTATTTTCACTACACTGCGCTTATACCGCAATGTTTTCAATACACTGCACCTGTGCATTTAACGCCATGTTGGTTAAAGTCAGATAGATTGTGGTGAAATTGCCGGACGTTTGTGCCGGTCCTGTCTGAGGTTTCGGATTAACAAGTGATTAAACTCATGTTTTAATGCAATTCATGTTGTTTGAAGTGGTCAAATGGAACTAAGTTGTGGAGTGCTTATTTGTATATGCCGTATGAATGGGGAATGATTTGGCAAATATTGACTAAATTAAATGAATTTTATTGAAAAAATAATTCAGAAAGTGGTATAATTTCAATCTACTAATCACAGAACACGAATTTTCTAGGGGCATCAACATTTGACTAATATAAATCCTAAAAATATAGTGGGGAGGGTTATGAAGATCAGAGAATTTTTGGAGTAAAAGAAGTGAAACGTATGTACATAATTTAATATTTATTAATGCAAATATGTTAAATTGCAAAAATACAGTATAAGCGTAGCCATACATTATGCACCGAGCCAGAATCCCAGCACCAGCAGGGGAGTAAATCCCCATAACAGTGATTCAAGACATGCCGGCAATTTCTTTTTGGTGGTGACATGAAGTGTCACGCATCAGCAAAGCTTGGAGTTTCCCCATTAATATTGTCATGCGTAGCCTATTTTCACTGAGAAATAATGTGTGTTTTTAGCAATTTAACTTTTTTTTTATAATATTGTCTCATGAAAACATGTTTAATTGCAAAAAATTGAACTGAACATTACCTAAATTAACAATATTACCAATAAAAGCTACAAATACGATATTGGGGAGGGCTATGCAGATCAGGGAAATTGAGGGGTAAAAATTTATAATGAAAATGTACTTATTTGAATTTTTTTTTACCCCACAATTACCCTGATCTTCATAGCTCT
Source organism: Dryococelus australis (assembly GCA_029891345.1). Lineage (NCBI taxonomy): Eukaryota > Metazoa > Arthropoda > Insecta > Phasmatodea > Phasmatidae > Dryococelus > Dryococelus australis. The sequence continues at coordinate 128,319,211 of CM056995.1, read as the reverse complement.
CCCCACTACAGTTTTTGGGGTTACTATTGGTAAAATGTTGATGCGCCTAGTAAATTAGTGTTCTGTGTAGTTAGAAGAGTAGAATTATACCACTTTCCAAGATTTTTTTTTTTTTTTTAGAAAAGCCTATTCTTAAGAATTCTTAATCTATTCTTAAGAATTACCTCTTAGCTCCCTCTCAATGAAAAATAAAGTTCAAGCATGGCCAAACATTACGCACCAAGCCAGAGTCCTCAGCGCCAACAGGTGAGTAAATCCCCAAAACAGTGATTCAAGGTGCGCTTGCTTTTTTTCTTTAGGTACCGATCGTTGACGCGTCAGCAAACCTTGGAGTTTCCCCAGAAAGGATTTTCACGCACAGCCCATTCGCACTGGAAAATAATGTGCGAGTGCATGTGTGTGTGTTGGTAATATTGTGAATTTAGTATTTAGTTAGGTTGTTTTGCAATTTAATGTATTGTGATATAATCATAATATTTTATCATGAAAACGTACATAGTTGCAAAAAGATCTCATCGAACAATACCTAAATTAAAAATATTATTTTGCCCCGCAATTTCCCTGAATGTTTTGTGGTCCAGGTGGATGCATCATCTTTGGCTTTGGATGCAGTGTTAGGACAGTGGTTACAACTAGAACCTTTAACAGAGCCAGAGCATTCTCTGGGTATATCTATATGAAAAAGAGATGCTTGCATGTCATTTGTTTAGAAAAATTTGTCTCTTATACAGAACATGATGAGTGTGATTTGTTCACCGATAATCAGGCCCTTAGCTGGGTTCTGAATCATCCACCAATTAGGGAAATTGGGAAGATGGATTTTACACTTGTCTAGATTCAGATTTATAGTCCATCATGTAAGGGGTACTGATAACTCTGTAGCATATGCCTTGTCCCGCAGGTACAATATGGTTGCGCGCTGCTGCCCGGCGCTATGGCGGTGGACCAACCTCACTCCTCCCCTCCACCGGGTTGCCTCGTAACCCCCTTTCTGGGAAACAAGTGAATAATGGACAGGTCGTCGGCCTGTTGCGCTGCTCGGCGCCTTGCATACAACCTTAGGATTTTCTTTCCAGGAGTCCCGGCGACAGATCTAGAAGTAAGTGTCACTTACTTGCTTCAAAATTTCGTAAGGGCTTTCCCAACATCCTTGGCATTGAGATGTTTTCCCCTGAAGGTGTTTTCTTTCATACAGCTACACTAGTCATCCTTCCTTGAATGCATTATCTGCAACTCTTGTACAACATCGAGCGTTCCTCTTGATGCCACTAGACACTGCAATATGTTCATACCCTGCCCCCTTGCCATCTTCCTTCTTCTGAAGATGCATATGTGGGGCTCCATTTGAAAACTGGACTTCTCTAGTTTCCTTGTCTGTATTAACTGCTGGGTGACTTCTTACATGGTTAGACTGCAATATCCTTGTTCGTCTTACCACCAAATGGCGATCTTTCTTAGTTTCCTCAGATAGGATGTTGCCAGTTGTTTCGATGGGCCCGTGGTTTGGATGATTATTACTGCGGCTATCAGTTCAATTTGTTCGTGCAGCTGTCCCTTGACCGGTTACTCGATGCCTAGTCTCATTTCGGACCCCTGGACAGCAGGCTCGTAGATGTCCCTCCTTTCCACAGTTCCAGCATTCTCAGTGCATCCATAGATCAGGGACCAGTGTCGCCGCCTCTACAGATTTCAAAAGTTCCTCTTCCGCAGTCTCTAGCCTTCTTAACAAGCTGTCAGTCGTACTCACGTCTGGCTGCCGGGTCCTGCAGTTCGTTTGCGGGCATTGGGTACATTGTCTACATACCCAACATTCCCAATGCTCAGGCGGATAAAATCTGGATTTCCTAGCATAGAATCTGGCAGCAATGTCCTTCATTGTGGTCTCCAACTTTCTGAAGACGTCCAAGATGATATGTCCATCTTTGTCATTGCACTGGGTAGCTGCGTGTACTACATGTCGCAACATTGGCTCATACTTTTGCTGATTCTACCTCCAATGCTCGGACCAGGGCATCTTGCATGCTGTATGGTGATGCTAGGCATACAGCTCAACTCACATCCATATCGGTAATAGCATCTACAAAAAAGTCAACTGCAATGACGTCTCGTGCCTCTTCGGAGCACCCCTCCAGAGACAGGTGTGTCAGTCTCACAATGTCCTGCCACAGCTCCCGTAGTGGTTCGCCGGGTCACTGGATGCGGCTTCGTAGTTGGGCATGGTGGGCGTGCCGCGGGTAACGGTCGCTGAATCGAAGCTTCAGAGCCGACACCAGTGTGGAGTATCCTAGACGATGTCGTTCCGGCAGTGACTGCAGTATACTCAACACTGATCCCCTCAGTACATCCGCCAGGTAGTACGCACGCTCTTCTTCAGTACAGCCATTCAGGGTGGCCACGATCTCGAACTTGTGCCGGTACCCACACAAAGGTGTCTGTCCATTGTAGGGGGTGGGCTTAATTTTGACACCTTTACCCACCCCTGGCTGGGGCCTACCTACACTGCAGAACTGTTGCTCCTCCCCTGCGATAGTTACACTAGCGACGACCTCTACATTCTTCTCGGTGCCCGCACTCGTCGTCTCAGTGGTGACCAAACTCGGCTCCTCTTCCGGCCATGTAAGAAGTCACCCAGCAGTTAATGCAGTAAAGGAAATTAGAGAAGTCCAGTTTTCAAATGGAGTCCCAAATATGCATTTTCAAAAGAAGGAAGATGGCAAGGGAGTAGGATATGAACATATTGCAGTGTCTAGTGGCATCAAGAGGAACGCTCAATGTTCTACAAGAGTTGCATTCAAGGAAGGATGACTAGTGTAGCTGTATGAAAGAAAACGCCTTAAGGGGAATACATCTCAATACAGAGGATGTTGGGAAGGCCCTTACAAGATTTTGAAGCAAGTAAGTTACACTTACTTTCAGATCTGTCGCCAGGACTCCTGGAAAGAAAATCTTAAGGTTGTCCACATCGACCGACTGGCACTGTACGAAGGTCCTGATGTAGAATCTGTTTGGGACGAACGGACTTAAGGAGGGGGCAGTGTTACTCACTGCTGCCAAGCGCTGTGGCAGTGGACGAACCACACTCCTCCCCTCCACTGGGGTTGCCTCCTAACCACTCTTTTCTGGGAAACCCGTGAATAATGGACAGGCGGACAGACTGTCGCTATGCTCGGCGCCTTGCATTTGCCACGGCCCATCTCCCCTGCTGGAGGTTTCGACCTGTCTGGTGACGATGCAAGAATGTTCTAGCGAGACTGGCTGGCGCCTCGGCCCTCCACAACGCATCACCTGTGTCGGGGAAGATTCTAGGTGGCAGTCTGAAGACACTATATATACTGCCGCAACCCAGCGGCCGGCAATCTTTGTCGGAGTCCACCTGGCCTAGTGTGGACGACTGTGAGTGAGGTGTTTGTGGCGTGAATGAACAAGACGGTGTGAAACCGACGAGTGAAGCCTACTGTGCGCGAGGGCGGTTGGAGGATTCTAGAATATTGTGATTGGCATGACATGGACTGAACTAAAGAGGGACTGAATTAAAGTGTAATACTGATTTTATTGTAAATATTCGAACTGTCAATTTGGACATATATTTTACAGAATATGTGAATAGGTTGATACACTGTCTATTGTGACTGATCTTTAATTATTTCATTTAATTGATATTCTTTGTGGTAATTATAAATTGTATTAAATTGGAGTAATTAGCTGTGAACAGTAAGTGATATCAATTTATTGTGAGATTTTGAGTTCAGATAATTTTGCTGTAGTTATTGAAATAAAATAAGGAAATTATAATTAATTCTTTTATTTAATTAAGACCTCCATCACTTAACTTTGTTTAGCCCACTTAATTTCTAGAGAGAGAAATTGTAACAATAATGTTTACAAACAAAAAAAAATTATGTATTCGTGATATGTGACTTGTACTGTTTTTGTGCTCAGACATGTGTTAGCTTGTTTGCCATGAGAGGGCAGTAGTGTAGCAAGATGGCACAAAAGCAGGATGAGCACGACTGCTTGTCCTAAACATTTCTGGTCCTCCGGACCAGATTATCTACGGGAGATACAGTTTTGTTTACGGAAATGTACGCTACAAGTGTAATATACACCTTTTAACGGTTCTGTGATGACGAACGGGAAAGTTTCTGCGGTTATTGTCGGGTTTTGTTTACGGCATGTCGCGCCAAAACTCAATGTCAATAAACATGCTGCAATAACTATCTCAGACGGCCAGAGGAATTTTAAGCTACGTTTCTCGCTCACATAAGAGCACGTGATTATTCTGCCATTTTATACAATGCTCTTCGTGCATCAGTGCAATTTATTTTTTGGATAGACAGTTATTACATCTTTAAATAAAATGTTGGCTGCAGCATCGCCTAAGCTACAATTTGTAATTTTCAATTATCTGCTAGCCCAGGCTGACGAGGCCAGAACTGTACGAAGCATCTAGGGAAGATGAATCGAATGTGGAAGACTTCGAGCTGGTCTTCAAAGAGGTTATGTTGAAGACGGATGAACTACTGGCAACTTTTTTCGCTATCTGCGCCCAGCCATTTTAAGAAGATCCGAGTGTGTTAAATGAGTGCAAGGAACAGTTTGCAACATACAAAACAGTTTTCCATGAACTAAAAAAGGTGTATAGTAAACTGAAGAAGAACACTTGTGATTAAACGACCCGCAGTGATTGTTCACAAAGGTTGGGAATCTCAACAACAGTGCTGCCACCACTACCATTGTCGGTATTCAGAGGCAATAAAACTGAGTGGATAGGCTTCGCAGAGTTGTTTTACCCAAGTCCAGAAAATTCATTGCTTGTTGGGTTGTTTACAAGGGGAGGCCAGAGAGTTGGCACACATATATACTGGTTACTGAAAGCATTTACTTGGTAATTTGGAAAATGTTAGACAAGAGGTTCAAAAGTTTGAGACTTGCAGCAACACTACATGTCCAGAAGATCTTGCCTCTACAAAGGTTGACAGTAAGAAAGAAGGTGAGTTAACCAAGTTTGTTACGGTAGTTGAAGAAAATTTGAGTGCATTGGAGGCTCAGAAATTTCCAGAGACTCAGTGGATTTCCTGCTGCTAAATATACTGCTCGAGAAGTTGGATGCACCACTCGGGCAGGCATTTGAATTCGCCCACGAAGAGAATGTGCCATCGTATTACAAGCTACTAAAGTTTTTGGAACGGAAGGCTAGAGCTGTGGAGCATGTTCAGCTTGCTGTTGACGATCAATCTCCTGCTCGCTACACCTGTAAGAATCCACCCTCTCAGAAGAAATTTTCCTCCTGGAACAAATTTTGGTTGATCAGCCATGGTAACAATAGCAAGTCAGCACAATCAAAGACAACCCTTGTTTCAGTTCGGGACAATACAGGTAAGCAGATGTTGTGCCCAATTTGTGGTGCAGCTCATGCCTTACACAGATGACAGACATTTCTTTCAAAGCTGACAGATGAAAGAAGGTAGTGCGTACCAACGCACAAGTTATGTTTTAACTGCCTGCGAGCAGGACATGCAGCAGTAAATTGCTATACAAAGTTTTGCTGCCAGCAGTACCAACGCACACATCACACCTTGATTCAATTGTCATGAGATACAAGTTTTGATAATACAGACCAAGATACTACAGACCCTGCTGGTCAAGAGGAAGGTAATAGTAGCACTGTTACAATGTGTTCGTCGTGTCTTTCAGAAGAGGATGGTCCTCAGACTACTGTTTTACTTAAGACTGCTCACATCAATCTTAAAGACAGTAGTGGCCAATACCAGGTTGTGCGTGCATTATTGGATAGTGCGTCCCTGTCATCATTTATAACCGAAGCGTATGTGAAATGCTTGGAACTTAATCAGGCAGGGATGAACATTTCTGGCATAGGGCAAACTAGGACAGACTCGAGAGGGGCTGTACTATGTGAGATTACCTCGCTTCACATGCAAGAGTTGCATCTTACTACTCGAGCGTTGATTCTCAATACCATTAATGGTAACTTGCCTTCAACGGAAATAATTACGAAAAATCTTGCACATCTTAAAAATATTCCCTTAACCGATTCCGAATTCGCCTCACCTGGTTGCATTGACATGTTGCTGGCAGCAGATGTAGTAGCTGATGTGATGACTGGCCGCAAGATCGAAGGAAAACCACATGCATTTCATACAGCATTTGGTTGGGTAGTTGCTGGTAATGCTCCATATGCAAGTAAAGGTGTGTCAGTTTCCTTATTTGTACGAGTGGATGCATCTCTTGATGTGGCCCTTCAGAAGTTTTGGGAGGTAGAAGAGGTTCCATCAGTGAAGTTTCTGTTAAGCGAGGCCCAACTGTGTGAAAATCACTTCATAAGTACCCACAAACGTGGTGAAGATGGTAGATTTGTCCTGAGACTTCTATTTAGATCATCCACGTGTAATTTGGATAAATTATCTTCAACAGCAGTGGGTGGACTAGAACGTCGACTTGCAAAGATGCCAGAGCTCAAGCAGCACTACCAAGACTTCATGGAGCACTATGAAAACTTGGGTCACATGACAGGTATTGGACAATTAACACCCAGACGTGATGGCTATCAAGTATCCCTTACTACAAGTGAGTTTGCTCAGCCAGCATACTTTATTCCTCACCAAACAGAAGTCACGGAGGAAAGTGTTCCCACAAAAGTGAGGGTAGTTTTCGATGCATCCTGCAAGACCACAAATGAACAATCACTGAATGATCTTCTGCTTTCTGGGCCGAAATAACAGAATGAAATTTTTGATATAGTTTTGAGCTTCTGAACACTTCCAGTTGCTGTGACTGCGGAAGTATGCAAAATGTTCAGACAAATAGTTGTTGGTCCTATTGATAGGAAGTACCAGTGTATCCTTTGGAGGAATTCAGTGGACGATCCAGTTAGCATGTACGAGTTTAACACAGTCACATATGGGCTGGCTTATTCGCCTTTTCAAGCCCTCTGCCCCTGCAGCAACTTGCAACAGATGAGGGTAACAAGTTTCCACTAGCTGCTCATGCTATACTGAATTATGTCTTTGTTGACGCTATAGTTACAGGAGCTGCAACTGTTGCTCAGTTACTAAAGTCTCAGCTCATCGGACTCTTAGCAGTAGGACGGTTCAAACTGCATCAGTGGTGCTCCAACCATTAGGAGCTCTTGGATGACCATTGACATGAATCTGAGAACTCATCTCATGTGTGCAGTTGTCGTGATTCAGTGAAAGTGTTAGGCCTACGATGGAACCCAGTACAAGACCACTTTTAGTACAAAGTGACTGTCCCTGACCTACCAGTGACAAAGTGTGGTATACTCTCAGCTGTTGCTCATCTTTAAGACCCATGTGGATGGGTAGCACCAGTGGTCACTTCCAGTAAGATATTGTTACAAATCTTGTGGACTCAAGGCCTAGGTTGGGATGAGCCAGTTGGAGAAGAGATATGAAGAGTGTGGACACATTTTAAGGACTCTTTGTCATCCTTGTCTGAAGGTAATGTGAGCAGATTCGTTCTAGTCCACGAATATAATGCACAGTTTCATGGTTTTTGCGATGCCAGCAAGAAGGCATATGCTGCAGTTATTTATGCTCGTGTTACAGCTGGTGGTGCCACTGAAGTGCACCTGCTTGTCCCCAAGTCCAGGGTGGCGTCACTCGAGACTGTCTGCTCCAAGGTTAGAGCTGTGTACAGCAGTTTTGTTATGTAAACTATGGCAATGTGTTGTAAGACTCTAAGATTCAAAAGTTGTTAACCTGACATTGCATGCCTGGACAGACTCCACAGCAGTCCTAGCCTGGTTATGATTGTCACCACACAGTTTAAAAACCTTTGTCACCAACCAAGTTGCAGAGATCCAGTCCATTGTACCACCTAGTTCCTGGAGGCATGTTCCGTCGGAACATAATCCTGCTGATGTTGCTTCACGTGGCAGTCTTCCAGACCACTTGGTGAACACAATATGGTTTTCAGGACCACATTGGCTGTTGCAACCTCATGAGAGCTGGCCTGTGTAGCATTCTTGCGAGAGAGTATCTCTTCCCGAAGTTAAACCAGTGATGTCCAGTGTCTTGGTGGCAAACTCCAATCAGATGCAGAACACCGATGACCCTTTTGACTCGTTGCAGAAATCAACTTCCTTTTCTAAATTTCAGAGAGTCATGGCGTGGATCTTACGAGCCAGAGCAATTTTCTGAAAACTGCCTCATTCCATTGGGAAGTTGCAGACAACTGAGGAGTTGCACACTGCCCGTAATTACTGTGTCAAGATTGTGCAGGCAAATTACTTCAGGGGCGAGATTAGAGCCATGGAAAAGGGAGAACCATGCTCTAAACCAATATAAGACTCGTGCCATTCTTGGCCTCGAAGGGTGTTGTCAGGGTGGGCAGCAGGCTGCATAATGCGCCTTTGACTGAAGAAAGTAAGCATCCCATCCTACTTCCAAAGCAAAGCAGACTGTCCAAATTGATTATAATGCGTTGTCACGTGACCAAACTGCACACGGGTCCATCAACCACAAGGCACCTAACACGTCAAGAATACTGGATCATTTCTGCTCGCACTTTGATTCGTAAGCTCCTTCCCAACTGTTTCCCATGTTTTAAAGCGAGTGCAGCTTCATCAGCCCCACTGATTGGCACGCTCCCTGCCTCACGATTCACCCAGGGTAGAGCATTTTGCAATGTTGGAATTGACTTTGGGGGACCATTCCTTGCCACCCCAGTTAAAATGAGATGGTTTATCTGCATGGTGACCAAAGCTCATGACCGACCTCTCTGCAGCAGCATTCCTTGCTGCACTGAAACGGATTGTATCCATTCGAGGGCTTCCATCGGAGATACACTCAGACAATGGAACCAACCTTGTGGGTGCCAGAAACTACCTGAAAGAAGTGGACAAAAGCCTCTTCTGTGGAGAAAGCCAGCAACAAATTGTCAGTGAGGCCGGTCAGAGAGGGATAAAGTGGCGGTTCAGTCCCCCCGCCAATCCCCATTTTGGTGGCCTTTGGGAGGTGGCGATTAAAAGTGTAAAACAACACCTGAAACGTGTGGTGGGAACACAGCTCATAGCTACTTACCTCCAAAGAGCTGGGAACTCTATTTACACAGATATCTGCAGTACTGAACTCTCAACCGTTATGAGCTTTGTCGGAGGATCCTCGAGAGTATGATGTTCTCACTCCAGGGCATTTCCTAGTGGGTGATGCTTTGGTAGCTCTGCCAGATCATGACATGACCGATCTTCCTCAGAACCATCTTGACCGGTGGGAGCTAATCACTCAGTTCTAGCAGAGGGTCTGGAAGCAGTGGAGTAGCAAGTATCTACACACACTCCAGCAGAGAAACAAGTGGACGTCATCGCAGTCCAACATTCAAGTGAACCAACTGGTGCTACTGAAGAGCCAAACTTGCCTCCACTGAAGTGGAAGACAGCACGTGTGACTGAAGTCCACCCTGGGCAGGATGGAATAGTGAGTGTCGTGTCATTAAGAACACCTCAAGGCAATTTCACCAGACCAATCCCAAAAATCTGCCCTTTTCCTGAAGAATAATGGTGTATCGTGTGAGATTTCTAACTCATGCCTTTGTTTGGTGTTTTTTATATATATATTAAGTGGTGTACATTAGGACAATTGGAAAGAAATGTTTATTTTTGGTGGGCGGAATGTTTACAAACAAATAAAACTTCTGATGTGGTGGTATTCATGTGACTTGTGCTGTTTTTGTGCTCGGACACGTGTTAGCAGCTTGTCTGCCATGAAAGGGCAGTAGTGTCACAAGATGGCGCGAATGGAGGATGAGCACGACTGCTTGTCCTATACAACTAACAATTTTGAATAAATTCCAGTGAAACCGCCAGCTTCCCTCGGGATGATACAGGAGTTCCCATCATTTTTTATCCAGTTCCGAGATGCTCAAAGTGCAGATGCCTGGTGTCAAGTAAAGAGGGATTTGAGTGCAGGAGTTTAATGTTCGTATTTTGAAAAGGATGGCCTTCTATATTTTTCAGGGAAAACTGGTCATGCCCGGAAGTTGGTAGTTCCCGAAGCCTTAAAACCCATGATACTAAAATATTTACATGATTCTCTTTATGGTGGTCTATTTGGGCATAAATAAAACTTTTGAAAACATTTCCATGCACTTTACTTGGCCTACTTTGAGGCAGGACGTCACTCAGTATGCGCGAAAAAGTGTGAATGATGTCAACATTGAAAGCAGGCACAGCAAACTAATTTGGTCAAAAAAAATTCAAGTTCCATATTGTCCTTGGCATGTTGTTCAACTATATATTTTTGGACTGTTGGCGAGGTCCAAGAGAGGGAACATTTGTTTGTTAATTGTGTTGGACACAACTTGCGAGTATTTCCCCTTAGAAACATGTAAACCCCTACCATCGTTTAGGCATTACAAGATCAGGTATGGAAAAAAATTGGTGCAACAGTGCAGCTAGTTATGGATAATGCAAGTTATTTTCAGTTTATCTGTTTCAGAAATTTGAATTCAAATGGGCAATTAAGTACTATACGTCTAGCATTTTCCTAAGGGCAACCACATGTTTAACAATTTAATAAAAATACCAAAGCCTGTATTACTATTTTTCATAATCAGGATCATGTGCAGTGGGAGTGACTTAGAATTCATTAATAAAGGGTTTAATTCCACGGTCTACAATTCAACTGGCTCAGGTAGACATTTGCCTAATCTGTTGTTAAATGTTTGGAATTTTCCTCTTCCTCCATCCTTCGATACCTCCTCACTGGATTGCCTCCTCGACAAAGGCTGAACAGATCCTCGCTTTACTGTTTGCGATAACGTATTGTATAAGAATTTCTTTTTGGCCGATAGCGGAAAGGACACTGGTTCTATGTTCATCCCAAAGTTTATCGGTCCATATCAGATTACAAGGTTTATTGGATTTAACACAGTAATGTTAAGTTTGCCTGGTACTTCACTTGACGTCCGGAAGGCTCACATAAAGTCACCTTAAACTGTATTTACCTACGTCTTAGTTTCAATTGTAATTGATTGTATTTTCGTTCATCTTCTTGTTATATTTTAGTTTGTTTATTTGTTACTGCGCAAGTGTACCTATCGTTTTCTCTTTTCCTACTTTATTTTTTTTAATTTCCCCTCCCCTTACAAATGTTTTTTTTGTATTCTCGCCAGGATGTTTCAAGGTGTTTGAATGGTGCTGCTGTGACTAGCTGCTGGATGTGTTGCTGCAGTGAAGTTCGCCTGATGCGGCGCATTATACAGCTCCTCTGTCATTGATGCCCATCTTGCTGCTTCAACCAGGCACTCTGCTGCGCTTGTGAACTGTGGAGCCTTGGCGCTGGCTCCTTGACTTGGAGTTCGACATTCTCCCAGGACATTAAAGACTTATCTGGTTACGTCACTTCGAAGAAGATTGGCAAGCTGCGCATATACGTTTTTTGGACTGTATACTACTTGAGAGTTTTCGTTGTATGTGTATTAGTCGTTTCAAATGCAATCTTTACGTTACTACTTCTGTATCTTCTAGTGTTCTGTACTATATTCTTCTGTCAACATTTGTTCTGTATAGTGTGTTGACTGAACTGAAATAAATAAAGCTGGGGTCATGACTGGTTTAGCAAGGAGGAATGTGCAGTTTTGAGTGCACCTGGACTGTAGTATAGAATGCGCCAAAACAGTTAACTTCAGCCTGACTCACCACTCCAATTGTATTCGCCTTGGTAGCCATCACCTCCCTTTTTCCTGCCATCCTCTTTGGTCTCCCACCCTTCCACACATACGCAATGAAGTGTGTTTTTGATTGGTTCTTGTAATATTTCAAACTGGAGAGCCTCTGCATCAGTGCGAGGTTTGTCCTTTTCTACTCAGGCCAGTATTGTGTAAATACATGTTCTGTATTTCTGCTCTTGATCTGGGATAGGACCCTGTGTATATTCATAACGCTGTGCAGAACAGCCTTCAGCAACATGTACAAGCAGTCAGCTTATTCTAACGCCAAACGATTAGGTGGGTTGGCCGATGATCGAGATTAAATGTAACTGGTTTGTTTGAGCTGGCATATAAACTTTATGGTGCGCATGTAGCAAATATTCTAAATTCTGTTTGGTATTGGTGATTAACAAATTTGCTTTGGTTTAACTTATTTGATTATGTGGTGCTCATTAACGTTTTGTGAGCTTTGCTAGTATGAAAGTTTTTGGTAACTTAGTCTTTGTAGCAAGTCACCTGAAAAGTTAATGGTAAGCTTGCGCAGTATGTATGTTTACATTTCTCACGTAACCCAACTGTGTCTACCTACGCTTAGTCATCTGAAGCTATGTAATATCTACTTAATTTTAAATACTCTTGTTTTAAATGTGATAGTTTTCCCTCATATTACTTTCGTTGGGCTTTACTGGCATTTTGTGCTCCAGTGAAAGTGCACAGTTTTAGGGTTTTTATATTTTAAATGTTTTTTGACTTATAAGTGAAACAAATATGCTTTAAACATTTTGAAAGAGTCTTGTCTTCAGAATAAATTTTATGAGGTATTAAGTACAAAGGAATTGGTTTTGAAATGAATGTTAGCCTAATTACAAGAGGAGAGCGTTTGAATTATTTTTAATGCTTTTTATAGTGCACTCGGCTATGACAGGCCACTTTGTGGTGCCCGAGTTGCCTATTAATGCAATTTCTAAACTGTATTTTTTCTAATATCAGTATAGTTAAATTTATGAAAGGCTGTGATACAGGATTGTCCCAAATAAAATATTTTAAACAGATTGTGTTAGTAATTGTGTGTTACCACGTCACACCTTGTTAGGAATTATTTCTCTGTTACCTGTTCCTATACTAAATATAGTAGGTATACATAGACTACTAGTATATCCTTGCTGTCGTACCACTGTAATCTGTATAGGCTACATACTTCACAGAGATAATATTAATAACAATATGCCATATAGCGGCCAGTTGCGTTATATGCTGGTGTGTGCTGTTTGTGGCAAGTGGAGTATTGCTGCAGACGTGTGATGTTCGTTGTGAATTTGAAAATGTGATGGCTTGTAATTTATGAATGGAGGGTGCTAGTAAAAAAATAGGGTAATTCCTAAAAAAAAAAGGGGCTTTTCTGAAAGAAAATAAAAGTTCTAAGAAAGTGGTATAATTCCACTCCACTAATTACAGAGAATACAAATTTACTAGGGACATAAACATTTGACGAATAGAAACCCCAAGAATGATAATGGGGAGGGTTATGAAGATCAGGGAAATTTTGGGGTAAAAAATAAAAAAAATACATTTTCCTGATAAAATTTTACCCCTCAATTGCCTTCCAGTTCATAGCCCTAACCACTATCGTACTTCTAAATTGTACTGGTAACAGTATTAGTAATATTGTCAATTTGGGTAATGTTCAATTCAATCTTTTTGCAATTTAACATGTTTTCATAATACAATATTAGAATAATATTACAAATAGCATGAAAAAATGTTAAATTGCAAAACACACCTTATTTCTCAGAGCAAATCGACTACACACAATAATTTACGGGGAAACCTCAAGCTTCACTGATGCGTGTCACTTCGCGTCACCACCAAAACAAATTTCCAGCGAGGTTGAATCACTGTTTTGGGATTTACTCCCCTGCTGGCGCTGGGACTCTGGCTCGATGCATAATGTTTGGCTACACTTGTACAGTCTTATTGCAATTGAACATTTTCGTGAATAAATAATAGTAGACCCAACACATGTTTCACTCGCTTTACCCACAATTTCCCTGACCTTCAAAGCCCTCCCCACTATTGTTTTTGGGGTTTCTATTGATCAAATGTTGATGTCCCTAGTAAATTTGTGTTCTGTGTAATTAGTAGAGTTGAAATTATACCACTTTCAGAGATTTCTTTCCGAAAAAGCGCTTATCCTTAAGAATACCTCATACATTATCACAGTAACAATTGGGTGTGTGCATGAGTGTGTATTGATAATATTGTGCATTTTTGTATTGTTTGGTAAGGTTGTTTTGCAGTATAACGTTTTTTCGTGATATGGGTATTCCTGATATAATCTTAATATTTTATCACTAAAACCAGTTTAATTGCACGGTGATCTAACCAAACAATACCTAAATTTACAATATTACTAAAACAAGTTACAAATTCAATAGTGGAGAGGGCTATGAAATGGAAGGACATCGTGGGGTAACATTTTATCACAAAAATGTACATGTGTTACACTCGTCGTACCCAGAAATTTCCCTGACCTTCATCGCTCTCCTCACTATTGTAAAGTTACATTTAATTTGGTTACTATTCACCGAATCAATCTCTATTCATACAGCGTACATGATTAGGCCTCGCAATGTTAATCCTTTGACCATACTACACATACACACATACTAATCACAGCACACATATTATAATTTAACTTTTCCCTTGCTATAATAACATAGAAACAATCGTAATTTCACACTTCAAATATGAATTGCAATAAAACAAGCGTTTAAGCACTCGTACATCCAAAACCTCCAACAGGACAAAATCAAACCATAACTAACGTCCGGAAATTTCCCACAATTCACCTGAAGTCAACCAACTTCAACGCTCATTGGTCACAGTGAATTCAGAAGTAACATGGCATTATACATCACCTCTTTATAACACAGTCTCTGAACTGGGTTCTGTATCATCTATGATATGTAGCCTGTATTTACTCTACTAGTAATAAATTTTATCCTCTCGTCAATATTGAGCAGGTAAGCCTTGAATAATTCGCCAGAATTACATAATGTCCCAACACTGCTCGATACCAGTGTTGTTTACCTGTATAATCTCAGCACCGTGCTATAAATATACCCCCTAAATGACGTTTTACACTTTAAATATTCATATCAAACTGTATTCTTCCATGTAAATTATACGTCTTTTACTGCATAGACACAGTAATCTTGATAACCCTCCTCCCTATCACATTTCATTTTTTTTTACAGAAAACTACCTGAAGCCCCTCCAAAATTCCTAGCAATTATGATTACTAAGGTGCTACGGGTAAGTGCGCTAACAGTTTTGGCAAGTGACACTAAGTCTGATCAGCCACTTAGGTATAACGGATAGGGTGGAAATGAATATATTGTATATTTTATTGACTTTTGATCACACTAGTTTTGATAACGTTTTATTTTTTCCATTAAAGGAGAAACATTTTTTTGTAAACTGGTGTTCAGATATTACATTTACCCCGAACTTCAGGGCAAGTGTGATATACTCCAAATTGTGCTGATTCTGGAACTTTTTGAATTTCTGAGTTATCTCAATCCAGAGAAAAGTTATGAACTAATTTGTGTTTTGATGTTAAGATTATCTGAAAATGGACTAATTATAAAAGCATAAAAGTTCATAATAGTGTAACACAAAAATATTGACATGTGCTACACAATATATTTGAATATAAAAGACAAGTAGCCTAACAATACTAACAATTTGCCTTTTTAGAGAGTATATTTAATACAAATACATCCAGAAAATAGATACCTAGCAAAAATATTACTAACAAAACTGTCTTCACTCCAACATTTTTTGATGTTAGACTACAACTATTGAACATTGAATGATGAAAATGTTAGCTGAAAAGAGTAAATGTATCCACGATGGTTGATGTCTGGTTCAGGTAGTGACATGTTTACATCATCAGATGACACAGAATGTCGATCAACTTCTTATGGCCAATGGAATGATGTTCTCTGAGCCATTGGAAGGCGCACAAACTTTACTTCAGGTTCTTTGTCCTCTGTGATACCCACAACTTGGCCTACGTAATGTAATGTTCATTTCTTAGTTGTGAATTTCCTAGCACCCATCTGCCAATCTGTATGGTTTGTTGTGGCTGAAAGTATTCTGCATCTGTTTCTGCCTCTAAGTTCTTTTTCAATGTTTCTAGCCCAAATTGCTCTTCATCACTAATTGCTTTCAACAAATATTTTTTTCCTTCCTTTCACAATTGGCTATATTTCAACTGCACCCTTTCTCACACAGTTATTTTCTTGAATTTTCATCCTCTTTTGTTTACCAGCTTCTTTCTTCAGTTGAATAGCTTCCTTCTTATGGCATTTAATTTCTTCCTTTTTCGTGATAACCTCAGCACCACCCAAAATTCTTGTTTTCTTCTTCAAATTAGGTTTTGAGTGTTGCAGTAATGTCTCTAGTAGAATCCCATCAAAAGTTCTATCACTGTATGGCACAGATGATTGATTGTTGGAGACTGTTGTTGAAGATGAGGTGGCAAACTGCAACAGACTGGAAATTTTTATTCTATGCCAGTGCATACCACTACAAGATGGCTGATTTGTTAGATCATTTTGGCATGCTTCTGGACGTCGAGGTGTTCGCATTGTTGGCGAGATCAAATTATCAGTGGTTGATTGCCAACTAGTTTCATTGTCATGTTGATTTTTTTCCAATCTTGATTCTTTTCCTCCATCTTGATTCTCTCCTGTGGCTGATGGCTCACTAATTTCATTCATCTTGATTCTTTTCCAGCTTCATTCTCTCCTGCGGCTGATGGCTGGTTTCATTCTCAGCTTGAATCTTTTCCAATCTTGATTCTTTTTTAACTTCATTTTTTTCAGACTGATCTTTGTTTGTTTGTTCCTGATGACGATAGGTTTGAGGATCATACTGATTTTTTGCTATTACATTCCTGTCATAGGGGTGTATACCCCCTGCTTTAAACCCTGATCTTAGAAGTTCCGGAGATGCCTCCTTCCATACCGAACAAACAAGACTTGAAAAGTATTTTTTAATGACTTTCTGTCCAGCATTGTGTATTTGATGGTATGGCAGCTTTATTTCCCATTTGGTCTTGAGGCTTCTGAACACTGTAAGATCCATCAGTTGGAATAGGTGACTTGTATGAGGTGGCAGCTTAAGTATGGATACATTATTTTCAACAGCTAATTAATTCAACTGTGTGTTGATCAAGATGTGTACAGCGTCCACCATAGATCAGGAGGGTCTGTCTTTCTGGGACACAGTTAGACAAAAAAGATTTCTTAAAATAGTTCAGGAAAATGTCACTCTCCATCCAACCATTTGCTGAAGCTGCACATGAAATTTCGGGGAATTCCTCTTCATGTGGCATCCAGGTGTCCCATACATTGCTTCTTTTTAATATAATTAGGGGTGGTAGTTTATCACCATCAACATTTCCCCCCAGCAGAATTGTGGTACTTTCTTTTCCAGAGCCAGATATAACCCTTGAAGACAGAGTTTTTCACACCGACAACTTTGGTTTTGGATAGGTCTAGGTTAAAGCTGGTCTCGTCCATATTATAAATTTGTTTTGGTTTGTCATGTATTTCAAGCTCTACTAACATCTGTGCCAAAATGACAAAGTAATTTTCTACCAGAAAAGGATCTGCAGCAGCTTTCTTCCTTGCATATTCCAACGACTGTGGTTTCTTAATGGAAAGACCAAAACTTTTTTGAAGGCAAGAAACCAGTCCTCATTAGGTCTACTGTATTTGAAAGGTGTCTCAAGTGAATTCCTTTTCACAAATGTCGCAATTGTATCTAAAACTTCATTTCTGTTTAAACCCCCAACCCCCACTTTTCTAAAGCTTTGAGTACTTGTGCCCGTTTATTTTCTTGTTCATATGGTATGGCAGTACTTCTACCCTGTCCACTACTTTTTACACCATGTATACCTTTAAATTGAGATCGCAATGTTCAGAAAGGAATACCAAATCTTTCTGAAGCACCATTAATGGTACAACAACCCTTGGAGATTTTATTAACAGCCTTTTTCAAAGTGTCTTTAGAATACTGCTGGCCTCGGTTGGTCTTCCTTATGTAGTTACGGACCATATTGTAGTTTACTAACAATTAAGTAGACTGAAATAAAAGACATTTCCTAGAGAACAAGTTCGAGGCTCCATTCATTCATGCTGCAAGCATGTGTAAATAAGGGTATTACACTTGCCCCAAAACCAGTTAGCACACTTACCCCAAGAACAAAAATCTCAGGGGCAAGTGTACTAACTGTCTGCATTTCCAACAGATTAATTGTACAGAAAAATTAACTACATAGGTAAAATTTACACACAAAACTTGGTTAGAGGCAAATTTCACTACGTGACTTTCAATAGGAAACTAGCTGCAAGCCCTTTAAAAAAAAGTGCTACACACACACAAAAATTGCCAAAAGGTAAGCACTTTTATGATATCGGAAAATTGTCATGAAACTATGCAATAACTTGTTTATAACAAAATTTACTCAATCAAAAAATACCAAATTAGCAATTATTAACCATGGTTATACCCTTCAAATTTATTTTTATGGGAATAGCCATGACCTATCGCACTTGCCCCATTTACACACTTAACTCTCGTACCCCTATGTAATTTTAAGAAATATTTTCAGCAAGACACATAGTAAAAAAAAAAAAAAAAAAAAAAAAAAAAACTTAAATTTTTCTGTTGCCGTTATTTGTAAATTGACATAATTTCTGTGTAACTCCTAATCCTTCAACCATGTTTTAGAGCCAAATGCTTCATGTTAGTGTACTTACCGTAGTGGAATGGTCATCCTTTTTTGGTGAGATAATGGTTGACTGGTGTACCTATGCACGAGACAAGCAGTAAAATTGGGGGGTGGGCTCTTTTGTTTCGATAGATAGGGCAAAATTTGGGTAAGATTTAATAACAGACGTTTTCTCGAAAGGTAGTGGATTTTTGGCATGATTGAGACACTAATTGTGTATTTCGCATTCCTGTCGAGAATTATACTAGCAACACTCCTTCACGTTATCAAGGAATTCATAGAGCCAAGAACGATAATTATAAGTGACAGTTGGAATGCTTATAATTGCCTTTCAGACAACGACTATGAACATCACGTAAATCCTAGTATGAATTTTGTTGATAATGATAGAGGGATAAACACCCAAAGTATAGTGTGTGTGTTGGAGGATCTGCAGCTTATCTTCCACAATATGGCAGGTCACCACACTTTGCCAGGTATTTTGCGGAGTTCATGTTTCACTGCTGGTACCCAGATGAATGCGTGTGTAGGCCTATGTATAATTTCCTGCTCACCACAAAGAAGCTGTATCCACCACCTATATAAGCGAGCAAAATGAAATACGTTCAACATAATTTATTATTATTACTGTCATTGATTTATGTGAGTCATTCTTGTACATTTTCCAACAGGTGGTAATGTATCAGCATATAGGTAGCTAAGCTGAGCCAATTTCAATCGTAGCCCCCTCACATACAAAAATACTGCTCTAGCATAGTCAAACGTTACATACTGACCACAAGACCTCGGTGATATCCTGAGAGTTAATTGCTAAAAGAATTATTGATGTCATAAATTGGGCGATCAAAGGTTTTGATGCCCGTGCATCTCATACATACATACACTCGCAATTAGGCCACTGCCCGGTGGCGAGATCTCTCACCTCTCCTTCACCCAACCAACTTCTTTTCCACTCCCATCCTGAATTTACCAACCCCTCACACAAATATCAATTCCTCCCTCAACACATTCCACTCCCTCACACACCTCACAAGCATGGACTGCCTACCCCGCTCCGTTCTCCTCAACACCCTCTGAAACTTCTCACTGTTGTTTCCACTTCCTCTAAACACTCCCTTACTTAGCTTGCAGTGTAGCCCACCCCATCCTCCCTCTTCATTCACCACCTTGCACATCATGACTAACCGTTCAACTTTCCTCCTGTCCTTCAATGAGCTCCACCCCAACTCTTTCATCATCACTGATGGCCAATAATTCCCTTCTTCCTCACCATCTTGTCCCTGCCTTCTCCACCTACCCTCAACCCATCTTGCTGCCTTTCTCTGCACCTTTTCCAGTTCTCGCACCTCTATTTCCAGTTCTCGCACCTCTACCTCCATATACGGGTCCCATACTGCTGCAGCATATTCTAACATTGGCCGTACCATTGTGCCATATGCTTTCTCCTTCACCTCACAACTGACTCCATTCAGCACCCTTCCCAGCATACCCTGAGCCCTTCTTCCCTTTGCAACCACCCTTTCTACCTGTATTTCAAACCTGAGATCTCCCTGCAGTACTATCCCTAGATACTTATATTCTGCTGCTTCTTCTATCTCTTGTCCCTCCCATCTGTACATGTCCCTGCTTATCATCTTCTTCCTTGTGACCCTCACTACCTTAGTTTTTCTTACATTTATCTTCATTTTATTTTTTCTGGTCCACAACCATATCTTATCAATGTCCGCATGAAAATTTCCGCCCCTCTGTCCCACCACAGCATAAACAAAACAATTGTCTGCAAACAATCTGATTTTCCCCCTAATCACCAAACCCATGTCATTTACCATTATGGTAAATAACATAGGACCCAGCACGCTTCCCTGTGGTACCCCTGACTTAACCTCCTCTTCCTCCGATATTGCCTCCCCCACTTTCACCCTCTGCCTTCGCCCCCTGAGAAAGTCCCCTATCCATTCCACTACCCTCCTGTCCGGTATCAGCACCTCCACTTTCATCATCAATGTCCCATGGGGCACCTTATCAAATGCCTTCTCAAAATCTATGAAGCAGGCACCCACCTGCTTCCCCTCAACTACTTGCACCAGATCCTCTAATAACCCAGACAGCTGAGTCTCACATGAGTATCCCCTCCAGAAACCATGCTGGGACTCCTCCAACCAATTCCTATTGTTCATTACCCTCACCACATACTGCACCACCAACCTCTCCATTACTTTTCCTGTACTTGATGCGAGACTCACCAGTCTGTAGCTGCCAGGCCTCCCCCTATCCTCTCCCTGCTTGTGTATAGGTACCACCATAGCATCCTTCCAATCTTGTGGTAACTTACCCTCTCCTAAGGACTTTTTAAACAGCACTTCTAAATATTTTGCCAACTCCCTGCCACCAAATTTTAGTGCTGCGTTTCCTATCCCATCTGGACCTCCTGCCTTACTGCTCTCCAAACCCCTAATTAACTTTTCTATCTCCCACTCCCTCATCTTAAACTCACTAAACACCCTCCAAACCCCGTTTGCCCCCCTATTCCAACCTTCCTTTGCCTCAAACACTGACAAGTACTGTCCTTGCAGCATCTCAGATTTTTCTTGGCCATTTGTCCCATGCCTACCATCCCTTCCTGTTGGCAGAGGGATCCCTTTCTCTCCTCCCCTTAACCTCCTAACATACCTTAACAGTTTCCCCCATTCCTTGCCTTTTCCTTCTTCCACCATGTTCCCCAGAAATACATTCTTTGCCTGTTTGATCTTCCTTTCAAGTTCCCTACCAATTTGTTTCATCATTTCTTTAGATCTTATCATCCCTTCATTTTTCCACTTGGCATGTAATTTTCTGCACTTCTTCATTTTCAAAATCTTCTGTCCATAATATGGCGGATCTCCCCCAGTCCATAACCTTTTCATTGGCACAAATTTCTCCAACATAACCTCCATTAATCCTCTAAACTCCCTCCACAAACCCTCTACACCATCCTCCATAGACCATTTTTTAAACCTGTCTCTCAGGAAGATTTCTGCCCCCTTCTTGTCTCCTCTCACATACTGCCACACCAATCTTTCTGCCATTTGCACTTCCATCATCCTGCCAATCCCAATTTCTACAACCGGAATATGATGGTCGCTTATACCATCCAATACTATTGCACCCTACAGCATTCCTAGGTCTGACCAACACCACATCCAGCACTGACCCAACACCCTCCTCATTCCATCTCGTAGGTGCATCTACTAACTGGACTAATCCTCTGTTGACTAACTGTGCTGCCATTCTCTGCATCATGCTACCCTTTCCTTCTGCACCCTCTATCCACTTCACCCCTGGCATATTCAAATCCCCTGCTACAACAACCCACTACCTGTCCTTTAGTCTATCGACCCTCTCCTTGATCATCTCAATTGCCTGCCACCCCTGTCCTAGTGGTCTATACGCTGCCAGAAAAGTAATACTCCTATTACTACTACCACTCAATTTAATTTCAGTTACCTCCACATCCTCACTAACCCATTCTACCGCCCCTTTTAGCCCTTTCCTTACACACACCATTATTCCTCCTCCTCTCCCATCCCTGTCTCTTCTGAAGATAGTGAACTTATCCTGCCTACACTCAATGTCCAGTACTTCCTCAGTCAACCAAGTCTTCACAGCTACCACTATATCTGCCCCATATCCTTCAACCTTTCCCCAGAAGCCCTCCAGCTAGTACATGCTCCTACAATTCACCACCATTATCTTTATACTAGTACTCTGCATTGCCATCCTACATTGCTTACCTCCTATCTCCACCCCTGCGGCCTCATCAATGCTATCCTCTCCATTTCTCTCCCCTTCCATTTCCTTGCTTCTAACTGATTGCTATTTCCACAATTGCTTTTCTCCCCTGACCCTCTCCATGCAGCCAGCTACTTCTCTACCTAGCAGATCACCTAGAATCCTCTTTCCCTGTTCTGTCAGGTGAACCTGGTCCCTCCCTACACTTCCTAGCCTACCCATTTCCTACTATCTATAAATATAGCCCCCAAATCCCTACACACCCTCTCATATACCTCACTCACAGCCACTGCCTTCCTATAGGATACACCTTTCTTAACCAGCACGCCACTGACTACTACCCTAGCTCCAGGGAGCTTCTTCCCCACCTTCCTCAGCAATCCCCTGAGATCCCGCTCTACCTCCTGCCCCACCTCCCTATGAGCCAGGTCATTTCCTCCTACATGAATGAGAACAACCTTTGCCACCCTGGTACCTTTCATATCACTAACCCTTTTCTCCAAATCCCTGGTATTTGCCCCCCTCCCCCAAACGCTGATTTATAATTAATTTCCTTTGATTTATAATTAATTTCCTTCCTGATATTCCTCAACTCAGTTAGCGCAAAGCTTGCTATTTAATGTAACAGGAACTAGGTTAAGTGGTTGTGTGTACCAACAAACAGCTCATTAGAATACCAACCCATTTTGATTCACTTATAGTGAAAATCGGCCTACATGAAGATAGGTTAGGTCTTCCTGCATTTAGCATGGTGAAGGAGCTCAACTGATGCAAGTTGAAAGAATTTTTATGTATTTTACCCCACAATTTTATAATAAATTAGAATATTTACATTTCCACTGTTTCCAGCATCTACTTGCATTCGTAATATTTAAATTCTTTATTTTTATCTCACAGTTTGCCTAGTATTTGTCCTCCGAACTATAATATTTATAATTTATATAAAATACAAAATCCCACCTATATGGATACGAATCAGTAATTTCCCCAGAATACAAAAGTGAACCTACCACTTTCGCGTTTCTTTTCAAAGTTTTGAGAATGTCAACAAACTAGACATCCTAATATAAACACACGTTCGGGATTAACTGAATATATACAGACCAGGCCTCAGTTATGTATAAAGTAAATTACAAAACAAGTGACTTGCATATTAGTTCCCACCCCACATTGTATACTACATACATGACTACAAATACTGCAATCTCACTATTAAAAAAATATACAGAAGAGTAATTTTGACACAGTGCTGTACAAGTGAATTATTAATTAACCAAAAAATTTAAAAAGTGAATGTATATAGCCATACCTTTTTATGACGACTCTTAAACGTCATACCGGCACATATAATATATATTTATATAAATAATCATACCGCAACGCCCAATTAGAACGAGCTCAAGACCGTAAGAAACAATACCAAAACCTACAGATTTTATAGAAGAAACAACAGTTCCTTAGATACTTGTTAACACAACAAAATAATATGCGGTTACCCCGGCTTTCATTCCCAATCATTTTTTACTTAACTTTTTAAACAGGCTAACAGAAAAAGTAAAAAAATACGTACCAAAGTGACATAATATTTATCTCTTGTCTTCGCTTATTTAAAATTATATAGTTCGTCAAGAATTATTTCGAATTTTCTTATACTTCTTTTCAATTAGACAAAAGACGCCTCACATCATAAACAAAGACATACATCTTTGGAATCACTTTTACAAAAACAAAATTGAAAAAAGATAAAAATAACGACGACTAAACATTTTTACATAAAGAAAATTAATATAATTGAAAACGCATTGAACAGTCTGGTAATTGCAAAAATCACAACACTTTAAGAGTTATTAATGTAAACGGAAAACAAAATAATGTCAAAATTTCTACCACCAAAATGGACGCATATTTCATTCAAAAAAAAAAACACTTATGAATCTTCTAATTAAAAGATTTAAATATTTGATTTAAGATATAATTATATATATTTTTCTAAATTATTTTTTAAAAAAATTTTTGCAAATAGTTATAACATACTAATAATCTTCTTTATAAATGTGTCATATTAATCAAGCTCAAATTTATATGTTGTTAAAATACTGTTTCTTTTAATTTTGCTAATCGGCTCATACACTCTTGGTATGAATAAACCTCTTTTTAATTATTATATAATGGTTTATTATTATATTTTAATTTTGCCCTAAATAGTTTTTTTCTTCTCTTTGATGAAAGCTCCTACCCCTAAGCCCGTTTGCATGCTGTCCAGAGTAACCACTGAAAGATTCAGCACTCTACAGGGCACTGGTGCGCCCCGGTGGAGCGCCGCAATGCAACTGGAACATGATACTCCACGAGTGAAGTAAACACAGTCATTTAAGAGCTCGTTAAATGAGCGCGAGTGCAGTGCAAAGTGCATAGCAACCACATACGCCTGCTCGCACTTGTTTGAGAAAGAAGATCCTGCAATCTCAGGAAAACTGTAATTAGGTGTTAATCACAGTACTCTCAGAGACATAAAGAAAAGAAACATATAACAGAACGACCCTATTATGTTTTAAGGGACCCCACGGACTTAAATGTAACACTGGTTGTTTTTCCTTTGTGTTCATTCTTCACGTGTTCCAGTCAAATCTCACCTTATCCAGTGTGTTACAGGTTTTTAAGGGTTTTTTTTTTGTGTCTTGTAGAATTGTTTATGCAGGAATTATTAATATGTAATCAACATGCAAATGTATTTGTAAGAGATTGAAGCATAAGAAAGTAGTTTGCATTGTCTGCTTGCCCGCTAACTGGGCTAGCATGCAGAGAGGGAGAGTTTTGTCAAACCACAGTGTTTTGAGGAGTCGGGCATGCTGACCTACTGATTCGGGTTTCGCATGCATTGGCGGCACAACGATATTTTATAACCAATAATTCACTGTAATATACTGTTTACTTTCCAGAACCTCGCGTCTTTTAGCTGCCCAAGACTTCTCCGCTCCTCACCTTTGCCCAGAATAGCAATGCCGGGGAAGGCTTATTGTCTCATATTAATTAATATAGACCATGTGCCTTTTTGTAATCAGTGTTAACTTGCCAGAATATTAAGCCCAGCGCAATGTGTAAGTTAGCTTCCTGGAGGAGCATGTTAAATAAATCCCAATGAACTAATGTGGAGTGTTTGAATCTTCATTCAGGTCGTCAAAAGGCTACAGGGGTGTGTGCCCCCACCTTTTCTGCCTTTTCACTGATGTGTACTGTGCAAGTGTTTCATTATTATGTATTTCAGTATTTTATCTTCATATATTTAAATATGGGTGTGTGAGCCACCCATAGATCTACCTGTGTTGTATGCGCAGTACAGGTGAAGAATTTTCTCTCATTACGAAGTTTGGAGCACGAGGAGAACACCATCCGTTGGCTATCGGCACACGGCCCAGAGGAGAGGAGTCTGCTGTACTCCAGTTATTTTGTATTGTCACTATAATACCTGGTGCCCATAATCGATAAGAAGAAGGTTTGGTGAGAAAACTATGGAACATAACCTGTTCCACTCCAAACTTAAAACAACACCATTTTGCTCCTCTACCATGCCGTCAATTGTTGCCCAATTTATGGGCGATGTTAAGAGAGGCTTAAAAAATAGCAACAATGTACAACAAGATCCATATGGTGTTGCCACGATACCCCAGGATGCCAGAAAATCAAAACACTTAGTCGGGGAGGAAAAGCGCGTGGAAACTGGAAAAGTGCCGTCATCATAGCAACCACTAGATAATCGTCACGAGGGTAGCAGAGAGCTGCCATCTTTGGGTCGCCACAGTGTTGTCAGCCTCACGCATGCTAGGCGCCCAAATAGACGATGAGGTTGCAACAATCTTCCCCCTCCACCACCTGTGGTGTGCATGCTTAAGGAGGATAAGGAGGAAAAGAAGGATGGTGGGAAGGAGGAAAGAAATCTCCTCCTACCCATGTTACCAGCTGCACCTGCGATCAGCTATGAGCCACACTGACCTTTGAGCCTCCATCACGCCATGCTCTTTCTGGTTTGCTGTACCATGATGTCATCAGCGCCATGCATCAGCGATATATGCTTCCATGATATGTGCTTCCACGATACATGCTTCCATGATACATTGGACTGTTAATAAACATCATGACTGGCCGGAATAACACCAAAACACCAATGCTGATGTGTCTGCAGTGCCTACAACTATGACCTCAGGAATGGATCGCGAGGTACAAGAGAGGTACAAAGAACTGTCAGTGCGAGCATAAGTCCAGCCAGGCAAGCATCCATGCCGCGATCAACCGCACAAGTGAGGTAAAACAAGACATGGCAATAGAATCGCCTAAATTTATATCAGACATTTCATACTCTAATTCAGTTAACTGGTGCCTCTATGTAATCTGTCCAGGTCATGGCACACCATTCATTAAATACAAACAGTGGAATATTTGGTACCACGAAGCTTGCATGAACACTAGAGAACAGGGTACTATACATGGGATATTGTTCACCAGCAAAAACTGTTATTCACTACCAATTAAGTAAGAGTGCTTCACTTATAATTGGAACAACTTCTTCACAGATCTGCAACGCATCAACAGATGTGAATGCACGGACTACAAAGGGTTAATGAATGGAGGGATCCAATAATGAAAGATGTGCAAAGTCAGAGTACACTATAAGTTCCAAACAGAGGAGGAACAGGCAACTACAGAGGGAGCGTAATTTACATGTCAGGATTGTTCTGCCAGTAGGAAGGCAACATCTGCTGTGTCTCCAGTGCAGAATATAAATGTAGTACCCGCAAGGACTCTGGCACCAACAGTACAACCCACACCAGTAATGATCGTTCCACAGATGCGTTGAACACATTTGACTGAAATACCCTATATTCCAACAAGTCATCCATTCCTCTCTACACCAACCTACAATAGTAATTTTCCAGCAGCTATGCCAAATGTCGCACAAATTTTACCAATTTCAGTAGATGTAAACAAAGCATCGGAGAATGTAAACAAAGGTGCAATGACGATATCCAGTCACTGCAATCAACTGGACATGCATTGTAGACCTATACCAACAAGTTTCCAAACCCTACCGACGTTATCTGGACCATTAATGGAGGATCCGTTAGCTTTCGTGAGTGACTGCACTACACGTCTGCAGCACTATTGCATCTCGGAGGACGAATGGCGAGGTTGTGAAGGCAAGCAGATATAAGGAAAAGCAAAACAGAAGTGGAAATCAATGAACCACTGCGGCCTCACCTAGGTGGAATTCCTCCATGCATTCCACGGCAGGTTCGGAGGCACCTTCACGTCCATATAGGCCCAGAGTAAGATCACCCTACCACAGCAGCAGGAAAGGGAGACCTTCATTAATAGAAAGATACACCTGGTGAAGAGGTTTCGCCCAGAGTTAGCAAAGAGGGTAGTACTGGAAGTCATTGCAGATACCGCCATGCCCGAGTATCAGATGGCTCTAGTTCCGGTACTCAACAGTGGGCTAGAAGAAGTGATGAAAGCAGCTATCATCCTTGAAAAAAACACATGTGTACCATGATGGGACATAGGACGGACACGAGAACACAATGAGCCACACAATTATGGGAATTTTTGAGGACAGTACCGGGGAAATAGACAGGACTTTCAGACCAGGAGGAGTGTACAACAGAGAGTTTGCAACCTGAACAGCTTCCAAAATCGTGCACGGGGCGGGAGCAGTGTACCAAATGCGAGTGTGCCCTGAGACACGAACAAATACACCAGGTGTGGATCAGTCCCAACCACCCCCATGACCATGTCCGTTTGTGCATGTCGGTTATACCATTGGCATGTCGACTGCCCAAAGAACCCCCACCAGAATGACCGGAATAGAAGACCAAACCATCAGCAAAAACCAGCCGGGAAACGGGTTGTAGGGGTAACGTTGCCTTCCATACACTTTAGCCATTCCTGGGATCACAGCACAACAGTCACGCTGCAGAGAGCGCTAATAAACAAGGTCCGTATTAGCTGTGCTAAATTTATAAGAGTGTTGGTACATGTTAATGGTTTGTTGTGGCATGCACTTGTCGACGCCATCGCATCCCATAATGTATGCAAAATAATATTTGTCAATAGCAGAGACATGACAGCAACAGATCCATATATGCATTTAGCAAATGAACAAAACACACAGTCGCCTGTCGGCCAAGCCACAATTACAATAAAGATTAGGGACTTACAAACTATCACAACTGCAATAGTTACTGATGAAATCACGGAAGACATAATTTTAGGAGTACATTAGCACACCAAGCAAAACACCATAGTTGACACCTGCAGAACCTACATTTTTGGTGATAAGGAGAGACGGACAGTTTATAATGTAAATAGCTGTAGAACAGAAAGTGTACTGGAAGCAAAACTGTCAGAATTCGAACATAGCATACCTGCAGAGCACCAATCTGCTATACAGCGCTTGTTACGAGAATGTAAATTTGTTTTAGCCAACCATGATGTGTTATGGATAACAACAGTTGCAGAAGATGCTATACCCTTAACAGAAGAAAAGCCAATTTACAGTAGTCCACGTAGCTATCTACCGCACCAGGCACACATAATTCAACAACAAATATCAGAAATACTTGAGGATGGCATTATAAAGCCGACAAGGAGCCGGTACAGCTCCGCTATTACAATGGCACCATAAAAGGATGGGACCTGGAGGTTTTGTGCCGACTTCAGGCCCATCTATCAGGTGACGTGTAGCATGATTCTACCATACATAAGTTTCAGGGATGCATTAAGTTCCCTAGTGAAGACCAAGACCTCGCTGGTCCTCAGAAGTGGCTACTGGCAGATACTGGTATACCATGAAGATCGTGGAAAAACAGTTTTCACCATGCCCAATGGTAGGAGGTACCAGTTTTGTGCCCTGCACTCTGACGATAAGAGCACTCCAACAACTTTTCAGAGTATCATTGTGCGATGTTAGATGGCCTCGTAGGTGAGTTCACCCTCGCCTACCTAAATGATGTTGTCATTTGGTCGGACACATGGGAGGATCATCTACACCACTTTTTGCTGGTACTTGAGAGATTGGAAATCAATGGTCTAACATGTGCGGTAGGGAAATGCCATCTCGGACAAATGGATTTGGAATTTTTAGGCCATAATGTAAACGAATCCAGAAACAGACAAAACCATGAACAACTAGGGCTTATATATATAGTAAGCCCACACTGTGCACGTGCAAGCAATTAAGGAAGTTCTTCCGACTTATCAACTGGTTTGCATGAGCATATCGCGAACTTTGCCACCATCGCCGCACCTCTCACCGACATGCTGTCACTGCAGAAATAGTACCTGTGGGTTAGTGAACAAGAATCAGCTTTCCAGACAATAAATAAAAAGTTCCGGATGTGCTCCACACTTGCACGATACCACACAGCACGCCACGTATTCCTACAGACCGACGCCAGCCAGCACGGTATTGGCGCCATGCTGTATCAATACATCGATTCGGACGGGAAATGCATGATGGATTTTGCAAGCGCAAAATTGGGTAGTGCAGGCTGTCGCTATGACATGAATAAGACAGCGTGTCTTGTGATAATTTAGGACATAAAGAAATACAGACCATACTTACAATACCATACACATACAATGAAGATGGACAACCACTGCTTAGAGCCTGTATTAATAACTCCCCATTATACATCAGGTTAAAAGTTAACTACCAGCTCGTGTAAAACCCCCAATGTGAACGCCACGGAGAGGCACAACCAGAGTTGAAGGCGTAGCTCCGTCTCTATGTGGGCGAGCACCACAATAGATGGGCTGATCACCTGCCCGCTGCATCCTCCATGCTTCGTCGCAGAGTAAATGCCTCCATAAGTATTAACCAGCACAAGTGTTGCAAAGCAAAAAAATTCAACTGGCCAGTGACAGAAACTGCCAGCGCACTAAAGACCGTAACGAAACAGAGACCAATGGTGCAAGGGAAAAAAAGGCGCAGACACCGATAAAGCGAACAACGGAACCAGTAGGAACAGTATGCAGCCCAGTGGTTGCAACACAGCAACAGACCACACATTGCCTTGATATCGAGACAAATTGTCTACATGAAGGGCATCTGCAATCTGCCACCAAGAAAAATTTCTGTGACGGACTAGCGAAGAGGAGGGTGGGTCCCCTCAGAATCATGGAAGCGCTAGGACCGACTATGTATTTGGTCAGAATCGGATGGAGGGAGGTACGAATACACAGAGACGACATTCGGGCAGCCACCGAAGATGTCCTGGCGAGGAACGAGTGTGAGGGAGAAATCGGCCAGGACATCCAAGCTCCAGACGAGCAAACGCATGATGCAAGCGGAGGGGAAGGTTGTTCCTGACCTTCCGGACCTCAAGAGGAGGCAAGACCACCAGATTCCGATGGTATTGCAATGCCGAATGCCACAGGGTTAACCGGGAGTCAGAATAAAGCCGAAGTTGTATGTAACCAGGTCGTCATGTCCGCTACAGACGACGAGACGGTGAAGAGAGTAGGAGAGGAAACTCCCATGCACTTAGGAGCAGGAGAACAGCAGGAGGAGATGGACGACCAGGAGCCCTATGGTGGTGGTGGTCCTGGTGAGCCCCCTGGTGAAGTCCCAGCACGAGAAGGTGCTGAGGCACTTTGGAGAGGTATATCTGAAGACTACTGAAGATACTATAACTACTATATCTGAAGAGGGGTATGGTGTTACATTACGCATTCGCGTTGGCAGGGTTAAGCCTGGCGACCCAAGTCACAGAGTCCGACGGTGCAGCACCGTCCGGTGCGACCGTGCGGCCTAGACGGCTGCAGGAAGCCCTGATATCACCATAAGGAGACGCAGAAGGGGAGGAGCTGGCCCTTCCACAGTTATGCCAAACACCTGCACAACAATAGGAGATAACCTGGAGATCGTGACACAAGATCGATCTACCAGGTAAATACTACTGGATCACAAAAGTGTCAGCAACGCCACGACAGCAGGAGGAGAGAAGACGCAAGTAGTGAAGGGGACTTCGAAAGCAGCAGGTCAGCCGGCCCGCTGCTTCTCAGGAGTTTCAAGCAAAGAAGACAGCCACCGCAGGACTGCAACATGTACGATGTTACCACAGCACACCGAAGATTGCAGATTCCCGTGCAGTAGCAGAAGATAATCCGGCTGCCAGCATGTGGGAAGCCCTACGTGCTAGGTCTTTGTCACAGGAAGCACAGGAGGTGCTCCTGCTGCGAGTGACTAGACAGATCGAAATAGTTCGAAGGGTGTGGGGGGATTTGATGACAGCTGCTTCCCCCAAGCCCATTTGCCCAATGTCACAATGGACAACTGCAGGAATCAGCACTCTACCGGGCCGATGGTGCGCCACAATGCAACCGGAACAAGCTTCTTCGCAAATGAAGTGAACTTAGTCTTTTAAGGGCTCGTTAAAAGAGTGCAAATGTAGTGCAAGGTGCAGAGGAACCACGAGCTACCACTCGCACATTTTTGAGGTAGTAGATCCTGCAAACTCAGGAAAAGTGTAATTAGGGGTTTAATTACAGAAGCTCAGAAACACCATGCAAAGAAACATATAAAAGAACGACACTACTATGTATTGAGTTCCCCCATGGACTTAATTGTAACACTTGTTTTTCATTTATTTTCATTCATCACGTGTTCCATCCCAATCTCACCTCATCCAGTTTGTTACAAGTATTAAATGGTTTTTGTATCTTGTAGAATTGTTTATGCCAGAATTATGAATATGAAAACAACATGCATATGTAATTGTAAGAGATTGAAGTGTAAGCAAATAGTTCACTCTGCCTGCTTGCCCGCTAACCTGACTAGCATGCCTCGAGAGAGAGTTTAGTCACATCATGGCATTTGAGGAGGCGGGTGTGCTGACAGACGAGGTCGCATTTTGTGTTTTTGGGTGGCACATCAACATTTTATAGCCAATAATTCAGTGTAATAATCTGTTAAATTTCCGGTAGCTCGTGTGTTTTATCCACCAAGATTTCTCCGCTCCTCATCTTCGCCCAGAATAGCATTGCCAGGGATGACTTATTGTCTCATATTAATTAATGGTTGTCACGTGCCTTTTTGTATCACCTTTACCTTGCCGGCAGGTGAAGCTCGGTGCAATGCCCAAGTACGCTTCCTGGAGGAGTATGTTAAATAAAACTTAATAAACTAACGTGAATTGTTTTTCGTCTTCATTTTGGTAGTATAAGGTCTATACGGGCGCAGAGCACACCTTTCCTGCCTTTTCATTTATGTGTACTGTACTCGTGTTTTATAATGTATATCAGTGTTTTATATTCGTATACTTAACTATGGCGTTTGTGCCGTCCAGAGATCTCACTGTGTAGAACACACAGTACAGGTGATGTATTTTCTTTCATTACGATGGTTGAAGCACCAGGAGTACACAGTCCATTGGCCGTCGGCACACGACCCGTAAGAGAGGAGTCTTCTCTACTGCAGCTAATTGGTATTGCAACTGTAATACCTGGCGTTCTGTGACGTATCATGTCGTACCCTCGCTACCAGCCGAGCCGAAGACAAATGACACAATCAGCTGTATCCAGCTACACCTTTCCCGCAAGACGACAAGGCACCTACCGCTAGCACTTCTCGCCCTTCGTCGACTACGACCAACTCTGATATGAGTCGTAAACCAGATCAATCAACCATAATCGACCAGCAAAAGGTGTGGTGATAATTGTGAACCGCGAGGCCTGGTACACGGAGGCCACGCATGTAAGAAACATGTGGCCAGCTGACGGTTATTTTCGATATGCTTTGTTAGAAGGGCGTTTAAAATACAATAGTATTTGAAAAAAAGAAGATCGCCAGTATTTAATGACAAATTTGAGAAAGAACTGCAAGTAGACACCCGAAATAATGTCTACCACTTTCAAAATGGATGAACTGTAGGTGAAAAAACTTAAAAGACAAAAGTCGGAGACACGGCCCTGAGATAATTGCATCAAAACAACAACATCCTATCCCTGATGCAGCACGTCAATATTATTTTTTGAGTACATTAATTTATATGTCGAAACCAGCAAGGTAAGATAAACAAGTGTCGTATGTATATTTGTGCAATGTAAGAAAGTAGTTCCCTGCAGCTTGCCTTCCCATCTTCGCCGGCCGGCACAACACGCAGCGCCAGTCAGTCAGTTTTTGTGACGCTTGAGTGTGGATGTGTGGACTGATTTCGTTGCTGTCAGAGGTTGGTAGTATTGGTTTTATATGTGAAAAGGGGACAGCAATGGAATTACACAGTAGTCTATGCCACGACCTGAGTTGAGCATGACACAAGTTAAATAAAACCATTATAATCTTATAATAATTATAAAACTTGACACGGCACAATCGGATTGAAGACCTACATATTGGATGGATTTGTGTTATTGGCCATGATTGTTTTTCAAGTTAGTTATCTGTTGTGCAGTTTGTTTGGAACCATGAATGTGATTAAACCACTAGAAGGATTGTCCTTGCAAGGATGTTGTCATTGTTTGTTTATAATTCATTTATTAGCAATGAAGCTAACAATACAACTGATTCCAATAACCAAAACAAACAAAATAAATAACACGCCGACCCCTGTATCACTTTGATTCTTCACATAATAAAAAATGTTGTAGACTAACTAACTTGAAGAACGCTCTTGCTTACAAAACCAAGTTATGGTACAGTGCTACCAACTAACACTCCTCTTCAATACAGTATCCTGGGTTTAGTTTGGTAACAAGACTTAAAACATACTACTAACAATCAGAAATTCCCTGTTTTTCCCCATAACAAACAGAATTGCTTTTTTCTAAGGCTTTGGTTAGCATGTCTGCAACTTGCTCTTTTATCAGGATATAGCTGAGCGAAATGCTCCCATTCTCAATTTCTCTCTTAAGAAATGGTGTCTAATATCAATATGTTTAATATGGCGACTGTTTTCTCGATTTTGAGCAAGGCGCATGCATGGCTGATTATCCTCATACAAGCGAACAGTGGTGCAATTTAGAGCCAGGTCATTTGGAATTCCCTTAAGGTATAGTGATTCACAAACTGTAGTACTAAGGGCCTTATATTCTGCTTCTGCACTCGAAAGGGAGACTGTGTTTTGTTTCTGTGTACCCCAACATACCATGTTCCCATACACTATGAGACAAAACCCTGTATTGGATTTCCTGTCTAGAATATCACTTCCCAATCGGTATCTACCTAGCCACAAGCTAACAGTTCAGATTTCTGTGACACATAGATGGTCCCTTTGTTTTCAGTGGTTTTCTAGTACTTCAGCGCCCTCTTAAGGTAATTAAATTGTTCATCCTGGGCACAATCTTGGTAGTAACTGAAAAAATGCAGAGCATAGCAGATATCTGGTCGAGGAACCCATCACCAGGTATATTAAACAACCTATAAATTATAGATATGG
Source organism: Dryococelus australis (assembly GCA_029891345.1). Classification (NCBI taxonomy): domain Eukaryota; kingdom Metazoa; phylum Arthropoda; class Insecta; order Phasmatodea; family Phasmatidae; genus Dryococelus; species Dryococelus australis. The sequence goes on along the minus strand of CM056995.1, from coordinate 128,284,519 downwards.
ATAATTAGTCATTGGAAGGCAACTTAATGGTTTCTCTACTCTTAACTCCTTTTCTTGTGGAGTGGCTAATCCTTTACAATCATTCGTTTCTGCTGGATCTTCAGAATTCTGTGAACATGACCCCGCTCTATTACAAGACCCAAAAAATGTTATGACACTTTCTATGTTAGTCATTTCAATCTTACTCATTAACTCTTCCTTGAAGGACCCTGTTTTATAAGAATTATTTCCTATTATTAACAGATCTTCTACATACATAAATACAAATAGCTTGTACCCTTCTCCAAACTTGGGGTACAGACATGTGTCATGTGTCGAAGATTTCATCCTTGTCCTAACATGAAAGAGATAAACACTTCATTCCAGCATTTTGGAGACTGTTTGAGACCATATATGGATTTCTTGAGTTTACACGTGACACCAGATGGGGTATCTCCATGGTGTGGAGAAATTAAAAGCCTATTTTTAGTTTAAAATATGGTAAATAGGTTAGTTATTGCCCGGCGCCAGGTATTTCCAGAGATGATGCCGAAGTTGGAGAGCTGACTCTTGTTGAAGCTCCGGGTCATGCTGCCGACAATCAATGCCTGCCTTTTCTGCTCCTTGTAGAATGATTGGTAAATACACTTACAGAAATCTTCATGGATGCTTATGGCAGACCACACACCGCTTCGAGTAAATATGTTGACTTGGATACATTACATATAGAACACTCTTAGAATTGATACATAAAATAAACACTTCAGATATGGTGGGAAATGAGTGTCCCGAGCCCTTATGCACACAAAGGCGTATGCAGAATCAAACACACACAGTTCCAGTGATGTTATTTATTCGTCATGACTCTGCAACTTTTCAATGAGAGTAACTTTACATTTGACACCGTACTTCACCGGTTGATAGCAGTTATACAGATAAAAGCCACGTGGGCTACACAATAATTATGTGATTATTAAGCTCCCTGTGGCAATGCTAAACCAACTAGGTGAAGAGGGGTGAAGTCCCTAGTGGTTGAAACGTAAAGGGTTCTGGAATATTACAGTTTATTGGAGTTGGTATGAATGGTAACCAGGATTGAATTCCACCCAGGCACACGCGGTTCGAGATACAACAACGCGACTCACCCCTCCAGTTTCCAGGCGCTTACTAACTTGGAATGAGGCCCCGAGAGCTGGCATTGGCGGGTCCGCATGCCATACGGAACTACTTTCTGATACACGATACCATAAAATCTTAATTAGGTTCAGACACAGGGGCAGGAGGCTCACAATAAATTCAAATAACTGCAAGAAACATAATACACTTTTAATACATATTCATGGATGAGATGAAGGTGATAAACGTGAAATGTAAACAAACAGAAAGAACACAAATGAAAATGGGTATGCATCACGACTGCCTGTCATCTGCACTTCTTTCGCAGTTTCGCAATAAGCTTGTGTATTGCATGAACACTAAAATAATTATATTTTGTTTTTCACACAATTTGGCGCTACTTACACATCACTCCACAATGTGGAGTCGGTGGCTGGCTGAACACACACACACACACACACACACACACACACACACACACACCACACATGTTACATTGAACTGCCCGCCTGCTATCCTGGTTTGCCCTATCTACCCTGCACTGCCTTACACTACTTGGCACTGAGGTACTCTGCATAGAGTGTGCATCTTGTCGCCGCAGTCTCTCACTGCGGCGGACAAAACGTCATAGGAAGGAGGCAGTGGATGGAGACAAATGCACCCCCCCTACTTCCTTTTTGGAGAATGTATGCCGCAGTTGTGTCACACACCGCAGTGACACGCCGGTCGCTGCTGCCACCTCGGATGCAGCATGTATGTGCTCCTCTGCTGCCCCACATGCCTCCTAAACTGCGGCTGCTGCCATAATCCTCGGTGTCTGCTGGGGCATTGGGGCACCGAGGCCTCCCCGCATGCTCCATACGTCGGTGGCGGCCTGATCTGCCTCCCCATCTGGGCATGTCATAGTGCCGTCTCGCTGTCTTCGCCACTTGCATTGCTGATATAATTTACACTCTTCTCCTAGTGACTGCAGTTGTGCCGCCGTCGGGCGCGACCTGTATCAACAAAAACTGTGATGGTTTGATCCTCTGTGCAGGTCCACTCAGCCGGATGCAACACCCATCTCTCTCCCGTCTCTGCACTGGCTGCTGTTGGCATCCAATGCTGGGCGTAGCGGCGTCCACTTTCAACTGCTCGTCTGGAAGTGCAGGCGCTGATTCCAGTGCCGGCGGTCGAACAGCTGAGATCCCTGGCCCCACGCTGTCGAACGCTGCTGTGGTTGCCTTCTGGGGCGCCCCTCAGGCAATAAGGTGCCAGGTGACATCAGGCTTCTTCCACACTCTGCAAAGCACTGGACGAGTGTTGACTTGGACTTGGTATACTTTCTTAACCAATCCTATTCTCGTCTGGTCCATTTTCCTCTCCAATCAACTTGAGCAGATCTGATTCCGTAAGGGCAATTTGAATTCTACATGACCAGATGTTCGAGTCGGTACCTGCAAATGGTGTTATTCCAAATCTGTTGACCACATCTGCCTGGTTTGGTGAATCCATCTTTTACACTCACTTGCGATATTCTGGGCCCATAACCTGTTGTTATTGTTTGTTAATAAGTCATTTATGAACAATGAAACTAGCGATACAACTGATTCCAACAACCATACCTAACATAATAAAGAATACACCGACCCTTGTATCACGTTGATATATTACATAATAATATGTCATAGACGAACTAACATGAAGAACACTCTTGTTTATAAAACCAAGTTATGGTACAGTGTTGCCAGCTAATAAATAAAATTCCATGGATAATTTTAGGAAGTGGCAGCAAATATTTGAGAATTATTTCCAGGCTTCGAGATTCTCTACTATACTGTAATTAATGCTGAAACAAAAACAAAGGGAGCACTTTTATTAAACACCATTGGCGCCGAGTCGCTGTAAATTAATATTACATTTTCCCTGAGTGAAGAATATAATCGTGACTATGTTAATTTGTGGGGCATTTTGAAGCTGAATTTCCTTCCAACTGTCAATGAGACAAGTATTCGTTATGTCTTTAGTCGTGTACAACAATAGGGGGAAAGTTTATATATGTTTGTAACCGAATAACGGAAATTAGGTGCTGATTGCAAGTTTGGTGACTTGCTGGACAGTTTGATTTGGGATTGTATAATATGTGGTCTAAGAGACGTACGAGTTAAGGACTGAATGCTCTGGGAACCAAACTTGAATTTGCTTAAATGCATTAATATTAACAGTGCTGCCGAGTTAGGTGACATCCAGACTAGGCAACTTGAAGGCAAGAGTGAAGTTTTAGGAGTGTAGAAGACCTCAGCTTCACACTACCAAGCAATGTGTCGTTCAGAACATCACCAAGTAGTCCTCCATCATTTAAGTTTCACAGGGCGGGGTGTGCGAAATGATGTTAAGGAGTTCCAAAGAAACAACTTAAGTTTCAAGATGACAGGTGATCGCGGTAGTCAGTCACAGTGTAAGGCATATGGTAAGATGCACTTATATGGCAAGTTCCCAGTGTACATTAAAGAGTGTCATAAATGTAGTAAGTACAATCATTTTCAGTACATTTGTTTGAATTCACAGACATGTGGCGAAGTAGTGTGTGATGAGGATGATACATATGGAATTGAGTCATTATTAACCCGTCACAAGAGTATGAGTGGTGGGAGCATGTTACTTAAATACTCGTGACATACCTTTTAAACTTGACACTGGAGCTCAAGTGAACATTATAACTAAGAACATCTGCATTTTATTATAACTAGTTACTGACATACGCCTTCGACACTAGGCCATTCTCTATGTCTACATGACTAACAATCATCGGCCACGTGAGTTTTCATCATGAGAGCTTCTAGCCCAAGTGTACCATTCCATGTGTGTACAGCAGTTGCGTCTATGCAGTTATAGTGTGTGATTAGAAAGCAGATGATTATTTGGGAAGGATTCAAAACATACCACCATGTTGTCCAAGGAGCACCAGCATTCTCAGCAGAGAGTACAAGTTCAGTTGGGGTGTGTGGCCGATGGCCTGAACGGGGTTCTCCTTGATGTCCGAAGTTTCAGTCTTGAATTTGCAGAAGTTGTGAAACTCATCCCAGTATCTATATCCAAAGCCTCATCTAGTGATAATTATTAAGGCTATTCCCAATGCCCATACTCACTCCCAGGCTGTTATAGGCCGCATTACATTTTATGAAAAATATTACGCACTAGTTAAGTGGTCAGGAAGTGACCAAAGAAATAAATACAGTCCAGAAATTCACGTGAGATGAATATTTATTCCTTTAAACACTAGTACTGAAAAAGGCGGCAAAAATGCCTACATGAAATTGAATGGAAATTATGCCCCAGCCATGAAAAATATGGACCGGCTGCGAGATGGCCATCTCCCCGGACTAGACAAAAAAAGAGATTCCAGAAATTGCATTACAAACTATTGAAATCTACATAAGTGGGGCAAACGATGAAGTGCCCAGGGAGGTCACATGACACATCCATCTCACTCTGTAACCATGATGCTACTACCAAACGTGGTGGCGGGCTGCCTCCTTTCAGGTGCCAACTCCTGCCACCTTGACACATGATCAAAAATTACATGAAAACACATAAACATGTCAGATGGAGTGGATGAATGTTACTCTAAATGAATATGAAGCAATTTAAACATTACATGATAAGTCACACTTGAATAATAAGAGAAAATAAGAATATATAAAAACATAAACTTACCCTACTGCATAAAGCACCCTAAACCTCGCTTTGGTGTATTATGTTTTCCCGTGCACGACCCTGCACATGCTATGATTTCTCTACATTCATTTACACGTTAATATTTTAATGCATAATACATATGAAACTTCAAAGGAAATTCAAAATTTAAAAAACACTTTTGATTATTCGGCTGCTTTATGGCACATGGGCATTATGTTACATTACTGTGTTCATGGCTTGCAGCCAATATACCACAAAACACTGACTATGTCCAGTATTTGTACTGGTTAGTATTGTTCTATTTAAGAAAAAAATATTAAAACAAGAATATAAAGCAAGTGCAAGCAATAAAAGGACACGAAAAATACATACAAACTAATCCACGTGCGTGGAGTCCTACCATGTGGCTGCATGGTTTGTTTACATTTTGGTGTGTTGTACTTGCTAACATGCTTCACTCAAATAAAATACAAAATAAAATAGAACACTACAACAATCCTTTAAAATAAATATTAAACATTATGCACTGTATCGCATGAGCGATGTACACAATACCAAAAAGCGACACGTGGTCGCGCAGACATATCACTGGTGCACATGGTGCGGCGTGTTTCGAACCACATAGTCACTTGAGAGAAAATAATATTTATTACGAAAATGCCCAGGAAATCTGTATACACATTTAGGACACTAATTAGCACTGAAAAGAACAACACGGTTGAAAACAAACACTTGAAGGCCATGGAAACAAATGTAAAAAAACCAAACTATAATTTTTTACAGCATGCCTATTTATATCATACTGAGCCGCACACATGTCACACTGGCTGTACTCATGTATGGAAAGTGGCAGTCAACTGGCTGGGCAGGTTTCCCCTCCAGATGCGGTGAATGGTTTAGGGGTCAGAATGTGGCACGTGTCAAGTGTTAGTAATTTACTACGAATTATATGGTTCAGTGTTTTCTTGTTCCTAATAAGAAGCCCTCGTGCATCACCATGCACGTCTTGCAGTTAAGATACTTTTAGTCACTGCCAACCACCAAAAGTTATGGCGCAGCGTGAAAATTATTATCTCGTGTATTGTGTCTAATATTTAAGAGTGTCTCAATGCAATTTTGGGGGAAATATTTTTGAGGTGTGCATGGCGCACATGAACGTCATGTAAAAGACACAGCATTTTACACTCGTAGTAGTGGCGCAAGCATAATAAATTGCAGTGTATATTTTCATTCGAGTTATTAAGAGCGCAAGTCGCCAATTTCTTAAATTGGGTTTAATACATGCAAAAAGTTAGTACTTGGCATAACTATGCCAGTTGCAGACCAGGAGTATGAGGTTAGATTTTTACGAACCTCTGTAGCGTAACATAAACAATGACCACATGAGTTTCCTAACCTCACTTTTATTATACTTACATCAAGGCTACAAATTTGAAAACTTTTGATATGAACACCGAAAATTCACTACTAAAATTAGTGAAGTTACATATAAGACTCAAAACGGGACAATTTATTTTGCCCTCAATCAAAAGTGGAAATGATATATTGTGAATGCCATAAAAACTTAATGTTACAGTTATGTGGCTGCATACAAGCGTAACAAATAGTTATTTTTATTTTTATACTAGCTGACCCATGCGACTTCGTTCGCATGATATTTTTGTAAAGTTATTTAAATAAAGCCCTCCATCGTTTCATTAAAGTTTTATATTAAAAAATAGTAATATTTCTTCTTTCAGGTTTAATTGAGTTATTAAATTACACCCTGACATCGCTTCTCACATGTTTTATGTTAGCATGATATTTAGGACTTTGAGTTGATCTATCCACTTTTTTTTGGGTTCTCTACACACTGAGCTATTGCGGCGTCCTTTTGGGTGCTCTAGCCGCTGAGATACTGCAGTTCCACTATTGTGTGCTCTAGATCCTGACCAGCTGTAGCCCCACTATTCGGTTCTCTAGCCACTGGGCTACAGCGGCCCCACTATTGTGTGCTCTAGCCCCTGACCAGCTACAACTTCAATTATGGGTGCTCTAGCCACGGGGCCTCTGTGGCCCCGCTATTGGGTTCTCTACCCACTGAGTTTCTGCAGCCCCATTATCAGGTTTTCAACCCACTGAACTACTGCGGCCCCACTATTGGGTTCTCTACCCACTGAGATACTGTGGCCCCACTATTTGGTACTCTAGCCCCAGACCAGCTTTGGCCACTATTGGGAGCCCTAGCCCATGACCAGCTGCGGACCACTATTGGGTTCTCTAGCACCTGAGCTTCTGAGGCCCCCTTATTGGTTGCTCAAGCCACTGAGCTACTGCGGCCCCACTTAATATATATCTATCCACTGAGTCACTGCGGCCCCACTTGGAATAACCCTAGCCACTGGGCCGCTTCAGCTTTTTTGAAGGAAAGCTTTACAGGCCATAGACAAAAAATAAAGGAGAAATTATGAAAATGTTTTTTAATAATGCTTCTTTTAATGCATTAATACTAATAAAAGCTTAATCCAGTCCCTATTTATATCCCTGATCATCATTTGCCAGAACCGTTTGAGATGTATCGATGAAACAAAGACTAAGTTGGCCCTGGTGTTATTATCTGTAAACTGTATAAATTTGATATCAATACATTAAGTGGTTTTGAATTAAATTCATATGGACAGACACGAAAAAAATTAACATTATGAAAAAATAATTAAAAGTGAAAAATTTAGAAAATCACAGAAAGACACTTCTATTTTATTTTATATATATATATATATATATATATATATATATATATATATATATATATATATATATATATATAGGAGAATTTTAGGGTTAAATTAAAGTGTTCATACATTGTGTTTTGCCATTTACAATCATTGTAGAGCCTCATTCATTCTAATATATGTAATAAAATAAATTTAAGAGTTTTTCACAAGTTGCGCGGGATGGGCTGGCCAGTGAGGAGGCAGCACACCTAATGCCAAGAGAGTGGCGTGGTAACCTCGGTGCTGTGTGTACGTACATTGTCATGTCCTCCCCAGACCTCTAGCACTTTTATTTCAGTTATCTAGCATATGAATAAGTCAAGTCTTGTAATGGAACTGTAATTTAATAGTTATCCGGGGTGCATGCCACACAGCATCCCAGCCCATCTCGGATTTATATTCGTTTATACCATTGTCGAGCTCGCTCAATTTTTGCTGCTTCAGTGTACTCCCACTATATAGGAGAAATGTTTTATAAGTGCCTTGAATGAAAAAACATTTGCATAAATCGTGAAAGTAGTATAAAAATGCCGATTCAAGCACAGCCCGCGACCATCAGAAAACCAACAGCAAATTGACTACTCAAACCATCAGAAAACCATCAGAAAAATTACAGTTTATTTTCCTGACTCAAAACATCAACTGCCGGTTCGAGCACAACTTCAGTTATCAGAAAACCAACAGCAAATGAAATGCACGAGCCATCAGGAAAACATCAGCTGCCGGTTCGAGTGCTTCCGCATAAAGTGACTGCAAAAGTTGCATTAGAGTGCAGTTGCAAAAATTGACTGCAGAAGTTGTGTTAGAGTGCAATTGCAAAAAGTGACTGAAAAAGTTGCATTTGGGGTCTCTGCAAAAAGTGACTGCAAAAGTTGCATTAGAATGCAGCTGCAAAAAGTGACTGCAAAAAGTTGAGTTAGAGTGCAACTGCAAAAAGTCGCATTTGGGTGCATCTGCAAAAAGTGACTACAAAAAGTTGCAAAGAGCGGCTCAAGAAAATTGAATATGTAAAGGAAATAAAATATTGTCAATAATAAAGATGGGCCAGTTGCTAAATGTATTGAATGGATCCCAACTATTTAGGAAACTTTCCGAACTTACAATCGGACAGACCTATCCCATAGACCATGCTGAAATATCTGATACGGTATGGATACAAATTGGTAATTACTTCTGGGAATTTTAAAGTAACCTTGCCAGACAGATATCTTCAGATTTTCAGCGAAAAAGTTTTAGATGGTGTTAATCGTGGTGGTATAAATTTTGCATATGATGAAATGGAGGATTGTGGAGCTAAACAAAGGCATTCTATTTGTTTTATTAAAGAGTTAACGATCGTCGTATTAGGCATCAGTTGATTTTTATTTATACTCGTATCCCTATAAAGTTTTAATGGTTATCCAATCATTGAAAAGCAATGTGTTACAACATAGTATAATTAAAAATTTAGACTCACATCTCCAAATTCGACGCATCAAAGTAACCGAAACATTGAGTTCTTTCATTATACTTTCTATAGAAATAGTAATCATCTTCATAACACGAAACTTTAATATATAGAATATGACTACTTCCAACCCCAAAAAATATCTACGGCTTCATCTCTCATACTACTGTTCTTTCAGACAACTCAAAGTTAATTAACATACCTTTTTCATCCTTAATTTCAATTATTATTTCATTAACTTGATTTTTTTGCACCGGGAAAAATAATGGATAAGCTGGTTCGTAATAGATTGTGACGTCAAATCCAAATGTTGTTCTTGATTTAAAAGTGGCAATTATGCTAGTTTCTCTATAGTTATTTTCATCATGTTTTAATATGATACCATTTACTATATTACAGTGTATATTTATTGTTTCAAATGGAGGAAATTTTGGAATTGTATCGCCATAATGATCCACATTTGCTTTCAGAGTATTTTCTACGAAACCCAAACGTTTTCCTATTGAACCCCATTTTCCAAACTGGAATTTAAGCGTACATTTCACTTTCACTCTGTTTGTTTATTTATCCAGCTCGAAAGATATATAATTTTCTTTCCCACCCATTGAATCTACACAAACTGAAAAAATTGCTTTTATAGTTTTTTCAAGATCTTTTAAGCTATACTGACCAACTGGAATATCAATTGTGGATTCCGTATCATTATGATCCACAAAATATAGCTTATTTCTTCCAGAGATAATGTTATGCATTAGATAAGTAGTATAGAACTGAACTAAAGACAATGAGTTTCCCTCTATCTCTAAAGGGTAGTGTAGTCTCTTCTTCAACACTGATTTGTTATGTGTTAGTTTGAATACTTTACTCATTTATTACATTATTAAAAAAATCTATTAATAAATGAGCAAGAAACATGTAGACTGGGATATTAAAATAAGAATACCAGACAAAGCTGTATCGGCAAAACGTCACAGAGAATTATTATCTAATAATACTAGGTGTTTGATAGTGGGTCCTAGTAACTGTGGGAAAACTACACTTATGATAGATAATTTTATATATGCTCAGGGATGGATGGACTTTGGTACTCTCTATGTATGTTCAAAAAGTCTGGACCAACCAAAATATATCAATTTAAAGTAAGATGTAGATGAAACGTCAAAATTATTTAATGAGCCAATGGCATACTTATTTCCATCTAATGAAGAAATGGTTGACGTAAATGAATGTCATAAAGAGTCTGTAGTTGTTTTCGATTATATCATACTTGAAAATCAAAATATGGTAAGTAATTACTTTACTCGCGTTAGACACAAAGATATTGATTGTTTCTATTTAGCACAGGCATACTCAAAAGTACCTAAGCAGCTTATAAGAGACAATGCTAATTTTCTTTGCATATTCAGACAAGACGATCCAAATCTTAAACATATTCATAGTGATTATGTTGGTGGTGATATGTCATTTGAGAAATTTAGGGAGACTTGTTCAAAATGTTGAATAATGAATATGGTTTTGTTACAATAGATATGACTCTTAAGTTAAATAATGGCAAGTACCGTAATAAAATTAAAGACTTTATAAATTCTTAGATTGTAAGTTTTGTTTTTAATGAAAACACTTCAATTAAAAACTAACATAATCTGATCTTTTTAAACATATTCATATACCATAACTATTTTAATAAACACAATTGTACCTTCGGGTACATTGTGGGCTTTTGGTATTTTAAAATATATCATATTATCAGGGTATACATCAAAAGTTTTTTGCATGTCAATTTTTTTTCGTTCATGATAACAGTTGATAACATTTTTATATTTTTCTGGTTTTATTATTATTTCAACTATAGTTCCATCTCTCATTTAAAAAAAAATATTCTATTCGGTTATCAAAGTAAAATGCTTTTTCTTTTGAAATGTATTTCCCAACTAAATGAATAATGTTAATTCTGCTTTTCTGATAGTACTGTAAATTGATTGCGTCCATCGGTGCAATGCGGTTTCCCACACGTCTTAGTCATTTTTGTTCAAAATCTATATTATTATCTACTTCCAAGTAAGTAAGATAGGCTTTATCCAATAATCTTTTATTTTTTGTCAGTGTGGTTATAAAGTCGTTGAACTGTGTGTTGGAAACAAAATCATTAGGACTGATCTCATCATTGTCTATGCGTTCTTTAATTTGAACTTCAATCCAAGAACTCATTAATGCATTTCCGCATTAATCCATTGTTTATTAATAGTGAAATAATTTTTGGAAATTCAAAATTATGTGAAAAGAGATTTAGCACAATTACACACAAATGACCACAAGTTACTTGATTGAAATTTTGAATTCTATCACCGTAATAAAAAACATTACTTCCGAGGTATGCTATTAATTGTCGCGGTGGATTTCCACCAAATGAATCAAAATAATATTTGTTGTTTGCTTTTTTCCAATAGCATACCCAGTGTGTACCAGAGTTTGCCGAAACATCTAGCTTAACAATCCCACATTCATTATCGAGTGGCGTGTTAAGTAGTTCATCGATCATAAATACACCCTGAGAATTGCTAATGTTTAATTTTTTAACCATTTGATCAATATCAAAGTAACTGAGTGGAGTTATTTTTTGTTAACATTCTTACCCCACTTAACTTTCTTCAATCCCTTGCCGTATTCTTCCATAGCTAAATTATGCCTGCGTTGTTCTTCCAATTCTAGGTTTTTCTTCTTGGCATTAATTACTGATGTAGCGATAGATGATGTACCACCAGCTAACGCTCCTAGAGCCCTGAGCTCCTAGAGCTGCGAAAATTAAGGTAAAAATCAACCCTTGTGAACTTCAAACCAATTCCAGTTTTCATTTCTTTGGACATTTTCTCAAGCTGTGGAACTGAAATTGTGATAGCCATCCTTTTGTTCTCCTTTATTTTCTTGTTTTTACGATCCAGTTGGTCTTTCGTTAGGAAAGAATCAATATTCAAGCCCTTCAACTCCTCGTTAGGAACTTGAAATACAATGTTTTTTACTTTAATTTATTATAACAAATATTTTATCATTTTATTTTAATTCCCCAGCCAAGCTTACGTTTAATATGCATCACAGATCCAGTAACACCAGCCCACAATCTCTCACTGAGACCAGCGTCTGAACTTAACAATCTTTTGAACATTTTCTTTTCTAGTTCTTTGTCAGCTACATGTCTTTCAGCTAGATCTTTATGGCGATGATAAGCTATATCATGTTCCATTGCAGCCGCATCTAGTGGATTCATGGGTTTACCACGCTCAATTCTCTCATTTAGTCTGGTACCCGGACCTAAGTACTGATAACCGGGTGCGTACAACTCAAAAGGTAGAGCATTTATTATGTCATTGAGTAACCCTTTTCCATGATGCTCCGACTCCCAAAAAGTATGTGGTATTATGTTTAACATTCGTATCAGATATGGTATACCATTTGGATTATTCACAACAAAGTCACTAAACTTGCTGTTGAGCATATTTATTATTCCAACTTTTTCATTTTAATAATTAACATTTTCAGCATTCTCTTCGCCATAAATAACGAGAAGTCGATCAATAAGCATCCTAACATCATCCATCCATATGTATTCTTTAGGGTAGTCTGTATACTTCTGTATACTTTTCCCCTTTTAGGTGAGGGACATTTCTTTTTAAGCGAATCGTAAATAGGTTTAACAATAATTTTCCATTTATTCCCTTTACTCGATTTTGGCGTTCCCATGTTTGGATCATTGTTTTGAAAAAATGTGTTCGTATCTGCTAGGATATGACTACAGTGTTTATAGTCGGTTACAGTATAGTCGCTTTCTGTTACTTTCTTACTAGTTAGTAATTTCATCAAACCATCGGTTGCAGTGTATGTTCGGCCTTTTACAGTAAATTTGTCATTGATGAATGTTACTTCGCTATCACCAATATACAACCTACCTTTATCAGTCTTTAGACCAAAAACATCATCATTTTTACAGTCAATTAATAAATAGTCCACTTTCTTATCAATAAATGTTGTTTTGCAGTTAGTTAACTGTCAGATATCAGTTTTCAAACTCCCCAATGCTTCGTCATAGCGTTCATCATCATCGTCAATACGTTTAACGCCATCGATATAGCGTTCATCGTCATCGTCAATGCGTTTAACGCCATCGATATAGCGTTCATCGTCATCGTCTATGCATTTTATGCCATCATTATGGCGTTCATCGCCAAAGCGTTCATCGGTGCCTGTTTTACCAAACATTTTTCTTCAAACGATGTTTTTGTTGGTGTCTGTGGGTAGTCTAAATTCGCAACAGCAAATGGAACAAGTTCTTTTATTTAGTTCTTATTCTCATTTGTTACGTGCCCAATTTTTGGCCCCAAATCTTCTATCGCATCTATCAATGGTTGATCGTGTTTTTTATTTTTATCATATTCATCTTGGCGAAATTTTCTAAAAGTTTTAAACTTTTCAATTAACTGTCTTCTTCTCTCTATATTCTTCTCTTTATTGTTTACAATTTTTTGTTCCCTCATTTATTATATAAAATGAACAATGATAACTTAAATGTATACGGTCTCAAATGTATGAAAAATACACTAAGTTCATATAAACTTACCAATAATAACAAAGTAAGAATTATATGTGTTTGTAGATATCGTGTTACCAATAACATGCTATTCACTGGTGGGAGTATAAAAAACGATGTAAGTGAAATTCATAAACCAACACAAAAAAAATTCCCGAAGAACTTTCTATCTTTTGGTATTGATGATCTTTGGCAAGCTGATTTAGTCGAAATGATTTCTGGATCTTTAAAAGGTATACATAGAATTACCAAAGGGTTTTAATAAATGTTAACTGTGATAGATGTTTTTTCCAAATATGCATGGGCAATACCAATCAAAATTAAACTGGTGAAAATGTTATGTTAGCATTTAAAACTATTTTGAATGATCGCAACCCATGCATTTACAAACAGATTAAGGTAAAGAATTTTACAATAAATCGTTTAAGACATTAATGTTCAACAACAACATAGCACACTATTCAACATATAGTGGAAAGAAAGCTAGTGTTGTAAAAATATTTAATAGAACATTGAAGGAGAAAATGTGGAAGATATTTACTATGCAGGGAAACTATAAATGGGTGGCTATATTACCTAAACTAATAAGAGAATTCAATAACACTGTTCACAGTACAATCGGAATGAAACCCGCCAATCTAAATGCAAAGAATGAAGGTTCTATTCTAATCAACTTGTATGGAGGAGAAAGAAAAATGGTTAACCCAAAATTTGCAATAGGAGATAAAGTTCGTATAAGTAAAAGTAAAAATTTGTTAGAAAAAGGATATACACCAAATTGGTCTACTGAAGTATTTGAGGTGTGTGAAGTATTGCACACAAAACCCACGACATATAGAATAAAGGATTTAAAAAATGAACTTATTAAAGGTATTTTTTGGGCCAGAGCTGCTTAAGACCAAATATGATAAAGACTACTTAGAGGAAAAAGTTTTGCGAATAAAAGGAAATAAGCTGCTAATTAAATTGCTAGGTTTTGATAGTAGTCATAATTCTTGAGTTGATAAGAAAAGTGTAGTTGTTTAAGAATTTTTTTTCTATATAATAAATGGATCAGCAAAAAATTTAAAGTTATGAATGTCAGTCGTTTCCACCGAAAGACCAAACAAAAAATAATTTGAATGAATACAACAAACACATTGAGTTTGATATTCCTATTGGCGATGCATTTGCACATCCGAATGAAGCTTATGTATACCAAAAGTATAAGCTAACTAAAAGAGATACAAATACAGATTATGAAATACTTCAACTATTGATCTTTGTGAGAATTTCTTCCCATTCCAGTTCTCAAGAATAGAGATCTCTAAACATGGTTGTATAATCGAAAGTATTGACAACCCTGGCATCACTTCAACAACGATACATACATTGCTAGGTTCGGAATCAGAATCAGCATACTTCGAAATGTCGGGGATAGAACTAGGTAAATATGTTAGGAAAGATAAGCTTAACGAAATTACCTATCCATTAAGATATTAGTTTGGGTTTATGAGAGATTGTAATGAAATATTCTGGAAAGGTGGATACAAGATCACATTCATTCGAAATTCTAGTGACGATGTTTCGCTTTACAGAAGGCCTCCAAAGAAAGCAGATGGATCTGATGATGTAGATAATACACCAGATGCTGGTAAAATTGTTATTGAGAAATTGGAAATTCTGTGGCCGCCAATAATTGAATACGATCCTATTTATGGAGACGAAATTAAAGCAAAATTATACAAACATCCCAAAATTCCAATTAGTTTTAATTATTGAAAATGTCTTGAAAAACCAGTACCTACTAATGCAAGCTCATTTCAGTTTGATATAAAAGATCAGTTCAATTCAATCTAATTCGATATGCCAGACTTTGTCATTGTTGGTTTTCAGCATAGCAGAAAAGGAGATACTGGGCAATTCACACACGGTTCAATGTTTGACTCTTTTTTCGTCAAAAATATTTCTATTAATAATGGACGGAATTAAGTGTTTCCCAAAGAGAATTGGAATTTAGACATTGATGATAAAATTTTCGATAAGATGTACATTACTTACAACGATTTTAGAAATTCAAAGACTAAACTAGATACTCCTTATCGCAATAATAAATTGTGCATCAACTCTGCAACATTTATTGGAAGAAAGCCATTGTATGTTATTGATTGTTCTTACAGAAAAACAGCTATTGTAAAATATCGAAATAATCTGAAACTTACTGTTGATTTTAATAAACCAATATCGGCTTCAACTATTTGTTATGTGGTACTCGTAAGCCAAAGAAACCTAATTAATGATGTTAAAAGTGAAAGAATCACCGAAGCCCAATAGTTTGCAAGCATGTATGGTTATTAGTTCTTAATGGATGGTTATCCATTAAAAACATTTACTGTTATATAATAGCATTATAAGAGTGTTTTAAATGGACTCTGATATAAAAATCATCTGAGGATGTGCATTCTTAAAGTGGGTCCCCAGAGGGACCCACTTTAATTGTAACAACGGCTTCTTATACTTTCTCGTTACATTCACTCGCAATGCTTTCAGATCAGTATTCTTGCAGCATCTTTCGCTTTGAACCACAGGTTGCCTTCTGTGTCAATAACATCTTTCGTCGGCGATAACGCGTGCTTGTCGATGATTGCGTTTGTCGTGTCCAGCAGCGGTTTATACTTCTGGTCGACGCCGTGCTTGCGTATGGATGACAACTCTTCTTCAAACATCCAGTCCTAGAATTGTTCTGCGGATGCAATCTTTGATTTCATGGCCAGGTTCATTGATAAATACGGTATACTGAGTGCACTCGACAAGGGCCGCGATTGGCTACTCTCTATATCAGCATAGGATTGCCTATTGAAAGGGGTGAACGATTCGTTCACATATATATCAGCGTAAGATTGCCTATTTAACAAGAGGAGCGATTCGCTCCTTTCTATATTTGGGTATTATTGCCTATGCTTTTCTCTAACATGTTCTCTGATTGCTTCTCGCGGATTTGGGTATTCCAAAATCACCGCAATATCTTTCGCTTTGCCTTCTTCAGCCATGATCACATACACATTTTAATTCACGCACGACTCGCAAACTATTTTATGCGTACGATATCGACGATGAGGCAACACATTGTCGTACTGAAGCAGTTACCTATCGACATGATGGGATGATTTCCTTTAAGCTCATGCATGATATCAGCGATAAGGCACTTCGTGATGGGCAGCTGCTCTTTCAGAGTGTCACTCTTTTGCAATTTTGTATTGTCTCCATGGTGGTGTATTAATGCCATCTTTAAGAATAAATCTTTTATCATCTTCGATGTAAAATGTTTTTCTTCATCTCAATCGTATAGAGTTCATGTTTCTTACTTCTAATAAGATTCATACTTTTGTACAACTCTTTTTTACCAAACAAATACTTTTCGTGGTCACCAAAACTAATCTCATTTCTGACTATGTCGTTTATCACACCCTTTGCTCTTTTCTTTACACCACCTTCCACATTTATTGTATACATTTTCGATTTCAAACCAATAAATTCTTCCTTTATTTTTCCATTACATTCATCTTCTATTTTACCAATAATCTTTTTGTTAACTAAAGGTATACCATATGGGTTATCTTTTCTATAGTCAGAAGTATCAAAATGGTAGACCAGTTCTTTCATGTCACTGTAGAAGTCTGGGTTTTTATATAATAGATGTACGAATCAGTATCTTGGTAGCACAGTTCAATATTTTCCCCATACTTTGGCTTCATTATATTATATTCATATGAACTGCAAGTAAAGAGCTAGTAAATATAGTCATATCTTTAAAGTTTGGTTTAGCCACTAGTTTATCTATTTGCTTAGAACTTGTGCACAGCCGTATATCCACTCTGTTTCAAATATTCTCCATTGTTTTTCCAAAAATGGAATTGTTCATTAGCTTGTAAAAATCTTTTTTCAAAGTCATTTGTAGACTTTGTTCGCATATTTGTGTTTAGATCAATATATGACTTGAGCCAATCTGATTGATCAAACTCCAGAACTCTATGGATCTTTTTCAACTTCATTCCGAGAGATAGATATTGCTTAAGATTTACATAGTGTAATACATATTTCTCTTTACCATTCAGACTAGTTAAGAATTTGGGTTTTTTTAACATTCCGGCATTTTATTCTCTGGTGCCAATTGTAGATCTTTGTGGAGATTGTGTAGTTCATGTGGGTATTCCAAATCAACTTCCAAAATATACCCTTTGCTAGCATCATCTTCTATTTTTGTTACATCTATATTTGTATTTACCCACTTAAACCCACCATACGGCAAATACTGACTCATAGTCCATCCATATAAGTTATTGGCTTCCAGATATGTAAGATAAAATATTTCCTTTGTGCTGTCATAAGCATTCATGTATTTATTATTTGCTTTAGCATATCGCTTACAACATTGTAAAATTCCACCACGAACACCTTTTTCTATCATCAAAATCATGTCGTAATCTGTTAATAATTCTAGTTCTATTTTAGTATGTTTGATTATAGCATCCCACGCTAACCCTGGGGCTGTGAAATACCATGCTGGATCTAGCTTATATGTTTTGAGACACACATCTCTAAAATTTTCCACTATATCAGACAATATCAACACATCAGATTTGTTAAAAAATTCTGTGTCCTCTCTTAGAGATTTTATGTTGACTTTTTCCCACACCTCTCTCGCAAATTCGTAATCTTTGTCTGTAATACTGCATTTATTGAGGTTGTTGTAAAATGCATCTTTGGATGGAAGCAATGTCTCACAAAATTTTACAGCACTATCCATGTAGTCATATGGGTAGACACCTTTTCTTGTAACAAAGTCAAGAAGTTCATTGTAAAAATGCTTACACGTTTCTCGGAATTGGCTTCTGGAAAGGTTGCTAGAGAGTTTATCGATACTACTAGCCATAAATTTAAATGAGTCAATAAATCTAAGGTTTACACTTCCACATACGTACTTCGTAAAATAAATATATTTTGCTTCGTTGTTGGGAATTAGATCAATCTTATTTTCATCGATGCCAAGATCTCTTATGAATAAATGTGTGTCATAGCCAGACAGATTGTGTGTAAACACTGGGGCAAAACATGGATTTCTATACGATAAGTTGCAATTTCTGTGTGCAGCTCCCCTAAATTTCCCGGCAAGATGATCATGATCTCTCACAGAATCACCATTCAAAGGCTTTTTACATATATGGTAATGGGTAGCTGTATCATAAACAATTTGTTCTTTCTGAGTTAGTGAAAGCATTGGTTTTTCATTTGTGTATATATCGCCAATAGCCTTTTCTTCTTCCATTAGCATTTTAACGAACACAGTAGATGCATCAGATCCTTCATAAGTTACTGGTGGTTTATAGTATCCATGTTCGTATTTTACATAGTAATAGAGCTAATAGGCTCGTGTTTTTGGTATGGTTTCGTGTAACATTCGTCGGGGTTTGGTTGGCAAGTTTCGATTTTAGTCAACAAACATTCAAAATCAGCATATATCACAAACGGAACTCTCAAAGAATGATTTTGGTTTTGAAATCTTAATATGTCATTTTTTCCTTTAGATGGTAGTTCAACTCTAACACCATCATGATCTCGACAGTCTTGTTTGTGATCTTTTAGCTTATTTACAGAGTAGAAAAGTTGCAAACATCTATCACATATAAATATTTTGTGGCCATTATTTGTTACTTGGGATGTGACAAGTCTCGAAAGACTCTTTATCCAGCAATAGTGGTCGTTCTTTTCGTCTTTGATATATAGTAGGTTATGTGCTTTTCCGTCTTATTTTTTGTTATTTTTAATAGATAAATTATATATTTCTTACCACCATCTTCTTCTCCATGTGTGTATACATTAATAGAAATTCCACTTCTCTTCTCAAAGGTTGGTATACTATCCAGTTTCATTGGAAATTCCAAAACCTTAAGTGCATTAAAACTCATGTTCGTAAGCTTCGTATCTATTCACTCTTTGAAGGTTTCTTTGTACTTGATGCAATGCAGATAGAACAGACCACAAAAAACATTTTTGATCATCGTTCTTAACATTAATTACCATCTGATTAGTTTTGATTTTTTCTGGGAGATCAACATAAGAACTGCCCTTGAATGGTACATAATTATTTATTCGCACTTCTAGTTTAAATATTCTGTTGAGTACCCACTGAGATCCCTTTGCTTCGAATGCTCCCATCTCAGCTATAATTTTCGATATGCTGTTGGTATAATATTCTTCCAGATTAGTCGATTTCAGAATAATTTCGTTCTTTATTTTAAAGGAGCTTTCTACATATTCAGTATTCTCGCCAATTCCCCTTTTGTACTCAGTGAAGAATTTCATATTCACTTTGAATGATTTTGAATGCTTACTAATTAGCCCCATGACAGTTTCTTTTACATAGTTTAGGAAATATTTTGGATCCTTGCGTGCATTCACATTCTTTACAGCATAAGTCTTTGAAATGCTGTTTCGATTTCTTCTACACTGAATATGGTTGTTTACTTATGAATTTTACTTCTCAAGTGACTTCTTATGAGAGACAGTTTGTAATAGTGTCTACACGTTTCACATTTCACTTGTTTCTCTCGTGGGGGCTTCTGTTTTGATATTCATTGTTGTGGCACTTTAAAAATTTCCCATGCATTTATTGGTTCATGTGATTTATTACGTAATGGTGTAAGACTTTTGTGCAATCTACTTTTAAGATGGCTTCTTATGAGAGACGGTTTGTAATAGTGGCTACACGTTTCACACTTGACATGATTCTCTTGAGACTTTTCTTCTTTCTTTTCGGCAAAGACGTCTTTCTTAAACTTATATTCTTTCCAAACATTACCAACTCCGTTAGCCTTTTTCATTGCCGAGGCTATCATCATATTAGGCGCCGGTTGATATTTATTCGTGCTCATTTATTATATATAATATTTTATTTTTTACGCATTCAAATTTCTTGAGCCACTCTTTTTTGTGGATGCACCCAAACACAACTAGACATACATCTCCAAATTAGACTATGTTATAGTGCATTGCCGAAGTCAGAGAGATAATTGTGTTTTAATGATTGGATAATCATTAACTTTATAGAGATATGAGCATAAATAAGAATCAACTGGTGTCTAATAAAACGTTCGTTTACACTTTAAAAAACCGAATAGAATGCCTTTGTTTAATGCTACAATGCTCCATTTCATCATATGCAAAATTTATACCACCACGATTAACACCATCTAAAACTTTTTCGCTAAAAATCTGAAGATATCTGTCTGGCAAGGTTACTTTAAAATTCCCAGAAGTAATTACCAATTTGTATCCATACCGTGTATCAGATATTTCAGTATTGTCTATGGGATAGGACTGTCCGATTGTAAGTTGGAAAGTTTCTTAAATTGTTGGGTTCCATTCAATACATTTAGCAACTGGTCCATCTTTATGATGGACAATATTTTTTTTTTTTTTTACGTATTCAGTTTTCTTGAGCCGCTCTTTGCAACTTTTTGTAGTCACTTTTTGCAGATGCACCCAAATGCGACTTTTTGCGGTTGCACTCTAACACAACTTTTGCAGTCACTTTTTTGCGACTGTGCTCGAACCAGCAGCTGGTGTTTCGGATCAGGAAAATAAACGGTAATTTTTCCTGATGGTTTTCTGATGGTTTGGGCATTCAATTTGCTGTTGGTTTTCTGATGGTCGCGGGCTGTGCTCGAATCGGCATTTTTATACTACTCGTGAATGTGTTGTAAGTCAGCATCCTATTTATTTGATAGGGTCATTTCTTTATCCCTTAACCTACAAATTAGTGTTTGGTAATGGTGTGGGATGGCCGGAACAATCACACATAGATATTATCATAATCGATTAGACGAAATTTATATAGCCTTTACTAGACTAGTTAATGATGGATATAGTTTGACCACTCTTCAAGACATCTACAGAGACACTTGCATATCTGAGAGCCGCATTAAAGCGAACTGCCCACGACACAATGTATTTCATTGTACGCTACTCTGAGAGGAGCACTGGTGTCCACTCGGCCATAACTATAACCTATAAACAGCCTATCCCCACAATCATACCCTGGGTGCTGCAAACCAGCCGAGTGTCAGTATTATTCCTATGCAAGTTCAATTGTTAAATTTTAATGGTGGCCGTATTGTTGCAATTTGTTAAATGGCCACTAAACCATTAGTTAAAGGTTCAGATAATACTATTATGTTTGTAGTTGTTCATATCAAAGCAAAATGCATTCTAGGGGTGCCAACTATTGTCAAAATGAATTTGTTGTTAAGGGTTGATGTAGTAAATGTAAGACGATCAAACTCAGTGACATGTCAGTATCCACACTTGTTCCAAGGAATTGGAGCATTGTATTATTTGTACACTATTAAGTTGAAGGATCATAGTGTTCCAGTTGCAGAACCACCCTGAAAAATGCCATTCAGATCGCAGGAAAGGATTAGGAAGGTCACAGAACCCACAGAATGGGTACAGATTGATGATTGTACAGAAAACAGATAAGTCGTTAAGATTATGTTAAGATTGTGAGATACATGTAGCGGTCATCTCGTGAAAATCTCGACTAAATCATTAATGCCATTGGCGAAAGTGGAACAACGTGGACAATTGTTGGGCAAGTTAGAAGAATTTAGCAGTGATCATGAATCGTGGGATTCTTATTTGGAACGTTTCGAATAGTTTCTTTTGTGCAACTCTAATGCAGTAGACAATAAATTATGTACGTTACTGACATCCATTGGAACAGATTCCTACAATCTGCTACGAAATTTATGTGTCCCAAAAGCCGGCGGAGTTAACATACACTAAAGCTGTGACGTGAGTCGTAATCACATGCAACCAACACCTAACTACATAGCCGAGCGATTCAAGTTTGATAAACGTGCCTAGTAACCTGACGAATCAATTTCGGAATTTATTAGTACTTTAAAAGGTCTGAGTGTCCACTGTGATTGCGAGGACACACTACTAGAACAGTTACATGACATATTAGTAAGTTGTGTGAAATCTGATTGTATCCATCAAAAACTACTGGTGGAAGAATAGCTCACTTATGACCGTGCCTTGAAGTTGGCTACAAGCATTGACTGTGCGCTGTTAGAATCGGCGATTTTTTGCAACCTGCTCCCCCGCTCCTCAAAAATTCAACCCTTTTCATGGACCACTGTGGCTGAGGAGCACACACCATCGCCCTCGGCAGTTCACCAAGCGGAAGGGTCCACTCTTCAGTATGTCGGGCCGCGTGGTTACAGCTATGTACAATGTACACCACAACGCAGGACTACCGTCAAGGAACATGCATCGCAGAAGCCCGTGTGTTTTTGTTTTGGCAAGGAAAATAATACCAGAGCATAGTGCAAATACTGCAGTTATAAGTGTAATTGTTGTTATAAGTGTGGTCATTTACAGGTTGTTTGATAAAAATTGTAGTGTGCAATACCTTGTTAATAATGACGACAGCCAGGTAGGATTGTCAGTGTTGTACATTGTTAGTTGCGAGGGGGTGGGGGAGATTTGGTTAAAAATGGAGACCGATGGAGGTTCGACAATTTCAGCTGTTCCCTACATACTATATCATCAGGTATTTCCAGCATATCAACACCAAAGTATATCAATGGTGTTCACCATCTATCAAGGGCAGAGGGGGGTTGGATGTGATTAATCCTAAATGGGTCATAAATGTTAAGGTCAAAACAAAACTAAGTGAGATCTCACTACCATCGTATGTAATAGAGAAGGGAGTCGCCACTTTGTTAGGTCTAGATTGGTTGATGAAGCTGGAAATAAGAATTCGTGTTCCAGTTTGCAAAGTTGAGTTTAGTCAGTGTACAGTAGCAAAGTATTTAAGCGGATCTTATCGTACCATTTTTGCACCAGGATTGGGAATGTACACTAAAGGTACAGCCGCACAGCATGTTAAGCAAAATGCTAAACCTCAGTATCATAAAGCTGGGACTTTGCCATTTGCTTTAAAGGCTAAATTAGACAACAATTAGACAGGTTAGTTAATTCGGGGGTCCTAAATCCAGCAGATTTCAGTGAGTGGTCAATGCCTATAGTACCAATCATTAAGAAGGATTGTACAGTTAGAATATGGGATGATTATAAGTTCACTGTAAAACATGTTCTCGAAACACATCATTATCCAGTGCCCAGAATTGAGGATATTCTGAACAGCTTTGCCAAGTGTTATAAGATCAGTAAAATTGACTTGAGCCAGACATATCAGCAGGTGCTTATGGATGAAAGCTCAAGGAAATATGTTACTATTAGCACACACAAAGGGTTATTTCGGTACAGTCGAATTACCTTTGGTGTTTCATCCGGGCCAGGAATATTCCAATGACTGATAGAACAGTTATTTGTGGCACATTATGATCCAAATTTAGGTTTGAAAGTTGCCTGTTATGCCGCACCCTATGGTGTTGGTGCGGTTTTGTCACAATTTTACCTGGACAAAACAGAATGTACGATTGCATTTTCATAGTGTACTCTGGCTAAGGCAGAGGTAAACTACACTCAGATTTAGAAAGAAAGCCTGGTGCTAGCGTTTGGTGTGGAACATTTTTATTAGTATTTGTATGGTAAAAAAACTTGTATTAGTAGCCGGTCACAAACCGTTGTTATCTATTTTTGGCCCATATAAAGGGATGCCAGTCATGGCCACAGCACAGTTACAGAGATATGCTGTGTTTTTGTCTCATTTTAATTTTAGCATCGTATTTGTTAAGTCGGAATTGCATGGAAACACAAATGCCTTATCTCGGTTGCTCCTGACATAGGGTGTATCAGAGCCTTTGCTAAGTGCGATTGATGATAGTGATACCACATACTTGCAGTATATAGGAGAGTCACAAATAGGACCATATGTATCGAAACTAAAATTGACCCATTATTAACCAAAGTAATTCGGTAGGTCTTATATGGTTCGCCCAAGGAAGTGCCTGACAATATTAAACCATTTTGGGGGGCTTCGTGACCAATTAACATTGGAGTCAGCTATATTAATGTGGGGTTACAGGGTTTCCATTCCAGACTCGTGTAGGTGCCAAATTGCTGCAAAAATATACCTAACCCAACTACCATTGAACCGCAACCATCGGAATTTGCCACTAGCCAATGACAGGAAGTGCACGTCGATTTTCTAGGCCTGTGAAATGGTAAGCTGTACCTCGTGGGGGTGGATGTGTTCACCAAATGGTTGAATATAGCTGAAGTTCCTTCGACCATGGCCATTTATAACATTAGTTTCTTAAACTCACTCATGGCTAGGTTTGGCATATGCACTCAGTTGGTAAGCGATAACGGCCTTTCTATCTACATGGGAGGAATTTCAGACTTTCATACGATTAGAGGTATCCACCATGTGACTTCTCCTCCATATCACCCACAGTCCAATGGGCAGGCAGAGAATAGTGTTAAATTTTATAAGTATAAACTTAAGAACTTATTGCTGTGAGGTGGAAATATGCCCGAGAAAATGTTCCTGTTTTTGCGAGATGTGGGAAATGCTATACGTTGTACTACAGGAGAATCCCCGGCTAAATTAATGTTTGGTAGGAACATACACATTGAGTATGACTTGTAATGCTCGACAGGGTGTGAACCTCGCCAGCAACACATTCCGACAACCCTCGTGGGTACAGTTAAGAGGGAATTTCAGGTGCGGGATGCTGTCAGAGTACATATGTACAATGGTAGATGTAAGTGGATGAATGGCACAGTAGTGACAAAGGAGGGTACTGTAGTGCATCGCGTGCAAAATGAATTTGGGCAAATATTAAGGAAACATGTAAAATAAATAGGTTAAAGTGAGCTGAGGGGTATAGTAGGGGTAGATGGATGTCCGGAGAAAAGAAACAGCATGGCATCAGAGTTAGTAGTACAGGAGGAAGGATGAGTGGAGAAATCACTTGTGGAAGTTACAGGAAAGACAGGTGAGGAAGGACAGGAGGTGGCCCAAGACACAGTAATGGAAGTAAGTGGCATGGATGTTGAGGCACACCTGGTGCAGGTGTGACAGGGACAGTTGAGTGTGGCACCAGGAGGTATCCTACAAGAGTTAGGAAGAAGTGGCCAGGATGGATTTGTAATTGTAACCACAACTTGCAGTATATATTGTCAGTGTTACTGTAGCTTATAATGTGTTGTTAGTTAGTGTAGTGTAGAGTGTTGTTTGTTAGGTTGTGTCTTAGTATAAAGTAATACAGATTTAGGAGGAAGGTGTGATAGATTGAGCTGAGCAGCATCACTGTGGTGGTGCTTACTACTCTGTGTGTAGTGTAATCTTTGGTTGTTGTATTGTGTAAATGGCTGACACGAATGTAAACAGTGGTTTGCAATGGGAAACCTAGGAGCATTTATTATTTAAGCCATCTGTTCGCTCAAATTCATAACAGATCGTAACAAAGGTTTTTATGCTATTAATATTTCTGAGGAAAGCCAATTATTAGGGGTGGAAATATATTATTCTGAGGAAAGCCAATTGTCAGGGGTGGAAATATTTGTTGATTATATAGTTGTATGGGGTGTAGATGAGAAACAACATAATGATAGGCTTAAGAATGTTTTTTAAAGGGCGCAAAATGCCAGGTCAGGTTTAACTTGCAAAAATGGTGATTTGAAGTTACAGAAGTCAAATATGTTGGTGCGCAGCGTAAGGGAAAGGACGTGTAGAGGATGAGCACGTGCTGAGCGTCTTCTACGGGTTTTTCCTTGACCTCTGTTTACTGTTTTCTGCTTTCAGGTGCCTCCATATACGCTGTGTTCCAGGGGAGTTATAGCCGCCTTCCACGGATAGGTGGCGACACCGTTCCTCCCGCCTGGGGCGCTGCGGCGCGCCACAGCTTCCGGACTTTCGCCGCTGGAGGGGAGCTGCTTCGCCGAGGAGATTCCGGCAATTAAATTATAGAGTGCTCTCTTTTGTTTTTATTTTTCAGGTTCGCCGTCGACAGGGGTGCCGTGCAGCGTGGTTCCGTGGGACGTTCCCGTTAATTTCTATTTAGGGGAACCCCCGCAGCACTGCTAACTGGACTCGGGCGAGGGGGAGGTCTGGAATGGACCCCCCACCCGTGACCCCGAGCCAGGGCGTAAACAGGATGTCGTCCACCGGGACAGGCATCCACCCCCCTCCTGCTAGTATTATAAATTTGCAGGGGGACAGCCGCGCCCTGATTTTGGCGATGCGAGAGATCGCGTCGTCCACCGCCGCCACCGCCCCCTTGGCGGGCGGCGCGGAGGGAGGGGGGAACCCTTCCTTCGGCGTCGCTTCCTCGGGGGACGGGGGCGTCGTTCCTCCCTCCCCCCACATCTCACTTCCTTCACGCCACCGCACCCTCTCACCATGCTACACCCGCACCCCGCGCACTTGCGCCCCCTTCAACATAGGTTCGTCGTCGCTGCCGACGCATTCCTCCGCCGCCACGACGGCCAGCGTGGTTACCACGCTCGCCTGCTCCGCCACGACTACCGTCACCTCGTCGTTGCCCCGGACGACCATCGCCGCCACAACATCCCGCAGTTCCGGTCGCGCCAGCCCGCGCGACCGTGTCACGCGCTGCGCCTCGCGTGACGCGTCGTTGGAATTCCCGGAACTCCCGATGCGTCACACGCACCAGTCCCAACCGGCCGAGGCCGGCCAACCGCTCTCATCATCCTCGCACCTTTCAACCTCCCTGCCCCACATGCCGCCCCTCGATTCACCGCCACCATCCCTCTATCCCACAGTCACCGTCACCTCACACCCCTCGACTAATATTTCTTCTTCTTCCAACAGGCTCGCCGGACCCTCGACGCCCATGGACCAGGACGGTTTCGTCGTCCCCAAGAGGACGTCCAAGCGCTCCCGTGTCGTCCGCCCCACCGCCCAACTTCCGCTCGACAACAAGTTCTCCTCACTGGACTCCATCGTCGCGGACACGGACGACGCCACATCCGAACGCTCGCCATCACCTTCGCCACCGGACCGCCGCCGCCGCCGCAAGCCGGCCACTCTACGTGTCCCGGCCGCCACTGCCGCAACCGACGCCGCCCCCACCATCACCCCTCCGACACCGAAATCAACCACGCCTCGTATGCCGCCCATCGCCTGCCTCGTGGCTATCGAGAAACAGCCGTTTCTCAATGCCAAACACCTACAATCTCTCCTCACCGGCACACTCTCCATGACCTCCGTACGCGATCGCACGTCGTTCTACACCACGAACGCGCGCGATCACGAGTTTCTTTTCAATCACCTTTCATCTCTCGGCTTCTCGCCCTACACGTCGCGTCGTCCTGACGAACGACAGGACCGCGTCGTTCTGAAGCGACTCCCCCTCACCACATCACCCGAGGAAGTCCAGGCGGAATTGACCGCCCTCAAGCTGCCTGTATCCTCAGTCACCCGCCTCCGCTCTTCAGACACCGCCGCCACCGCATCATTCCTAATCACTACGACACGGGTAGGAGAAGCCTCACTCTTTTACCCGCTTCGCTCCATCGGCTGCTGGGTCGTCTCCATCGAGCCATATCGCGGCTCATCACGTACCCCACAGTGCTACAGATGCCAAGGCCTTGGACACTCGTCACTGCGCTGCGCCCGCCGTCTCGCCTGCTTCCGCTGCGCCGGGGAACACTGGTCCCGGGACTGCGCCTCCAAGGACGCCGCCCCCAAGTGCTGCCTCTGCGACGGCCCTCACAAGGCCACCGATCCCGCCTGTCCCAACCACGTCCGCTACGCCCTTCGTCATCCTCGCCGCACACCCGCCGCCGCCATCCCGCCCCTTCTCCCGCCTCCAGACCTCACGTCCTTGCGCGAATTCCCCGCCGCCCCCAAGGTCAACCCTTGGCTCGCCCGCGCGCAAGCGCGCGCCCAACCCCCCGCCCCCGGCTCCTCGTCATCCGCGCGAGTCCCGTTACCGTTACCTCGCCCGTCCGCTGCCCACGTCCCGTTACCTGCTCCCCTCGCCAACCCGTCCTCGGCTCCCGGTCAACCCCGCGCGCCTGCTGCAGCTTGCGTTCCCGACGCGCCCGTTTCCTCCCTTACAGACTCCCTGCACGACATCATCGCATTCATCCGCCAATTCCTCCCGTTAATACGCTCCACCATCACCGCCCTTTCCCGTGCCCGCTCCCCAACCGAAAAACTGGACATTCTCCTGAACGTGTTCCTCCAGTTTTTCGATGGACCCCCCTCCACCCCTTAAGTTCCTACTCTGGAATACGTGCTCTCTCCTTCCCAAACTCTCCGACCTTCATTCCCTTCTCCGCGATCACCGCCCCGACGTCGTGTTCCTCACCGAAACCTGGCTCACCCCCGCCCTTCCGCTCCACGTTCCGGGGTACGCCGTCCACCGCCGTGACCGCGAAACCGGTCACGGGGGTGGGGTGGCCCTCCTCCTTAAATCCGCCATCGCCCATCACCGCCGTATCGTTCCTACCTCGCCCGCGGTTGAGGCGGTCGCCGTGCGTCTGCACGGCCGCCCCTACCCGATCACCCTCGTCACTCTCTACCTCCCGCCCAACTTTCCTTTCCCGTCCGACGCCGTCGAGGCCCTCGGCAGGATCGACGTACACGTCGTTCTTGCCGGGGATTTCAACGCATCCCACCCGTCCTGGGGGTGCCCTTCCACCAACCGCCGGGGCACCTCGTTACGTCAGCTACTCCGCCGCTCCAAACTCCAGCTCACCGCTCCCCCCACCCCCACCTATCATCCCGCCCACCGCAACCGCCGCCCTTCAACCCTCGATTTCACCATTTCAACGCACCGTCCCATCGTCTCCGACGTCCGCTCCTTAGCCGCCGGCCCATCCGATCACTCTCCAGTCCTCGGCCTCATCCACTACCGTCCTCACGCCCGGCCCATTTTCCCTCGCTTCAACTTCCGTTCCGCCAACTGGTACGCCTACCAAACCTCCCTTCACGATTCCCTCGACCTCGCCGCCCCCTTCTCCACCCCCGACGACATCGATCGCAACACCTCCCTCCTTTCCGACGCCATCACCGCCGCCGCCAACGCCCACATTCCCCTCCTCCGCCCGGCCTCCGGCCCCCCTCCCCTCCCGGAGCGCATCCGAAACGCACTGTCCCTGCGGAACCGCTTTCGCGGCCGCTGGCAGGCATCCCGCCTCCCGCAGGATAGGAGCTCATACCTCCTCCTGCGTGGCTGGTGCCGCCGGCTGGTCCGGAAGTGGAAAGCCGATCAGGAGACCTTGCGCCTGCAATCGCTTACTCGCTCAGACGGTTCCCTCTGGACCCACCTCCGCCGCCTGAAATCCGCCCCCACAACCTTCCCGCCTCTCGCCACTCCCCCTACCCTCGCCGAGACGGCCGCGGAGAAATCCGAGGCCATCTCGGCGTTCCTTCACACCACCTTCGCCTCCGTCCCGCTTCCCGCGCTTTCCTCCGACTCTTCCGAGGACGAGGAACATCCCTACACCCTCTCCGATCACGTCACCCTTCCCCTCCTGCCCGCCCGCCCGCCTTTCCGTCTCGCGACCCCGCGGGAAATTTTCCTCATCCTCTCTCGCCTCCGCCTATCCGCCGCCCCCGGCCCCGACTCCATCCCGGCCCCCCTCCTTCGCGCTCTCCCGCGCACCGCCACCGTCTTCCTTACCCGCCTCGTTAACGCCATCCTCCTCCAGTGTCACTACCCCACCCCCTGGAAATCCGCGATCGTTGTCCCGATACCAAAACCCGGCAAACCCCCCGAACTCCCCTCATCCTACCGGCCCATTTCTCTCCTCTCCATCCTCTCCAAGGTGGCCGAAAAAGTCATCTACAACCGCCTCCTCCTCGCCGTCTCCGCCGCCGACATCCTCCCAAACCACCAGTTTGGCTTCCGCCCCCTCCACTCCACCTCCCACGCCATCGCCCGGGTGGGACGCGTCGCGGTGACTGGTTTCGCCCGGCGCCAACACACGGGCATGGTGCTCCTCGACCTCGCGAAAGCGTTCGATTCCGTTCCGCACCAACAACTCATTTCCCGCCTCTCCTCCATGGCCATCCCGCCTCACCTCACCCGCCTACTCTGCTCGTTCCTGGGAGATCGCTCCTACCGGGTGCGGGTGGAGGGCGCCCTTTCCGCCCCCCGGCGCATTCCCGCCGGGGTCCCGCAAGGCTCCATCCTCAGCCCCCTCCTCTTCTCTCTCCACATCTCCGACCTCAAAGTCCCTCCCGGTACCCACATGATCCAGTACGCTGACGACACCTGCCTCCTCTCCTCCTCCGTCCACGAGCACATGCTCGGGGACCGCCTCAGCCGCGGCCTCACCTCCATCCAGACCCAGCTCCTAGCCCACGGCATCGGACTCAATCCTTCCAAGTCCGAGGCCGTTCTCTTCTCCCGCCTCCACCCCGCCGAGGATCACCCGCCCCGCCTATCCGCCTCCGTCATCCCCTGGAAACCCCAGGCCCGCTACCTCGGCGTCATTTTCGATTCCCGCTTCAACTTCATCTCACACCTCGACTCCGTCACCTCCAAAGCCCGCACCGCCATGATCCACCTCGCTCCCGTTCTCCGCCCTTCCGCAGGAACCCCGTCTTCCATCCGCACCACCGTCTTCCGCACCTTCGTCATCCCCATCCTCACCTACGCCTGCCCAGCCTGGTCCCACGTCACCACCCACGCGCTCCGCCCGCCCACCCACATCTTCTTCCGATCCCTTCGCCTCATCCACCGCCTCCCCCTTCCCGTAACCCGCGACCAGGTCCTCGCCACCGCGCGCGTCCCGCACTTCCACACCATCCTCGCCACCCTCACCGACCGTTTCCGGCGTTCCTGCACCCGCCACCTCACCAACCCCCTCATCCGTCAACTTTCCAACCCGCTACCGCCTACCCCGTATCCTCGTCGTCCGCTCCTCTCAACGCAGCACTTGGTTCCCGCCGCCGAGGACGAAGAGGACGCCGAGGACCATGGACCACCGCCGGACACCTGACGAAGGCCAAGGCCAAGGCTGACTTAGCGCTGCCCCCATCACCCCCGTCACTTTCTTCGCCCCACTTGACGTCCCATCACCATTTCTCCCACATTTGACTGACATAAATTTCCGCCCCCGAAACAAAATGAAAAATTAGTTCCCCCTCATGCGTGCCCAGTCTCCAAGGTAAGCACGCTCCCCAATAACTTGGTAAGATTTTTCCTCCCCAGCAGCCCCGCCCTTACACTTCTCGCCACCTCATCCTCATTCAAGCCCATATGTACCTCCCGGTCGGAGGGGCTTTTCCCCACACGAACACTCCAGGGCTCACAACAACAACACATTACACTAAAAAAAAAAAAAAAAAAAAAAAAAAAAAAAAAAAAAAAAAAAAAAAAAAATCTTGTCTGGTGGCTGCATGAACCCTAATCCAGACGAGGTGAATGCTCTGCTGGACATGCAAGCTCCTGTTAATAAGAAAGAGTTACAAACGTTAATGGGGGTTGTTACTTATATTGACAAGTTCGCCCCATTTCTCTCACAATCCACAAAGTCGTTGAGAAGTTTGTTAAAAAATAAAGTGGTATTCGAGTGGGGTGAAAATCAGATAAGGGAGCTTGAAAACTCAAAGCAAAACATGTCTAGGGCACCAATTCTGCAGTTTTATGATGTCGAGAAGCCAGTTGTAGTCTCTGTAGACAGCAGCAGTAAAGCTTTGGGTGCTGTACTACTGCAAGGTGGATTTCCAGTGGCATATGCTTCCAAGTCACTAACTGAAAATCAAAAAAATTGGGCTCAGATATAAAAAAAGAATTTTTGGCAGTAGCATCTGGGTGTGAGAAGTTTTCTCACTATATCTATGGGAAGACTGTAACAGTAGAAAGTGATCATAAGCCATTGGAATAAATATTCAAGAAACCCTTAAACGAAACACCTTTGCATCTACAGAGATTGCGATTGCGTTTACAATCATTTGACATTGTCATAAAGTACACACCTGGCAAAAAAAATTTACTGTTCCAGAAAATTAGAAAAATTGCCAAATATATAATGATGTTGATCTTCATGCGTGTGTGTGTTGTTGTAGAGGGTTTGTCAATTTCAGAAGCCAAGCTTGAGTTGTTTAAGGACGAAATACTCAAATATAATGATTTTACATTGGTTAAACAATAAATAACACAAGGATGGCCAAATATAGACGAGGTGCCGGACAGTGTAAAAGTTTATTATTCATTTAGGGATGGCCTATTTATAGCTAATGATTTATTATTCCGAAAAAGATATGCTGTGGTCCCTAAAACGAAAAGAAATGCTTCGTTTGATTCAGTATAACAATCTGGGCTTAGAAAAATGTAAAACCGTTCACACCAGATTTGGTTTTGGCGTCACATGAACAAATAAATCGCAGACATGATCTCTAACTGTGTCAAATGCTTAAAGTTTCCACGTAAACACACTCGTGAGTCATTATTGCTACGAGAGATTCCCGAACTACCCTGGCACACAGTGGGTACAGATATGTTTCATTTTCAGAGTAAGGATTACTTACTTATTGTTGACTACTTCAGTAAATATACTGAGTTAGTACCTCTACAGGGTCAGAGTAGAGAGACCACTATTGAAGTGCTGAAATTGGTATTTGCCAGGTTTGGCATTCCAGAGAAGATATATAGTGATAATGGTCCGGAGTTTAAGTTATACAAATTTACAGAATTTTCAAGAAAGTGGACGTGTTGAAGTCACACCGAGCACCCACGTGGATATGTTTTGTTTACATTTGCCATGATGCACGGGAACAGAGAGTCAGGCTAACGCTTTGGAACAAAAAAACAGAGTGGCTACATTTTCATCACATGACCTCTCACACGGTTGTAGGTGACAAGTCTGGACACCAGCTTGAAAGGTTGACGCCCTTACGGACCCATTTCGTTAATCAACTAAGCCGCAGAGCACTGCTACCGAAGTAGTGCTGTTTGACATGGCTACTATAGGGATAGGGATATAATAGGGAGGGGAGTTTTTTTTATTAAAATAGGAAAATGATGTTCATATCTCTGTGCTGTTATCCCTATACCAACAAATCTAACAACACTAGTTTGCTTGTAGCAATCTGAGGCTACAGCATGATCTAAATCCCTCAATAAGGGGGTCAATTCGCTAACAATCTTAAATAGGGAGTGTCCAGACCTGTCTTCTACGGCCGTGACCTCACATGTAGTTGGGAAGGATGGGGGTCCCGAATCTTTCCTAGTAACGTCACAGATATGTAGTGAAACTATAAAATGGCAAAGGTATACACCACATGGCTATTCTTGTCGTAACCCCAGTTGTATTTTAATTTATAGTTATTTCAAGTGTTTTAGTAGATGTAAAGAAGTTCTATCAGGGTTATATGTTTGTTTAGAGATTAAGTTGTACTCTGGAAACATTCCGCTAGTTCCTGGCTCACTTCAAAGGTACTAGACAATAAGAGGTTAAGTTTTTATGTGGCAACCTTGCACTCCACGAACATAGTATTTTATATTTACATTTTATTGGGAGACTTTTGTGTTTTACTAAAGTAATACTCGGTGTATTCATTTCACTTCAATGGCCACGAGCCATTTCAGTTCATTATTCATATTGTATGCCTATCATGGTCAGTGGTCCAAGGCGGGAATGCCAACCAATGGATTCCGCGCCCACTGCCATTTTAATAGAGTCCGAACTTTTTGTGGGGGTGGTCGTGTAGTGCGCCGCTCCAGGCCTGCATCTTTTTGTGTCACCATTCATCATGAAATTCT
Source organism: Dryococelus australis (assembly GCA_029891345.1). Classification (NCBI taxonomy): domain Eukaryota; kingdom Metazoa; phylum Arthropoda; class Insecta; order Phasmatodea; family Phasmatidae; genus Dryococelus; species Dryococelus australis. The sequence continues at coordinate 128,250,268 of CM056995.1, read as the reverse complement.
GTTCGATTAATGTTAAATAACTGGACCTTTGTTATTCTAGCCCAGAGTGAGCACCACCCCACATATCTGGTACATTTGTACACAGCCAGGGCGTAACTACTCACTTGTAATTTTACGCAGGCCACACACCTTTTTGTCTGGATCAGTGGTCGCCCATTTACATGGCAAAGTGTAAACTTAAACGCCTGTTAAAGGAAGTGAAAGGTAAATTATTCAACGTGTGTTTAAGACTTCGTTATTATTTATCTCTGGTCGCATCTGGACCATTTAATGTACACATTTTTATTAATGGTGTGGGGAGGCCGACGTCCCTTCGGGAGTAAGTGGCGTTGGTGGTGGCCAACAGCCCCCCTCCCCCTCCTTCGACCAGACGGGTCACTTACAGGATTTATAACAGCAAGACATTTAGCAACAGTACTTCTGGAGGCAGAGGACATTGGGGGACAAGCCACAGCCCGTCGGCCACACGACCCCTGCACCATCGGGCTCTCTCTGAGCTGGTGCCCTACCTGGAAAATCTTATAATATTCTTCATCGTACCAGTCCAGTACCTTTCTCTCCCAATTGTCCAGACAAACACCGTCAATTGGCTTGCCCAAATGTGACTTTCACAGACATTCATCAGCCACTTTCCTACATCAGCCATCTGGGCTACAAATTCACTTTATCCATTGAGCTAACAATACATTTACCTTTAGGGAATATTTTGCCATATGTATTGTTAAAGTAGGATTTGAATTAAAATTCTCTCTGGAAGTATTAATATCGTGTCTGGTAAGAATATGTTTTCAGCAATGGCATTTTATCGGCACAGTAATAGAAAAGGTGTTGCTTTAACTTAACACTGATGTATTAAGATTATATATATTTTGAAAATTTATTTATGGAACATTTCATCCATTAGATTTGCATATTTTTGCATATAGTGTAGTGAGGAAATAAGTTTGAGTGGTGATGTAGTTAAAATTATTTATGCTTTTCAGTGTTATGGATAACACGTATACACAATTTAATACCTAAACTATTATGTAACCACCACAGGTTGTTGTTAACAAAAGAATGGTAGGACCTTATGATTTCTAGCAAAAGGAATGGAAGGAAATTGTAGCTGCATTGCCTTAAAGGGAAAGGTCAATGCCTTTTTTTATTATTATTAATATAGTACATGTCCCTATGAGTCCAACTTAATGGACTCGCTTCTAGGTATAATATACAGAGACAAGAAAATCAATTAAAGCAATTAACAATATAATAATAATAAATTAAAAATACATAATTTTCAACTACGAGTAATATAATAATAATTATTATTATGGCAGCAAAGTCTATATATACTAATTTTCTGTTAATTTCCATAGCTATATCTAATGATAGTAATAAGTCTAAAGTTCTACCCTTTGATTAATACAATACATACCTGGAATAAATTAAATATAAAATACAGGACATAAACATCAAGCAACAAAACACATGAGTACAAGCAGAATTCAGTAAAATGATAAAATATTTAGTTTACAATTGGTTAAATTTAAGAACAATAATGAAATATAAAATACAGCACATAAACATCAAATAACAAACACATGCAAGGAGACTTCTGTAAAAAGTGGACATAATTGTGAGTGATTTATAACTACTTACTTACTAAGGTACTGCTGCCATAGTTTTACTTTAGTTTATGTTTGAATAATGTGTTACTTTTTTGGTTGTTCCAGGAGAGGTTTTGATCTGTTATCAGGCCTAGGAATTTTGCAGTATCTACTCTCGGTATTGATTTACTATTCAAATGTATAAGGGGGGGGGGGGGGTTATAGTTTTACTTGGTTTTGTTTTATAAACATGCAGTTCGTTTTTATTATTGATGCTGAGTTTATTAACTTTCTACAGTTCTGTTATTGTAAGTATGTTTCTTGCATATGTTTGACCACACTTCAGCATCCTCCCAAGTATTAAAATATGTTTGTATCATCTGTGTACAAAGTAAGTCGCCCCTTTAATTTACAATCTGCCATATCGTTTGTGTATATCGAAAATTATATTGTGCCTAGCACTGAGCGCTGGAGAACACCATGTTTCATCAAGCCTAGGTTACTTGTGTGGCCATACCATAACATATTGTTTTCCATTTTGGAGGTAGCTTTCAAACAGTTTAAGTGCAATTCCTCTTAAAAAAGCATCGTGCATTTTCTGTAATATCATCTTATGTACTACTTTGTCAAATGCCTTCTTTAAATTAATAATCAGGCCAGAGGAGATTATATTTCCATCTAAACATTCTTGCAGCATACTTATTAAGTCAACTGGGCTATTAACATGCTGGAATTCTACATGAAATCATACTGTTTACAGTTTAAAAACTGAGTCTTTTGCTGATAGTCTGTTAATCTTTTCTGTAAAACTTTCTTAGATATTTTTGAAATGCTTGGTAACAATGAGCTTGGGCTGTAATCGCTTGGGTTAGTGTGTTCGCCTTGTTTAAAAGTGGGTATTATTTTTGCAATTTTAAGGTTGGATGGAAAATTCTCTTCAATGTTAGATTGGTTTATGATATCTACAATTGTGGAACTTATTTTATGCACTATTTTCTTCGGCATCTTTCATAGCCAGTGCTTTTTTTTAATTTTTCATGCATTTAATAATATGCATTATCTTGTGTAGATCTGTGGGTTTCAGAAATAAGGATTTTGTAGTGACTTTCCCTTTAGTTGGTTTAGAGAAGGTTCTGATTTCGTGATTTTTGCTGCTAACACTGCACCAATTTTGTGTAGTAAGGTTGTCAAATGTGGCACAGTCAACAATAGCCCCACTTGGGCCAGCCAATTTGACACCTGTGGGGCGCCGAAAAAGGGGTAGGAATCGTTTTTGGGGGTGGTGAAAGTGAGATAGGATGTGGTTTTACCCGGTCGAGGCGACGTCAATATGGTTGTTGATTCTTTTAACCTCGGGATTGTGGGCTGTCCACCCGGACCCTATTTCCTCGAAAATGATGGTGGTGACCTCTGCTCTGTTGATTACTGCTCCTGTGGGTGCTTGCTAAATGGTAGATGGTGGGTCGACTACATGCCATTGTTGATACTGATGGTAGAGTAGATTAGCCATTTAACACTCATGTACGTGCTGAAACTGACACTTGCAACAGAAATGATTGACGTGAAACTTGGTTGAGAGTATATTATGAGGGCCCATTCCATGACGAGCATAGAGCGATCAAAAATAAATTATGTACCATTCAGTTCACAGATGTATTTATTCCGATGAATTTTAATCTTCCCCTAGAAGAGCACTTTACATGAATACAGGATGTCTATAACCAGCCACTGTGGTGAAACTGAAAATGTCTTGCGGAATTTATGGAAAAATGAAGCTTCCCGGGGAAATGCTAATCTTGTTGGAAGGGGAGGTGGTTTACCAAGCTGCTTAAAACGAAAAGAGAGGTTCCAGAATTACATTAAATTCTATTGCAGTGAATGTCCAGATCAAAAGTTGAAAACTGCTCATCGTGCACTGGAAAATGCCAAAGCTCATGACACGAACTCCTCTTCCATCTGATGTTACTCGCTTACTGACCTTCCCACCTTACGTGCGAGCTCGCCTCGGCATACCCACATACCAGAGCGACACTACTTCCTGCTACAGCTTGTGTTCCTTTATCTTGCAACATACTATCAAGTATACATATCAAAATTATAAAAGAACTCCATAAACCAAAACACATATGAATGGAATGGACAAAACACTAGATGCATGGTGACAATACACTATAAAACAAGAGAAACAAAACAATTAATAAATCCTTAAATCAACACAACAAATAATGCCTGGCATAGGCCCTGGATTCGTAAGTTCAGTTATTGTCGGGACTATTTCATCTCTTCAGTCACGCGGCGTCTTTGGTAGCCATGACAATGACAGGCTGCTTTGCACCAACGTGCCCTTGCACTTGTGCTGCACTGCTCCTGATCATTCCAGCGACCGGGCGCACACTCTACCCATTGGTAGAGCGCACAGCACTGCGCGGATGACAAACAATCTTAGAGGTGGGAGCACGTGGAAACTCTGGCTACCTGCACTGAAGACACTGCTTTGGCAGGTGCACCCACCAATGCGACCGCTGAAGCCAAAGCGAGCTCCCCGGCTCCCTGTCGTCGCTGTCTCCTTCCTCACTCCTGCTGTCCTCCTGCTGATTTTGCCGTTTCTGGGTGTGACCTGGTTGAACAGCCCCTGCAAACATACCTGCATTAACACCTTGCTCCTGCAATCGTCCTTGCACCTGCTCACCCTGCTTATTCACTTGTGCCTGTCCCTCTTGCTCTACTTGATCTTGTGCTTGCTCTACCTGCTCTTGCACTTGCTCTCAAGGTGCTACAGTTTCCTTTACGGCATACTGGTGCCGGATAACTCATGGGCATTCACCTCCTCTTCCATGCACCTTCTTTAAGTGCCGATGCCCTTTCTAGCGTCCTCCTCTCCTCCTGGAGCTCGTCTACGACGTTTCTGTCCTGCACCACCTCCGGTGGTAGTCCATTGTTGACTCACATGGGTGGGTCCCCTGCGGGTTTTCCCCCTGAAGTGTTGTCATACCTCTCATCCCTTATTGCTCCTCTGTTAGCTCGTCGCGTCCTTCTTCATGGGGTCAAGACACACCGGGACCAACTTCGTCGTCGTGGCACCTGGTGCACCCACACTTCTCTTGCCCTACTTGATATTTATATGTGGCTCTTCCTATTCACTGGCTGTTATGTACATCCTTCTCTTGCATGCTATGTATATATGCTCCTGCATCACTGGCCTGCACTTATGAACCTCTTGCACTTACTTTCTAATGTGGTATGTATACGCCCTCCTCCATGCTATGTACATCTTGTACTTACTTGCTAATATTATGTATATGCCCTCCTACATGCTATGTAGAGCCTGCATTTACTTGCTAATATTGGTATTATGGATGATAGTATTTGCTGGAGAGATGTGATGAACATGATGTTAACTAGCAGTGACATTTTTATATGTTGCTGTTATTACTCTAACTCCCGTCTTGTTTGTGAGACGATATTTACAATGACTCCCTTCACACTTGCAAAATGATTGATACATAAGAATTTAAAAAATGTGTAAGTGCTCTCCGCATGCTATTTTTGACCACGTTATTCCCTTGCAGTTAGACTTGAATGGAGGTTAATTTCAAATCCTTTCGCATGCGGTGACCCACTATAAGTATGGAATTGTTGTCGAAGATTTTGTGATGTGCCAGAATGATATTTGTTTAAATTATTTTCTCTTTGCTCGTGCCGCCATATTACTGCATTCGCGTCATGGCGTGGTGATTCATGCGTTCTTTCCGAAATTATTGCAGCATGCATTAAATCTTCTAATCTGCCATTAAGCAAACGTATTAAGGCTGCTCTGATCTCAGGTCAGCTGTCTCTGATATTACTTCAAGCACTTCTCGTTCAGTCAGACGTGGCTGAAGATCTTTCCTCCCACTGAAGTCCTAATGATTGAGAGATGTCTGTCCACCAAAAGTGCACCTCTCCGTGGAGTTGCGCTCCAACACAGCTGATCCATTCACCTCTGCTTACCCCGTACCTGGTAAGGTGGTATACTAAATCCTCCAAAAATGCCACCCGATCCTTTTGTCGGTGTCCCGGCGAACGTAGGCAAAGTCTGAAATTTGTACTGTTTTTCTGCAATGGCTGTTCTTGGTCGTAACTACATGATTTCGATCTCTTCACATACCTACACTGAACTGATCATGGTAGTGATATGGCGCCCATACAATTAACATCTCCAAACACATTTCACAAAGTTCCGATCCAAACAGAAATCTGCATACCATAGCAGAGTACTCTTTACAGCTTGATAAGTTACATTATATCACAGAGTGGCACCCAAAGTGCTAGCTAGGTTACACGTTGTAGCAGCCAATAACATCACACTATTGATAAATATGAATCAAACACATCAATTTCAATTAAAGAAAAATATACAAAATTCCTAAAATTCCTATTACTTTTATTATTGACAATTTTTATAAAAAAGTTCCTGTTGCAACAACTATTTTTAACTTTGATAAAAAAAAAGTTTAATAATTTACAATTTGACATGCCCAATTTTGTAATTTTTGGCTTTCAAACTAATAGAAAAAATAATGCTGAACAGGAAGTGCGCACTTCTATGTTTGATCATTGTAACATGAGTAATATTTATGTTAAAAGTGGAAGAAATGTAATTTTTTCAAAAGAAAATTGAATCTAGATATTGATAATGACCTTAGCCTTAAAATATTTCTTGCTTATAAAGATTTTAGAATTCAAAAACAAAACTAGATACTATATATAGAGATAATGAACTTTATTATAAAACCAAATGGAAACATTCCATGGTGATATTAAATATCATTCATCATTTTGGGGGCCCAAGCCATTATTTATTAGCGACTGTTTATATAGAAAAACAGCTGTAATTAAAAAAAAACACAAAAATTACATAGATTTTAATAAAGCTGTTGCAGCAAATACTATTCGTAATGTTATTTTAACCTACCAAAGAAATTTAACTTGTGGTTATCTGAAATAAATAATTACTGAATATATATATACATATATACATATATATATAAAATTAATAAATCCAGGAATTCTGAATGTGCTGCATCATAACTCAAGGGAGCGGCAAGACAGGATTTGTATGAGACCTAGCAAAACCATAAAAACACTCAATTGGCAGAAGCCATGCCAAAAACCATTTTTCTGTACAGTGTAAGGGTAACTTGTAAGTCGTAAACATTTTGTAACAGAAACAAAGAAGTGTGGTAATATTATTTATTTTGTGTATGTTCTTTCTTTCTTTTTTTCCCCATATTCCATAAATATTACAAGTGGAAACTTTCCATCCATTATCATTCTTACATTTCATGTTGAAAAGTTAACATTATTATTTTCCTTTCTCAGATATAACATATATATTTAAAACATTTACATAAAAAGCCAGGTTGCCAAAATTTAGAATAAAATGCTACCAGATTCTTCAGGTACCAATACATTCGCTGATATTCAGCTAACACTTGCAAATTTTTCATACAGGATATATTTATGCCCCTTACTAGCTATTTTAATAAGTAAATACAAAATACAAAAGGCCATCACACAATTTTTTGAGCAAGTGACCCCAAATTACCATCGTTACAAAATGGTGGTTTTATTTCGGTCGCACCTTAATTTACTCTGGACATCACTACGTAGTTTTTTTGTCTCTACAACAGGAAAAAACCCATTTTGGTAACACCTTACTGGTCATTAATCAACAAACATTATAACCTCAATGGTTATTTCCTCATTTACTCGCGATCCCAAGTGGATGGGAGCAACTGCTAAGCAATGCAAGCCTTAACTCCTGCGAGAAAATTTGATTGTTGCAAAAAACCCTAAACTTCGTAAAATTTCCTCTAAAATGCCATAAAAACAAGGAGTTTCGCATATCTCCTACTTCATACAAAAGGCTAAGACCATAATTATTGTCTTGGTTACAATTGTTTTCATGTGGTTACAAATTTTTCAAGTGGTTATATATGTTTGCGAGTGGTTACAAATGTTTGCAAGTGGTTACAACTGTTTATCATTATTCGCAAGAGGTTACGAGTGGTTACAACCACTTTACTTTTGGGTGACAACATGCTCACTATATTCTTTATATGGTTAGAAAACCTGGTTACAAAAAGTAACATTATAAGATTTTGGCTAAAAGCGAAACATTTCGCAACAATTAAAAAACTTTAAAAATTTCCGGTCAGCATGGCCCTCGCCTCACGTCAAAGTGATGTAAGTGACCTTTTGCTTTATGAGCCTACATTTGTTGTATCAATAAGAATGCTTGCCCCCTCTAGGTCGCTGAACTGACCACGATGGCAGCATGTACCGGCATTAAATACACTGGCCCGCCCTCTTGTGCAACGAATCAGATTAATTTCCCCTCAAAATTAACATATTTCTAAGAAATCGTTGGGGTTTTCAATTACTCCTGGGAGGGTTCAAGCTAATCACAACCAATAGCAGTTTACGTTACCATATATGGTGACCCATGCAACGGACCAATTTCCCTTAGGGGATCTGACACAATGAAAATTTAAACACCCAATAATATTGCAGTATGCTCTGAACTTCCATCCCCTTGACAAGTTGCCGGAAACAACATAACGAAACATCACACTTTAGGTGGCGCACACATCATCACAAGCTGGTCACCAAGCTTGCCGTCGACTGTACTGCGCTTCAGTGACGAATCACTGAAACATCAGTCCACTGCACACTTCTCTGCCAGGTCTATTTGCTGTGGCACGTGAAAATAAGCACAGGCATTAACAGTTAGTTTCCCAGTACTTTAAATGTTTCAAAGTCTTTTTGTAGTGATGTGAAGCCAGCAAGAACATAATAGGTGAGTTTTATTAGAGTTTCAAGTCACATTGTTTTTTATAGACCCCAAAATAAAGTGCAATAGCGTTTGTGTGTATCGGACAGTACACCACTCAATTTAACATGTAACTATGCAAGCACAATAATTATTCGATGGTGTGGGCGATGTGGTCCCCATTTAATTTTAAGAGTGTTTATATTTGTTGCAAGTTGCTAATTATTCATGAATTACAGTGATGTGATGCTGCCCATCACATATCCCCCTCCTTAAAGGGGACGACTCTCCAAGAAGAAGCAATCCATCATGTTGAAAGTCCATCCAGATTGGAGAAGCGGATGCCAGGAACCAATCCGAAGTAATTAACTTCGAAGGCGATCCAGTAATCTTCTCCACATCAGATCAGAGCAAAAAGTCCACAGCATCACCATCAGGATGGCTCCAGGAACATCCAGTGGAACACCATCACCAGTAGAACGCCATAGTCAGGAAAATTCCACTGGATTGCCATCAGCAGAAACATCCAGTGGAACGCCATCATCACAAACATCCAGAGGAAAGCCACCGAAAAAGAAACAACTTGCAAAAGTATTGTCATCATCAGGAGATAAGAGCCCCATATCTACTCTATCGAAGAATGGCCGTCCCCATCGGGAGCATCCCAAGTCAGTCCTGATAACTTCAATGCGACAAGGGGATCCTAGATATATTCCTTTAATATTGCCATATTGGACTTTCAGCAAAAATCCCTATCATAATATTTATGACCAGTTTAATAATACAAATGATAAACAACATACAAAAATTAACCCTCTTAGAACTACAAGAGCATGGACAAAAATGTAATCAGCATGAATTGTGGTCAGCAACGCCCCCGAGGGAGCCCTCTTCTACTACACCCAAATATAAAAACAAGATGATCAATTACACTATAAATTAAAAAAAAAGAAATTCCCCCATACCAGATGACACAATTAGTGGTAGCTCATACCCACAACTTTATTGAATTGTACACATTTTTAACTGTGTCACGTAACACTTCATTACAACTTTCTTCAGAACTGCATATTCCAACTAGACAGTGATGTGGATCAAGAACCTTAGTATCCTGAAGGGTCCCTGGTATTTGGTCGCAAGCATAGTGCTAAACTACGCTGCCTTATTACTAAGAAAATGAGTTTCAACCATTACTTTATCTCCTATTTTTACGGACACTGTACCACTAGAAAACCCCTTCCTTGCTGACAACTTCCTATGATACTGCTGCAGACTCTGCATAGTGTAGCCTCTGTCTATACTTCCTCTAAGGACTTCTTTCTCCCACAATCCCAGCAAAAGCACGCAAGCCCCACACATGAATTATGTGTGTGAAATAGCTTTCTGCCAAAAAAAAAACACCTCAGAAGGAGCCTTCTGGGTCACATCACTTACAACTTTGTTGAATGCAAGTGAGAGTTAGTACATAACCAAATCCCATTCCTTATGTGTTCCGGTTTGAAAAGCTCTCAGAGCTACCTTCAAATTCCAGTTATATCTTTCCACCAGATTGGCTTGTGACCATAATGTGTGGTCTGCACCAATTTAATGCCCCAAGCAAAGGCTAAATTTTTCACCTTATCCGAAACAAAGTAGGTGGCAATGTCAGTTACAATATTCATAGGAGATCCAAATACTGGGAAGAGGCGCTGACTCAATATCCTACAGATTTCTACGGACTTCATGGTACACAAAGGAAAGAAAAACACAAATTTTATGGAACTGTCCACAGCAACAAAGATGGAAGTAAACCCTGAAGTCGTGTGTGGCAAAAGACCAAACACATCCAGGTATTATCACTCCCAAGGGAACGTGGCAACCTTAGAATTATATGGGCTGATATTCTTGGCATTACGGGGCTTTGCCCTCTGACATTCAAGACATGCCTTTACCAGATCTTCAATTTCACTGGTCATCCTATGCCAGTAAAATATCTATCTTATCCTGGATACTATTTTATCCTGTCCGAAATGTACTCCAAAGAAGGTATTATGATAATATTGGAATATTTACCCATGCAAAACTAAAGGAACAAATATGTTAAATTTCCCCGCTTTGGTGTCCACAAATCCTATCAGCCCTTTCCGAACTTCAAAAGGACCACCTTTGCCAGCAGTAATATCCACCTTGATTTGCTTACATTCAGGGTCAATTCCCTGACGGTGTTGCAAACTAAGGTACGCCTGAGGGAAATCTTAGAGAGTCCCAACTTGTCCTCCCTCAGTAATTTCCACATCCCTATCTCCATTATTGGTGGACACGAAAAGGCTGGATTCCATTCCAACACAGGTATCCACAAGTGTATCTACACAAAGTACCATTTTACTTCCTGGATTGACTCCAGAATCTTGAGGAGAAACATTATTAACAACATTTGAAACACTATTATAGACATAATCGGTTTGGCAAAAACACTAACCCTGTTTGTAAAAGGCAACACAGTAAAAACACTAGAAACATTAGAAACATCAAAAACCCTATTTGTTTGACAGAAAACACTAGACCTGTTTGCAGAAGGCAACACAGGAAGAACAGAATTAACAGAATCTGGAGGGTCCACACATGATTCATCCGAGTCAAACATCCGGGATAGTGCATCGGCTACCCTGTTGTCTACTCCCTTTATGTGCTGTACAGAAAACTTGAAACACGTGAGTAGCACTAACAAACAGTCAGCCATCCCACTGGTTTATTAGTTGACAAAAAACAGCTGAGAGCCTGGTTATCTGTGTGCAAGGTTAACTCTGCACCTTTCAGATAATCTTTATACTTCTCCATGCCATATATGGCAGCCAACACTTCCTTCTCGAAGGCTGAGTATCTTTGCTCAGCAGGATTTAAAAGTCGACTAGCATAAGAAATAGGTGCTAGATTTCTTTCTACCTCTTGACACAAAACTGCCCCCAAAGCTGTGGCATCCTCTATAAGCAGAGGATGCAACAAGGTGGCTATACAAAACCCTTGTGTTTCCCTAGAGTGAGTGGTGCAGGAGAAACCCCAAAATTGGCACCAATGTAAAGCAGAGCTAAACATTACTGTTGAAAAGGTGAATTGTGGTCGAGAGTCAGTAAAATCCATAGAAAAACCAAAACTCCACTGTGGTATGAATTCCAAAACAACAGTGAATTGGCTTCATTTTTCTTACTAAATGCCATCAATAATACAATTAAAAATTTACCATGTTGTCTTGGGTAACGCAAGTAAATTGGCATAATTTTTCTTACTAAATACCATAAAAAATACCTTTAAGAATTTACGACCATTTCTTTTAGAAACATGCTTGCATCAGAGAAATTCAAAGTTCTGAGCCCTACCAAAGCTACATTGCCACATGGGCATAACGACTAACATGTTCATGAACTTAACTTTTGAAGGTCCACTCTGATTCTCGTGGAGCCATCATCTCTCTCGACTGGCTCTCCACGACCACATTTTATACAAAATTTCAACCTCAAATGATCAACCATTCGCTGTCAGGCTCTTGACTGCATGTCCATTCCCAGGCTCAATCACATAAAATATCATCAGGGTGGGGTATACTCCAATAGCTGAATACTCACAGGCGCTTAGCGAATAACGAACACCTTGGCTTTCTGTATCCCGCCGACCTCCAGAGCAGTTGGGTGTTGCTGACTTTCCTCGATGCGTCGATGCAGAATGGACCCAGCTAGATCGGCGCTGCGCATTCGCCAGTTTCCCTCACATCGCAGCAGTTCTCAGCATTCAGTCCGCCCTTGTCAGGGCAGCCAGACACCGCCTCTACGCAACTCGTCTCGGTGATTTTGGATAGTATGTTGGATCGAGAACACGCCGGCGTCGCTTCCAGCTCATTTCCAATCTCCGTTCGCCGTGGATTCCATACAGAATTACCCAGATGTCACCAATTTCCACTAAAATGCAAGTAAGTTAAACAACGACGTCGTAACGTAGTTAGTGAACATTTAGACCATGCAGAAACCTATGCAACGGGACAGAAGAAATTTTCAAGTCAATACTCATGCAGAAATATTTTTACTATCAATTTCAAAAACTCATAAATGTCTCTAAAATATGTTTGCCATATGAAAAACAGAAATGTGTGCGAAAATCATCGTGTCCAAATAGGATACTTTTTACTCATTACTTACAAGCAAACGGGAAAAATGTGGTAAATTTGAGAACTTATTTCCAGTAATATTCCATTTATTTTCCATCCAATTTGACGTGTCTGACAGCAAGAACGAACTTATGATAGGAGGGGAGGGGGCGAAGGAAAAATTTGAGACACCCATCTCAAAGCTTTTGAGCTAACGTCAAATTGCAAAATGAACCGTTGGTTGAAACGTGGCAATTGGAGAACAGGGGGAGTAGCAATTTTCTCTTTCAGAAAGCAAAAGGCATGTTTCTGAGCATCTCCCCACACAAACTCTACTCCTTTCCTCTTTAAGGCATTAAGGGACTCAGCTATTTCTGCAAAATTTGGAATGAATTTTGAATAAAATCCAGCCATACCAAGAAATCTGCGAACACCCCGCAAGTTCTTTGGGGCAGGGAAATCTACAACAGGACCTATCTTTTCAGAGTCGATCAACAAAGTTCCTTCATAAATAACAAACCCCAGATATCTCAAGTAGGACTTCGCCCACGTAACCTTGCCGGGATTCGCAGTCAGTCCAGCCTCTCTTAATGCTGTTAAAAACAACCTCAGATGTTCTAGATGATCCCCAAAAGTATTACTGTACACAAATCGTCTTTGTAAGTGAACAGAAAATGATACTGATATTTCCTAAATTCCTGGTAAAGTACTCTAGACATCGCCTGTGGGCCACAGTTATTACCCATCGAAAGTCTCTTCCATTGAACCTGCCCCCAGGGGGGTGGGGGACAAACGCCAAAACTCCTCGAGAGTCTGAATGCAGATCTACTTGCAAAAAGGCCGAATTAAACTCCCCACATGCTGTAAAACACTCTCTAGTGTGGGCAATGGCTAAGGATCCGAAAATATATATTTATTTACCTTTCTATAGTCGCACATAACGCGATAATCCCCAGGTATTTTCTTAGGACCAGAGAAATTACTTTCCAAGGGCTCAACCACATCATCCTGCTGTAATTCGTGGATGATTTTCCTAAATATCCTTAATTTTTGGGGTGCTTCGCGATAAAGTGCTGATGCTACAGGCTCCTGATTCTTTAATCTCAACACTATGGGTTGTTTACTATAATGCCCCAATTTACTGGTGATGACTTTGCTAAATTCCTGGCACAATAATGTCAAGCTTTCGTGATGGTTACTCTCCTCTAACTGAACTGTCTTTACCGACAGCTTGTGACGATCTGAATATCGTCACTAGAAGTGGTTATAATATAATGACCGTTGGTAATACTTTTAGTATCGTGTTCTTATCTGTGTGGCTTTGGGTCACCGTTTGTAACTTTTGGTAACCGTAGTTGTTACATACTGGTCTCTATATTTTAGTATTTATATTTTATTAGAAAAGACAACCTTTTGGTTTATTGTTTGCAAACTAAATGTACGATTGGTGTGAAGGATCGCCTTTATGCTTCGCTGCTGGCTGGCGCGTGACGACACCTGACCTGCTGCGCGGGTCAGGTGTCGTCAGCCAGTGTGCGATAGGGCAGTCAGCTGTGAGTCGAGCAGCAGGCCAGTTGCGGGCTGGACGTCGAGCGGGATACTTCTGTAGTATGAGTCGGGCTGTGGTTATGCTGCATGGATGCATGGTGTGTGAAAAGTAGAATTCAGACAGTGCCGACAGACATTAAATTGCTTTTTGAGAAATATAATGAGAACTAAACACGATTATGTAAATTACGTAAATATGTACATGGGCCGTGTGAAAAACATTTATATTTAGAGGATGTGCAGGGGGCTTACCCAATGCCTAAGAATGTTTAATTACGAGTCCGTAATTATGCACGAGCGTGATTCGAACGTCATCGCGGAAGAATTATCGCTGGGCAAAGCGACCCTGCACAGTAGTATTCCTGGCGAGCTCTGGGCCACATTCGACTGTAACTGAAATTCACAGAGGTTGTTCCTGGGTCTCAGCAATCTCTGGTTCTCCGTATGTAAGGCTACTGCTAGTATACTCGCTGTCGTGTTACTTTGTGCATGTGTTGACGTGCTTCTACATATGTATGTCCACAATGTTCTTTTGGTGATGGGGGTTTACTGGAACAAGTTCTTATATTAACATCGGGAAGTCATCGTACTGTGTGAAGAATGATGATCCTGCTACGAGCAAAGACCCACACAATTCCTAATTAAATAAACTGTAGTCAAGTAACAGGCCAAAATATGTTAAATAGTGTTTATGTTGTCAGAAATGCAAATTAACTCATCCTTAGTGATTTTGATAGTGTTATGTGTGCGAGCAAATGGAGCACATTTTTAATGGCATGTATTTTCATTAATTTAATTATAAGAGATATAAAAATATCATTTTTAGGGGGCCCAGACATTTTAATATGCTTTTTATAATAACTGTGAAAAGAAATTTAATGCTGATGGAGACAATGTATTGGCCAACTTATTATTAAATATTCGAAAGTCATTGAAAATGGGCCTAAGAGAACATTATTTCCGAAACACCCTAAAGAACTGTTAACTGAATTATTTGGAATAGTAATTAAGCAATACTAAATGGAGTGTAGTAATGGTAATGTGTATATGGGCTGCGGTATATGGGAACCTTGAAGACGGGATTCCTTTCCACCCCATCAGGGACACTGTTCAGGTGTTTTGTAATTAAGGATGCAAGTGAGGCATGGTTGAAACTCCTGACACCACTGAAGGGCTGAAGGCGTCTCAAGTTCAACAGTGTGAAACCGCTTTGATATTACATAAATTACAAATTTAACTCTTTATTGGCAACGTCTGAAACAGCTTGAATTTTGCCAACGACATCAATTCTAAGTATAAGGCAGATTTCCAAGAAAACTGTGCAATTTTAATCTTAACTATTGCGACGGCATGTGAGGTAATCAATCATACCATCATTGGACATGGGAAATCCTATTTATTTCCTCTTATATACCATAATGAGCCCTTTTGATAAAAAATTACAAAACACCTGATCCATCAATGAACACGATGCTCCCGAATCCAATAGTGCAGCAACAACAACCTGCCCAAATACTGCTACTGAGATGTACAATAAACCATGCTGGCACTCAAATGACATAACCTGCACTACCAACTCTCCCATAACCTTACTTTTTCCTACTGGACAGTTGATTTTAATGTGACCATTCCGATGGCAACTGAAACAAGTATACCCCTTAAAAGATCCTCTTTCTCTGAAGTTGACTTCCCCACCTGAAATTCCCTCCATCATCCCACACAGGTTGGGTCTGCGAATGCCACGATCTTTTTTGTACAATCTGACTTCTCACTACCCCACCTTGAGGTATCACAGCTAACGCATCTTGTTTACGATAGCAGTCCTTAGCAAGATGGTTGTTCAATCCACATATAACAAAATAACTAGTTACCTTACACAGTCCCTTTTAACCTATCCAGAGACTTAACCTCGGGTACCACATCTGATATACAATCTTCAAGGGTCCTTTCAACTTCAGTCACCAGTTCAGCAACTCGTTCAAAGTTACAGGTTTACTGGCAAAACAAAAGAACCGACTATACCGCGAGTGGAGGTTATGAAATATGATCTGCTTAACATGTGCTTCTTCACAGGGATACCCTACCACTTGCACTATTCTTAATATATATTTCAAAACTCTTACATGGTCTGATCGGGTGCCTGCCCATATTCCAACAATTTCAACCGAAATTTGGTAATCTCCAATTCGCTAGAACACTCCTTTAAATATTCCTTAATCAACTGGGTTACCTCCCAATTTTCCTCCCTCGCATGTCCAAAGATTGATTGGGAATTATCGGGGACTCTAAAGAGTGCAACTGCATAAAATACCTGTCGCTCGCACAACTGAAGATTAATCACTTAATGGAATATGTGAAAAAAAATCTACCACTGCTTCAATACTCAATTTACCTAATTTGGAAATTTTAGCTACCAACTCGCAACTCAGTAGACACATACTTTAATAATTTGTAAATCGGAGTGGCCTCACTAGAAACTGTCGAATTTCCCCCACCGACCTGACTCGCATCCTTCCTCACCAGGGCACGAGCTTCTACCCTCAGTTCCTCTATCCCGTTACTATCCTCTACCGCACCCCCAGCCTCTCCTTCCATTTGCACGAGGGCCGTTTTTGAGAGTTTTTGAATTCATGCAGTAGCCATGGTTGGAATTAATATAAATCCTATTATAAGTCTTACCACCGTTAACATAGCCTATCACTACTATGATCATGCAATATATTAAATACAACACTACAATATTTTTTTTGCTAACATTCACAACCCGAGGCAGCGTGCAAGCAGCATTTCTGACATTGCTGCATCCTAAACCAAGGCCGTGGCAAGACAGGATTTGCATAAGACCTAACAAAACCATTAGAACACTTAAATGGCAGAAGCCATGCCAAAAACCATTTTTCTGTACAGTTTAAGGGTAACTTGTAAGTCGTAAACAACATTTTGTAACAAAAACAAAGAAGTGTGGTAATATTATTTATTTTGTGTATGTTCTTTCTTTCCTTTTTTTTTTTTTTTTTTTTTTCATCAATATTACAAGTGGAAACCTTCCATCCATTATCATTCTTATTATTTTCCTTTCCCAGATATATCATATTTATTTAAACCATTTACTAAAAAGCCAGGTTGCCAAAATTTAGAATAGAATGCTACCAGATGCTTCAGGCACCAATACATTCGATTATATTCAGCTAATACTTGGAAATTTTTCATACAAGTTATATTTATGCCCCTTGCTAGCTATTTTAATAAGTAAATACAAAATACAAAAGGCCATCACAAAATATATTGAGCAAGTGAACCCAAATTACCATCATTACAAAATGGTGGTTTAATTTGGTCGCACCTACATTTACTCTAGACATCACGACTTAGTTTTTTGTTCCTACACACATTTTGGTAACAACTTACTGGTCATTGATCATAAAACATTATAACCTCAATGGTTATTTCCTGATTTACTCGCGTCCTAAGTAGATTAGAGCAACTGCTAAGCAATGTCAGCCGTTAAGGCTGACATTGCTTAGCTGGCTAGGCTGACATCCCGTGAGTAAATTTGACTTTTGCAAAAAACCCTAAACTTCGTAAAATTTCCTCTAATACATCATAAAAACAAGGAATTTCACATATCTCCTAACGATGGCCTTCCACTGGAGATCGTGTTCCATTGAATCTTCCTGGAGCCATCCTGATGGTGACGCTGTGGACTTTTTACTCTGATCTGATGTGGGAGAAGATTGCTGAATCGACTTCGAAGCTGACCACTTCGTCTTGGTTCCTGGCATCCTCTTCTTAAATCTGGATGGACTTTTAACATAATGGATTGCTTCTTCTAGGAGAGTCATCGCCTTTAAGGAGGGGGGATGTGATGAGCAGTGTCACGTCACTGCATGTTTATGAATTATTAACAACACGCCCACCAACATAGCCAAGGCATCTAGCACGCCCATGCCGCTGGTGCGAAAGGCCGCACTTTGATAAGTGTTGCCCGCAATGAGCCGGGGCACAGCTTGCAGCTGGAAGAGGTATACTACCACCAGGAAACGAGAGGTCGGGGTAGAGTGGCCTGATGTCACTCAACCCTAGGCCAAAACATGCTCGATGGACCCGACGCCTCAACAAGTTCATCTTGTGCAAATCAATAGTGATTTAACTAATTTCATTCGCATTTATGTCACAATTAATTATCATCCTTGCCATGCACTAATTGATACGTTTGCATAGCATTACTTTGTTAGGAGTAGTTTTGTCAATAGTATCAACATTATTCCCGTCAACCAAACAGTTCAGTTGGCAACAGGCCAACACACAGGAGAAATTAAGGGAGAAACTAGTATCACCTTGGAATACCCTGGATGACCGAAAAATATACAATGGTAGAAACCGCCGCAAGAAGAATCCATTCCGGAAGAGACGAGGAAAGGAGAACAGCTTATAGTGGAGGGGCACCTGTGTCAAAGGTAAACATGCTGGCCGATACATCAGTACACTGTGTAAACCTGTCAGTGCGCCGATGCTGGACATGCTGTGAGAGGAGGTCGCACATGCACAGAGGAGCTGCCCCACTACAAGTAAGTGAAGAGAAGAATGTGTCCAATGAAATGTAGAAAAGTGGCGATTAGTAAATGATCGTGTTGAATACTGTGTGAGCTCGGATAGCGAGATGTGGAGAATTTACGTGCCTGCTGCTTCCGGCAATGCGATACTACACTACGCCCATGCCAACCACATTTCTAGACACCCGAGAGTAGCTGAAATGAAACGAAACATCCTGAAGTATTTCTATTGGCCGGGGCTGTCAGCGAACGTAAGAAGCTTCGTACGTCAGTGTGGCACCTACAACCGTTTCAAGAGCCGACTCGGGGACACCGTGCAGCAACAGCTGCACGGTGTCCCCGAGTGGATCGCGTGGCTGCACGGTTGCAGCCACGCGATCCACGTGAGCCATTCGAAACAGTAGCACTCGACTTGATGGGCCCAAGACTCCGATGGGGAAGCAGTTCATACTCATCATGATGGATCTATTTTCGAGGTGGGTGTAGGCCTATCCCCTCTCCAGCGCACGAGCACATGGCATCGGCAAGGTCATGGAGAACGAATTTTTCATCAGCTGGGGATACCCTCGAACAGTTTTGAGCGACAATTGCACACAATTCACTGGTCGTGCATGGCGTGATTTGTGTAGAAGATGGGGCATACAACACCACACCATGGCGATTTACCACCTACCCACAAACCCTCGCAGTGGTCGCCGGATATCACCCGGATAAAGGACCTGAATAATAGTATTTAAATTAATTTTATTTACTTTGATAGAGGTCAGCTGGCGACTGAATGTTGTGGTGAGTGGGCGTGTTTACGTATGTGCGTATTATAAGTGCATAGTTGTTTGTGATTGTGTATTGACATGATAATAATAAAATTTCTAATAGTCTTGAACATTTAAAGTTTGGCTGTTGCCGTAAGAGGATGTTTGCATGTGTGTAGTTGTCAGTTGTATACCGGCTCGGTGAAATGGTATAAATGGTTGATGTGTTTGGGTAAACCAGGCTGTTAGCAATCGATGAAGGTTGGGAACACGGAGAGATGTTAGTTTGTGTGTGTGGGTTTTTGTCTGTGTGCATGTATTTGAGTGTATGTGTGTATGTGTAACAGTTTTCTTTTTTTGATTTTTTGGGAATTTTTTTGGTTTTTTTTATAACTATAAATAAATAATTATACGATTACGTCATTACTCGTCATCAAACTGGCAATAACGAGTGAATTACATTATCTGGGCGAGGGACATTGGTGAAGTCACATCTACAGAACAGCTCTCGTAAGTGTATTACATCATAAATGTATTTGTTAAAATAAATTTTTTATTTCCAATATTTGCATTCTCTAGGGCTCGAACCCCGTAGTGGAAATCATACCTCCATATCGGAAGTGTAGTGCACTAGAAGTGTATTTGTAAATTTAAATAAAAAACTGACACAATTTGCAGAGGTGATGCATGTCGGAGGGGCCTCAGTTGAAAGCCCGTAACCATATACAAAAAGGTTAATTTTCTCTATTGAACTTAGAAAATATCGGACGACGTTTTCCCCAGTTATGGGAGAATTTACATATAGAGCATGCTGATACCTTAGTATCAAAGGAAACTAAAATAGATCTGGAAGCTTCCTCTCGCTATATTACGAATATGAATGCCTACCTTTGACCTCAAATAACAAGGAGCCGCGACCCGCAAATCCAGTCATAAAGTTTTCTTAAAATGGCATCAGATGCAACAGTCCTTTGTACACGAGGGAGATAATGCACACAAATGCACAAACAATTTATGTGAAAAGTAATATATTATTATTTACTTGTATTGTTCTAGTTATAATAAATGCGAAGTCCTACATGATGGTTGTGATATGTAGAAAGCTTCCTTCATGCTGATCCAAAGTTCAATTCAGTTGCAAGCTTTACTTGCGCATGAAGCCTGCTGACTCATTCTCTTTATTTAACTGACACTGTGCAGGTACAGACAAGCTAACACAACTATTTCCACGCACATGGTCATTCAACACCACCCAGGTGGGAAAACGACTTTTAAGCACGTACAGACTCCAGTTACCAGACGCCAAGGGGGAACAGAAATGCTATGTGCTGACTAATTCTATCTGACACCATCCAGGTGCGAAAAAGGCGTGAAAGCATATACAGACTCCAGTTACCATGCAGGTACAGACTTGCTCTTGACATTTACAAGGTCAGCTGGTCCTCAGATAAAATTAAGGGGGCATGGAGAGTTTAAATCTAGCAATGCTTTCTTCAAGATGTCTGAACTGTGGGCTGTGGTCTACATGATTTCTAGTATGAGGCACAAGTAAATTTAGTCTGGTTTAGGTTAGTAGAGCGGATATTCTGCAAAAGATTGTGGTGATCTATCTATTGAATATATGTATATGTGAATAAAATTTTTATATAAATCCATAGTATGTGTATCTGCTTCTCTGAAACACTTATTAATTCAGTTTAAATACAAAGTAATGGGAGTGTATGTCATAGGAAGGTCAACAATAGCTGTTAACTAATGATCATTGCCAGTGAATATGGTTTTTTTAAATATGAAAATATATTTCGCTCAGCTTGAACTCATAAATCTGACTACTGTCAGACCTGCCACTCACAAGACAGATTATTTGACCCTTGACCCTTGACTCTTTGACTCAAAATGACTCTAAATACAGTGCCTTTGGTGATGAATGTGGTGCCTCCAGTGGTAAGTGTGGTGCTTAGTACAGTGCCTGCGAAGCTAAATGCGGTGCTAAGTTCGGTGCCTTCTATATGTTAGGCTAGGTGGATGTCGAGAGAAATAAAATATGTACAAAGTCCTGACACGGGTAAGAATGGGTGTGACTAAGTTAAAAAATATTCTGTCCCCTACACAATATGAAAATACATTCTAAGTTCTTACATACATGACTAAATGTGCTGGTGGGTAGGTTAAGTGGATGGCAAAAGAAATAAATTATATTCACAGTCCTGACATGGGGTGGAACGCATATAAGTATGACTTGGTTATACAGTTAAGTTTGCTTGTATGGTTGATTGGTATGACCTAATCACATATTCGGTTATTTTAGCAGTATGAAAAAAAGTATAGCTTAGATGGTATGAGGAGAATGGTTTAATTGTGTGATTCGTTTTTTTTTTTGTAATGGCGGAATGATTTGATCGGATGTTTAATTAGATAATGGGGGGAGCTGAATGCTTAGCTGGTATGGTCGGTTAGTATGAATGAGATGGTCTGATGGGTATTAAGATGGCATAGGTTTTGTAGATGGTTAAATTAATATTATTGATCTTACGATAGCATGGTTGAAATATTTGATTGGTATATTTGCTGGTAAGGTGTTGGTCAGTACAGCAAATGGCAGGAATGAGTTATGGTGGGTGGAACATTGAATGTTAAGCTGCCTGCTTACAAGTATAAAAGTAGCTGGGTTCCAGTTCGGAAACTTCGTTTGACTGTGGCAGTCATGAAAGACACATCGTTCAGTTCGTTTAAGCTACAGGAGAAATACAATAGAGTCAAAGGTTGCTGGTCCATCAATGCCTGAGGTTGACACAGTGCCATTTGTCTCTTCGGATGGGACACCTGCAGCAGCAGCATCGCCATCGACTTCTTCAGGCATGACAGCGACAACGCCATCGACTTCTTCGGATGGATCACCTACAGCAGTGCTGTCATCGAAGACTTCGCCAAGGCTTCGTTGTTGCTACTGTGACAAGATATTTGCCTACAGCCAAAGTGCGAGGAAGCATGAAAAAACTACTTGTGTAAAGGGAACTTCCAGTGCTATGCAACAATGTGGCAAGTGCAAACATCTGTTCATACGTGGTGATAAGCTGAAGAGACATAAGAAGAATTTTAAAGGTCGAGTTTCAGCAGAAAAGAAGAAACGACCTGTACTAGCTGCTGGTGAAACCACATCGAACGGTTTCTACCTGAAACAATCGGCATTCAAGGGCATTTTAAAGGATTATGTGATTGGAAATAAATATGTGGGTACGAAAGACATATGTACATACCTGGACCATATTAAGCAAAGGATAATTAATTAATTAACAGCAGAAGTTGAAGAAGGTCCCATAAAATACAAAGTGTGAAATTTGCAAAATTTAAAATTTCTATACCGATTTCGCATTAAAAATACATTTATACTGTAATTATCAAGGATTTCGGCA
The DNA here is from genome assembly GCA_029891345.1 of Dryococelus australis. Taxonomy (NCBI): domain Eukaryota; kingdom Metazoa; phylum Arthropoda; class Insecta; order Phasmatodea; family Phasmatidae; genus Dryococelus; species Dryococelus australis. The sequence goes on along the minus strand of CM056995.1, from coordinate 128,227,485 downwards.
TTATTCAAATGAAATAAATTTAAATAATTCTACTTAATTAATTTGTATCGTTTCCTAGACGACTGTGTTCAAGGCTGGTTAGCCCAGTGCCTCGCAATTGCTAAGTTCGCAAGCAGTTGTTTCTTTCCCGTGCGACGTCTGCTGATGAGGTTACTTCCAGCTACTATTTAATGACGTCACTCTTGGCAGGTCGCTGCAGTACGTCTGCCTCGCGGGCCTGTCGGCGTGATGATGCATGTGCGATTACAAGGCTAGGCGGCAAACATAGAAACAAATTGAATAAAGTGAAATATTAAGACAAAATATTGTTTTTCAAAAATAAAGTATTGAAAATTGAATATTTTAACAAAGTCCTGCCTGGAATGTACTTTTAAATATTTTAATATACCTTCTCGTGTCTGGAGAATTACATATTTAAATTTGTAAGTAAATATATGTACTGACGATTCGTGCACTTTAGCAGGCAATGAAGGAATTATGTAGTTGATGGAATGGAGCAAAGTGACTAATCTAACACATGTGAGTAATCAGAGGGGCAAAGCGACTAATCAAACATGTATAAGTTATCAGTCGAGCAAATGTGACTAATCGAACAAGTATGAGTAAATCGCTGAACGAATGGTGTTGAACGAAGGTAAGATATAAATGTAAACAAAGAAGAAGAGTGAAATACAAGATGGAATGAAAGGGAGAAACGAAACAACAAAAAATGAGAGGACTCTGAGAAAATATATGGACTGATCTTGAGTAAGAGAGAAGCGAAAGAAAGGGAGAAAGGAGTGGAAAGAGATAAAGCGAATGTGAGAAAGAAAGAGAGACAAGAGAGACGAGATATGGGATGAGAGAAAGAGAGAGAAACTGAAGAGAAGGAGAAAGGGATGGAATGAGAGAAATATATTGAACGAGGGAGGCACGAGAGGAACGAAAGAGAGGAAGAAAGAGAGACAAGAGAGAGATTGAGATAAATAGATGGACTGAGAGAAAGAGAGACAAGAGATGAAATGAGAGAAAGGGAGAAACAAAGAGAGGGAGAAAGGGAAGGAATGAGAGAGAGATATTGAATGAGGGAAGGCAAGAGAGAGAAATGAAAACAGAAAGAAAGAGAGACAAGAGAGAAAAGGAGATAAAGAGATGGAATGAGAGAAAGAGAGGGATAAAAGAATGGAATGCGAGAAATAAAATCAAGAGAGAGAAACGAAATAGAAGGAGAAAGGGATGAAATGAAAGGAAGATATTAAATGAGTGAGGCAAGAGAGGAGATAGAATGAGAAGATTAATGAGAAATAAAGAGAAATAGAGAATGAGAGAGAATGGAATGATAGAGCATGAAAATACGAGACAGAATGGTGGTATGACATCACGATCGTATGCGCCTTGAAAATACGATTCTGGTGATATATAACATTTATTATTTATGTCTTGAAATTAGTTAATTAACAAAATATATTTAAATTTAAAAAATAATTTATTTAAATATTTTTTAATATCATGATCGTATGCGACGTGAAAAGACGAGTCTGGGGAAATATAACACTTAATACTTAGGCCTTTAAATGTATTCATTATGAAAATTTATTTAAATTTAAAAAATAACTTCTTAATAAATTATGTTATTTTATCGATATAGGCTGGAAGTATGAAGTGACCCCCCTCCCCCTCTAAACCAAGATCTTAAAATCGCCTCGTTTTTGCTTTTGGAGGTTCGCTACTACACATTCTGTTACATGGCATTGTTTGAGGGAAAACGGGAAATGTTTAGGGAAAAATTATAAATTTGTAGGGGAAAAGGGAAATCTTAAGGAATTTTAGGGCTAAAACATACGATTCTGAAGAATAAATGAGGAAAAAATGGAAAATTGAGGTCAAAGTCATTCAAGGTCAGATCCTCATCCCAATCCAGTTTGCCACTGAACATACTATACCCTACTACTCACGTGAAAACTAAACTTCTCGTACATTTTGGGTGACTTCGTGTCTAGTCGTAACTTGCCGATTAATGGACCAAGGACGAGGTACGCCATTTGTGTAGGAGCTGTGCCACGTGCTTGTCCAGACAGGTTCTGACCTGTCACTGATGTGTCGGTGCTGGTTGTAAAATTGTGCCAGCTTGCACAGCGAAGGACAGCAATACTCGCACTGTGCATCAATGATTTCAACTACGTTAATGCACAAGTCGCTCAGCCATTTCTTTTGCTCGGGCCCTGCCACATAAACCAGTCGTTGCGGATTCTGCAACACCAAGTCAAGCAGCACGTTTCCCACCTGATGGTACGGAATCTTTCCTTTGTTCCACTCCAGTCTGTGGTGACACTTGGTCAGCCAGCCGTTCATCTTCTTGCTTTTCTCGTCCAAGAGTTTCCACGAATAAGGGTGGGGGGGGGCAGAAGGAGCACGTGCACGTTTTGCAATCGTCGTCGTAGGTCACTGCGATCTCCTTGACAATCTAGCCATTCAGGCTCTGGAAGACTTGCAGATTATGCTACTTCCTGATACAAACTGAGGTGAGAATTAGTGATCATCCTGCTTATATATGCTTAACTCACCATGTTCACCAGTCCTGAAATGCATTCATAGCTCACTTCTCTGTCGTGCAAAATCAAACAGTAGGCAGCATTGTTCACAGGCATATTTTCCTTGGAAATAATTTTTATACGACAATCTACCATACCATTTTGAACTCGATTGTTTTGTTTTGACGTGTAGAAGACCAACGTTGGTGCCATTCCACAGAATCGTTCTGGACTCAGGACAGTGTAGGACTCTCGCCGGTAGTAGGAGGCTTGAAACTGAGTATACAGATAATATGCCAACGTAAATCCTACTTGATAGAAGGAGGTGTTCAGATCTATTTACAGATAGTTTTCGCTATTCAGAAATATTTTTTCCTTCTGGACTTTGCATTGGTCGAAGGTTGATTTGTCTGCAGAAATGTCGTGTTGCTTGTTCGTTTGAAATGCCAGTATTACATAATGTGGTTTTTCCATGCTTGAATATGCCTTCACAACCCAATGGTTCCTCGTGGCAGATGACAGGACAGGACATGTAATCAAACTCCAACTCCTGAAGGTTATGTCGACGATTTTTCTTTCTTTACGAAATTCAGTAGCTTTACGTGTTCACAGGGGCTCTGAATCACATGGGGAACAAAACACTCCAAGTTCGTTAGGGTAACAGCGATGGGTTGCAGGTTTTCCCCAGATCACAACACTGCATCGAGATGCGAGGTGGCTAGCATTATCACCAGTTCTTGCTTGGCTCATATTAGTGTCATTCTATAATCCTCGGCGAAACAAATTAGCATCGATAATGGCACACTCACCTCGAACTTGCCTCCTAAGAAGATGGGAACTTTGTAGCAGTCTTCCATTCCCCAGCCTGCCACTTTTGCCATGTCGAGATTGTTAGGGGTGAGCAAGAGGTAGTTTATTATGGTGGCGGTCATGCCCACATCCTGTATTTTGTCAATAGTAACAACGTTCATTTCATACATTACTCGCTCTATGAAGTGAAGTATACCATTGCGAACGAACACTGTTGTGGTGGCATGGGTCCCATCCTCCTTTGTGAACATACCTCGGATGCATAGGAATGATTGTAAAGATTATACTACTAGATATCTTGAGGCTGTATCGGGATTCGAACCTCACGTCCTAGGGTATAGGGACCAGTCAGTTATGGCTGGTAGCAATGCAGCTCAAATTTGCCGCTGGTGTTGTCGAATTCTGCCTGCTGGGTCACATTCAGTACATTTCTTCTTCCATACCTGTTCACTTTCAACACAAGGCTGCATAGAAGCTGTCCATTGGCACATGTTAGCACGTCAGTATCTCAAGCTCTACTGGACACGGGTTTGGTGCTGTGTTCTACTTTATCTACGGTACGCCTAGCAAAACCCAATCCCATTGTTTTATGTGCAAGCACAAACTAATCTCTTTGTTTCTAAAGAAATATAACTTTTAACTTCCTGATCGACGATTGATACGACCACTTTTTGTGCGCTCTTCTCGATTACAGGAACATAAATGATTATAACCTGGTGGTGCTGTCGGTACGAACTCATGCAGCATATTGCTAGTTTTACCATTGACGTAGCAGCCACTCGCCAAATTACAGTTTATGCATATCACGTTCACTGGAAATATGTTCACTGGCAGCGACGATGATTCGTGCATTGTATCAGCTTTGTAGATTCGCATCTCAAACCCAGCATTTGTCGGATAGTATCCGGTCGCTGAAATCTATATCTGCACTACAAAATATTTCTTCCTTCAGTTTGTTTGGGTTACTACGTAGTTCGAAAGTCATGTCCGATGGCATGTATTTCTTGATGGAATTAGCGATGTCCTTCAGTTCGTATGTACCATTGGGAATGCTGATTTCCTCACATCACCTGCCATTATGTACCAGAATGCGGAGTTCACATTTTCTTCTATGTTGGAAGATGCAGTTGTAAGACTGAAAATCCGTAAATCCGACGACCCACTAACCTTCCAGCTCCAAGGGTGTGTAAACCGTCGCCTTGAGCTCGGATGTCTTACCACTTAGAATGTTGGATGCCGACATGCTGACTGGAGAATAAAGGTGCAAACAGCTTTTATGTAAATGTTTAACGAATTATTATTCGCCTACGATTTATTTTTATTCAACTGTGCTAGAAAGTGAAGACACAATGTCCACATTTCCGCGGGTTATGCAGCTGCTCTGTTTCTTAATTATATGTTAGTTTGCAATTTTTCAGGCACAGTTGCAATTCGGGTGGAGGATGCAAATTCACAAAATTGTCATAAAAGTCTGCATGATTATCCTTTTTTACATACGCTACCCAGTGCGTGCCAAGCCTGGCTGCCGTGTTCAGATTAATTATAAGACATTCCTGTCTCTTGGGTTTAGCAGGCAAATCATCTCGCATGAACACTCCTCTAAAATCAGCTAGCTTCAATTTTCGTGCAAACAGTTCCAAATCCACACTTCGTGAGCAGTCCTTTCGGTATAGATTTCATTAGTGCTTGCTTCTGCTGGGACCTTTTTTCTTTCTAGTTCCTTCTCCTCCTCGGTAGAACCATCGTATGTAAAGTTCTTGGCCTTTTTTTAACCATGGCAATAGTTTACAGTTTACAGTTGTGGCGATGGTTTTCCTCCAATTGCTTACATTCGTTCGAGGTTCGTTTCACCGCACTAACGATATGCATTACGGTCATGACGATACCATCCAGAGCACCGATTCCAGATATCAAGGCAAGAAGAAATTCTCCCGTATTTTTATTCTCTCTCCTCTTGTAACTACGTCTTGCTTACTTCGCTCCCACGCCCATCTTCACCTAGGCTTTCATTGCATTGGAAACACCCCTAGCAGCAAATTTCTCGCCGAGTCCAGTATCTGGCGATTTTCTTATCTCGTCCACCTTCTGTGCAAGTATCTTGTCTGTCTGGTGCCTTATTTGCAGATCCTTGTGCTGGGAATATGCAATATTGTACCACTTGCAAGCCTCGTCCAACACGTTGATGACCGTAATGCTGTATGCCAATATTTTGGCTATCTTGGTCCCTCGCCCACAGAACCTGTATCCAGAAATGTGCAGCTCAAATGGTAGACTGTTGACAAGCATATTGAATATACTATTGCCAGATTTCGACGCACCTTATGACACATTGAATTAAACTGACCTAAAACTTATAAATACACACCTTGTATACTTTTTTTTTCAGTATCATTTTAGACTTGAAACAGCACGGATGTAAAATTCCAATGATGCATCTACTGTGCCGCTTCTGCGAGAAGCATTCACAGATTTGTGTAATTTACGACATGAAATAACGACCTTCGGAATGAAAAATTCGGGTGTGACTTTTGAATGCCAATTCTGCCAGGGGTAGTTTACTCGGAGATATGCATTAAAGACAAATTCTACAATTTGCAACAATGATACTGAACAATCTCCATCTACTCCAGTTGCTCTACTTGCTTTACCTGCTCCACCTGGTCCACTTGCTCCACCTGTTCCACTTTGTCCACTGGCTCCAGAAGGCTGTAGTGGTAACATACAGGTTGCCAACCAAAATGTTACTTTATCTATATTGATCCACGCTGAAGATGAAGCTCACGAATAGTGACATGGAAGCCTATTTACGAATACTGTGCGCTGCATAATCGCAGGATCATCGGGTTGCAGCAAGACATGTATGCTACTGAGCCTGCTAGAAGAAGAGAGCCACCTTCGGTTCAAGAATGTGTACCTGTACTCCAAATCACTCCAGCAACCGAAATTCCAATGACTGGCACGAGTACTGCAGGCCCTGAAAGGCTAGTGTTATTTACCATGCAGCGATAGTGAAGCCATCGTTTCGCCGAGCGAAGCACTGAAAAACTCGATGTTTGTCTTTGATAACATTGCCTGCAGAAGACAGACTTTTATTCAAGAGTATTAGCATGGGATGACACGCTTATGTTGAATGTGTGTACCTCGGCCAGACGTATTTGAGTATTCCCAAACAACTGATTCGCGATAATGTTAATGTTTTGGTGCTGTTTCGCATGGACGATATGAACTTACGGTATGCATACGACGACACTGTCAATACGGACATGACGTTTGCAGAATTAAAAAATATGTATACCTTATGCTGGGCAAGCAGTACAGATTTTTAATTATCATTAAGGAATGTACTCTATATAATTGCAGGCACAGGCATGGATTCGATCAGTTTATAGTAAGACACTGGCCATGAGTCACAATAAAATTTCCAAGTTCGGACCTGGTCTACGCTCCGATGATTATAATGGAAATGTGCCAACGAAAGCTCACCTCACCGATGGTCACAGGGGCCAGTCGCTTCTTGGGCAAAGAATCGAGAGCATGAAAAATTAAGTGGTGGAAGTTTTGGTGGCTATCGACCGGCTTTGTAGGGGGCGCCGAGGCATGGATAATAAACCTGATCAATGTGTCGAATATACAGGGACAAGAAGAATTGAGGACTAGTCAAAATATTTTAACTTCTAGATTGGTTGACAAAACCGATGTTTGCAAGGCATAGCAAGTAGGTGCTGGATACATCGAGCGAATGGAAAGGCTCGAAAATTTACTTTCCACAACTCGATAGTGAATATGTACATATACTTGTGTAGTTGTGTGTTTATTTAATTATATTGATGATGAGGACCGAACCGAACTGATGTCAACTGCAGCAAGCCATCTAAGCTGTTCGCACAAAATATCTACTCGTGAAAAGTTACAAACTGGCTCTCGAGAATCGATGGGAAGAGACTTACAAGCTGATAACCAGCCGACTCAACGAACTTGGTCGACAATGCCAGGCAGAAACTTTGCTTCGGCCGGATAAAAAACATGAATTAAAGGTGGAAGGATCGATCCCGACACATAAACAGAAAATAATCCGTAACTGCCCGAATCGGAAGATGACATCACTAGTAACCAAGTTGATCTACCCCTGGTAGATTTGCTATATGCACGGGAATGGAAACGAGCACGAGAGCACAGATCCGGAGTTGGCACACTGGTCGGGCACTAAATTGCTTCCTACTCCGATCGGAAAAGCGACAAGATGTATGGCCTGCAACACCACGACGAAAAATGGTTTCTTGGAAACAAGGATGTGATGATTTTTTTTTTTTCAGGAGATATGATGCTTATCGGCAACGCAAGGTGAAAATGACACATGGTTTGTGCCAACTTTTGTTTCGTAGGCATCCCAGACACTACGCCGAATCGGATTTGCAGAAGTACCATCGCCTGGTACAGTCCAGTTGTGCTCATTATGCAAAAGATAACCCCTTAATGCAACAATTTAAGGACACGATCCATGCAAAATTCGGGATTATTGTAGGACTGTTTCTATGATTGGCCAAAGCTATTGCATCGGGTGTATTGCTGCAGTTTATTTACTTATTATTAAATTAAATCTCCCATGCAGTGGTAATTCTCATAGCATTCACGTGTGAAATAATGATATGTGGCATATCACATGCGTGTCAGTGAAGTGTGTTTTGAAATCGCCTATTTAATTGTTTCTTTCGCTCATGCACTCTAGTGTTTTCGTGTTTCGTTAAATTTTAGGATATTTTTGAATGCTGTGTAATTATGAATTTTTGTGAAGGGTTATTTTTTGTCATCATGTGCAATGCCAAATAGAGCAGGCTATTGCCTGCTACTATAAATTGGGTTGTGCAATATTGAATTGAATATTTTAAGCCATGATCCATCAGTCATTTATGTACGTATGCACATAATAGAGAAATCATATTATTCTTGTTTTGGCCAGTATAAAAGGGCAGTACAATACAGGCCTTCTTCAGTACCCAGTGTGCATATTTACAAACCAGCCACACGAAGACGTTGTGTATTGACAACATGGATTTTTAATATAATTAATTTTTCAGTTGTGAATATTTGAATATATGTCTTATATTATTGTATATTATTAAAAAAGGAAACATGTGGGAAAGTAAATACAAAAATCCCTCCATGGAGAATGCTGTACATGCAGAGCCAAATAACTCCAAATTGATGGTTAAAGTGTATGTGGTGAGCATAAATGTTATGTGTTACATTTCATATTTTTGTTATTATTTTGAGTGTGATATGTGTAGTGTCTTGCTCGTGTTTATTTTAGTTTCGCTTTGGTTGCTGTGTATATGGTGTGTAGATTGTGCACTGCTTCAATTGCAAGTGATGTACACACACACACACACATATATATATATATATATATATATATATATAAATTATATATATATATATATATATATATATATATATATATTATATATATATAAGACAACAATTTAACACCAATGCCTACAGAACATAACACAAATCACATAAATAATAGTATTGTACAGCATACCTTGTGTAGTACTGGAACCATACCCTAAATTTCTCCAGCTGTTTCCACAAGTGCTTATGTGCAGAAATTACTTGTGACAAACCACTTGGCATCAACAGTTCAAAGACCCTACCATAGACTTATTATATATTTAGCACTTTATGTATAAATAAAATATTGTGTATTGAATCAATGGTAGTTCATTGCAATCACTACTTAAAATCACACATCTCTACTTAACTCTCAAAAATGGAAAACAGTTCAGGCCTATTGGTAATTCCTTGTCAGCTACTGACAACTGCACTTACTCCTGGACAGTGGTGTGAGCTCTCCTCTTCTTTTCACACCAAGGGTGACAGGAATAGTGTGAAGAATATATATATATATGTATTTTTTTTAATGTGTTAAAACCTGTATTTTAAAACATAAGCTGTGCATCTGGTTATAAGTTGATAGGTTAAAAGATAGTTTTCTCCTATACAATCCAGTATGGTGAAATCTGTCATATATAAAAACACTCCACATTTAATAGATATTTTGTTTTCAATTCCAATTAACTTTTTAAAAATATTTATAATTTTCATTTCAATAAAGTGTTTATTCCACACACTAGGCCTATCATCAGTGCTGCCTGCTACTGGTATCGACTGTCCAAATACTGAAGGTTATTATATTTCAAAATGTTCTGAAAATAGTTTTCCAGTTAGCTGCTGTAGAATAAATTGTACGAGTATCAACTCAAGGTGCACTTGTGGGTGTAACACTGTTAGATTTTACATACATTTGTAAATGTCATTTTGGATTCAGCCCTTGTAAAAACGATGATCACATATACACATAATTAAAGTAAATAATGTTTGTTTTTCCACTTTAGTGGAAAAACTGTAGGTTCGATTTATATATTGAAGAACACAACTGTCAAACACTTTAGTTACTAAATAACTGCGACTTATGAGACCTGGTTACTTACCAGTGTCTACAAATAATGGTCACTTGGGATGGCTTGTTATTCCACTGTTTATAATATATTTATTTTGGTACTCAGACCTCTTCTTACTCGTGTCTGGCCAAAACTTTATACATTAAACATAACTTCGAAGCCTCTGGCACAAATTTTCAACTAATATTTGAAGTCCCTTCCTGCCACGTCTGTATCTTATTAAAACCGTCGTCCAGAAACATAGTTTTTGACAGAGTCAAGAATGAACTCTCCAAATTTTGGCACCGTACCTATGTAGCCAATCACAGACCATAGACTAAAGATGAGGTAGACCACTTATTCGTCTTCTGTGCATGTACCCAACATAGACCTACTCCAAAGAAACACAACTCTCAGTATCACAGGACAACAGTGATGAACATATTTGTTAATGACTTAATTTTAAAATTACAATCACTATTATACCAATAATACTTTTACAAGTTCAAATTTATTCAAAAACCATTACAAATTGGTTAGAGGGAAGCACTTGTTTACTAAACAGCGATTGTAACCTCAAACCCAATCAAAAGCAGTACAATGTTGCGACATGGAGATTGTTTGTGGGCAGTCAGAAAGATCGGTCTAACTCCGATCGTATGATCGGCCAGCTCTTGCTTCCAAATGTAAATAAACAATGATGTCATGCATGTCTTCATACTCTTCTCTTTGGCATACAAATTATCGCCACACATTTTAATTACTGATGATCAGGGACGGAAAATAAAGATACAATTTTGATAGTATTGCATTTCACAAAATTAACACATTTTTACAACTGTTCGTTATTAAAATAAAATACAAACTTTTACTTCACTTTTGCTGTTACATTCAGCGATCTTTTAAACATGGCATGAGAAATAGCAATAGAAATAAAAATTATAATTGTTAATATATTTCCTGCTGAAAACTTCCAAAACATAACATAACATCTTATTGTACTTTATAATTGATCCTACACGATCTATTCGAAAAGTAAACAATGGATCATAATACATTAAAATGAATAAAATACACTTTGAATCACCTTATAAAAATTACCAAACGAAAGATAAACATCAATAAACTATATAGACATGTGAAAATACATTTACACAAAATATCAAATAAGTAAATAATGTGTTGGGTTAAAGTAAACACAACCCTGTAGCATCTCAAATTCTACACATGTAAATGTAATTATGTTTCATCTCCACCCTAGGGCCATGTTAATCCACACCATTTATTATTATATCATTTGTGTATTAAAATAAGAACCTCATGTGATATGCACGGGAATGTCAGTCATGACAGCAGCCACCACCACGTCAACTAGTCACCTGGACCTTCACTGTTTTGCGCCATCAATATTTACAATAGCAAGGGCGTAGTAGCAGTGGGGATCCAGACCACCATTGGGGATATGGAGATCGCCACTGGAGTACTTATGACCCCCATGGATGGTAGGACTTCTGAAATCAACCTTTAAAAATGTCAATGCCCCTACCTGAATATATTAAAAAGGGCTCCCTGAGTGCCATGCAATGGAGGGGAAATAGTTTTATGTATTACAGTCTTATTTAAAAGTGCTTTGGAAAATATTAATGAATACTCAAATGATTTATTTTGCTCTGTTTTTTATGCATGTAAGTGCAAGAAAGAGACAATTAGTAAAATATTCACTTTAATAGAAATTTTACAATCCCACTTCACCGATGCATTGATAAAAGGTGTAAGAATCAGTTTATAGCTAACATCCTATGGTAAGAAAGTGTGTATGATAAAGCTTATTCTCATACATTGCAAGGTCGTCATACATAAAAAAAAAAAAAGAAAGAGGGCACGAGTTTCCCTCGCCGTGTATTTCTTCACTTTCCTTTCCTAAAGCTGCAACCGGTATGTAACACAAAATTTTCAATATCTGCACCTATTGTAATAATTAAAGTTTGTTTCGCGTATTGGACACAGTCATGATAATATTTTTAATTTTACCTATGTTTAACATATGTTTGATTTTTTGTAATTTTTGTTATTTTTATTTTTGCAATTTTCATATGATTAGAATAATTTAAACCTAGATGTACGAATGGCAATAATTAATGTTTCATTGAAATAGATAGCTAGATTTTCTTTTGTTTGCATTTTGGACTTTTTTTACATTACATCATGGGTCTAAAATATTCTACGGACGCCATGTTGGCAAGGCATATAGATTAGCTTCAGACATTTTTAACCACAAGAGAGAAAAAGTTAATTGTTTCACCATATTAAGACAGTTACATTTTTTTCTGGACTATTTTCAAGACATTTTATTTTTGAAAAGCTACGTTAATTTCAAGTGCATAAGTCAGACTGTTATTTTAGTGTCACGTAAGGATTTTGAATTTTGACCGTTACCCATGACCACTTCCCAGTGGCGGCTTAGTTTAAACATTATTCATTTTCTTGCTCATTGCCAATCAGGGATTTTAAATTTTGATTTAGTTATTTTTCTAGCTTATTTGAAACAGATATTTTGAATTTGTACATTTTGAATCTTTTGAATAAATAAGTTTAAACTGGATTTGACATGCCTGACACTTCTTCTGAATATGCAAGTTTCATCCTATCCCAACTCTACACATGTTCAGTTGCAAATAATTAAACAAGTTCTTTAGTATGTGTGTAGTTGTATACATTAAGTATCTCAGTTGTATGTGTGGAAAATAATCGTTTGCTAGTAATGAAGGTGCTGTTGTCGAATGTGAGTTTCTACGCATCTTACATACTGGGTCCTAAACTGAGCACAACAGAGCATAAACAGATTTCTTTGGAATAGTATTTATTTCATCATCTGTTTACTGAATCACAAGTATTGCCGACACACATAATATCCTATTTTGACATGTGGTGCATAAATTAAAGTTCTGGATATTACACTGAGTTGGCCTAGGTTATGTTTTGCACATTTTCAGAATAAAAGTGGCCACTCCAACATATGGGCTATTATGATACAGTGTTTACTTCAGAGGCCACTACATGTTACATCATTTTAAAGTGCCGCACACCTCATTGTGCTGTTACAAGAAAAAAATTACTTGACTAAATTGAATATAAACAAACTAAAAGCCACATAGTAGCTGCAGTATTGGCGAGCAGGCACAGTAAATTCTATGTTTTGATTTACAACGACCCAGTGAGTCGAAGTAAATAATTTTTATTCTGCAACCTCGTTCTTGCCGTTTCGTGGAATTGGTCTCTAATAGCACAACCTCCCCTTTCTCCATGCATTGTCAGGGGCGACTCAGGTCTAATAAGCACTAAAATTTCTGGCAGTGTGCCACTGACCAGACAAAATTCATCTAGCATTTACGTGCTGAGTGATGTGAGAAGTCTATTGGCGATAAGAATTGAAGAGATCCATGCTTGACAAGTGGTTGAAGTCCAATAAAAAGAAGTCGAAAACAATACTGGTGAGTTGAAACCCTTTACCTTATTACTAAATAGTTACTTTTGAGAAACCAAAGAAATGTTGTCTTAAATTACCGGTATGAAGTAATGAAATTCACTTAACCTTATGAATTTGGCCCAAAACAAAGCTTGAAAAATAAAATTACATCCGTTCCAGTTTTTAAAAAAAATTGTAACAAAAAAAAATTATTGTTTCATATATTTCAAAGTTTTATGTTTCCTCTGGTCATTGAAATAGCTACCTAGAATGTAATATAATTTAAGATAAAGTTAAACGAAAGAGTTACACAATAAACAATATAATTTCCCACCAAACAGATAAGAAATCGCCTTGATTTTTTGATTTCACCAAATACAATAGATACTAATACCGGACAGCTGTATACGAACAACACGGGCGAGCGTGTGAACAGCAGCAGCAGCGACCTAGCGGCTTGAGGTGGCAAACACCAGCGAGCTTTGAATCTGTGTATACGCACAGTGGACATTGCGAGTGTCTTTGTATGCGAAATGTAGTATACCTACAAAATGTTGTGTTTTGATAATTTTTCTTTTTATTTTATATTGTAGTACAGGTGTCTTAATACGTGTCCAGTAGTTTATATTTATTTAAAAAAAGCTGTATTTAATGCCGAAAATCTCGAATAACAAGAGAATTCTACAATCTTTATAATAATAACTGTAAAATTTATCTTATAATGTTCAGGATGCATCTGAAGATCTGAAACACAGCATGATTAAACATGATCTGTTTTTAATATTTGTACATGTGTGTATGCTACAAAAATACATTTAAAATTTATTTGTTTTCTTTTTCCTCACTAGGCCTAATACCTCACCTACACACACATACTTTTTTGACATACTGTTTTGTAACATTTATCGCGAATTTATAATATTGTGATGGGAATTTTTGTATAAGAATTATGTTATAAAAACTATATTAGTGATCTTCCTCATTACAAAACTAAAATGTGATAAAACCAATTTTTTTGCTTTAGCAAGTATGAGAAGTCTCTCTAGCTAAATTCCGATTAATTGTGCATCTCCACCGTACCAGTATCAAAAATTTAAAACGAACAAATCGCTTTAGTTCCCACGCAGTAAAACGTTTTTGGAAATAAGCTTCTTGAAAACTGCTGTTGTGCTGATTATATGTTTGTGATCCACAAAACATTCCAGTCCCAAACAGCAAAGGAAAATTAATCGTAAATATTTATCACTGCCCTTTTTTTAAATCAACGATATATTAATGCCATATATTTTTGTCTTACTGTCCAGTGTTGATCTAGGCATTTTTGGGCGGAAAAGCAGTTTTGACAAAAAAAAAAAGGCGGGGGGGGAGCAAAGTTGGAGCCTTTTTATTTCCAATTATTAAGTAAGTATTTTTTTAATATAGTGATTATACCTGAACATGAATGTCAAGCTTCGAAATTTGTGTTTAATGTGTTGTATGAGCTAGAAATAACAAATAAAAATATTACAAAAATATTTGTTAGTGGAAAAGCAAATCTGAAAAAGGAATAGATTTTGCAGAACTAATAGTGTAACTGAAACAATTATAGACGGTGCAATTGCCACCAGCCATGGGAATTCAATGAATGTGAATCACTAAAATCATTCAAGGGATATAAAACATAAGCAATTCCCAGTCTAAAATGCACGACTGTAAATGTACACATTTTTCACCACCTCAAGCCAGCAGAGCGTAACCACAATTATTTTTCGCATGGAAAACTACCAGCTGTCCGGTATTAGTCTCTATAGTATTTGATTTCACATCTAACTGTGTGTCAATGACTGTGACACAAGACGCCTGGATGGCGTCGTGGTGCACCGGCTTAAAGGCTCAGTCCACATGTCAAATGTCCCCTTCTTTCGAGGCAGTTCACTCGACTTCATTACTCCTTTTTGCTGCAGCATCACTGGGACCGGCGTAGCTGGCTCCATGGATGCAAGTTGTATCTCCTCTGTGGCGAAAGTGGAGTGCCTGCTATTGTTTCCTCATTGTCGGACGCGCCCATGTGTTGACCATTGTAGTTGGTGCTCGTCCACACCCACAGGCTGTACAACCTGCATACTGGTTGACACAAGGTCTCTTCGTGCACGGGGGAGGGGGGTGGTAGGAAAGTTCCCCTTATCACGACTCGCCACTGCTGCTGCTGTGATGTGGGCAGCACAGGCTCAGCATTTGGTAATCCCCAAATCTTGGACTAATGCCTACCACTGTGGGTCCTATATATGTTTTCGAACTTCGTCTCCTAGGCATCATGACGCCCTCGACAAGCTCCTGCGCCTGGCGATCAAGGCCATCCTCAGGTGGCCCACTCGGCTCATCCTCCGTGATGTCACGGACAGCTGCAGAAGACAGTTGAAAGAGGTCTGGAATGTAGGGGGTTTCTTCTACGGCATCCCTTGCTGGTTCCCCTGTTGACACAGCTGTGTCAGGTGTATTAGGTGAAGGTGCACATGGTGTTAATTGCCCTTGTATTTCTTCAGATGTATTGTGCCCATCGCTGGGCCGGGCAAGACGCCTTCGTCAACAATGAAATATATTGTTGCGGCGCCGGCACTTGCTAGCTGTAGCACATTGTGGTGAAATACAGCATTTCGGCGGCGACTTAACCTCACTCGATAGCAGGTGTTTCCCCGTGCTGACAGTACTGGGTGAGGGCCACTCCACTTGGCAGCAAACCCTGCACAAAAATTTCGCTGGTCGGGTGATTGGGGGTGTGTTCTGACATACATAAGTTGGCCCGGCAGCAGGCTTGACGGTGGGATGAGGGGGGAGGGGGGTTTGCATTGCCCGCTGGGCAGTGTAGCAACCTGCCTTTCTCTCACCTCCTGCATTTCCCTCTCTCTTGCTACAGTCATTGTAAGGGTGTTTTGTTTTATTTATAATTGAAATTATTTTGTTGATTTGTTATGTTCTATTTTGAACAGGGAAGCTTTTATTTATGGGAGTGATAGAGTGGTTTTGTGGATGGTAGAAAATAGTGCCCACTTGGCAGTTCTCCCATCCCCGGGCTGTGAAGACGCCAGGCCGGCCAGTCATTTAGCATCCAAGACTCGTGAGGACAAGGCTGCGTCGTGCGCGTCCGGCGGAATTCACGTTTGCAACTGATAATATTAACTACAATAGACTTTAAATTACTTTGGAACCATTCGCTTTAGCCGCCAGAACACTAGCCCTCTCCCCCTATGGTTTTGCATAGTCCAGGGGGACTTAAAACTACCGTAATTCTTATTGAGCACGTGTGTGTCTTCTGTCTGTATCGCACTGCTGGTAGGCTGAGCCTAGTGCAAGTGTTACTTTCTCAACTGGGAAGTTTCAATACAAGGCACTGAGAAACATGTGAAACAGGACTTCGACATGTTCTCATTTGACTGACCACAAGGTTCTTCAGGGAACAGGCCTTCATAATATCCGACATTTTCTATGCAAGCATTCAGTGTTTAATGTCTATAATTTTTTATGCAAGTTTACCGTGTTTTTGGGCTTGTGGACGAGCCGATAGGCCAGTTGGCAGTGCCAGTTATTATTAGATAATAAGGAATAGCACCCACTGAGAGGTTGCCAAAAGGAAATTAGTAAAACTTATTAAGCATCAACAGGACAGAATCAGCGACACAGTGTTGATATCTACACCCTGGGTTGTCGGCCATGCAGCTCGGAGACAGATGAGTCAGCTCTACCAACATTGACACTGCTGGGACAGTGTCTGGCGCCCTGGGTAATACATACATATCCTAACCTCATCCTTTACCATACGCCAATTTTCCTTCACCCATGCATGGTCCAACCACACTGCAACAACTTCTGGGAAAATGCTTCACTCGTAATCCATACACACCACACTAACATCCACATCGCGCAAGATTACATATAACCGTCTCAGTACCAAAACTAAATTTAATAAAAACAATATGATTCGTGTTGTGCACACGAACTTGCCCACACATCGATTAGTTACTGTAAAGTACACCACACCAACTGCCTGTGGCTAGGCCAGCTTTGGCTATGTCGGCTTCAGTTCGGTGAAGAAAGCACTACCATCATATCTTCTAACACAGGTTGGCACAACCACCAAAACCCTGCCCCTCCCCGAACGGTCGTATTACCCTGCCAGTCCTCCATCAGCCAGGAAACCATTGCGACAGCCTACCTTCTGAAAGCATTACTCACAGTGCTTCCAAACATCTTAGTTTTACTAGCCAACAAGTTGTTTTCTTATAATGTACAATATTGTGTCCCAAGTAGAACGTGTACTGCATGAGTGAAAAGTTACCTTAAAGTAACTATAAGTTAGAAATTAATATTTATTTTAAATATAAAATTGGCAGCAAACTGTCTGGACAAGCACTGCTTGCCTTGCTTGCCCTAATGAGACACCTCTGGCAACAAACCTTACTTTGTAAAAGAATAGATTAGTGCGCTTAAAAAACATATTGCATGTGAAGCGGATAAATGGTAAGCTATTTTACGGGGGCTACTAGATGTTACAGTATTCTCAGCCTCAATAGGTTTGCCTTTCCAACAGAGATTCGAGATGCTCACAATGGAAATTTTTTGGGAACTTAATTGTTGGGAAAATATTATGAGAGTACTCATGAACAATTGGCTAAAGTGAAGCACCTTAAATTACAAGGGAAAAGGGATGAAAGATAATGCAAATTATTTATCCTGATCCTGTATGAGTCGGAATGTATCTATTTCTCTCTGCCGTGAGAAAGTTTTAAATGCTATCTTAGAAGAAAGACAAGATGCCATTGACTATGGATTAATAGTTGCTGCAAGTCCTGATGTTTCTCACCGAGAACCAAATGTTTTTATATTAATGTATGTTTCCAAGAATAAAGAGACAAGCAAATTCAAAATTTGAGAACGATTTGTCGAATTCATAGATTTTAATGCGAAATCTGGTGAAGATATTACTACCAAAGTACTTTCAGTACTTGAGAGAAACCGAATCCCACTTGAAGACTGTCAGGCCCAAGGCTACAATAATGGTTGTAACAAGTGTGGTAAAGTGAAATGAGTTAAAATGTGGATTTTGGAGTGACGTGGTTTGACTGGACAAGATGGGATTTATTGGGATTTATAAAGGCGTAGAACAGAATTTGGAAAAGGTGTTAAGAATTATTTACTCGGTAGGCACCAAATATCGCCATGGTGGCATCACTGATGTTGTTGTGGTAGAGCTGAGTCCTCATAACCTCGGGATGCTGTGGGCCGACCACACGGACCACATTCCCACATAGATCTTGCAGTAGTTCACCTGATGTAGAGGCCTCGTTTTCTAAACGAGGGGCTCCTCAGGCGGCCCAATCACTGCTTGGTATTGCAAATTAATATGACATTGACGTAATCAAAACAGAACTCCCTACCCATGGATTGTCAGGGCCAAATTACACTCCCATAAATTCTACTCGGGGTACTTTCTATTATTTACCATTAAATTTACATAGATACTTGCATCTGGAAGTGACAGGTTTTAAGGTGCCCGTGCCCTGAAATGCCTTTCGGCAATCGAATAAACACACTCGTCAGTTCATGTGGTTTATTACAAAATTGAACATTCCCTCCAGAAAATTAGCTTATACAATTGCTCACTTTGAACCTGCGGCGAAGGCTATACAGTAGATAATGCCATGGATTTAGATTAAGGTTAGGTGTACTGATAAATTTATAAACTCCCTAGGTGATTAAATTCCTGGGGTGGCGAGGAGGGGTATTCCTGGATGGCGTAAACGAAAAAGGTCCCTGATATACTTAACTATTGCTGAAAAATGACAGATGATGAAAAGTAGTGAAAAATGTGTGCGTGTTTAACACATGCCTCCCCCTCTGGGAGCGGCTTACTGACTAACTTCCCACCATGGCGCGAGGGCTGGCAGTTGCAGGCCCATATGCCAGGGAGGTGTCTACCGTTACATGCTATAATACTTTCAACACTGACAAAAAACACAAATTAATAACTATTTCTAAGTTTACCGTGCGACTGAAATGAAATGGAGTGGACATAAATTTGATGATAGTGAGAATATACATTTGTGAAAGAAAACCATATTACTTTAAAACATGGGTATAAAGGTGTCTAAACATATTACACGTAATTTACAGGTCATGTGTCTTTTATTACGTGGCAAGAAATGTGTTTGTGGAAATGTTACAACCCTTTTTAACATAATACACGTGCTCATGAATTACTCCACCCGCTCTCCCGGGCTGCTAGGCGCACATGGTGCGCCGGCGCCCTGCACTGCACTGCACTTGCCCCATCTTACCCACTTCTGCACTCACACTACACTACAGTGCTCGTCGGTGATCAGTCGTCAATCAGTCGTCGAGAGCGCGTGTGTGCTGAGCTTGGGAGCGGCCGGCATGACAAACGGCCTAGGGTGAGAAGCGACACACATCAGGAGAAAAATAACAAAGTTCTTTTTTTCTCCATATTATACGCATTCATAAAACAGTGTTGGTGTCAATGCTGGTAAAATATTACCAGAAATTGTGACATTTTTCGGTAATGTGGAAAGTATGTGCATTTTTTGGTGGAATAGTCATGCAAGGTGGGCCTTTTTAAAAGAACATATGCCATTATCTAAAAAAAAATATCTGAAGCTAAATGGAGTGAACGTGTTTTGAGCTGTTCTTCCCATAGCAAAGCACTACCCAGGAATACTGAAAGCACTGGACTACGTACTGCAAGAATTGTCAAAAACTTTACAACGAAAACTATACAGTACTGTTGCGGGCATGAAGAAATATTTTTTTTCTTTTGAGGGACTTGTTATTGCAGTATTTTGGCATAAATTTATGTCTTGCTTTGATGAACAAAGTGTTATTATTCAAGATAAAGAATATCTCTTGAGTTTGAAGTCAATCTCATAAGAAACCTACACAGGAAATTCAAAAGTTGAGAGATTCGTGGGCAGATAGGTATTCGACAAGAGACATGTTTAGTTGCACAAGAAATAGAACTGCCACCAGTTTTTTTCCGAAATAAAACCATATACACACAGAAGCAAGTGAACAGTTAACTGCAGAAGCTAAGTTCAAAACTTGTGTTGTTTACAGGTTGATAGATTTCTTTTTACATGTGATGTGCTGTGCCTCCAGAGGTGTTGTGATGTGTTCGTGTCCCACCTGGGAGCAGGTGGAGAACAAGAACTGATGATGTGCCCGGCGTCACGTTTGGAGAGCGATCAATGTTGAATGGGGTCGTACAGCCGATGACCTACTGCGACTCTGTATACGCAGTCAATGCGAAAGAGTGTTAATTTACTTGTCAGTTACATTATGTTGATTATAAAATATTTCCTTTGGGCCAAAGCTGTCGGCTACTTGACACGCCTATTTTATCACTGAATTTACTCTGCTTATGAGAGGCAAGCTCCCTAAATGCAAAACATACACTGAAATACATTGATGCAGCTATTAGTGTATGATTGTTTTATTACCGCAAAGGTACAGCTAAATGTTGCTGCTCATATGAATGTGTACCCTTAGTGAAGCGGACCTGGCACTCTGGACCTGCCGGTGGTCACTACTGCTGAAAATAAGGCATAGGCTTTAAGTTATAATTAAGTGAAAATGCGTCACTCGTGCGAAGTCCTAGTATGCTACCTCAGGATGCAGGGAAACCTCCCCTCGGGTAACTAAGTAATCAAAAGATTAACATTAACTATTGCAGTGAAATGTTACAGCTTAAATTGAATTGCCGGAGGGGGTAATGCGGAGATTACCGCCTGCCCTGCCGGTCGTCTGGAGTGCTGAAGTCTGACTAACAACATGGTGTTGGCTTTGCCACACGTCTGGCGAGTCCAGCACCAAAATGAAAACATAGAAAAATGGAACTTTTTAACTAATGCGATTAATGAAACTGACATTGTACATAAATAATTATGATTACTGAACTAAAACATGTTGGCGACATACTCTTGAACACCAGAGCCCCAGATATGGCTAAGGATGTGATGTCCGAGTATATCACCACACTTGAAGAGTGATATTAAATGAAATCATTTCTCGAGTGGCTGATTCTCGATTGATGATTACATGTTGTCTCTTATAATTAACATATTAACATCGGAGTGTGTCGTAATAGTGATAATTACAGCACTGCATATGGATATGACGACAAACAGATTTCATCTTTAGAGGCAGAGCTACACCCTATCTTCTATGTTATGTTATCAACTCTATTTGCTGGAGAGGGCAGTTACCTTAGTCAAATATGGTGCAATCACCACTAAAAATGACTAAAAATGCTCTAATTAATTACTTCATATAGGGAGCCGCTCACCACTTTGCACTTGCTCTGGGAATGTGATTCTCCGGCTTTTGATACCACTTGGAGCAAAGTCGCACTCCGGATTCGGCAACAGGGCCCGTCGACATCACGTACATCAGAAAGCTGTTGGAATAATCTGCGCTGCTTATCCTAGCGTTATCTCCAATAGCTGTTGTGTCTAAAGGTCGTGACTTCATGGGACGCACATATTTAGGCCACATGTCCATTCATCACGAAAGTTACCTCTTGTGATGAATGTCATATATTATGACCAGCGGCATGAGTTGCAGGGTGGCAAGAAGATTGTAAACCCCGTTCTTGTCGACCTGCACTGATTGGAACCACGACCTAATGTCGAACGGTCGAGTATTGTTGTGTGTTTTATGAGTCTGCGATGGAACAAATTGGCACAAAGGATACATGTACTTCAGGAACACATCAAAGGAATTAAAAGATCGATTTTAAGAAGCAAATTCCTTCTGTGAGCTTTTCAGTCCAGTTATGAAGTACAATTCTTTAAATGAGAATGAATTGAAGATGAAGGCTGAAGATCTAGTAAGTCAGTTTAAAAGTGACTTATCAGTAAATTTATGTGATGAAATTGTGCATTTAATGCATATTTCTTCTGTTGTGTTTGTACCTAAGATTGAAGTTGACCCTTTGAAATTACTAAACTCAATATGTGAGAAAAATTTGGAACCAGTATTCATGAATATCTGCATTGCACTCTGTCTCTTTTGTACACTTCTCCTTACTGTTGCATCAGTAGAAAGAGTATTCAGTAAATGTGGAAATGTGATGAACGTATTTGTTTACATCTTAATTTTTAAATGGCCAGCACTATTATATTTTATTCAAATACTTTTACCAGTTTGAAGTTAATAAAAAAAATTACAAATTGATTGGAGGAAGTACAAAATTATCTCAAAAGCACTTGTTTACTGAACAGTGTTCTAACCCTGTGTAGGCAGAAAAGCAGTTCAATTTTGGTAAACGGAGAATCTTTGTGTGCAGCCAGCGAGATCGGTCTACCTTGTCCTTAGTCTATTGGTACACACCCTTTGAAACTTAAGATGGCGGTTACGTCGGCAAGTCACTTCCGATGACGTCACTCCTAGAGATTGTATCAAGTGGAGCCCATTAGGGCCTGTATTATGATCTTTAGATAAATTTGTGCAATTGCTATTCCATAGATAAGCTATTTGATGGTAACCAGTTATATGAACATTCCATTAGCTAAGTTATCATTTAGATAAGTTATCCAAGGTTTGTTACTATGTATGTTGGCATTATAAGTCACTATATTTGTGGTATTATGGCTTATGTTCAATTGTCAGTAATGAGTGCGAATTGTGTTTCGCATAATTATATATATATATATATATATATAATATATATATATATATATATATATAATATGTTAATGCATTTTTTGAGCAAATGTGAATTAAATAGAAACTGTGAACCAAACCTGGGCAAACAACATATTCATTCATAATTAGTACTGTCGCTGGTGATATCAATTTTCTCGCAGCTACCTTAAACTCCATACAATTTATCATAATGCATGATACTCGGTTTCTTACCATTCAAGATTGAGGTTCGTGCCTGTTTTTCTTAATTATATTTTTTAATATTTTGAGAATGGAAGGGGGAAATATTTTATTTCACAAATTTCAAGGAATCTGATTCCTCAAAATGATATTAAGCCTAGTGCTAATATTTTATTTCCTATTTTTTTGCCATTACAAAATTCAATTTCCACAACAAAAGTAATACATTTTCCGAAACTAATCTTCTGTGTCGTTATCGACATTCGCCGGGTTTACTTGC
Source organism: Dryococelus australis (assembly GCA_029891345.1). NCBI lineage: Eukaryota > Metazoa > Arthropoda > Insecta > Phasmatodea > Phasmatidae > Dryococelus > Dryococelus australis. The sequence goes on along the minus strand of CM056995.1, from coordinate 128,204,106 downwards.
ATTTTGCAGAATTAGTCTACATAACACTCAAAATAACATAAAACCTAATTCAAATTTTATATGATCTCCAAAATTAACTTGCATATAATCAAAACACTACCATCAGATCTTTTAGATACCATTTTGAAGATTATTTAAAGGTAGAAAATTTTGTCTAGCACTGGAAGTGATAGAATGTTTAACTCGTTTATAACAGTTCTATCTAGCAATTACTAGAGGCCGTAATACACTGTTTTTGGAGACCTGGTAGTTACTGTTATCCTGATGTACAAGTAGACGTTGTAATACAGGGTCTTAAGCAGTCATACTATCTCGTAGAATATTTAAAAATAGTGTCTAGTTTTTAATTACTTCTAAATAGTGTTTTCTGATTTAAAATTAAATTTAAATGTATCATACATTAAATTTGCATAAATTTTCCAGATCGTGTAAATACATGCATTATATACTTTCATAACGGTATAAAAAAAAGAGGTAGAGTTAGCAAATTTTCCGAAAACGCAGTTGAATACTGTTCGCCACTTATTGCTTATTCCGGTTTCGTCACTAGGGTGGGATTCAAGCTATTTACTTATTTTTACTTCCTCCATGGTATTTCCTATGAGTGTGAGTAGTTCGTTTGTGGAGACGGGAAATTGTTTTCGGGCGTTTCGTAATTGTCGGTCGGTATATTTGACGTTCGGTATACGACGTGGGGGTCGTAGGATTTTTGGGTGAGTATGTGGATCAGTAGATGTCGTAAGAGAAGTGAAAATGGTATTAATTTTTCATGTTATCAATGAGTATCGTATACTGTATGCTTTGATTTTTCTAGATTTCTTGCAGGTGTAAAATTTCGTTTTTAATGTTTAAGTATTTTTGTGCGTAGGACTGTTTTTGTACTATCCCGGTAATGAATCAATGTGCATATATTTATAATAGTATATGTTGCCTTAATCTTGTTATTGTGGTTATTTGTCGTGGACGGCACTACCACGCCCACTGTTTCGATATCATAGTTTGCAAGATCTTTTCGCTTGTTTGTGTAGTTCGTGGTGTAATCTTAAATAGATCTTCCTGAAATAAGTTTCCCGAGGTTCGAATGATAATGTCGAGTGCAAAGTTCTATGCATAACTTTTCTGTTACTCTTAGTTTCTATTTTGATGGTATTAGGATAATGTTATCTCAATTTTTTTTAGTTATTTTATGTTGCCGTGGTTGTAGGTATATGTTCTTTCAAGTGTACCTTGTAGGGAGCCTACGAATAACAATTTGCAGTTTTATGTTATTTGAATTTGCACATTGCCGAATCTCCAATATTACTGTGGTCATGCCCATAAATTATTGTACTGGAAGTTGTGAACTTTAACCAGGGGGGGGGGGGGGGGGGGGGGTTTTATGTGAAATCAGTTGTAGTTGTTGATATAGGTATATAGAAATTAGGCCCTAACTGTTGTGTGTGTGAAACAGTACATAAATATTCTGAATAAATAGCTTTTAAAAAGAACTGAATGAAATAAAATACTTATTACTTTGTGTGGATAAAACAGGCCTTCAAAGAGAGAGTAAAGGAATTACCATTTACAAGGAAAGCTTGGTTCAATTCTCGAAGCTGTAGGTGACACCAGTGATATATACAAGCACTGTGTGCCTACACAAAAGCCACTCACTTAGAGATGTGAGAAAATTGAATATAACTTGTAACATTTTCATAAATGTTGTGATACTTGAAGTACCGGTATCCGTCACGCTGGGCTTATTAATTTCAGTGTAAAATGAAACATGTGTGACACGTAGAAAATAGGTTATATGAATGCACCCAACTTATTACACATAGACAAGAATCATATTTGCAGCACAAATATCACTTAAGATATGATCAAACATGGCAACTCTCAAATTAGAATGCAAGACGTCATGACAGAAAACACTCGTAACAATAAGAAATATATAACTAATTCTGCGCAAACATAACGACTGACATTGTGCAATAAATATTCCCTTTAATGAAACCATTTAAATGGTCTCATCCTATCAAAAAGATTATTTGCCTCTCAAAGAACCTGAGTTACATGATGCAAATACGTGAGCCTTAAGATTCACTTTTAATTTAATCAGTTCTTAGTGGGAAGTTTGTTCAGTTTAATTATCTTCTTATAAATTTTGATGGCTAACTGACTTTTAAATTACACACGACGTCGAACTGGGGACCACTGGTTAAGTCAGATTACAAAACCCATTTATTCAGAGAAAATTGTTTTTAGAACTTATTACAATACATTTTAAATTAAGACCAACATACTGTAAATAACTTTTCAGAAATTTCAAACTGTGGAAAGATCTCATGTAAGCAACTCAAATCAATACAAATCAGTTCCATTTAAATGTCACACTAATTAGCATCGACCTTACTTGTAGAAATCCCGGACGACGGTGGGACATTGAGTGCTGGAAAATCACATCAGGTTTTTTAACTAACTGATTGTGATTAGAACTGACACTGTTGTGCCCCTCTTAACACAGTTATCCTAACCTTATGATGTCGGACTTGGGCATAAACTGCAAAATTAGCTACGTCAGAATTATGGCGTCCGTTACGAGTCCCGGGAGAGAGTCCAGATTCGGGACCTTCATCACGGTGCTTACCTTCTACAACAGAGGGCTTACATATGTCACCTCCAATGACGTCAAAACTTTGATTTTGTTATCAGTTCATTCTTCCATGGGCTTAATGTGAGATGGTCAAACCAGGTGAAATTACAAGAACAAATATTATGCTTGGCAAATCAACTGATATAGCACAAGAGAAATTAAAATTTGGCACATGTATCTAGAATGGAATGAAACGTGTTCAACCAAAATTATTAAAAAAATTTATAGAGTTCACAAAGTATGATAATCAGTCTGAAATAAAATAGTTTTGCCAATGTAAATAATGATTAAGAACGTTGCTGGAAGGGCATTCAAGCTGTCAAAATAACATAACAAACCTCATATAGCACAACACAAGAACATGAAGGTAAACAAACGAGCAGACTATCTGTATTATATTACCCTGCCCACATATCTAACCTTAAACATGCAATATGAGAGGTCACTTATTGTGATGAGGGTGCCTAAAAGTTTGCCTTCCATTTGTTTACGTAATGTTACGTGCCCGTTGCTTTGCCCTGCATGATTTAGTGGAAGTGAAGGAAAGAGCTGTTACATGATAGTGGTGGCAAGTTGCAAGGGATGTTGGAAGGTAAGGCGAGCTATAATTCAATACGTGCATATCTTGTTACGAAAAGCGAGCTGCCGTGATAATCCTATTGCTGCACGTACCCCTGACTGTCGGATGATTGAATTTTTGTATTTATGTGAAGAATTATCTATTGATTTATTCCCCAAGTTTTTTTCAGCATTAGGTAATTTTCCATATTTGCCAGAATTTTCTGAAGAAAAAAATCTCAGAACACACATTTACTAGTCATCAACATTTGACCAATAGAAACCCCAAAAACGATAGTGGGAAGGGTCGTGAAGATAAGGGATATTTTGGAGTAAAACAAGTCAATCAATCAATTTTATTCATTCAAAAGACCATACATAATGGTATAGGACATGTTAGATTTACTTACATACTACATAAAATTGAACGAGTTGCTAGACTAAATGTATGAATAATTTACAGGATAATTTATAAATATAAATTTAGACAAGCTAAACAAGCAAATAAATGTTGCTAAACTATGGAAAGTTACAGAAAAATTTTGATAGGGCTTTTTTTTTTTTTTTTTTTTTTTTTTTTTTAATTACTAATGTTAATAGAATACATACACAAGGTACAGTACTTTAAATACAAACAAACACCAATATAGGCCAAATAAGTTTGAAATACACTATATATTTAATATATATAGTGTGTATAGAACTAGAAAAATAGTACAAAATAGTAATCAGGTAAATAAAAAAACAAATATTATAAAACAATAAAACTGTTAATCAGAAGCTAAACAGACAAGTTGGAAATAAATCATTAAGATACAGGGACAATATACACATGATTGTACAAAATGTTCAATCTTATAAAAGGACTTTTCTATGAGGAATCTAAGTAGTTAAAATTTAAATTTAGAGTACTGCTTAATATATAATATATTTTAAAGTTGGTGGTAATTTAGTATATAATCTGACACCAGCATTACTTACAGATTTCAAGGTTTTTATTTTATTGACCCTCTGTAGATAAAAGTTTCTATTTGTATATATATTTTCATAGTGTAATATTTATTCACGAAAATACATTAAATTGCAAAGAGACAACCAAACATTACCTGGATTGACAATATTACCAATACAAGCTACAAATACGATAGTGGGGAGGGCTATAAAGATCAAGGAAATTGCGGGGTAAAAAAACATGTACGTTTAATGAATTACCCCACAATTTCCCTCTGGTTCATAGCCCTCCCCACCATCGTATTTGTAAATTGTATTGATATCATTGTCAATTTAGGTAATGTTCAGTTCAATCTTTTTGCAATTAAACATTTTTTCATGATACAATATTACAATAATATTACAAATGGCATGAAAATATGTTAAATTACAAATCACACACACACTATTTTTCAGTGTAAATGGGCTGTGCATGAAAATCATTTCTGGGGGAACTCCGTTTCGCTGATACTTGACACTTTGCACCACCACCAAAAATAAATTGCAGGTGTGCCTGGAATGACTGCTTTGGGGATTTACTCCCCTGCTGGTGCTGAGACTTTGGCTCGGTGCATAATGTTTGGCTACTCTTGCACAGTATTTTCCCCTGCGAGAGGTCTACGCTTGAATATTATACATTATCACAGTAACATTTGGGTGTGTTTGCGAATATGTATTGATAATATTGTGAATTGACTTATTGTTTGGTTAGGTCGTTTTGCTATTTAAGGTTTTTTTTAGTGATATTTTTTACATAATCATAATATTTTATCACTAAAACATGTTTAATTGCATGAACGTCTAACCAAACAATACCTAAATTGACAATATTACTGATAAAAGTTACAAATTAGATAGTGGGGAGGACTATGAACTGGAGGTAATTTGTGGGGTAACATTTTCACGAAAAAACATATTTTAGACTCTTAGTACCCCGCAATTTCCTTATGTACATAGCCCTCGCCACTATCTACAATTAATATATTATAATAAATGTAAATACTACATCACAAACTGAAATAATTATGTTACTCAACCAATCACTTGTTGCTCGTAGGAGACAGTATCCTATTTGACAAAATTCCACACATGCACATTACTGCACAGTTATTCTTTTTTTACATTTCCCATGGGCATTATACCATAGAAACACACGTATTGTCACACAATTATTTTAATTAACATGTCAAACACAATGAATTGCAATAAAACGCGTAAAAATTCACAGCTACATCACTGTAAAATGGCAATCCTAAAACTGAACTTGGAACGTTCATACCTGTCACATAAACCAATTAGGATACGCATTTGTTTCCTTTATCTGTGCATCATTGGTCACGTAATACACATTAAATATAAATTGGCTATGAACGTCTACTGTATAAACACGCCATCTCAGAACCTATTTGTACTACATGTAAATTTATTTTACTAGTAATACGTTATGTAGTACACTCCTCTCATCAATACACGCAAGGAAAGTCTTGAGTAATTCACCAGAATTATATAATCTTCAGACACTGTTTGTTACGTGTGTTGTATATATGTATAACCTCAGCATCGCTGCATGAATATACCCTGTAAATGAAGTGTTATACTTAAAGATTTGTTTCAAACAGTATTCTTACATGCGATACGATTCAGCGACCCGATATAAATATATTGGATGTAAATTATATGTCTTTTACTGCATAAACACATTGATCTTGATAACCCTCATCACATTTCATTTTATTTTTACAGCGAACTATGTGGAGTCGCTCCAAAATGTCTAGTAATTATTATTAGTAATTGTATCTAACATATACAGGTATTATTTTACCAATTTTCGAAAAATCCCCTATTCTATAAAATTACCCAGCATGACTCGTGGTTCATCGGACTTTCCAGCTTAAGGCTAGCTAGTATAAAAGTGTGATGGGCCTCAGAGTAAGTAGTTGGCGAGTGGATGAGTGGCTTCAGTTTTAGTGACAGATGACTAGTGAAACGTGCAGTGAAGGGTAAGGTTGGCAGACTGAACTGACTAGGTGCACGAGTGGAAGACATTACAAATGATTGCAACAGACAGACTGAAAGTGTGTTAGTGATGAATGTTAGTTAATTGACTATAACCAAGCAGAAATTAAGGGCCGGTATTACGACCTGATAATGTTGTGAATATAATTGATCAGTTAGATAGCATGAAAATGTGTATTACGACGTACTGACAATCTCCTGAATAAACTATCAGGGAGTTCGTCCAACTGGTAGCTTCCTATCAGCATGTCAAATCATATGAGAAATAGTAATGTTGACAGCAATTCCGATAATGAATTTTTGGATGCATTCTTTGGCATGCAAGAAACCCAAGAGAATTAAGAGGTCAACCCGATAATACTTGAGTGTAGTAAAGAGTTCTTTATGCACTTCTGAGTTACCAAAGAAACAGCACATCAGGTCATAATGGAAATCAGTTCTACTTGAGAAATTGCAATGTCCTCTCCATTGAAACTGTGTCACAGTTTTCTTTTTTCTCAAAAAACAATTTACTGTAAATAAATTTGCTGTTGTGCAGTATGAAATTCCGTTAAGTCCTCGTATTGCACACGGGTTGCCTAATTCTGGGATTGGCTAGTTTGCAAAGAATGCATAGTATCGAAAACAGTGACAGCAAGTTGTACTGGAACATGAGCAGAACTACCTACTTGTAATGTAATCAAAACATGATACTTTACCTGCAAGCAGACAAACTTAAAAGTTTTACCAAGAAATGCAGGAATACTTTGCACTGCTTGCAGTGGTAATCTGAATAATGTTAAACAACAGGTCACAGTTATAAGACTGGAATCAGCAGGTGGGAGAAATGAGATGTTGTATGCAGGGTGGTGTGAGGTTACACAACTGCTGTTGGGTGGTAGTGTAAAACTGGTACAACTTCCACTGCTCTCATAAACTTGTTAGCAGACCACGCCGTAGTTTGCCAGTAACCAAGCAGTGTTTATTGCTGCTAAGTCTGTAGTAGTGATAACTGGTTGTATTCCACACTGTGTATTAACCCCATAAAACCTATATTAGAAGTGTTTGTATGGTCTACTGAACTTATTGTTTCCAGTTATTTGCATACCACTTACCAAGGAGTAATGATGAAACGTCACTTCCAGAACTTACCCTTATTTTCTAATTGAATCGGTCATTTCTAAAATAAGTGTTCTCCAAAAAGATGATTTTGAGGGGAAAAAACAAACTATTTTGTGAAGACTCGTTATCCTAACCCACAAATTTGGTATTTTTGTGCAATAGTGTTGGTGCATTTACACAGTATAGTCAATATGATACCATTGTAGGTTAACACTTTGAACTTTAGGTGCTTATATATTGATATTTCCCACATAACTGACCTTTTTTTTCCGGATATTTTAAATATTTTTTGCCTACATGTGTTATGAGATACGCAATACCATTGCGTTAAAGAGTTTTCTTTTCGAAATGGTAAATAATTTATAAGAATTGTGTTTTTCTAATAACTATAATATTTATTTAATTATGTTTAATAAATTGCAGTAAAAAAAATTCTACATGTATGGGACAGATAAATAAACTGTAATTTTTTTCATTCTTTTTGGGGAAACAAATTCAGAACACTGTAAATCAAATTTGAAATATAAAGTAAATTAAAAAATCATTTAAAACATTTATTTTGATGCAGGAAAATAAAATTTTCACTAAAACGTTGCATAAGCAATTTTAAGATTGCACAGTAAAGTGTAACATAAACCTTTTAATTTTACCCTTGTCTAAGTATGATTTCCAAACAATGTAAATATAATTAATAATACACTGACCTGTAAAATATTTCCCAGATATAAAAATTATGATGTAATATCTATATAAAGATTTTATTTACATTAAAAATGTATAAAAATATTTTACACATATTTTTGATGGTATATAACTGAAGTTGATACAAACATATTACTATAAAATTCAAACAATATGTTGTATTCAGACTTCAAACAATAAAAGTATTATGTAAAGATAATTTTCAAATTGCTCGGTAAAATGTTACAGAAAAATTGTCATTTTGCATTTGAGTCTAAAACTGCTACAAATAAAATCTATACCCAGTATTCTCAACAATATAATAGGTACTTTCTAAAGTCAATTATTTCATATTATTTTGGATATATATAATTTACGTGAAATTTCGCATAAGGTTTTTCAACCTAAAATTAATAAAATGTCATAAAATTACTTTATTCTGAAATAATACTTACCATGAAATTATTAATATATAATTTTTTTTTTTGTTTTGTAAAAAGAAAAATGACCGAATTATTTACATTTTCCTTTAGCCACTAAACCCGTTCACAAGAAAAAATCTGAATGTAGATATTATATTGCTGTATAAAACCAATTATTTGTAAAGATACAAGTTTGTGTAGTAAAAAGTAATTATTATAAAATGTTGAATACAAATATAACTTCACCTACTTTTTTTTAAATATTGGTCAATGAATAAGCAAACATGTATAAAATATATATGTAGTCACAGACTGAACTGAAGTAAATAGAATGAATTGTAATTTGCTTTTGTGTGAAATTCTTGGAAACAAGATGGTACACACAACCCTACATCACAATCCTTACAATACCACATACTTTCTTTCCTCGCCTTCTTCCCTGTAGTTTTCTTGACTTTGTTTGCAGTAGCTGGAATTTTTTCCGGAAAATGCTGTGTCAGCTGATGGGTTGGGTCGAGGGGGATCATTTATAATATGTCCACCTTTCTCCGACAGCTTTATTCCAAGTGCTGTAATAAATGGAGCTATACGAACTGGTTTTTTTGTTTTCATTTTGAAAATAATGTATACGTTCACAACAGCCATGATTAACAAAGGGGAAAATGTTTTCTTCCACCATTTCATAGTTTTTCGTTGAAAGGGGTAGTAGAGTAGCTGATTGGATCCATCAACACCAGTCTTATTGATGTTATAGTCTAAAATAGCATCCAGTTTGGCTTTGTCTACCCGGCCGCCCTTGGCTTTCATTGACAGTGCTGGATGTTGCCTTATGTTTGGTGGAAAGGCAGAGTACATCCCTTGTATCTCTCCATTTCACTGCAAGGATGTGATCTTTCCTACGAAAAACGGTTTCTCCCTTCTTTAGTTTTGATGTCTTGAAAATGGCAGGCAAACCTTTTCTTTTCTTCATGACAGTGCCCACAGCAAGTATCTTGTTTTCCCAGAGCATTGAAAATATAGCTGGACTCGTGTAGAATCAATCCATATACAATGTGTGCCCTTTCCCAATATACTGTAAACATAATCTCTGCACAACACTTGAAATTGTATTGTCCGCATTTCCTGTTGATCCCGAATTTATTTCACATTTCAGTATATAGCCAGTTTGAGTTGCAGAGCAGGTAAAATTTCACACCATTATATTGTTTAGTTTATTTTTCATGTAAACTCTAAATCCTGTTCTGCCACAAAATGGACATATTCCTTCATTGATGACAAAGTTTTCTGATGGAGCAAAATTACTTTCACATTTCTCCACAAATGCATTGAAAAATGGTGTCAATTTACGAAGAGTATCATGACCAATCTCTCCTCGTGATTTGTACGTGGCATTATTATTCAAGTGTAGAATAAATTGTATGGCTGAAAATCTCTCTCGTGATATCAAACTGCCTGCATAACCAGTCTGCAGAAATGAGTTTGTCGGCCAGTAGTCACTTATCTTCAGGAGTTTCACAACACACATGTGCAAAATTATGGGGAGAAAGTAATAGATTTCATGCATTGTTACTGTAGTCCATTTATGCCACTTTGAATTTATCTGCAATTTATTTTGTCGTTTCAACTTGTCAATTGTTGAAGATGCATACCTGTTGGTTTGACTTCATTGTTTTTATCATATTGTTGCCACAAAAACACTGAAACAATCTAATTCATTACTGTTCTCATCTATAAGTGCAGTCACTGTCACTCCTGTGGTTTCTTCAAAAACAGGAAGTTCAGGCTGATTGTCATGTTCAGACCATTCAGAATCCCATCTGTTTACAGTTAGTATAGGATGTGGCTGATCGTTATCTGTAGGGAAAGGGGAAAACAAATTTTTTTTTATTAGAAATCCCTTCCCTCACATTTTTACATGATATATGACGTTTGTTATGGTGCAAACACCTTCTTTTTCATTATTATAATGTTTACAATGATCAAATTTATTCACACAACTGACATTTAATGCAACATATATTTTACAACAAACTGCATCTTGTCTTTGAACTGTGAGAATGAATGAAAACCACCACATTATTTATACCCACAGGTAGTCAACATTGATGAGGTGAAGCTGACACTTATCAGTGCAGACTGACCTACACAAGGAACAGACCTGTCACTGGCCAATCTGCAAAATTTACGAGGTTATGTTAGAATGGTGGGATGATGTCAGCAAAATGCAAGAAAAGGGGAAATGATAGTACCCCGAGAAAACTTTCAAACCACCAGCAACATTTGTCCTGCTTACGAATTAACTTGCTGAAGGTCGAACCCAGATAGCATTCTGATTGCAAGACAACAAGGGTCGCCATCTGCAAAAATTATTAAAGGAAATAACAGCAGCTGTGTGAATATCTAATTATTATTATTGTTATTATTATTAGAAACTACTTAATGTTCAAATAGTTGCATTTTTTTCTTGGAACACTTGAATTTACGACCTCTCCGCTATTTCATTTGTAATTCCATTTTATAGTTTTGGTAGAGCGGCGTAAAGATGTGATTTAGAGTTCTGAAGTATTGCACTGATTTTTTTTTATCTCAACCTCATTGATATAAATGTAATCTCAAACTGCAAAATTGCCATTTCGATTAAAATTTATCAAGACCTCCATCCATTCTGAACTCTGATGCACTCCTCAGGAATCTTGTTACACTGGTGTCAGAAGTGGGATGGAGGCCTTTAATGGTAATTTAATATTTAAAAGTCGATTAATTTTAATAGCTGTAGACCACAAAATTTTAACTGTTTTGTACAACCATCACAGTGAATGTTAACTAGAAAAATGTCTACAGAGCTGGAAGAACTGCGAGAATTAATTGAGGTAGCCAGATTAGTAATGTGAACGATAATGTAAATAGTGAAATGAAAACGTAGACAGGAAAATAGATGGCACTAGCGAGTTAGTGAATACGAGATTTGACTTGGTAAACGAGAAAATTGATAGTGTTAATAAAAGAATGGACAGTGTAAACAAAATAGTGAACAGTGTAAACGTCAGGATTGACAGTGTCGAGAATAAAGTGAAACTGGAAATAAGTGCATTGAAGTAGAAGTGGCACAAATTTCTTCAGCAATGGAGTGCCACTACCCTAACACCTGCAGCTGAAAAAAGTGGGGAAGCAGTAAAAACTCACTAATGTAGCAACCTTGAGGGATAGTCAGCAGCTTAGCAGGATTGGTTTTGTGCAGCCAGGAGCGGGGAAGGGGGTCTCAATCAATCCGGCCCCTTACATCGGCCAAAATTCTTGGCAGAACTACCAACACCAGTTTGAAATAGTCACCACCCTCAATGAGTGAAAAGCCAAACAGCGGGCTTACTACCTCGTTGCTGTACTGAATGGTCATGTGTTGAGCATACTACAATCTGTCAGAGTAAAATCAACTGGAGTACCCACTCTGGTGTCTGGTTTGGAGCTATGTTTTCGAGACGGATACCTGTGACCTGCCGACCATGCTTAATTGCGAAGCTGCACCCAACGACCAGAGGAGCCACTGTTGGATTTGTGGCAGGACATTGTGCGGCGTTCCCATCTATCACTGGAAGGGTGCCCCGAAGAGGTGCACATCATCATCGCAGTTGACTTCTTCAATAATGCCATCAGCGACACAACATGCAGGATGCTCTGGTCTGAGCACCAGACGTCTGGTATGGTCAGTGATGCTGAATGCTGAACGAAGATGGCGAAGACAGAATGAAGAGGATGCTGAAGGATTTGCAGATTGCTGTGAAGAACATCTCTTCCAGGGTCCGTGCTACAGAGCTTCCCCCCCCCCCCCCCCCCCACTTGATGGCCTGAATGTTGATCATGTGGACAGTCGGGGCACCTGGAAGCCTACTCTACTGCCCAAAACAGCAGTAGCGGTTAAAGAGGCAGCAAGAGGCAGGTAACTGATCTTGGGGGGCAAAGGTCTGTGACTTCTGGAGGGATGGTCCCAATGTTCATATATGTATGGTTGGTGAAACAGGATTGGAATGCAATACTGGTAGAGGGAAGCCTGAATGATGTTCCATGCCAGATGGTTGTCAACATGGGTGACCATAACAGTAGTAAGACCAGACATACTCCCCCCCCCCCCCCCCCACCCCATGTTCACCCGACAAAATGTACCGGTGCTATTTGACTACAGTATTAGGTGACACCAAAACTATTAGCCAGGATTTACAACGACCCATCGCATCCGTCCATCAATCACGTGACCAACAGCCAGTCCGAAATGGCCATTAATTCTATCCATCCATCATGGCAAAACATTGGCAAGCTTTTATTTTTTGACTGATGAACAGATGAAATTACAGCCTTGAACAGATGAAATTACAGCCTTCTAAACTTGCATGTTTTGTTACTCGTTCATCCTGAGTTCTTTACAAGGCTGTGTAGTGTGTGCAGTGTTTTGTTTTGGCTGTCTTTTTGTTTTTGTATGTTTGTATATGTAACAGTAAAATGAATGTTACATTTTTTCCCTAAGGATTAATTGATAATTATGCTTTGAAACATGAACTCCTTTTGTGCAATATTAAAGATAAAATTATGCTTTATATGCTATTAAAAAATGTTTACATCAATTAATTTCAGTTACATACGTGTATGGTTGTTTTGGGTACTTAGAAATACAATACCGCAAAATATTTTCACATTTTATGGAGAATTCTTTTTATTTCTAAACAGTTTTGTTTTTATTAGTTTGCAGCAATGAGGGTACGACGGATGTATGAAGTTTAGTTGTAAATTGCTCGGCTGGGAGACAGACGAATGCGGCGGGCTGTTGTAAATACTGCCTTAGAGGTAAGAGAAAGTAATCTTGAAGCTTGGTGACCTTAACAGAGAGCACTATATATACCTAGCAGATGTACAGAATGTCTTTTTGGGGTTTTATGTAGTGCATAGGCTGGGGTGCTGTATAAATACTCTACTTGGTTGTAAGGGTATGCAGTACAGAGTTGGTGGTGACATCAGGGCATGATTTGTCCTCAATTAGCTGATTAGTGATCTGTGGTCAACCCACTGTGCTGTCATGCTTCTAATGAAATTGTCATTACAGGCAGATGTCAAGGAAAATTCGCCAGTTATTTGGGTCTGAGCCAGTAGGGAGGTTGACATCTTGCCAGGTAGTCGTAGGAGGAACTTTAGTAACTCTTCTAATTCTGATACTTTGCCAGTTATAATGATAAATTTGTTCGATAACATTCATCTTGAGGAGGGGGCTAAGATAGGTGTTTGCAAGCAGGTGACACAGATACTTCAAAATGTTTCAGAAGATTCTAGAGTAGAACAGATAGAATGTCCTCTACCGGAAGTACTGGATGAATTGCTAATACAAACAAAAGAAAATCTAACTGTCACCAGGAGAGTTACGACGGAGAAATAGGGATGCCTTCTTGTGTGGACCAAATAACCTGGGAAGGACTAATGTGACCTGCCACCAAATTGATACAGGATATGCAAGGTGCATTAAGAAGTTACCAAAATGTCTGCCACTAGCTTCGCATGAGGCAGTTGAGGGAATTTTGAAAGAAATGAGGATTTTAGATGTGATCGAACCAGCAGTTAGTCTGTGGTAGTCACCCATTGTACTTGTTAAAAAGAAAGATGGTTCTCTGGTTTTTGTGTAGATTATCGCCAGTTTAATAATGTGACCAAGAAAGACTCTTATCTACTTCCAAGGACTGATGACACATTGATAGTTCTCAACTGTAGATCCCAAGAGGATCAATAGAAGACTGCATTTTGTGTCCAAAGGAAAGGAACCTGCAGTTCAAAGTTATGCTTTTTATCTGTGTAATGCCCCTGCCATCTTCCAAAGCCCTGATGGAAAATGTTCTGCCTTTAGATACAGCATCTGTAAAATTTACCTGGATATTGTTATGACAGGGGGGACTTTTGAAAAGCACCTATCATGCTTACTCTGTATTCCAAAGTGGCGAAGCTAACTTGAAACTAGTTCTTCAGAAGTGCCACCTAAAAGAAGATAAATTTCTTGGGACATATAGTGTCGACCCATGGAATAGGAACAGACCCTGGGAAGGCCAAAGCAATACGAAATTGGCAGACACCAACTGACAAAATTGTAGTGCAGAGTTTTTTGGGATTGTTGCAATTACTATTGATTTGTACCTGGGTTCGCCACGATCGCCAAGCCACTATATGAACTGACAGAGGCAAAAAGAAATTTTCATTGGACCACTGAGTGTGAAGATGCTTTTAGTAAGCTAAAGGAAATTGTTATGTTCACCAGTTCTGGGTTTCCCGGAAAGTGAGGGCATGTTCATTTTGGACACTGATGCTAGTGATGTAGGTATTAAAGCTGTGTTATCTAAGGTTCAGGATGGGAAGGAAAGACCATTAGAATACTACAGTAAGGAATTGCATTAAGCCTGGATGAAATTACTGTTTTACATGCAGGAAGCTTCTGGCAATGGTGAAGTGATTTCACACTTCCACCCCTGCCTTTATGACAGACATTTTGTTCTAAGAACCGACCATGCATCATTACGCTGGCTCCTTAACTTTAAGACCCCGGAGGTCAAATAGCTTGGTGGATACAGCATTTTCAAGAAAATGACTTTGAGATACAGCACATATCTAGATGACTTTCTAGAAGGCCATGTGAGCCATTGTCATCATTGTGAACGCCAGGAAGACAAGAGTGGCGAATCACTGAAGGTACAGAATACAAAAATTTAAGGTTCTCTTATCTTATGATGGGACACCTACCTGGAGTGATAAGGGTATTAGGAGAGATCAGATGAATGATCCCACTTTGCAGCCATTACTAAAGTGGCAAGAAGTTGGCTGTTGGTCAAAATGGGAAGAGATATCTGGTATGAGCCCAGCAGTCAAAGCATACTGTGCACAATGGAATTCCCTCATATTGAAGAATGGCATACTTTACAGAAACTGGGAAAGTAATGATGGAAAACATACATTGTTACAGTTGGTCCTCCCAGAATGCAGGGTTCCTGAAGTCATAAAGGAACTGCATAATGCGGCAACCAGTGGGCACTTCGGTTTTAATAAGACCCTTGACAGAATTAGATAGTCTACTGGCTTCATTGTCATGGGGATGTTTAGTAGTGCCAAATGTGCGACACCTGCACTGCGAGGCAGCGCCCACAAGGACCGGGGAGGTCATATCCAGAAATACAATTTTGGAGTCCTATTCAAGAGGATGGCAATGGATATTCTGAGTTCCTTGTCTGACACAGAGGGGAGTAATAGGTACCTATTGGTGGCCTAAGTTTACCTAGTGGCTTGAGGTCATTTCCTTCCCGAACCAGGAAGCACATACTGTAGTTGAGACACTTTTAGAGCATGACTTCTTGAGGTTTGCCATGCCACTAGAACTCCATTCCGATCAGGGAAAAACTTTGAAGCTCTGGTGTTCCAGAGGTAACAAGATTCTGGGGATGAAAAAGACTCGGACTACAACCTTACATCCTCAGTTGAATGGAATGGTTGAGAGGCTTAACCGCACTCTTGAGCACAGCGTGTCGATCTTTGTGGCAGATAACCAAAAGGATTGAGATTCAAGGGTGCCATTGTTTCTCTTTGCTTAACACCCGGCAGTTTGTGTCCACAAGGGTAACACAGTCAAGGATACTGTTTGGTAGAGAGAGCTATGCCTTTCTAGTGACTGTTTTGGCCAACCAACAGAATAGGACTTTGCAGCACCTGATCATGCCAACGAATTACGTAACAGACTAGTTGGCATTCATGATTTTGCTCTACAGCACCTCAGAATAAATAGCGACAGGATGAAGACGTGGAATGTTAGAATTTCCGGTGAGGTACTGTATTTAAAGGACAACTGGTTTGGCTGTACAACCCACAAAGGAGAAAAAGGTACTGCTCCGAACTACAGAAATGTTGGGAAGGTCTCTACAGCATTCTAAAGAACAATGATGTGGTCTTTCGGATTTGTCGTCGTGGCTCTCTGGCGAAGCCGAAGGTTATCCACATTGACAGAGGCACTCTACGAAGGTCCGGATGTTGCATAGTCTGTTTGGGACATACAGGCTTGAGGAGGGGGCGATGTTATGTGCTTACTGCTTTGTCCTGCACGAGCGATTGGAAGTGAAGGACAGAGCTGGTACATGGTAGTTTGCGGTGAGTCACAGGGGATGTTCGAAGGTCAGTTAAGCGATAATCCAATACACACGTATCTTGTTACAAAAAACGAGCCGTCTCGATAATCATTTTGTGGCGCATACCTCTTACCTTCAGCTGATTGAATTTCCATGTTTATCTGAAGAATTTTCTAGTGGTTTATTGCCCTAGTTAATTTCAGTATGACTCAGGGTGCATTAAACTTACCAGATCAAGGCCAGTTGCAGTCGACTCTTGAAGTATCATTATTGTGTGTACTGATAAATCGCATCCATGAACAATTTTTTATGGTCCTGGTGAAATTCCCATTTATATGATAACATAAACCACTTTTATCGTTTATCGCATGTTGCGTCAATTGATGTATATTTTGGGCCCCGTCACCTAAGGTTTCCCGCAGTGATTGTTTTTAAGCTGATAGTTTATGCCGACCTCTAGTAACTGGGCGTGAACTAAATCACGCGCACTGCAGTTATCACTGCTCGCCGCTTTGTCTATTGTCTTCCGAACACATCTGTCCGACATTGCGGCATGGTGCGATGGCTTGCTACTTCCCCTTGCACGCCTGACGAAAGGGGAAGTGTTTACCTACAACCAACGTGGATTACCTAGCATCCTCTCTCACCCTTCTTTCTGTCTCTCTTAGTCATGCAACTTCCTTCCTCCCTTCACAAGCTGGCGAAAGGGGAAGCTGTTGTTTTGGCTACGCGCGCTGGCCACAGAGTAAATGTGTGTGGTGGACGTAGAAATTTTATCAAGGTGATCCATTGCTCAAAATAGTTGTACCTATCATCAATTGTATTTCAAAAAAGCAAATGGTTTTGCATGAAAATGTTAGGGCAAATGTTTTAACAAGGAATTATGTGCAAAGAGGTTTTCTTTTGTGATTAAGTGTAGCTTTTTCTTGTAATGTTGGTGTTTCATTGTATCTGGTGTAAAATTAACATTATTTTAAAATGTAATATTTATTTAACTCAATGGGCAGAATCTTCACGAATAAAATTATATGCTCAGAAGCAGGGTGGCGATAGGGCAGGAAAACTGTGTTTTTTGTAGTGCTGAGAGACTGTTACCTGACAGCTGTAAAGAGGAAGGCTTTGCTGGGAAGCAAAATGGCTCAAGTCACGATTATATAATCCAACAAAAGTTTTACAGTGTAAGAAAGATACTGCTACCATACAGCCAAGTTACACATACCTATTTCATTGTGATTAGCTTTTCTTTGAAAGAAAATAAAGTATATCATCTTAATCATATAATAGTATTTTTTCTTGAACTGTTTGTCATAAATTCATGCAAAAATATTTTTAACCTAAATAATTTTTCCAGCACTTCACAGGGAAGTCTTGAGTTCAGGTTTAAATATTTTTCCCTCCGATTTTTTTTTCTGGAGGGTTGTCTTATATTCAGGGTCATCTTCCTTTCAGGTAAATACGATAATTGTCATTTGACTAAAACTGTGCATCTTTGACGTGTTGTCGGATTTTTGACAAAGATAGTGACAGTATTATATACTACCTTGTTTGCCGCCAGGGTGTGCTAGTGATCTGTGTTTTCTTAGTGCCTTGTTAGAGAGCAGCACTTTCTGCTGTATCCCGTTACTTTTTCCTAATATGGATGCTCATGACGTGATTTGTACAGATTACCCACGTTTGATCCATGTGTTATTCTAAAGTGTCTTGAAGCAGGAAGCACAATGCATTACAGGAAACTAAATAGTTGGTTATTCTCAACTTTCTGTGTGTTATTTATATGAACGTGTATTTTGCAAACTACTCAACAGTGTAGTAATTATTTATGGCAGGACATTAAAGTGAATGTGCTGTGGATATCTTCAGTGTTTACGTGCAACAGTTGGTTTTGCTGTTTGTGCAATACTGTTTTATATGGAGCTTCTTCAATTAGAGGTGTGTTCTTAAATTAATATAATTTGTAGTGTTTTATATCAGATTGTACGCAGTATGACAGAGCTTGGAAAGAATATAAAAATGTTTTCGTGTACATTCCATGCTTTCTTTTGATTACATTTTTGTCTAAAATGAAAATGGCCAACTATTTCCTAGTTATAAATTTTTGGGCAATACTATGTTCACATATGAGATTACAAACTTAATGTGCCGTTTTAGACACTGCAATTTTGTTTCGTAGTCAACAATCACCAGTGGCATTCGAACCTGCTACGTGGGTTTTCGTGCACGTGTACCAAGTTACTTGAACTTCGAAGATGGTGCGCAGTGTGTGTTTTTTTTTTATTATTATTATAAAGTACTATATAAGCCAGTACAAATGTTTTAGGATAGGTTTCAAACATTTCTGTGTTAGTCGACAATTTACATGTCTATGGCTAGGTTTGAATTGTCAAATTTTGTTGACAGAATTGTCACATAAAATTCATAATTTTATTATCTGATGTGCTTATTGTGAGTATTAATACAAATGTTGGTGTACAGAAGTTATTGTTTAGTTTGCCTACAGTTAAAGTTTGATACAGTTGTTTCTGTACATATGTTTATTTTATGTGAAATGTTTGTTAATACTAATGCACATCTGTTACAGTGAGCATAAGTACTGTTAGGTTGAAAAATGTTTGTTTTGTTTACTGAACTGTACATTTTAAGGATCTGCACATTTTCACCTTCAGAAGAGCATACTGTTAAATTTTAGTTATGCACAGCTTTGTTACAATGTAGTGTAAGAACAATTAGCTTAGCTGAAGAAAAAAACATTTTTCTAAAGTTTTTCTTAGTAAATTTTTTTGTGATTATTTTTATATAGATTTATTTAACGACTAGCTTTTACCTGCTGGTTTGCGTGCGGCCTCACTATAGGGTGCTCTACCCAATGCGCTACTGCAGCCCCACTGTTGCGTTCTCTACCCACTGAGCTACTGCAGCCCCATTATCGGGTTCTCTACCCACTGAGCTAATGTGGCCCCACTATAGGGTTCTCTAACCACTGAGCTAATGCGGCCCCACTATAGAGTTCTCTACCCACTGAGCTAATGCGGCCCCACTTGTTAATGAGTATGGTCCCTGTACCCACTGAGCTAGCCCCACTATAGAGTTCTCTACCCACTGAGCAGGAGAAATTTTTAACAATGCTTTTTTATGCAGTAATCCTAAGAGAAGTTTAATCCAGTGCCTTTGTACATCCGTAATCATTTTTTGGAACAGTTTGAGATATTTTCCTGGAATAAAAGTAGCCTATGTCACTCTCTGGACCTCCCATTATATGTGTACAAAAAATCACGATATGTTTCTCCATTTTGACGTGAAAGGACAAACAAGCAAACACACTTTCGTATTTATATCAGGTATGGAATTTTTTAGCAGTCCCCTGAATGATAGATGGAGAGTTGACTTTAGTATAAAAGTGTGGTAGGTCTAAGAGTAAGTAGTTGATGAGTGGCTGGAGTTTCAGTGATAGACGAGCAAAATGAGCAGTGAGAGGAATGACCAGCAGGAGGAAATCTGTGACTGCGAACATTAGCCAGTGAAGTGTAAGACTGGCAGGCTGGACTATTGTTCTGGGTGTGTGAGTGAAAGATATTACAAATAATGGCAACAGACAGGGTGAAGGTGTGTTAAGGTGAAAGACTGTACACTGTTATTTTGATTGGAATCCGCATGGCAGTGCTTGTTTGCACAATTGCACCTGGATGCAAACTCAATTTCTTCTCTGAGTGTGTATCTAATGCCTGGCGCAGCTACACTTATCAATGGGATGGGATAAGCTGAGGGGTTAAGTTACATGTTATCTGCACAAGTAAGGATGTTCCTTTCTTTCTTAGTACTGAAGGTTACAAGTTCATTTTGAACCACAACTTTTTTTAAATGAAATAATGCCATAAACAAAGTAAAATATTGCTATTAATTGTCTATCTGCAGCATAAAAATTATATTTAATATTTCCTTTAGTAAATGCAATTCTTGAAAAGTTTTTTTAAAACACACTGTGTAAAGTGGATGTTTTTTCAAAGTCAATTATGCTTTGTCATTTTCACGTTACTCGGTGATATAGTAATGACACAACAGCGATAATACAATTAATACAAAAACAATAATTATAGTAACAAGTTTACTACAGATGAAACCTGCCCCACCACAACTACAGTCAAATGCCTATAGTCTGTTCACTTTAAAGTGAACACTTGGTCCTCTCATTTAGGGTAATAGTCAATTACATTTTTTTGTAACCTTACACGTTAACTTCAAAGTGCAGTGGAATAACACTGTGTTAATTACTTACATGGTAATATTTATTTAAAAAGGTAATTAAAGAATAAAAAATTGCTGAAAGGAAGAAAAAACCATGGCCTCATAAGTGCTCACTTTACTGTGTGCAGCAGCCTATACACAATTATTAATTTTCTGATGAGTTACAAAATCTCGCTAGGCCAGTGTGAGCACCTTCACAGTTCTGTGTGCCCCCTGCATGCATGTTAGTAGGAAGTCAATTGGAGAATGGGATGCATTTCAGGGCAAGCCCTACATGCGTTAGGTTGGGTTAATTTATTATAATGGGTGCATGCATCACGGCTGAGCAGGGTTGTGGTGCCTTTGCTGCAATTGTAGGCATGTACGTACCCCGAAAGAAGGATCTAGATGGGAGAGCATAGCAAAGCAGTGAGGGCTGGGAAAATCTATACAATAGTCTCAAAAGATAAGTGTAATTCCTTTAATTTGATTAGGATGGGAGAAAGTAGGATGTTTGTTAATTCGCTAAGAAAGACTTTTTGAATTGGGTGCGAGGTGATATGAAATGAGTGCACAGCTGGTGTGTAGGTGCCGGGGGGACAGGACAGCCCCCCACCCATTTGATGCCAGTCATTGTGAGCGCAGGCACCCTTGAAGTTAAACTACTGTCAATACTGCCGAGCAGGCGAATCAGCATGGCACAGACTCCATCTTCACTGTTCCACGCCGATGCCAGGGTCTCAAATCCATGAGTGAAGGTGGGGAGAGTTCTGCGGGGACCCACTTCCTCCAAAAATAGTCAGTCAGTCGTGGAAACGGGAGACATCTAGGACCTACCAGTGATGGTGGTGAATCCGCTGTCCCAGGAGTGAAGGCTGACATCGGTAATGCTTCAAAGGTCCAATGCATTTCATTCCATTCAACATGCATCCGCAGTCAACAGCCCACAGAGTCCAGCAGCACGGATTGCTACGCTTTGCATGTTTCAGCACCTCGAGATTCCCCTCGCCTTCTTGATTGTTGTCGCCCCTAGCAGATGTGCTTCATCTCGTACTGAGCTGCCCAGATTCCCGACGTCCAAGACTATGATGATTCTTTTGCACCGGCCTGTTGGTCCGCGGGCTGATTGGAATATTCCCAGCTACCCCAGAGCCTGGGGATCCCCTATCCGCCACCTGGGGACGCGATGAGTTGCGGAATAGTCGCCGCACCCAAGCTGCCATGGTCACATCGCACTAACCACAGCACCTTGCCTTCGCTGGTAGATCCTGGAGAGAGCATCCACAAGCATGATCATCCCACAACAGCTCAGCTTGTTCCCATACACCTATGACCCCTTATATTACATCATCTCATGTCTTAGTGTAATTTTAATGTTTCAAGTATTTATTTCATTTTTAAGTTTTGGAATCTTTTTTTTGTGATTTTGTGACGTAGGTGTGTTTTGCATTGAAGCTAGATGTGAATGGTACTCAAATTTTGAATACAGGTTTGTTTTGTGACTTTATAAAGAAGATTGATGGAATGTATTATTATATTTTAATTTTTGTATGGTTAACTTAAGTAATTTTCTTTCATTATTTTGTTAATGTTTGAATTACAATCTTTGAGGTTTGGCCAAGTGTCAAATGCTTAGCATTAATTTTATTTATGTCTGCGATGAATTGTACGCGAGTAAAACTTGTTTTAATGTTATTTATTTTAAATTTCATGAAACTTATAATGGTTGCTTGCGTGATTTATCGTGTACATAAATTTGTCATGTGGCATTTGAAAAGACGTGGGCGAGATCCAACGTCCTTTCAAATGCAAGGGCAGAATGTTCAACGTAAAATTGACTGATAAAATTTATAGATCGCCAGTATTATGTGTGGAAATTGTGCCACACTGATTTATTTATTTAGTTATGTCCAATTACGACTGTGGCATTTTTTTTTTGTCTGAATACAATAAGTTCCTCCTTATCCAGTATCCCGGTAAGGAACTGTGTTCTTCTATCCTGTTTGTATAAAAATTGAAGAAACTGCCAAAAGGAGCAGTTATGTATGTTTTTATACACATAACAAGCCCTGGTGACCAGTTTCTTATGTTTTATTACTGAGCACCGGTGAAAATTTAGAAATGTTTTACAGTGAAATAAACTAAAACGGTTTGTAGAACACACGCAAGGCCTGTGTGTTAAGATAGTCAATCTGTAATAGTGGGGCACGTAAGGGCACTGCTATGTAATATTAGGGAGATGACTAGTAATTATAGTTTATTTACCATTTATTATATGTGAGAGGTAGAAGGTGTGGCGAGCCCCACGTGAGGGTGTCAATCTGTAATATTAGGGATAACTATGCAGATTTTATTTTATACTGGCCACCACATATGGGATGCCAATCTGAAATTTATACAATAAAAGGGGTTCCTAAACTTTAGCTGTTTATTATATAGTGTGTAGTGGACGTGTGCATATAAACAGTAATAACGTTTCGTTTACCTTGTAATATTTCGGACAAAATAATTGATTTTAGTGGTGCCATCTTAGCATAAAATTGACATTTTATTCCGCTTAACCAAGTGAACATTTCTCTTCTCAGCATGTACCTGGGCTCTCTACTGAGATGAAGTAGCGAGTCAACACTTACCAAAACTTGCATGTGCTCGTAGAACGGGAACAGCAGCTAGCGTACACAATTTGTGCATGTTTATTTCACAAGGCACTTTGATAAGAAAAATACTTTCAATATTAAAATTAATGGTTCAACCTTGAAATGACACAGGGAAAAACCCTGAAATAATGTTGTCAACCACCAGCAGGATTAGCTTCTTATAGTCCACTTTTTATTCAAGTAAAAACTATCATTCATTAAATTTCTGTTTCAAACTTATCAACTGACTGGGCTATAGCTAAAAGAAAAATTCACGTGGCAATTGAGAAAAGTTAAGAGAAAGTAACACTCCTGAATTCAGTAAAAATGGTTGTACCTAGCTTAGTAAAGTCCCTTATCACTGTAGAATTAAGGTGTCGTCTAAAAGGTTGAAATTGCTTGCAGAAGTTCAAAAATAAAATATATTTCTCTTGAACTGAAATTATTTTGTATGCCTAGCTCCGATGAGAAGAAACTGTCTAGTTATTGGTAGGCAAAAAGGTTGCTAGCTGGTGTCAAAACGTTAAACTTCAAAATGGCATCGCAGTTAGGGAATAACTGTTCTAGAAGGAATGGCTGACGCTACGTGTGACACAGATTAAATATAAGTCTCCCAAAACTTATCTCTTTCCGTAGACAACTTGTTGCTTATCGCTTTCAGCTGATGGGTGGATACATACAAAACATGATAGGCTGGGAATGCAACTTTAATACTTTTCAAGTGTAGGAATGTAGTGGAGATGTATCGTCTCTCGTACGCTACGCGTCTACCTAAACTCCTAAGCAAGGGGGCACGTCGACTCTCGACACTTGCAGCAGATAAAATTCTTAAATTAAAACAAGAAGTAGCTAATAACACCCTACTAACTAAATAAAAACTACTCATTACCTACTGTAGGTACGGGCCCTAGTCTGCATGTCTGTATACTCTGGAGGTCAGTTGAGGAGAGAGAGAGAAAGAGCTTAGTTCTCTAGGTTGGAAGTAACTCAAACGAAAGGGGCTTAAAAGTTCTAGTCAATGGGAAGCCAGGATTCGAACCTGGAGCCAATGGGAAGTCTGCAAATACCTAATACCCCCCTTTACGAACAACTTAATACTTCCTACAAAACCACTAAAAAAAACCATAGAGCAAGATGGTCTCGGAAACGAGTACAATGAAAAGTAAAATAATATGGAAAAATTCACATTTAAGAAAAATTATCATAAAGAAAAATGTGAGCTAGCTATAATCCTATCCTTAAAGAATGCATTAATTGCCACGTACAGCTGATAGAAAATTCGTAACCCAAATACAAAAAGTAATAAACAGAATATATAAATTATTACTAAACAAATATTGTGAAAAATAGCATAGGTGACCATAGAAAATATATACCAGTAGTGTAACATAAATAAAACATAGTATGTAAATCTGAAAAATAGGCATAAATTATGTAGGTTTATTTAACATGAAAGACCATTTTACGAAGGTTACAACAGTTAAATGTAACGGTAATTATTTTCTTTTGTTTGAAATTTGGCAAACTTTCAACAGTAATTATTAAATTTATTTACCAGGTAAATTATGAATAAAGGTCAATTTAAACATTTGTTAATTGATATAAATAATTTCAGAACAGTGCAATTTTTTTTAAGTATAAATTATTTTACTGAAACCCTCCATTTTTTTATTTACCATGTGGAAAGCATATGTACAGTCCTACAGCATCGCCAGGGAGGAAATAAATAATTTTACTTGCTAGCAATTTTTCTTTTACCATAGTTTACATGATGTGTTTTTGTTGTTGTGGTTTACTATTTTTTTTTTTAAGAATTTCATGCTGAATTGTGTTATGTTCTATTTGGCAAGTCAATTCTTTCACTCTGGATATAATATTCATTAATAC
Organism: Dryococelus australis; assembly: GCA_029891345.1. NCBI lineage: Eukaryota > Metazoa > Arthropoda > Insecta > Phasmatodea > Phasmatidae > Dryococelus > Dryococelus australis. The sequence goes on along the minus strand of CM056995.1, from coordinate 128,178,833 downwards.
ATATACATAATGTGGTGGAATTTAATTAATAGGTAACATCACAGAAAGTACCAGTCCGTTTTCAAAATAATCATGTCACTAAACTCACTGTTTAATAACATGTTATGCTATTGTGAGAAATAGATATGTTCCTATTTAAAAAACCAACGTTGATATAGTTATCTTATTAACTAAATCTCAGAACATAGACATATACATTTTCTTATGAGCCCCGTAGTGCTGTTTAAAAATTTGAAATCAAAATTTCAATACCATAAGCAGTTCTGAATATATTTGGAGTGAACATCTTAGCTGAATTATCCTGTGTGTGTGTGTGTGTGTTTATGTTGTTTAGTTATGTATCAGCAACTTTGTTAGGTAATTGTATGCATTCAGATAAATAAACCTAGTCCGCAGTGTAGGCAACATGGGTCAACAGTAAAAACAATAACATCCTGAAAAGGTTCATTTGTTTGTTTTTACAAAGAAACGGTAGACTCCGGTGTTCCCAAACACAGAGCACCACAATACTTTCTAGTAGCATTACAATTTAAAGTTAACTCACATGCTCACAAAAACCTTGCAAACTTAATATAATTCTATTAAATTATAAGCATTAGTTATAACAATGACCATAATTTTTATTACTACCAGCAGAAGTAATAAGTATCTAATCCAAGTATCGCTGTCACAGTTGAATTAATCACAAAATGGGCCGTTAAGTAATCATAACAAAGAAAAATGCTACTCTACTTGACTTTCACATAAGTTTTTGTAAAGAATAAATATTGATCTGTTTTTCTGATATGTGTATATTTTCTCTCTCTAGTTTGAACTTAAATATGACACAAATTTAGATCATTTATAGTAACATGCACATCTTTACAAATATTTGAAACAGATTCTGGCTCTCAAAGTGGCATGCTCTTACAACGATGTAGATAGGTAATTACATGAAGCACAGCACCAGGTAAAATGATAACCGCGAATGCGATCGAAGCATCCATGTCATCAAATGGCAGAAATTTTGGTGATGCTTAGCTGTCTTTGGACTTGGTAATGAGATTTTTTCAGTTTTATATCTTTATTTGGAAAGCAACTTCAGGAATCCTAGTTTCTGCTGACTTTGGGTATCTCGCTTCTAATATTCCATTACTTCACACAAGCCCATCTTAAGAGGTTGCCATCGTAACCCTGTTGAAGGTTAACAAAGCCTTGCGTTTTTTTTGTACTTTCCCTAATGCTCTTCTTTTAGGATTTACCTGGGAGAAAGAAAACAAGCATAGTTTTGTTGAAGCCTGTTGCTGCATTCTGAGAAATTCTAGCCTTTTTAATGCCATGTGAGGGTTTTTTGATGTTTTCTTCCACAGAGGTTAGTGCCAGTGGGGTGCCAGCGAGGGATTTTACTTTCTGTGAATACAGTTAAAATTCAAAAAAGAAAGGAATTTTTTTTTTTTGGAAACCAGCAATAAATACTGACACCGGCTGATAGCCAGTCGCGCTAGAGCCCATGACAGGGCTCACCATGCACGTGCGCAAAGGGGCCAATATATTTGAACTCATCAATAATATTTTGCAGTGTAAAACGTGTTTTGTATTTGCAGGGTTTGATATGTCTGGAAATATTTTATAAAGTGTTTGTTGTGAAAATTTGTGGTTATGAATTTCAAAGTGCCCACTGCACCGAGATTAAGAACACTGATATTCCGGCGTGGACGCCGTAGTAGAGAGACTGAATTAATATGAAAAATCCATAAGAAAATTATAAAAATGTAACACATATTTAATCTAATTTCTGCATGCATAGAACTTCCGCTTATGTGAACCCCATAGGAGGCCATCCGACACTTGCCTATGGACAGTCTGTCGTAGGGAGCTGGCGAGGTAAGACACTCGCATGCGCACTACAACTTTTGTTCGCTGACGTAGGCTTCCGTAGTCAATTTAGTGAACTGGTCAACCTTTGCTTGCGTACGTTTTGCTGGACAATTCTCCAGTATAATGCTTCTGCTTAAATAATTTATTTCGCCCTTGTGGTATTTTTCAAACTTAATCGAGGAGAGAGGAGAAAGATGTCGGAAAGGTCACGCGACCCGCGCAACTTGAAGCATGCACCATTCGCCTATGTTAATGGTATTCCAGTGCAATTTCTGTATTATTGCTACACGCAATTTTAAGGGCTTTGTTTTTATGTATGCTATTTTTTGTACAACCATGTGGCTGACCTATGCCAAGTCTATATCTGCACCATCCATGCAGTTTGAGAGTTTATTTGCATAAAATCATCTACGTTACAATTTATTTCAGGGTTCTATATATGTTTAATTCAGGGTTCAATGAATTTTTCATGTAATTGATGCTTTTTGTACTTGATCACGCGGCCATGTTAATGTTAAATTTTACCACCATCAGGCCTGCTCCACACCTGCAATCACTTCAGTTGTAAAAAGGATCATTTTCTCTCAGAATAATATTTTGTGTGAATTTAATTTGCCATTTTCAAGAAGAAATATTGCAATTTCATTTGCACCATGTGGTCCGCTATGAACATTATCCAATGGCATCCGAACCACCTAAGCTTGTTTTCACACATCTTTGTGCTTATTGTGAATACTCATCTCGTGCTCCATCATCTTTTAAGTGTCTTTATATATTTTGTGAAATTTTGCAATTTGTGTACGGTTCAGTTACTTCCGTTCTAGCCGGCTCTGTGTACAGGCCATCACTACGCTACCCACGTGCTGGCGGGTGAGCCCAGACAAGTTTGCATTAGTGATGCCAAGTAGTCACACGTGTTAAAATGTTTTCATCAAGGGTTTCATTTGTAAGTCACAGTGTCCTGTCTTCAGGGAAAATCAGTCAGTCCACCCTAGTGGCTGTCGGCCCTCTTCCCTTGTAAAGGCTGTGCTTTCACGCACCTCTGTGAGATAATCCATCTAGGTGTGTGCTAGATTAATTGCAAGCTGGGGAGCACCCAAGCGGAATTGGCTAGTCATGACCGAGAGTATCGTAATTTCATTGGCATGTTGATCTGTACGAGCAATAATAATAAAAGCAAGTCTGCAGTGAATTTGCCTTCTTTTATTCAGTAGTGACAGTGTCCTAGGCACATGTATTTTATCAAGTGTTTATTTTCAAAGTGATGTTGAGTAAAAGTTTAGTATTGCCTATGTATTTGTAAGTACGCACGGGTGTGATGGACATACAGAACCCACAGCATATCTGAGAACCCTGAGTCTCAATAGTGCAGTGATTGGGAAGCACCACTGGCGCCCATATTACCAGCAAGTATTTGTGTCATCGTTCGTCTCGTGTCTCACCCAATGGCCTCAATACTTTTGTAATTCTACAAATTAAGGCCTGAATTTCTACTCACATGAACACGAAGTTAATATTTGTAATACTCTTGAAAACAATTGCAGTAAAAAAAAATAATATAGCACGGAAAATTTTTGTCTCTTTAAATTAATCTGGATATTCATATTCTATTCACAATGGAGGCAAGTCTTGACTAAAGTTTGTGTCTGTCTGCACAAGTTGGGGTGCAGCATTATGATTAGTTTCTCTGTAAAGGAAATGGATGATAATAAGTATACATTATATCATACCTGTCGAAATTTGTACATAACATGTTAAGCTACAAGGCAAGCAATGTTATGTGATAAGAATCTTAACTGTATGGCATTGTTAGGATTTTCGACTATGTATGAAGACAGTAAATATTTACAACTATACACTGTTCACGGTAAAAGAGAGCACTTTTGATGCCCTAGTTGCTTTTTTTCTTTCGGTCATGTTATATTCTTTACCGAACTTTTTTCTTTCTGTCATGTTATATTCTTTCCCAAACTTTTTAAATATATATTGCCATTTAAGTAATAAACACATTGTATATATTCCACCACACTCTGAATTTAACGTTTAATGCTAAAATTAAATATATTTACTGACCATTATTCCAAATGAGAAGGCTTTCAAAAGTGCTCACTTTACCATGAATAGCCTATAGTGTATAGCTGTATTTGTATTAGGGCTATAACAAATTCTGATCACCGTGTTTGGCAAAGAACGATTTATGGTTTCAGATGTTGCCACAAACTAATATTGTATTATAATTTGTGGCTCAGCTCACCATGATATCATCTCAGTTATATTATGGTTTTGGATTCTAACGCTGCATAGTCAAGGAATGAGTGCAATGTTTTTATCCCTATAAGTTTATAGATTAGTTCAGTGTGCAAGTCATACTCCATTAGGCTTCCAGCATAGAGTTTAGAGGGACTCTAAGTCTAGTAAAATAAATTAGAACAAATGTGCTACGAGATACTGATATTTTAGTATGTACAGGACGACCAACAGCGTTATTTGTATGCTGTGTAATGTTGAATGTAGTGACTAAATTGTTGTTTGAAGTATAAATAAGCTTGAATGAAATATCTAATTGATAGTTTCTTCATTCACACTGCGTTCATGACCAGAGGTCTCTTTACGAATTTATTCTCTATAATATCACAAATCGGACGTACAGCTTCAAATTATTACCAACGTCAATTATCTGGAATGGAAGTTGGCTATGTACTTCTGTAATAATTATTACGGACTCAGTTCATATGGCAATGACATTATGCAATAATTTATTAATCCTTCAATATTTGTTACAAAGTTTCGCTTTTTTAATACTTACAATATTAGTTGGTCCATTGCATATGAACAGTGCTGGCGGAAAATATTACATTTGCTGTAAAATTTTCAGTGGTCGTATTTACTGTGTCGTATTCATATGGCAAGGAGGCTAGAGGCAGGGACCGAACTAAGTAGTATAGTGTTATTAATATTACTAAGCCCATCTCTGAATTCGGTAGCCTATACAGATTATAGTGGTAAGACAGCGAGAATATACTAGTATGTATGCCTACCATATTTAGTATACGAACAAGTAACAGAGAAGTAATTCCTAACGAGTTACACTATTTTGAAGCACTATGGACATTACATACATATGACAAAAAAAGAGAACAAATAAAAAAAAAAACCTTTTCAGAAGCTTTGAGTGACCCTGGACTGTAACAGAACAGAAACATATATAGATGCACTTTGCATGCATGTTAAAGTAAAACCTTAAATCTGTTATCTTCCTGCATGAAATGAAAATCAACATATACAGGAATTGAAATTGAGTGAAAATTTATTCAGGAAAATTATCAGAAAAGTTGGTGTTTAACTACAGAATAATTAATATGGATGCTGCCCGCAACTAATTTTTTTATGTGCAAGACCAACCATCTTTCCTTAGCAAGCACTCATACTGAATAAATAATAGTTTAATTTATTGTGCACCTTTCCTGCATTGAGATCTTAACTGTAATTAGGTACTTTGTTCTTTATTACAATCAAACGTCAAACTTAACTTTGATTCTTTGGTTTTTTTTAATTATATCCCGACAAGTTTTGCAGTGTAATTTTATAGGAATTGCTTTTAAATGTTCTTAATGTGATGACAAATTTTACATCAATCATGTTACAGTTCAGGTAGGCATGCATATGCAAAGACACAAAAGAAAATATACACTTTCATTTACAAATTCATAGTAAGTTAATGCATTCAAGATAAAGTTAAATTTAGATCTCTCGTTTGACGATAGCTGCATTTATTGCCTGGCCTTTCCTTGCCTAGTCTGAACTCTGAAAATGGAAGCCTTGAAATCGATGCACTAAAAGAACTAAATTACTTTATATTGCATTTGAGGGCCTCTTCACTGATATTGCCCATGCAAATGCAGACCATAAGACATTTGTTTTGGCACCGCTAACTAACTTTGCGTCGGTGCAGCATCGTAACAAAATAAAACCAAGCTGATTTGTTGAAGCCTTCCATGCTTCTTGAGAAGAAATGAGCCAATCTCAAAACACATGAGCTTTATTAAAATTTTAAATTACAGAAGTTCCAAACAACAGGTAAAACAATAAACAAGATGCCCATTCCAAAGCAAAATATCAGCTTCACAGCATAGAAATACCTTTAAAACATTTACAAGAATCACAAATTTCAGTAAGGCTTCTAAAAGTACAGAGTTTTACAGTCTATGAAAATAAAAAATATTTTTTTTTAATACCTAGCTTAGCAACCACAATTGACAATATCTGCCATTAATAAACATTTAACTGAACTGACAAACACAATTCAAAACAATTATTTACATACTGCAAAACTACATTGTTTCGTGGGAGAAAGAGTATTGCAAGTAAACAGACTACACAGGATGTGATTGTGGAAATCATCATTCACATTTTGGCATAGGTAGAATAACTTACTGATTTAAAATCTACATAGGTAAAGATTTGAAATTGAGTTATTTAGATAATATTTCATTTTTATTAGTATGGCAAGTTACAAAGAGATCTGATTAACTTGCTGAGAAGGAAATTACGTTTAATAGTTTCCAGCTTGTTTAAGTTAATTAATTATTTTTTATGATAAAGTTTATACTACCTAAGTGTTTATAAAAAAAATTTATCATGCACATGTAAATATAATTTTTTCCCTGTTATTAAATGGGCCTTTGCCATACTATATTTTGCAAAGCATCAATGCTGTGGATATTCTTTTTTCCATGGACAAATCAAATTTCTATTCATTTTTCAGTTTGTTAATTTATTGTGTTTATCTTGGCCACTAGCTTCATTACAGTTAGGGATGTAATGTAACAAGTTATAATTATTCGTAATGAATTTAAAACCAATTTAATTCAAAAGTAATTCGCTTGGAAACTATCCCCTTCAGTGAGAATGTCCTCCATTCACTCTCCATTCCTGCGTTATTTGCATAGATAATTAGAACATTACAAATAGCAAATGTAGTTATTGTCCATTTCATGTAAGTGGGGTAAATTTTGACTTCTAGAAAAACAGCACGGCCACAATGTATCCTTCCACCGCAACTGTTTTGCCACTGAAGAAAAAGAAGTTTGTACACGTTTTCAGTCTAATGCACACTTGCATTTTCCTCCTCCATTGTGTTCCCTGTCATCGCAGGCACTGAAAGTCTGGCCGATGTTAGCTAACTTCCGTCCAGTAATTAATGTAGAATATTATAGCTAAGTTGGCATTCCAACCTGATATATTTTTTGATTACAGAGTTAAATTTGTCAGGGTTCTATTTACTATACTTTTAGAGGGAAAAGGAAAAAGTTAGGGGGGATGTGGGGGTATTTAGTTAAACGTCTTTCATGAAACTGCATTATTTTGTTTTGAGTTGCATATTTTTTTGATGGAGCAGTAGAAAATTTTGCTCGTATGAAACATTTAAATTGTTTAACTAAGAAAACTTTAACTTAAATGAAAAAAAAGCACGATACATACATTAGCTGTTCGTATTTGTACATTTCACTTAAGAAAACGCACTACAATGATACCTACAACCAGCTATACTTGAAAATGGCAAATAAATAAATAATTAACTACCAATTAAATATTCCTACAACACCAAGATATTTGTATAATAAACATAATGAGGAAAAGGCACACCCACAACGACCTTCACCAAGATGGAAACTGGAAACATAAACATTGCTATAGCCATTGGCTGGAAAAATTTACTGTTCATATGTGTCGACATACTCTGTCATAAATGCTAAACATGTTTTTAAAGTCCAGTCACTAATAGCCAAGAAAATTTAATATTGCTTTTAAAACAAAATTTAAACCATAAATGATTTTTTTATTAATTTATTTATAGGAAAAACTATTACCTTAGTGGTGAAATGTGTTACAGCAGACAACTAAAACTAAACAAGTGAGGAACTTTATGTAAATGGCTAAGTTTGTAGCATTTCGTTTATACAGGATTTTATTGCTTTTTTTAATGATTTTGCAGTTTATTTTGTCATGGAGTATATTTTGTCCAATGTTTCCTTTCATGCCACAGTTTAGAATTTAGAAGTAAGGGCTTTTATCAGTTTTAATGCGAGGTTGTAATAAGAGTGTTTTCTGTAACTGTGTGGCACTTATGGTTCCCAGGTTCAGAGCTAGGTGACACAATATTTGAGATTAAACTTTTTTCTTAATTCTCATGTCATCAGCACTTTTGCAGCTTCCACACAGTAGCATGCGCCGAGGTGCGCGTGGCTGGCCCTGTACTCTGGCAGTATTAAAACAATCAACAGAGAATAAGGATGCAGTGCTCAGATGTGTGCTTTCATTATCAAGATGTCGGTCTGGGAGACAGTCTTTTCTTATATATTAAATAACTTCAACTTTTTCTCAACTAAATGTGACAACAAGTGTGACTTCGTACCTGTGTGAATGCAGAGGAGAAGAGTCGATTTCCATCATACTGATGTGTTTTTAGTGTACTCGACCATCCAGAATAAAGAATGTTAAGATTCTACATGAATCCCTCATCTTTTATTTCCACTACAAATATTAGCAGTGCACATTTTACTAATTAATGTTAGCCGGAGCCCCTACTTTTTATCTTTTGAAGGAAGTGTATAACTTGTTTGGAGTGTAGCAAGTTGATGCTACGCTTCGAATTATCAAGTAACTATAATTTGTGCAAGTTATGAAATATGTACTGTTGGTAGTTTGGTGTTGCACAATTGTAAATGAATCATTGTGTAGTGAGCTGTAAGTTGGTATCTTAGTAGACCCCGGATTATTTGGCTGAGTTAACTACCAATGATCCAGTTCCACCAGGTTCATTGATTGAGCTAGCTTAAACCTACTTGAAGCTGTTGGCTGTAGCACACAGAAATGTCTTGTGGTGCATGTGCAAAGCAACAGTGCTAGGCAATTTATTCATCCATTTCTTCGGAAGCTTCATAATCATTACTTTTGACTGCATAGGTTACTACTTCAGGTTCAGTGTCACTGTCGTCATATGATAGAATAAATTTGTTTTAAAGATATTCACCTGTGTGCCAGGATTCCTTCGTGCAGATAAAATTAATAAATATTAGTTCAGGTTTAGTTGCAACAAAATTTATGATGTCTTCATTTTGAATATTGCTCTAACCATCCCATTGCTGATTGATTTTTTTTGTGCTTTTCTGTAGTTAGTAGTGTCTGCATTTCAACATACTGTGTATCCAAATGGTAGTGGCCAGAAACTTCCTCGTGGGAAGTTTATAAGATCTCACTGTTTTGAAAAACTCTAGCCATGAGGGATGTTCAACTAATGACGGTGGTGATCCACTGATGTATATTGCTTTCATAAGAATCTCATTCAGGCATAAGTTTTCTTTGCGAGTCATGTGGTTCAAAACCATTTACACTGCCTGTTTTTGATTATTCCAAGTAGGTATTTTTAGAGTTAGGACAAACCACAGTTGGGGGTGGATGTGATGCTGCTGGCAATATTGCAGTGGCAGTTACATTCGAGCTTATGTGTGAGTAAGAAGAGAGAGAACTAGAAGCAGTCGCTAAAGATGCTACTGCATTTATAATTGGAGATTTCTTGTTCACAGTTTTAAAAATGTTGTTCTTTAAGTTTATAGCATTGGTGAGATGATCAGATATTTTTGATACATTGGCAGAATAGGCAAAGTGAACACTTTTGCTGGCATTGTTTTCAATCATTTATATGTTAGAATTGTGTCACAATTTAAAAATTAGTTTGGAAAAGTTACGATTAGATGAAAGATTTAAGGTTTAAAATGCCTGCCAAAACGTACCTGTCATGCCTTTTCACTCCATGGCGTCACAAGTCAGATACAACCTCGGCTGCTGTATTTGTTTACTTCAGTGGTGATACGTTTTTAGTTAAATAGAAATTTTTTAAAGTAATGGAAAGTGTAAATACTCAAGTATACCAAAATCATTGAAATGGTGTGTTATACTACAGTGTACTAGTATATTTTGGAAACACCTGGCAATATATTTGTTGCAGTTCCAAAAAAATGAAACACAGTTAAGCGGGACATTAAAGATGTTTTGCCAAAATCAGTTCTTTTTGTTTTCCATATGAAAAATGTAGGCATTTTTAATGCTGAATTCTTAATGTTTTCCGTTTGCATCTGACCTAACCTTCATAACGGTACTGTGGTATTATTTAACATGCACCACAAAACATTTAGCAATTTGTATTTGATGTAGACGTGAACATAAAATACGTTAAAAAGTATTTCATAATAATAAAGCCATATTATTAGAGATTTGTGACAACACAGTATGTTCACTGCAGTTACCTTCATTACAATTTTGTTATTGTGAATGTAATACTTCTTCCACATTTTAATTTTCAATTTTGAAACTTAGCAATCGTAAACCTAAATACAGATAGTATCAAAACGTACAAACAATTTTTAACATGTGATGTAGGCCTACCGTCTCTTTGAAGATCACGGCTGTGCAATATGAGGTATGTTCTTATCTTTGTAATTTTACACCTCTAATTTCAGGTTCCACAAAATAATGGGAATTGAAGTAATTAAGTACCGCATCTGTATGTACTAGGTGGCACATTATCCAACTGCTTTTACAAAGCTGCCTTCCATTTAGTGCTTCATGTTTGCAACGTGCGAGGGCCGCCTGCCGATATGATTGATTAGTGATATCAAACCAATGAGAGAGTGTCCTGCAGTCAAGTGACAGCAGCCACGAGAAATGCTGTTTTAAAACTAAAGCCACTTTGTGAAAACAGATTTTTATGCAACAGCGCATGTTTTCGTACTCTTATAAAAATGTGTTTGTATAATTTTCAACCGTATTTGCAAAATTTTCAATTTGCCTAAACTAAGTAATAACAATAGCACACGCACAATTTCGAGGTTATGGCCTATTTATATTTCACCAATAGGCTAGCCAACAGCCACATTGAAATCTAAAACTGCCAACTTTAGTATTTTTTAAAATAAAATACACTGCTTTTAAATCTAAAACCAGTAACGAGTTTACTGTAATTTGCAGTTAAAATGTGTCTACGTATGATTTTAAATTACATCATAAATAGAAGCCCAGTTTTTGGGTGGGGAAAAAATTATCTGGATAAACACCTTATATTTTTCCAAATAATATTTTCCCATCCAGTGGGGAAATTCCTATGTCCTATCACTAACCTTAGCCAAAATTGGGGGTTTAGTGTCAGTCATATGGTGATAGTTGTTGCCTATCTCATGAATCTTATGTATATGAGGTAACATTGAAAAGCTACAGTGCCTGTAAGATAGTACTGTTTTTTATTGGGGGAGGGGAGATGTTCCTGCATCAGTTTTGTAGAGTTTTTGTTTTATTCTTTCATTACAAAAAAAAATGTAAGTTTTGTGGATGCTTGTGACTTTTTGTACAAAATTATAAAAGTTGTGTGATGGGTCAGAGAAGAATGGGTTTTAATCATTCTTCCATTTTGTAGGTTGCTATGGCAGACACAGCTGCAGAGGGAGTTCAAAAGCTACATATTGATGAGCACGAGGATGAAATTGACTCAAAGTACAAACCACCACCTGAAAAAACAATTGATGAAATATTGGAAGCCGATAAAGAGGACGAGAGTCTTAAAAAATATAAAGAAAAATTGCTTGGTGAAGCCAAAACTGGCAATATAATTGTTGGTAAGTGTTTAATATTTCAAACTCCTCTTTGTCAACGGATATTAAGTTAGGCTTAATGGTAATTTTTAAAAATGTGTGCGCTCTGTCTTTAACTTAAGGTGTTGTGTTTTGAACGTCATTGTGCACCGAAGTGTAGCCACGTGTGTGTTAACCCCCTTTTCCTCTTCTCCACTTTGATAGCAACTCAAGACATAGACCTTGATGTCTCATTCATATGGCTGTAGAAAGATGTTCATTGACAGTTGATGATTTTAATAATTGCAAACGCATTGCATTTTTATGATAACATTTTACTACAATTTGTCGAAGTTGATTTGTCCATGACCATAGGATATCCAGAACAACAGCTTTTGTCATTAAATGTTTTAAAGTTCTTCATATATTTAACTCTTATTTAAAAGCAAGGAAATGTCTATCAACTTGAAATATTAAGTAACATATTTTGCATTAGAAATTCAAATGTTTTTACATCAAATATTTTATAACTTTGTAACCACAGAATATTCCTTCCTGTATTTGGACTCTTGCTAGCTTATTTAACTTTCCTAAGTACTGTAGTTAAAAAAAAAAACAGGTTGTCTGTATTAAGTCAAGATTTTACCATTTCCTTTACTCTGTGTTCAGGTTATGTTGTTAAGCATGTTGAGTCATGCTAATTCAAACCATGCTAGTCTGGAGAAATCCAATTAATCCAAACAAGTGTGGAATTATTGTTCTGCACACATGCACACTGTGTGAGCATGCATGCATGTTCGTATGTATACACATGCACTCTCTCTCTCTCTCTCATTTGCTAGTGCAGGAAATCAACTGCAGTGCACGCAGGGCCTGAAATGGTCGATTGGTAATTTTTGCAGAGCCAGATGATCCCCGGAAAGTGATAGTGAAGAAATTAGTTCTTTGTGTCACAGACAGGCCAGATGTTGAGCTTGATCTGACTGGGGATATTTCACAATTGAAGAAGCAGGTAATGAATTTTGAATTGTGCAAATATATGTGTTGTGCTTAAATTTATGAGATTGTAGTTGTGTATTTTATATCTTTATCAGAGACGGGATTTTAAAAATTTAATTCTCTCTTCATAAGTGTGCATGTTCCTTGAAAGTCTGTAATTTATTCTTCAGTATGAATTTTAAGTCCTCTAGTGCAACTTAAATTACCAGGCAGAATTTAAAAAAAGGTATTTTATGTACCACTGTCAATGCGTTGTTTTAATTTTCAACCTTGAATTTATTAACTTTGTGTTTTAAACTTTGTGAACAGAAAATTCTGTGTATGTTATTAAATATGTGTACTAAATCATTGTAAAACTTTTAAATTTCACTACTTTGGTTGTTATTTTGGCACACAAGTGTATTAAATACACCTATAGGTATCTCAATTTCAGTACATACTTCATTGTAACATAGCTTGTCCCAACCTAACTGGACTTGGGTGTATTCATTGGAAGTTTTTGTAATTGATAAAGACTTAGTTTAGCATACGAAGTATGCGTATAACTTTCTTTTTTTTTTTCTTTGGGTGAAAGAATAAAACTATTGTATTATGTTTGATCCTAGCAGAAGTTTGCAGCAGTACAACCCCTATTTTATACCTTATTAGTGACAAATCTAAAATAGTTTCAATAGGGGAAAGTGTAAGTGGAAGATTATCTTGAGCTGTTAATGTGCATGTAAATTAACGGGCAGTGCAGTACTAGTTTTATATTTAAAGCCTACAGGCTTGCATTTGACAACTGGGTTGTAAAACATTTAATTCTTGATTTTCCAGGATAATAACTGGTGAAGGTTCACTGCAAGTTATCTTTACACACAGTACATGTAGGTGGCAACATGTAAGTGAAATCAAGAACATCCCATACACAAAATCCTGTATCAGCTGATGCATGAAAAATTACAAAAGAATTGGCTATTTAGACAGCCTACATTTGCACAACAGACATGAAAGAAATACGTGGGCATAAAGGAGATTGTAGGCAAATTTTTTTATGTATTTGATATTGTTGTAAAACAGCTGTTATTAGTGTAACAGTTTAAACTCCATTCTAGAATGATGTTTAGGTGTTTCATCTAAATTAAACTTAAACCGTATGTGATAATTTAGCTTTGTTTCTCTCCTTTATAGACTGTAGCTAGTGCTTGCTAACGTCGTCATGTGAATGCTGTATATTAATTGAAGCTGCACATCTGTCACAGAGTACTTTTCAAATATTTCTACATTAATTTGACACAATATATTTTTAACGCTAATTTTTTGAGCCTATACGAGATTAAAAATTTGCTTTTAAAAGTATGTTATGGATATACTTTTGTGAGACAGCAGTGAAATAGGCAACGATGCTGCACTCATACAAATATACAAAAAAATTTCCAGTGTATTACATTTTCCATGAGCTCTGTAAATATTTTAACGTGACATATTGATTGCTAATAATTTGGATTCAGCCTGCAATCACTGAGCCTAAGTTGGCTCACCTTTTTTTTGGTCGCCCTTTTCCACTTCAGCAACATAGCAAAAATATACATTACTTATTTTTCAAAACGACGTGTCGTTTTGCGATGGAATCATTTTTGTTACTAATAGTATTTATGTTAACGTGAAATTTTGTCATCCAGTCACACTTGGTACCACTGTTAAATTATAAATAGCCTCTTTGCTTGTACAAACAATTGTAAACTACCCACACTTGCCGTTTTGACAAGCAGGTGCTACTTTTAATTGTGGAATACTTTATTATGAATGAATATATGCCTTCTGACAGTTTCCCCAAGTTCCTAATACTTCAAACATTCACATATATTCACTGTTTGAAATGTATTTAATTGTAGCACCTGAACATTTTTTAATTTAAAAAAAAACCATTATTGCATCATTCGACTGCTGCCTGGAAATTAACACTGGGAGTTGACTGTATGCATTCCTTTAAGTTTGAAGTATGTATGTACCAAACATCACGCTGGGGTCCTGTTGTTCAAGAATGTTAGTTTTGGGACATTAGAGTATATATATATATATATATATATATATATATATATATATATATATATATATATATATTTATATATATATATATACACATATATATTATATATACATACACACATTTTATTGTAAAATAGTAATGTTGAAATATTTTTTGGCAGGCGGAGTCTTTATAGGCCTAAGTATTTGTGGTAGCTTTATTTACCTTTTTGATAACTTTTTGAATTAAATTTGTGAAAACAGGGGAGGGGTGAAACCGCCTCCCATTTTTTTGGTACATATCACAGTTTATATTTGTGTGTGTATTGGGAGGGATAATAGTGTAAAATTTTAATATGTTTTGTGGTAGACCTGAGAGTTTTTATCACCATTGGGAAATTTTTTGCAGTTGGTAGATGTGAGATAACTTATCCATAAGTCTTAACTTCATTGAACTTGTCTAATACATCCCGTCTTTAACTTTGCATTGAGCAGAACTTCAGTTTTTCAGTTCGTTATACAGAGTTGCATGTGTTTCTGTGCTCTCCAGCTTAGTGCCAACCAAATCTCTTGTTTTCATCAGTGTTGACTTTTTTGTAGTGATGTTTAGTAAATGTTCACCAATATTTTGTGAATTCACTAGTTTTCTATTTTTTTTTTTTTTCTACCAGTAGCCATAGCTGCTACACAAAACTCATGCGTGAATATCAATATAAATAATACAATGCTGTAATTCTTTGGGAGAGATACACAAAACAAGTCTAAGGCCAGTACAGGACTAGATGTTAGAGGTTAATTCACGTGAAACTTTGGCATGAACATCAATAACAGTTGCAGAAATCAACTTGCAAAGGAAAAGAAAGTATTAATGGTAGAGGATTTATAAGCAGTGGGGACACTATCAGACAAGAACTTCATTGAGTAAAATTCAACAATAATGTATTTGAACAAATTTTTTTTAGGTATTAAAGAATCAAAAATTTCAAAAAAGTGAATGCATACGTAGTCCAGCCTACTGCGAAGAAAAAATTGAAAAAGGTAAATACCACAGGAGTTTGTAGGATTATCACTAAATGAAACAAAGAAAACGATGACCAACAATTAGAAATTAACCAACTAAAGAAGAATTTAGGACAAAAACAGCAGAAATGAAAAGATCCAAATTTTAACTGCTCTCCCCGAGAGTTGGTTATGCAAAAGAATAGTTAATTTAAGGCCAGCATCAGAACAGTTAGAAAAGCCAAAGCTTTGGTTAAGGAAAAAGGTATACGTTCTGTTCTTGATTAAAAGTCTGCTAAGAAAGATTTTGTGTCCATCAAAGCAGAAGGTAACATAAAAGTTCATTTTCAATAGTGACTGATTCTAGTTAACATAAAATAAACCTATCTGCTCTTCAAGATGTATTCTACAGAGAAAACAAGTTTTTCAAATTTGGTGAGCTATGACTTAAAAATTGTTTTGGCAGGTGGTAGTGATATACACTGTGTGTACCGTACCATTAATCAAAATGCAAGTTGATAATAGAGATCTCTTTTAGATTGAGTGTGATAATGGATTATTTCTAGTTGAAAAGCATGCTTGTCAAATATGTGTTTGTGACCAACTTCGAAGTACCATTTAGACAAATGTAGCGCTTGTCCCGGTACTGACAAATTAAGAGAAGAGATGCTGAGCCATTTTGAAGAAGAAATAGTTGATTGCATTACATTCAAACAATGGTTTTCAGTCGACAGGTGTAACTTTGAAATGGTAACCAAAGTAACAAGAACTTTTATGGACACCTGATCATCCTGAAAAAGCACTCATTTTTAGTCCTGAAACAATCTCGAGTTCTATATGGTTGAGAATGAGGCAGTTGTAAATTTAGATTTTTCTGTGAACTACTTGTTTGTAATGAGGCACAGTCATTCCATTGGAATAACAATTGGGCAACAGTCCATCCCTGTGCTAGGTGTTGTAGTCAAGTCACATTATTGTGACCGCATGCTAGAAGTGCCATTGCAGTGCAGTGCGTAGCCCATGACATATGGCCTGTGATGTGAGCTGGTGAAACGGACATATAATGTGACTGTCAGGCTGGCTGTACACACAGCGCTTTTTGCTGTCATGGTTAAGGGAAGCAATTTAACAGAGTTGCAAAAAATGTGATCGTCTGCTTTTGAGCCAAGGAGGGCAAAATTTTGGAAACCGCTATGTATGTGAATTGTTCACGTGTGTCTGTTTTAAAGGTGTATCGTGAGAGGATGAATTGCGCCATTGATGTCCAAGGTGAACATTGACTTAAGACTGTGCATAAAGTCCAACCTGGCAGGCTACAGCAGAACAGCTCACCGTCCAAATGAACTAGGGGGCATGCAGTAGACATGTGTATCACAACAGTTCAGCAAACCCTTCTTCAAATGGGGCTCCAGAGTAGATAGTGTGCCTGCACCCATATTAACACAGGTGCATCGACAAAAATGACTGCAATTTGCTCAACAGTTTCAACTGGTAGCCTTCTTGATGTCACATTTTAGCTGCCTAGAACAGATGGACGTCAGCGTGTCTGGTGAGAAACTTCGGAGAACTGACACACTGCATCCATTGCTGAACAAACACAAGGCGGTGAGGGCAGTGTTATGGTCTGAGGTATGTTCTCGTGATATTCTCTAGGTCCCATCATCTGTGTGGAAGGCACTCTTGATCAATTTGGTTATGAATCCATCCTCGCGATCACGTCCACCTATACATGATGATTCTTTCCTCAATAGGATGGGATCTTCCGGTACAATAATGCGCCTTACCATGTGGCAAAAATTGTCTGCGCTTGGCTGGAACAGCACAATCAGGACTTCAAAGTTCATCCCTGGCCCTCAAACAGCCCCAATTTCAATTGAATTGGACATCTGTTGGACCACCTCGATAGTCGTGTTCGCCATATCTCTTCCGCCACACACCCTTCAACAGTTGTGATATGCATTGGTCAGCATGGCTCCAGATATCCATGGAGACCTATCAGCACCTGACTGAGAGTCTCTGCCAGCTTGTCTAACTGCTGCGGCTGCTCTGGATTTTGTGTATAAAGTCACATTTCATGTTCCGTGAACAATATACACAATTTCTCAGGACTGTACTCCACAATATAAGAACAAAATAAGCTTTGTTAGTATGTTATTACAAAAAAAACTTTGGAGAGGTTGCAGAGTGATGTTTCTATGCCACAGCCCATGGGAAAGAAGTTTGATGGTTGAGGAATGATAAACGCCTTGCAGCCCAGGCAAGTCTTTAGAGACCATAATTGGATTGTGTCACTTATGCAGCTTTTCATTTGGTGTGTAGTGTATATTCTATTAATTAATTTTATTACTGTACAAACCAGGAACATATGGATGAATACCACTCCCCACCCCTTCCCTGCCACCACTCCGCACCCCTTCCCCACCACCCTTCCCCGCCACCACTCCCCCCGCACCCCTTCCCCGCCACCACTCCGCACCCCTTCCCCGCCACCACTCCGCACCCCTTCCCCGCCACCACTCCGCACCCCTTCCCCGCCACCACTCCCCCCCTTCCCCGCCACCACTTCATTCCACCCTTCCCCGCCACCATTTCCACCCCTTCCCCACCACCAATTTCCACCCCTTCCCCACCACCACTTTCCACCCCTTCCCCACCACCACTTTCCACCCCTTCCCCACCACCACTTTCCACCCCTTCCCACCACCACTTCCACCCTTCCCCCCACACTTCCACCCTTCCCCACCACCACTTCCCACATGTTCACCGCTAGCTTTTAAAGTTTGTATGACAAAAATTAGCAATACGAGTTGTGTGCTTGACTTTAATGTGCCTTTTTCCCTGTTTGTTCCTTCGTTTTAATATTTATTCCAACTGAGGCTGTCCTTTTAGAGAAATGACCCAACACATATAAATAACAAAGGGTTAATTACAATTAGTACAGCCCTTTACCTCGCGGTTGTAACAGTGTTAAACACAGTCGCGGCAAAATACTAACGTACATTACATGTATTGAGCTACGTCGTGGAAAACAAATATGTTGTGTAAAATAACCGTAAAACCGTCTTCAATTCAGACATTTTTAAAGCGTCGTAAAGCTGATCTAAATAATGTTGGAGGCCTAAACTGTGAATATTCATATGGAATTGTTTTGGAATATGATAAGAATTCTTTGAAAAGCTGTAAACATTAAACAACACATTTGACAGGTTTAAAATTAGAAGTCACATTTCAATGTTTATTTTTAGGTGTATCAAAAGTATATGAACATATGTACACACACAATGGAATGTAAACATTGATTTTGACAGATGCTACATGGGAGTCACCTGGCAATGTTTGTTTACATTTGGCGGAAGGATACGAAATGGGCCTGCAAGTAGATATTTAGCAGGGCTCCGAGAAAGTTGCTTGCAATGGGGCATGCACCATAGTCATATGATATACATCAATCAAAAGCCTACAAAATTTTACTGGGTAGCATATTCTGCAAATCTGGTGGTGATTGCAATGCAAATAGCTTGTGTGCGTTTGCAGTAGTATTTAATCAGGCATAATTAGAGGCACAATTTTGTGGTAAATCGTAATAAAACAAAATAATACCAAAATACTAGCTAAATTGGAAAATAACACAAAATGCAGAGTAATGTGTGATTATCTCATGAAATTAGCTTTCTCCACAAGAAATGGACTTTTCTCCCATTTTATATACACTAATTTACTTTGGCATAATAAAAATAAAAAATCTCAAGTTGTGCACATTCTAGGCAATGAACAAACATATTCCAAAGATTACACAAGCAGTAAAAT
Organism: Dryococelus australis; assembly: GCA_029891345.1. NCBI lineage: Eukaryota > Metazoa > Arthropoda > Insecta > Phasmatodea > Phasmatidae > Dryococelus > Dryococelus australis. The sequence continues at coordinate 128,159,541 of CM056995.1, read as the reverse complement.
ATGCACTTCAAAATAAGCTACAGTAGTTTAGCAAACTGCCTTCAAGCGCTAGTAACATTGGTGCAAAGTGAACACCCTCAACTAGCATGTGTGCAGTACTCTACAACTACAGTGCCTTTTACATTAATTTTGTTTATGTGAGAGAACTGGTTAATATCTTAGAAGAAGAATGTGACTTGGTGTGTGTTGACAATAGACTTTGCTTTGGTCGTGGTTTACCGTGTGTTTTGTATGTAAATAGATTAGCTGTTATATTAGCTAAGTGGTGGAATCAGATGACAGTATTATGCAAGTACTGTATGGCATTTTACTCAAATATTGATGTGGTCTACCCTCATCTTCATCCTCCTTCCACAACCTACTTAATTCTCCACCCTCTTTCTCCTCTATCCCACCTTCTCCTCTATCCCCACTCTTTCCTCCTCCTCCCCTATCCCCACCCTTCTCTCCTCTCCCCCATCTTCCCTCCTCCACCCTTCCCTCCCTCCCCACCTTCCCTCACCACCCTCTCCCCCCCCCTCCCACTCTCCTCCACCCTCCCTCCCTCCACCACTTCCCCCCTCCCCACTCCAACCCTCCTCCCCCTCCACCACTCCCCTCCCCCCCCTCCCTCCCCACTCCCCCCCCCCACCACTCCCCTCCCCTCACCACTCCCCTCCCCTCCACCCTCCCCTCCCCCTCCCCACTCCCCTCCCCCTCCCCCCCCCGCCACTCCCCTCCCCCTCCGCCACTCCTCATCCACTGCTGCCCTCGCCTTTCCATCCTCATCCCCCTTGCTTGTCTCCTTGTACACTGGGTTTCACTCTGCATACACTGTTGTACCATCTGTGACAAAGTTGGCTGGTTTTTGTTTAGATTTTCAGCAGTACATTAACTTTAATTTTAATACACCCAAGTCCAGAATAGTGAGTTTTAAAGTATTGTAGTTTGTGTTAATACACTTTTACAGCTGGTAATCAATGTTGGTCACAATTCTCTTCATCTTATCTGCTACATATATTTGTATATTACTTAAATTTCAAATTAAACATTAATCACTACATACAGCCATGTTAGTAGTTTTGCTAATCATGCGTAGTTTGAAATTGTGAGCAGTGCATTAGTTCTATAAATTCAGAATTTAGATTTAGTAATCCACTCGAAGGCTGCGAGTATTCACCACCTAGGGGCTATGGGTGTCTAGTGTACAAATATACTAAGATATAAATGTGCACTATCAGTATACTGTAGTTACTGCTTCTAAACAGCTTTCCTTAACTTTTTTAACAGCTGCATTATTAAATTTTATATTCCATTTATGATATAGTCTAAGTTCTATTATCCTTTCATCATCCATTTCAGAAGAAAAAGGTATTGCATGTTGTGTGATTAAACAATAGTGTTGGATGATTTCCTTTGAATTTTATTAAGTTAAAGCAATTCATATTCTTCAAAATGCAGAGTCACGAACAGTTAGTTGAATCATTAGAACAGTGTTGCAGAGTTCATTATTCACATCTCTAAAAACTTACACGAGAAAATTACGAAGAAATGAGGTACATAATTGTTGTATTGTAATTTTTGGATACCCTAGCGACCTCTTACATTGGTGAAAATAATTTTGTAGAGAAAGTTTGGCCTAAAATTGAAGTAAAAAAAAAGAAACAAGGTCACAGGTGCTTGCCGATGTGAGTGAAATTTGTCGTGCTTGACGTGTCTTCCTCACGGGCTGGTCGTAATCTGTTGTGGGCGGCAGGTGCACACTGCTAATGTCGTCATATCTACCCCAACTCTTCACACCCGAGTCCAAAAACCCTACCAGATAAGGGCATGGAGTGGTACAGAACCCCTTCAGATCACTGTGAATCCTGTCGCAAGCACTTTCTCATGCCAGCCAAACCGCATAAAAGTTACACAATCAAATTTGTAGAACATACTTAAGAGGAAAAAGTCTATGAATATTGCAATAGCCCTTCATCTCCAATTGCTGACACAACCTCAACTGCAACTTTAGAAAAAGCACTCATGACAGATAAATATACTAACACTGCCAAAAGTCTGAAAAACAAAAGAAAATTAACCAAATGCCTTGATCAAATAAGTATTAAGTGCATCATTACAACATTAGCAGGCGACATAATCAATATAAACAAAGATAACACAACTCTGCCAATATTGTGATTGACCAGTAAAATTATATAATACAAAGTTGCAAGTCAAGGAATATGCAAAAGACTGACATTGACAAACTTTCCTTTACTTGAACATACACTTGAGACAATTGTAACTGTCTCTGTGAAACACACCGGTTTAGGTTTAAATAACCTAACATGAACATGTTACGTGAAACATGAATTCATCATAATCCCGACCTAAGTATGTGTCAACCAACTCTATTTAAACACTTATGTTATTGTAGTAAATTAATTTTTGCAATTACATTATTAAATGTTTTCTGCTATTTTTCTTTATATTAAAACCAAGTGTAACCAAATTGCATACTACATATTAAGAACTGTTAAACAGATGACAATTTCAGCTTTGTTTTTTTGCAGGTGTTTACAATCAAAGAAGGTGTTTCGTACAAGATCAGAATTGATTTCATAGTCCAGAGGGAAATTGTTCATGGTTTGAAGTATATACAAAAAACCTACCGGATGGGTGTGCCAGGTATGTAGTGTGACCTTTATTAAATAAAAATTTAAGGCCAAAAAATTAATACAGAAATTTGTGTTTTGATTGGAAGCAGACTTCAGTTCAGTGTCACATTGTTTGAGTGGAATGTTTTCTAAAAAATAGACGTACAATACTTCTGCATCTTTATTTTATATTTATCCAGAATTTTCCTTTATTGCCATTCTTACATATTTCATTCAGTTTTTTGTATTTATTGCAAAGCCAATTCAGTTTGTTTTGTCACTTAATTTCCTGTTACAACCAGAAAATGGCCTGAAATTAGTAGGTTAGTCTCAAAAGTTATTTTCCATGGTATTTATACGGTAGGGTTTCTGTAGATATTTCCAAGTTGCATTTTGGTACGGCTCTTGTTCATTATAGAAAATAGGTGTATATGTTTGAAATTAATACTGTACTTTTACATCAGTATCAACAGTGAACAAGGTACTATTCTAGCAAATTCCCTTATTTTTTGCATAATGTGGAATGGTAATATCCAAATTAACAGGAATAACTGTGTCAAATTGATTGGTAAATGCAGTATTGGCACATACTGACTTTGGTATAATTTAGTATAGGCTGTTCACAGTAAAGTGAGCACTCATTAAGTTGGCTTTTGAAAGAATTTTCTGCCTGTTTAAAATTAGTTGACAACAAATTTCTAAAATTTAGTAGTTCCATTCATTAACATCTTTTGGAAAAATTTGTGAATTACTTCAAATGAAATTGCATCTTTGTGTAACAGAAACATTATATGTAATATATTTTGGTTTCTAATTTCACAGTTTATGCATAAAGTGCTGCTGCCATTGTTGGGGTTTATCACCTCACTGCTCTGTGTTAACTCTAAGTGGCCGCTCAGTAAATAAAAATTATAACACACACACAACTATTAAAACTGGGCCTTTATGAAAATTGCTACCATTAAAGGACCTTGCATTATACAAATTTTCAGTGATTTGTTACATCCAACAGCAGCTTATTTTTATTTTAGGACTTATTTTCTAATTGGGAAAAACCTTAACGCGCGACACATTTTCAACAATGGTACAGTGAAATTCTGTACTTAGAGTACGGCCTATTACGAAAATTCCATATTTACAGCAGTTTTTAATACGCCATTATGTAGTACTATACTACCAAGGTTAAATTATCTGGTTACAGCGCGTGAGGGTTTATTTTGTATTTGTTTTACGAGTGATTCAAATGCATTTTGATTAATTGTATTTGCCTTTTCTAACAATTTTGGTGAATTGAAATTGCTTAAATTGTGCATTTAGTATAATTAATCTCTTAAAACGTGTATAAGCCACACTCCATGAGAAGTGGCAATGCTGCAGTGCAGTAGATGTTGCAATGCCGCACGCTTTGTCTGACCCGTGCTCACAACCTTTGTCACAACATTTAGTTAGAACAGCGACACAATCAATAAGAGCGTGAGTAGATGATTGGTTGAAAATATGTGGGAGACTATACGGTTTAGGTTTCACAAATTGGCTGGTATAATAGGGGCACTGGCATTTAGTTAGAACAGAGGCATTGGATCAATACTAGCGTGAGCACATGATTGGTTGAACAATTGTGGAACATACTGTGGCGTGTGGCTCAGGTTTTGTTGTCGATAAAAGTTTATAAATTGCTGGTTTACGTGTGGAGTTAAATTTGCTATTAATTTTTACATAAACACTGACATTTGAATCATCTTTTGGTCTTTTGGGATGTTTTGGAATGTATGTGGTGTAAATATTTTTTGTTTTTTCCTACTAAGCCGCTATGTTGGAAACAGTTGCATTGCCATTACAGATGTTTACACACACCTTTCTAAATTTAGCTGCACTGTAAAATAAAAACAATGTGCAGTAATACTAACGATTGCCCTTTATTTCTTTACTTTTTCCCTGTAATTATTTCAACTGACGATATAGAGGAAGCAGCTAGCAATCGGCCACAACATGCAAGTACAGTATAACTCATTTTAATGTTTACATGCACGTGTCTTGGCAAGTCTTGCCAATTCCTTGTATAATTCACGCACCCTAATTTTTTGGACTAAAAAATTATGTGAAAAAGGTGCGAGAATAATGCTAGTAAATACGGTATAGAGTAGTAGCATTTAGCGGATAATTTTTGCTATTGTAATGGCGTCCCCCGCTGTCACATCTGAATATAAATTTCATACGTACGTATTGTAACATTAAAATTATGTTTTAATTTTGGATCATGAATTCAGACAGATATTTTATTACTATATGTGATAGCGCACATAATCTAGCTATATTTGTAATTCCCGCCATGTTTATCAGTCAAGTCACTACGTTTTCCATAAAATTAATACTCAATTTTTTAATGATGAATCTGGTGTTAAGAGTACTCGTAATTAAGGCAGTTTTTCACACTTTTATGAACTCTCGTTGGTACGGGATTTCACTGTAATTAGAAAACTTCATCAGCATAGCCTTCAGCACATCTGATTTCTACGGAGTTTGCATAACCGTTGACCACGAGATGTCAGAAGATTGTACTGTATGCCCGGCAAGAATGGATGCTCCAGTTAGTGGAGTTTATACTATTCACCGGCCCACTGAAGCTATTCACACCGCAAGGCAACGAGTACTGCTAACCACTAGTATGTTTCGTCGTTTGTCTTCCACTCTCCCGGCCGGCCGGTAACGTGTCACCAGAGAGTTATGCTCCCCTCCTCCCCCTTCAGCGACCACCCTTAAGACGCCAGCCAGTGAGCGCCGAGGTAGCTGCCCGGCAGAGTATAAACACTGAGTCAAAATTCGACTCGAGACCAGTCTTCATATTCCCACTGCTAGCTGCCAGGAAACTGACCAGCCTGAACACTCACTCCACCGCACTAGCAGCCGAAGTTCTCACCAGCTTCATTCCTGGCTATGCTTTCCTTCACTGCACCTTTGTGCCAGAAGGAGAACCTTTCCTCAAGCTCCATTATTGGAACTCCGCCGTTTTACATCACTGGGACGCTACTCCCTCAGCGCGGGGGTAGATCGGCTCCTTGTGAGGAACCTTGGCCACCCAGTTGGTTCTCAACCCGTCAAACATATTTTAAGCTGCAAAGCAACATTCTTGTACAGGATTCCCAGGGTAGCGCCTGGGAGCTGTTTCCATAACTGATTTTTATTCTCTTTTTCCCTGCCTGTACGGGATAAAAGAGAGTGGTGAGGTTAATTGATTTTATCAGCGCGGAATTTTAAAGTTCAGGACTTGTGAAGTACTGTCACGAGCTCCCTGTGGGAGAGCTAGCGACACTTTGGTATAAAAAGCGGAGGTTAATGGCCAAATTAAGTTAAATTTTTGATAAAAGTAGCTTTCCCATGACTGGAGTGGCAAGGGTTTATATAATTAAATTAATTATATGTATATTGATGTGGTGAATTTAAGTTTCGCGAAAATTTAAATCAGTGTAGTTGTTTCAGTTTTTGTAATTACTTCATATCTTATATGTTAAAAACAATTAAATAATCTGATTGGTGTGTGAATGCATGTCTGAATGTACCGTGACGAGCGGCTAAAAGTTAAGTAAAACATGTTAACTCGGGGAAGTCCGAGAGCGATATGGCTGGCGCGATGCTAGCGCTAACTAGTTTTGTTAAACATGGTAGTTTCCTGTCCCGGACCGATCGGAAAATTCCGGCCAGTTACGGGGCCTTATTTCTATGAAATCGGGTGGTATAATTGCGCTGAAGGCGTGAATTTATATTTTAAAAATTGTTTTGAACTATATTCAGTATTGATAATTATTTAGACTTGTAAAATTCGAAAGCAGAGCCATGAAAACATGTCTCGTGAGTGAAGTTAAACAGTAATATAGGCCAGAGGGCTCTGATTGGCCGAGAGAACTTGGTGGGGCGGAGCTTATGAAGTTGCTCGAGAGATGGCAGCATGGTCGTTCCATTATTGGAACTTATCCCATCACGCCCTGTTTAGTCATCCCAACACCATGCCACTCGTACCACGTCCTCTAGACACTGGGCCCCTTCTGGACAACAATGCAGTAGGGAGTCAGCTGTAGTTTTTAGTTGTTTTAACAGTGCTATACTACCCTGTCCCATTTAGTTTAGAAACAGGTCGCCTCTGTCTGTTTTGTGTAGTTTAGATTCCCATAAAGCACTTGATAAATGCAGGAGGGAGTGCATCACCACGTGTTTTATTTCCAGTTACACTAATAAACATTGGTTGAAATTATGCTTTGAGTACCACGTTCCTGTAGACATTGCACCTTTCTGAGTTAACCTCACCCTTGAAATGAAACACAGGTGATACCAGGAACACTGCTCATTCGAGCCAACCTGCTTTACTAATTCGTAAGCACTAGCTTGGCCAGCATTTCTACATACTCCGGTAGGTAGAATGGTGGAACCCTCACAGGTACACGGTTCGCAGACCAGCTTGTCTGTTTGGTGCTTGGTCTTTCCACCGCACCTTTGTGCCAGAGGGGACGTTCTCTGGATTGGGAAGATGCTGTCGAAACCAACATCCATGTGTATGGACCTGCAAACAGCGAGGCATAGTTTTCTCTACTCGTCATGCCTTAGCACCAAGCACTGAGATTGGTTATCCACCCGTTGGCTCACGTGGCTCTACATTAAAGACATAAACCCTGCCTTTTGCCTCGCGGATGTGAGAATGTGAGAGACTCCAAATGCCTTCTTCCAGATATAGTGGTTTGAAGGAGAAAGTGAAACTGGTGCTAATTTTCTCTGGGTGTTTTCATGAGCGAACCCCTGTCCTGGTTGCCGCAATAGGACAGCTCATCCCTAAGGGCATTTGCACATGCGCCAACATATTATCGGATCCGGAGGTTAGTTCGCATTTGGCACGTGACGAGCAAGATGTGTGCTATGTTCAATAGTAGTAGTTACCTTCTGTATTTATTATACCTCAGGCAGAAATATAGGAAGAACAATGAAAGACGACATTGGGTGCATCCTATTCCTGAAATTAGATATGCGGAGGGTTCTTTTTACACTGTTTGTCTTTGTATTCTTCTGCAGTTGTCCCACAAACATGGCCTGCACTCAACCAACTCTTTTAATGACAACACATCATAATTGACTCAATTCATGGCACTTTTGTGCAGATTACTTGTTACACCAGCCAAAAACACTCGAATACTGCTACTGTACCATACGCTGCCAGACTGGTATGTCGGGTGAAGTGTGCAAGCTCCCATTACAAAACATTGTTTTCGACAGCCAGACATCGGGTCAACACCCATTCTGTCAATCCAGTGTCCTGTACTCTCTGACAGCTAGATTTCTCATAGATAATTACCGTATTTTAGCATGTATAGACTGCTGGCGGGGCAGCTCTCTCCCCTCACTCAATACTTGCTGAGGTTGCTGCGACAAGGCCATGTGATCGTATTTATTCCTCCCTGCGCTGAACTTTGTGTTACACTGCAGCTCAGGATGTTCGTCACTGTGACAAATAGCAACGAACTGCCGGCAACTGACTGTCTCTTTCCAATGTCGCTGCGACTCCCCGCCATGTTGTCTGCTGGTGGTGATGTCAGCTGTGTGTGTATATACACACTACACACTAGCTGATCCTGACGAACGTTGTTCCACCTTTTTCACATTTTATTTTGCCTTCTCAATGTGTCCTCTCTATTACGCTGGGTATGTCGACCGATGTTTAATCATGGTATCACTGGCATTTTTCTCTTTTAGATCAACAAACATTTCCTGCAAGTATGAGCAAAATTGGCCCGTAAGTATAGAAGTTAGACTCCTGCGCCACCTATCGGAATGAAACACAACTGAAAACCTTATTCACCACCTCAGTAACATATGGTGTGAATATGGTCTCATTTGGTCCAGTGGTTTATCAGTGATGATGCGGTTTAGTCACGTACAATGGATTTTATATATAAAGATAAATACACACAGAAAGAAACCAAACCATTATTTAATTCATCTTTTGTTTTGCAAACTCTGACATTATTTTCCAATGAAGCTATATCTTTAGGAACAGTTAGTTGATGCGTTATAAATTTTTTATATGTGAAACTTATCAATATAGAACACACAAACTGTTTCAGCAACTCTTAATTTTTATTTTAAATTAATTCCACACATATTAACTACGGAATTTGAGTTGTTTTATAACAATTACGAGAATAAAATTGTTTGTTTGGTTAAATAATACTAAAGGATTTGTGTGTTGAAATTACAGTTTATGATAAAGAAACAATAAATGTATAGTTACTGGATTTGTATAAGGAAAATTGAAATAATTAGACTGCAAGAATTTTATGTGCTATTAATAATTGTTTTAAAGAACATTGTTTCATTTTTTTTTTTTTTTCTTATTGTATATAGAGTGAACTCCCAATATATTGAAAATGCATGTACCGATAAACCGTATCCACTGTTAATTTCTACTGGTCTCGGAGGAACCCCCATATAAATAATTATAAAATTACCAGTTTATTGGATATTACATTGATAAAAATATCTTTCATTCCTGTTACTTAAGATTTCCTGCAATTATCGTTTTTAAGCTGGTTGGTTTATGCAAATGCCTAATAAAGTGAGTTTAGCAACCTGGAAAAACTGGGATTGTTTGACAATTTTAGTGCCCTGGAATAATCCGGGAATTGTACAAGAATTTCATCATATGTCCAGGATTAATACCATAACAGAAAGGGTTTGGTGTAAATAAGATTGCTCATTGATTCTCTTGTAAAGTTCAAAAATATGCATTGTTTTCATCATATTAGGTCACAGAATATACACTGACATATTGGTGCAAGCTTGTAAATATTAACTGTTTTATTTTTTTTGTTGGCATGCCTGGTACAGCTATCCTTTGTCCTTTAGGCTTGTTCCATTCTGGTTCAGTCTTTAAATTGTTGTCTTTTGCGAGTGTATCCGAAGTTAGATTATTGTTTGGTGATTTTTTTGTCTTAATTTCTTTTTGTTTGTTTTAATTACATTGGTAAGATTATAACAAGCACAGTGGTTTGGCTAAAACACTTTGTGCTTTATCTTGATGCTGCAGAAACAATAGGTATATATTTTTTCCAGTTTTCATTTTTAAAAATATTTTCAACTGACATTTTTAAAATACAAAAGTAGTTTTATTTCAGTTTTTGAAACTAACATCACTTTATTTGCGAAGTTTAGAAGTGAACAATGAACATAGCTGTACACTGTGATTAGGTGTGTGATTGTTGTTGTTCGGGTGTTGTAAATTTTTAACACTTAGTTACAGTGTGATTTAACTCCAGTATAATTTTTGTTAATGATGTGCTTATGACAGTTGTACCTGAAACATTAGTTTCAAGTAATGTTGACAGAGCATTCATAGGCATGATCTTTAACTGAAATTATAAGTTACACAAACATTAGAATATATCACTCTGTTCATAAGTATGTTTCACTATCAGTGAATAATCCTAACCAATACTAATTATATGGGATGTTTACAGTTTGTCCATTTTTATAACATTACCTAATTCCAGTGTTCAGGTTGCACTCGCATTCAGTCCTAACCTAGCTTGCCTTGGTAATTTGTCTGTAGTGCTTGTAACTGAAATAATAAATTGCCATAAATTTGTGTCCTAAAAGTGTATGCTCTGATAAATTTGCTTTTTTAGTTTAGTAGCTAAGTTATTGAAGTACTGCTAATTTACATTTTGCATTACTTAAAAAATATGATAGTTTTCATCTGTATACAAGTTTGTTTTTCCCAGTTCATAATTGTTTTACCTAAAAAGAAGGCTTTTCCCCCCCTGGATCTGTTGTATTTCAAATATGTAACATTCAAAAAAGGAATTTGGTTCTCGTACATAAGCATTATTAATAACTTCAGATATTTCATCCACAAATGTTTTAAAATTGTTGGTCGCCAAATCTGTTATAGTCACCAATTGTGTTGTACATAATGAATATGAGAAAAGGTTATGATTTGACAGCAAAGTATGTACTATTTTAATTTCTTGATTTCGCTCTTTTTTTTTTATAGAAATATTATTTGAATTAAAATATTCAGCGAAACTGGCAGCATATTTGAAAACAAAACTTAACTCATATAAGTCTAATAATTTTGTAAGTTTGATTCATGTCGCTTATACCAATTAACTACAAATAATTATGACTCATCTCACTGCAACCTTAGTGTACTACTTCTACACACGTGAGATTCAAACCCCGCACCATTTCGTACACAGAAGTAAACAGTCTGCCATAATCCTGGAGGGTGGTTGGACACGTGGATACAAGGGGTTGCGGAAGACAGTGGCGTGTACCCCCCACCATCCCCTTGCTGAGAGCCAACAAGCCATCAGCCACCGAGGATACGCGAAGGCCAAGATATGACCAGAGGGTGCTACCCCCAATCCGGCCTCGCACCTGAGAGACGTCATATGCCCTCCCCCCGCGGCCGCCACAACACGTGCTATCTCGCTATATAAGGCAATGCACTGCGGTCCTCGCCAGTTCCTGCAGTCTTTGAGCAGCTGCAGTCCTGCTACCGGACGCTCCAGCGACGCCGATAGCTACCAGAAGCTTTCTTTAGCACCATGTACATACCACACGTAATTCTTCTTTGTCTCCTATAGGCACCTCCTGTTTAGAGTTAGGTTTGTATCTAAGTAATTTTCGTCAGTTTTCACGTAACTTCCCCACTTAACTTAGGACCAGATCACGTACACCTGACTACTGTAGGATTACTTCCAACCACCAGTCTGCCTGGCAGGAGAGCATGTGTTACTGTGTTTAATAAGTTTTTAATAAGCACTGCTTTGTTTCTTTTACCCTCGAGTCTCATTCATAGAGTAATCTGTCACCAATTACTGGGGGAACCTTGAACTGAGGGAAAGTATTCTTATTCCGAAATTAGCTACAACTGGAGACTCCCCCTCAGGTGGCTTCAAGTTGAAAAGACACCAATAGACTGCCAGCTATTGTATTCCTACCAAGTATAAAGGTACTGGAGGAATAGAATAGATGAGCCACGACCACTAGCAACACTTCTCAATCAGGGAGATGGTACATCTGAGTTTAATCCCTACCGGAGCATCTGGGTGCTGGTGGGGGTATTTGCTTAGGTGCGGCCAAGCCTTGGTAGGGATCGCACACCCAGTGATAGTCTTGGCAACCCGCACAACTCCGATGCTTCTGATCAGCCCGCAACAGTGGGGGATCTTCTGAAGCACTGGAGCTCGCGTTGGCAAGACTTTTACCAGGTAACACTAATTTAGGGCTATCCGCGTCCGTAGTGCTACGTTCGAGGTTCTCAGTAATTACACTTGCTCTATGCCATTGAAGGTGAGGCACTGCAGCAATAAAAAGGAGCAAAGAGTTGCATGCCTTGCTGCCAGACAACTTGCTGGTCTAACCCCACTTACAGCTAGCCGATGAGCCGAACGAGATTGTGCCACCTTACTTTGGTCACTGGCACCACCTACGAGACCTACCATTAACCCAGCTACTTTCCTGTTAACACTGCTATGTATACACCCGACCTGCCATCCAGAGGTAAGAGAGTTACTGAATAAGACCGAGAACAAGTTAGGCGTCTCTAATAGTAACTTCTGGAGCAGGGCATCTGATGACTAGAATGGCGAGTTCTGTGTTGTCACGTGCCCTCACTACCGCCCGAGCCGAAGACGAGCACTGTAATCAGCAATATCCCGCTACCCTTCGCCCGCAACCGACAAGGCACCAACCCTTAGAACCTCCTGCCCATCATAGACTAGCTCCGAAATGAGTTGCAAGTCAGACAATTCCTAGTGACTTTAAACCGCAAAGTCGAGAACGTTGTACCAACCCTTAAGGCCACGTGTCCGACCGTTATATCCAGTCGTAAGCAAGCATAAGCCAACCCGCATGCACAACCGACCAAAGTGCAAACAAAGCCACATGACCGTGATTCAGCCTTAGCTAATCGGACACGCGTCAAGTTTTAGTTGACTGGTGTTTGTGAATTCTGAAATGTTATGTGGTACTTAAATTTTTATACATGTTTACGGGAGTAGTACATAAATTTTGACAAGTTACTATGCTAATCACCCTGTAATAACTGGATGTGAAAGACATGAAACGTGCCGCTGTTTATCATTGTGGCATGGTGCAACACACTTCAGTCTAGCTAATGGTGTCAGCAACACAGCGAGTTTGGCTTGCTCCCTCCCCTAACATGCCTGAAAGGGAAAGCAGTTACCTAGCAACTACAACATGGCATCTTTGTCCTCTTTTTCTCTCAGCCACACACCTTTCTTCTTCCTCTTACATTCTGCACACACTTATTTCCACACCTGGCGAAAGGGCAATCTGTAGAGTATATGAAGTATTAAATAAAACTAATCGTGTGATCTCAGTTTCACACATGTTCATCCTGTCAAATGTACCACACCACAGACCGGCCAAGTGCTCCTCTGAGTCTGAACTAACAAGGTCATGTCAGTCAAGAGTATGCGACAGTAAACTGGTCGTAGAAATTTTATCTAGATTATCAGTCACTCAAAATAGTTGCACCAATCATCACTAGTATTTCAAAGCAAATTGTTTCGTCTGAAAATGTTATGCAAAGCTGTTTGAGGAATTATTTTTTTTGCAGATGTTTTATTTTGTGTTCAAAGGTTGTTTTTTCCTCACAAAATTGGTGCTTAATTGTATCTGGCACAAAAATCATGATTTTTTTAATTGCAATATTAATTTAACTCAATAGGCGGCATCTTAACAATAAAAATTTTATGTCCAGAAGCATATACTTGATTTCCCCTTGCTACCAAGTATTATTTGAATATAAAGTGTCTTGTATTACCAAGCATAAAGTAATTTTCAGTAGCTTCTTGGGAGGAGATTAGAGGAATTATGTAGGATGATTCTAAAGTATCTTACAACTTTGAAAGTTAAGAAAAAAATTATTGTAAGTACTTTCAATGTTGATTCCAATGCACAAATGAAGTGGCAAAGTTTTGTGCACACATATCTTTTTTGGTTCAGTGTGACTTCCATTAGATCGACAGCAGACATCCCATCTGAAGTAAATTTCCTCCCATTTACAATGTATCGCTGGTGTCACATCAGTAACTGTTGCCATAATTCAATTTTGAAGTTCAGCTACATTTGTAGGTACACTGCCACATACACTGAATCTTTAACTTAGTCCCACAAAAAAAAAAACCTAACTTGCGTTAGGTTTGGAACTTGCTGGCCATGCTATCGGTACAGCCCGGCCAATCCACCGATCTGGAAACGGTTGTCGAGGAACTCGCACTCCATTTCCAAGATAATGAGTAAGTGTACAACAGTCTTGCTGGAAGTGAATGCGTCCTTGGTCATCTTCAAGTTGACGAATGAGAAACTGTTGGAGCATGTCCAGGTACACAATGCCTGCCGGTAATGGTTGTTTTAATGAAGAAAAAAGGCCCATACACTTCATCTTTGCTCAAGGTGCGAAACACATTCACTTTTGGACTGTCACGTACTTGTTCGAAGGGGCACTGGGATTTTCACTACCCAAAACCCTGCAGTTTTGGCAGTTGATTTTGCCAGTGACGTGGAATATGCTTTTGTCACTGAAAACAACCAAGTCCAAAATTTGTCTGTCTTCATCCCGCCCAACATTTCTGTAGAAAACCTTGTGTGCACATTTATCACAATCTGAAATAGTCTGCACTATCAATACTTTATATGGGGTTAAGTGTAAACATCTTCGTATATTATGCCACACAGTCGTTTGTGGAATCCCACTTACCCGTGATGGTTGTCTTGTTTACTTGTGTGGACTTTGAGTGACCTGACATGCCAGTTTTCAAGTTATGGGTCACAGAATATCCTGCATCAACAAAGTTCATGTGCCAGGAGTAAATTGTTTGGCTAATGGGTGGTGTTTTGTGATACTGGGTGCAGAATTTCCTTTGCTCTTGTGTGGTTGACTTTGTTTCTTTGTACCAAAACACACGAGCTGGCTCCACACCTCTGAAAGTAGCCATCTATCCCTTCCTCTCTCATGCTTTCCCTACCCTTGCTCCCCTCTATCCATTTCCTTCTTTCCCCCTCTCCTCACCCCCTCAATTTCTTCACCCCCTCATTATCTTACCCCTAACTCACCCATTCACCCCTCACACTTCCCCTCCTCATCCCTTCACTTTCTTCCCCCTCCTTCTCACCCCTTCACTCTTCCCCCTCTTCCTTTCTCTCCCCTCTCCATCTTTCCTCCTTACACATCCCCTTTCGACACCTCCTTTTCTCCCCTCCATCTGTTCCCCTCCATCTCTTCCCCTCCATCTCTTCCCCTCCATCTCTTCCCCTCATTATCTTCCCCTCCCTCTACCTCGACCACTCACTTGCACCTTCCTCCATCTCCCTACCTGTTTCTCCCCTGTTCTCTTTTATCCCCTTGTTTCTCCTCCCTTACACTGTTCCCCTTCTTTCCCTCTTCCCTTTCCCCTCTTTCTCCTCTACCTTTCCTCTCATCCTTCCCCTCCTCCTCCCCCTTATTCACCTCTTCCTCTCATGTACGTCGCTAGGCAGCAGCATTATATTTGTCTCACGCACACTTAATAATCAAAATGGTGGTCAGGGAAATATTTTTAGTGCTGTTATATAATACATAATGAATAATCTGCAAAATCTCTTAACCAATTTCAGCCAAACATTTTATGCTAGAAATAGACTATATTGCCACCTTAAAATGTGTACACACAGCCTCTTTTGTTTACCTCTTAGTAAGCAAACACCACTTCTGTCATCTTGGGAAACAATAGACCAAAAGGCTGTGGGCGACAAGCATTACAGGGGGGATATTATGCAACTTACTTGCTTTAGAGGAAACACAAATTGGTATATGGATTACTTAAACCAAGATCTTGGATAAAAGGAAGTTATGGTAAGTCGTACACACCCCCATCATTTAAGTAATAGGGGCTGGCACACTTAGATTGCATGCGACATTTACACCCTGAGGTTTAATTGATTGTGGATACCATTGGATGAAATGTAATGTTGTAGTTAGCCAAAATTGCCCCCTAGTTGCAAATCTCTTGGTCCCACTGTTTCCATGTAAAACACAAATGAAGGGTACAATGGTAGCATGGCCATGGCCTGGTGAGTAGGCGACATGTCCTGCACCTGGTGGTACACATGTTGGTGGTATGATGCTTTGTTACACGTCACAGCTATTTCCCCTTTCCCTTGTTCTGAGCAGTGTAGTTTCCCGCCCCGTCTGCCTGAGCGACCTGTTATTCAGTCTGTAACTGCTTCAATTCACCAGGTACTGCAGACGTGAACATGGGTGAGTACACAAATTCTGAAATGACAGACATGGTCTTGGTGTATGGTGAAATGAGAGGCAATGGCAGGGTAACTGCATGTGTGTACAGCCAAAGTTACCCAGCTCTAAGTTAGATGAACACAGACGTTCGCAAATCTTACAATGACTATGGGCACATCTCAATGTCGGTGGAGACCTGGTCGAGCAAGAACCATCCACACTCCGCAGTTTGAAGAGACGGTCCTAGAGATTGTAGCAGAAAACACTTTGATGGGCACCAGCATGATTGTGTGGATAGTAATGGATTTATAGTGTTTCACAGTATGGTAGGTTCTCCATGAACAGCTGCTGCGACCATACCATGTGCGTAGGGTACAAGCACTAGGGCCATCGGATTATGCCCCTTGCCTAGAATTATGCCAGTGGTTCATGCAGCAGTGTGAAATTGATTCTGATTTCCTGGCAATTCTAATGTTTAGAGATGAAACCATGTTCACATAGCAAGGCTTTTGCAACAGTAGAAATTTTCACATGTGGGACGACTAACCCACATGCAACTATAACGAGAGACTACCAGCACCATTTTGCCATCAACATTTGGGCTGGCATAGTGGGGGGTGACGTTATTGGTCTGTACTTGCTGCTGAACCGTGTCAGGATTTCAATATTATTACCTGCAGTTCAGATTGCCACAATAGCTGGAGGATGTTCCACTCCCCATCGGAGACCAGGTGTGGCTGAAACATGACTGTGCACCACCCCATTTCACCAAGATTGTGCTTGACCTCAACACAGCGTATCCCACTCGCTGAATAGGATGGGGTGGGGCTCATGCTTGGCCAGCATGCTCCCTGGACCTTATGTCATTAGACTTCTGGCTGTGGGGATTTTGTAAGGTGTTGGTTTACGAGACACCCATGATATCTGAAGAGGACCCGTTAGCGAGGGTCATAGCTGCCTGCAATTAAGTGCAAAAGACACCAGGAGTTTCTCAACGTGTCACCAGTTTCTAATAAGCCGTATGAACTATTGCAATAACATTGGAGCAGCATATTTGAAACATTTCTTGTGAAATTGGTTGTGATACTTCCACCTGCTTTGTCTCAAATTATTGCAGTGTCGGTTAGGTTGTGCTGTTAGGTAGTGCCTGCAGTACTGGAATGTACATGCGTTTACAAACATTTGTATAGAAGTTACGCTACTGGCCCCATTACGTTATTATCACTACTCACTAGGCCATGATATGGCTACCACTGAACCCGTAATGTGCAATTTAACTGGAAACAGCGGGTCCTGGAGCGTTGCAACTAGGGGGCCTATTTTGCTAATTACAATGCCCCGTTTCATCCGATGGTCTCCACAATCAACTTAATCTCACAATGTAAATGTTACATGCAATTAAAGGGTGCCAACCCCCTATAATTTACATGATGGGGTGTGTATGACATACCATACCTTCCTTTTACCCAAGATCTTTGTTTAATTTATCCATATGCCAATTTGTGTTCCTCTAATGCAAGTACTTTGCGTAGTATCCCATTTAATATGCTTGTTGCCCTCTGTCTTTAAGGGCTTCTACCACCCTTATGATTTGAAATAGATCATGAGTGTCCTATATTGATCTTAGTCTTTTCCAGTTATGAATCACTTGCCAGAGGCAGTACATGTTTCCTAAACGTGTGTGTATGTGTATTTATTTATTTTTTAAAGCATGTTACTTTTGCCTGTATGCTCAAAGTTTCTCTGCATTTGTACTAAAAAAGATTTAAGTAATTTTACTAGATAATTTTGTGTATTCTTGCAATGTCTTGATGCTGTTACTGTAATTTATTTTGGTTGTTTTTGCTACATTTTGGATTGCAGCTACAGTTGGTAAGTACATACATTTATTTCATGGACCTGTTTTGAAAATTGATCCGTTTTCTCACATGGTCAAAGTCTACCATTAAGATAGTTATTTTGTATGTTTAGCAACTTTTTTATTGCTACTACGATACTACACATATTGGTTGCATGCATTGATCGAAAAACTCCTGACTGCAGTTGCACAACAAAAATTTTGAGGTAATACACCATTTCCTATCTACTGAGGCTACAAAATTGATAGTATTTTTATAGTGATTTTTAATTTTATGGTAGATGAAAATGTTCATTTCACAAAGTGAGGTAGCAGGAACAAGAAAGCAGCATTTTTCTTCATGTGTAAGTAGAAATCCAGCCATTATTGGGTAGTAGTCAAAATACAGCTGCAGGTAACATGGCATTCTCTTGTATTTTTTGTACCCATTTTTTGTTATATGGAAAATGTTGGTATGTGGTCTTTTTTTTTAAATATTGTGTTTGTGCAGTGGACAAAATGACCCACATGGTGGGCAGCTATCCGCCAAAGGTAGAGCTGCAGTCGTACACAACACCACCAGAGGACGCTCCGTCTGGCATGATGGCCCGAGGAAGCTACACGGTGCACTCACTCTTCACAGACGATGACAAACATGAGCACCTTAAGTGGGAATGGTGCTTCGACATCAAGAAAGACTGGAAAGATTGAACTGTCAGGAGCCCCCACTCGTCACACAAATGCATGCAGATCCTCGTAGCAGTGAAGCAGGAAGTGCGTCAAGGCATTGCTTCCTGGCATCTGGTGTCTGTTCGTGCTAAGCATTATATACATTTTGGAATCAGCTTGCTCACCTCACAGGATCTTTGAAAGGGTTAAAGGGTTGCAGACTTGCATGTTCATCGACTTGACACATGATTTTGTTGCCAGAAATTGTTAGTTTAGTCAGAGGAATATAACATAGCATAGTCAATTCTATTGTTGCATTTTGTTAATTTTTTCAACACTTCTGATAGTATTTGGAAAATGCTAATGGAAATAATTTACTTTATATTTTATTGTTTTTAGAAACAGCTTGTGTTATCACAGAAAATAGGTCTTGGAGAATGTTTGAAGTAATAATGAATTACCCGTATTATAAGAAGTATTGAGTGTGGTACTGTATGGCACAATAAAGATGATCTAGGGTTTGCAGTTTTATTTGTAGGATTGCCTGTAATGTGAGAGCAGCCTTAAATATTTTAAAAAGGGACATCATGTGAAGTGCATTCAGTGTAGTGGGAATATTTAATTTCTAGAATTGCAGATACTCTTTATAAAACATTTAAGAAAATTTAGTGCTAATGTTAGAGATTGTGTGTGGTTATTTTCTTTTTGAATGGCAGTGATAAATTTCTACAGTTTTTATGAACGTTATGTACACGCTTTGTACTTATTTATTCCCATTTTGACTATGACTGCTTACCAATGTCACATTTAGCCTTGCTACTGATGCTCAGAAGAAACTGTTTTAAAATGTGCTCAAAGGATTGACATGTTGGAAGTTATCATGGTGGAGGACTTTTTAATTTCAAATTTAAGGGTCCTAATTTATTAATTCTACTATAAGGAAGGCTTGCGTCATTCTGTCCACATTTTGAGGCACACGTAACAGATAATTTGTATACAAATCTCATGAGGCCTAATGTTCTATGAAGAAAATTGCATACACCTTGCAGTATGTTTTGTTGGCAAATTATCTTGCTACAACTGATTACTCGTTACATTTCAAACATCTCTGTTTAGCATAACCATGGCCATTTTATCATAAAGTTTTCATAATTGGTAATGAGTGTGATGAGGTCTGCAAGTTCATCTAACATGTAAAAGATATTTTCTTTTTTAGTGATGGTACAGAATTGATTTGATGGATCAAGATTTTGTGCTCAATTATTGTAGAGTCTGTAAATTGTCTTTCATTAATGTATGTACTTAAAAAGTAGTCATAATATTTTCGTGAACAGGTAGTTAGAACAAATTGTTGTGGAAATAGATGATCATCAAGAAGTTTGCATTAACATAGAAAATATAGTTATTAAATGTTGAAAGAAAATAAGTTTTTATATTTTTCTTGTCTTGATAGAAAATAAATAATCAACATTGACCAAAGTATTAACTTTGTAAAATTTGTCAATACAAATAAGTGAAACTATATTTTGGATTGTGCATTTGCAGTATTCTTGGATCAAGTGTCTTATGTAGGAAATGTATATCTCTTTGTATAAGTTTTGAGGTGCTATGTCAGCAAGTTGTGTTTTTGTGACGTGTGATTCTTGCATTTGAGATGACTAAACTTTTGTTAACCGAAGGCTTGTGTTTTTATAAGTGCTGTATATTGACATTTCCTGTAATTAAATTCTTGAAATATCCTTTCATGTAGTGCTGTTTGTGTAGGTTGAAATGGTCTCTACAGACAACATTCAGCTCATAAACTTTCAACCTTTGCTGCTTTTTACCAAACTGCAATTTCATGTAGTAAAAATTTTTTTACAAGAATTGAAGTAAAATGTCTTTATGTAATGTAGTGATTTATTTGTAGGTGTTTGGGTCTTAAAATAACAAATTACTTTAGTTTGGTATAATGCTTTCCTGTTCCATTTGGTTTCAATTTTTCAGGGGTAGTTAGTTAGGTTTTTTTTTCTCCATTGTAAAACCTGATTCTTGTTTCTTTGCCGGATACCCAGACATGTTGCACGGCGACTTTGTAAAATGTATGTGAACACATTTTAAAATCCTTCAAGGCCAGCTGTTCATAAAAATTTAGTATTTTAAAAACTAGTAATTGATAAATACCAAATTTTTCTATTCAGATACACAGATTCCGTGTCTTACACAGCTCAAATGCTGTAAAAAGTTTAAAGTACTTAAATGTGAGTTCAAAACAGTTATAACAGTAAGTTTATAATTAGTGTGTTATATAAATTTTAATTATGCATGCATGTATATAGGCCGCACCTGAAGTTTTTGATGAAAAATTAGGGAAAATTAATATTTTAAGTATAGGCCACACTGAATTTTTGTATTCCTGTAAATATTGTTAAGTCTCGATTCCGTACAGGAGTAATACATTTTGACATAATTTCTTTTCTACAAAACATTTTTGCGACAAAAAATTCTAATTGCGGAAGGGCCCCCCCCCCCCCCCCCCTTGTTATTACTTCCTTTCCGATTTTCTTTTCCTTCCTTTAAGAGTTATAACTTTAAAATGCACTGTATGTTGACAAATTTCTAAGCCGTTTTGGGGGGAAAAATTTTTAATGCGAATATCTCGTATATAAGCAGCACCCCAATTTTTTTTTTTTTTTTTTTGTGTGTGTAAAAATGTGCAGCCTTTACACGCCAAAATACGGTATTTATTACGATTATTATTTCACATTGTTTATATATTTAGTATACGTATACGCCATAGCACATTACACGTTAATATTTTGCCTTGGCTGTGTTTTACCCTGTTATAATTGCAGGAGGAAAGAACTGTAGGGTTTAAACTCTTGTTATTAATGTGTGTTTGGTAGTTTCATTAAAAGGATGGCCTCAATTTGAATAAAAATTAAAACAAAGGAACAACCAGTCTAATGAAAAGACACCGTAAATTCAAGCATGCAATTCTTCAGGTCACTTATTTTTTATTCGTATTTATGGGAGGTTGGGGAATTCAGATAAAATAGTTATAAATTTATTCAGTAAGAAAATTAATACTAGTCTATCACTTTTACATGCCATCTTATGAATCATGCTGTTCTTGTCTGTTTATTCCACCTTTGCAAGAATATTTGTAAGCTTGGGTACAATTTTGTTGCTGCATGTGTAATCATACTATTATTGTTTATAGTTTCTGGGCTGAACTTTTCTTGTTGATACAGCAAGCATTGTCGTTGTGGAGAATATTTTAGGTGCAAGCACAAGATTTTGCAAGTAAAATATGTACTGAAATGATTTGAACACATTTAGTGGCTCTCATTAAATTAAAGCAATATATTGTCTCTCGTTTTCGTCGTGACTTTGTTTCTGGCCCTGAGAAAGGTATTTAACATCTGTCACTCTTTTTCCATGTGTGGTATTTTGTAATTTTTCAGGGGAAAAAAAACATGACAATATTTCTCATTTTTACCAATTAAGTTCTTAGGAAAATGTAACAGGATATCTGAATAAGTCAGGGTAATGTCAGGGAATGTGTTTTAAAGATATTGCTAGCCAATGTGTGTGTATATAAAAACTATTAAAAGTTTCTGTAATTGTTATAAAGTAGTCAGTTTTTGAAGAATTACAATTTAGCATTAAACAATAGTTATGTATTGTATTGTCCATTTCATATAAGTGGGGTAAGATGTGACAATGGTGGAAATAATTTTTGCTTATGTACCATATCAGCATTCATCACTCATGGTGTACCCATTTTGAAGAAGCTAGGTTAAATACTCTTGACTCTGGCGGTATTTCAGGAAGTCACCAGAAATGGCATACATTGCCACTATTTTCAATTTTCAGTGTGTGCTATAAATAGAAAAACATAATTTTTTGCAGATGTTGCAGCTTTGCGAGGCATACAGAAAATAAGCAGATCATTGAACTCTCTCTCTCTCTCTCTCTCTCTCTCTGTCTGTGATCTGAAAATTTGTGTTAGTTGTACTTATTTAGTACTTTACAGCATTCCCGGAGAGATAGGGCTTATATTGGCATATATTGAGTACATGTTTGAGATGACTTCTACTTCACATTAACTTTATGGGGATAGTTGGATTGTGTTTGTGTTATTGCTGTTCTTCGGTGTTAGTGATAATAAACCGTAAAAAGGTGAAATTAAAAACAGTTTCATGTTATGCTGTACCCATTACTGGAAGTAGAAATTGAAATAATTTATACATTTATGCATAAAATGGTTGAGGTTCTTGATGTAGAAACAACTCTTGTTAAATACAGGTAACATGATTTGAATCATTTGGTATTTAACTGCAATCATTAAATTAACTAAAGGCTGTTCACAGTAAAGTGAGCACTTTCGAAAGCCCTGGCAAATTGTTGGTTGTGCATCTTCCACGTACCTATCAAAATAAACACTACCATGTGACTTCCAGCTGTTGTGTATACATCAGCTGGCTCATGTCCATTGTATACTCATTAAATAAACAACAGTAATAAATCAGCACTATAAACATGCACACATTCATTCCAGGCGTATTGATTGTGAATATTGATTAAAGGTCACAATTATTTTTCTGTTTAGACTTGAATTAAATTTAGACATAAATTAATACCTATGGTCAATACTTTCGGAGGACATAAGAAAATATGTTCGATTTAGGTTGTCAACAGAATAGCAGATGATTTAAACATTCTTTTTCCAGTTACAAAAATGCCAAGATGTTTTGAAGGTTCACCTTTTAAAACTTTGAATAGCTGATACACTTGCTTATTAAAGAAAGGCACACTTTTAGATAATACTGTGAATTTTCTGCTTCATACAGACAACCTGCCATATACAGTTGTTCAATGACCTAAGAATTATGGTTAATATAATGTAAGAGTAGAACTATATTGCATAAATGCCTCGCAAATCAATATTTTAATACAAAACTATGCACAAGGGAATGGAGGCAGTTGCTATTACATTACAAGTAACAAAAACAGCAGGAAACTCAATGGATGGACAGAATTTATCCAAATTTTTACAGCATACAGTATTTGCACACTAATATTTTTCTCTATATACAAGTTTCGTGAATTTTCCAGACAGGCACACTCACTTTACTTTTCTGAAGGCCTACCACTTTGCTTACAAAAAAAATCACTTGCTGCTTATAACATTAAATGCCTTCTCTCGTATTGACATAACTTATAACAATACTAAATGAAACACATAACTAGCTGATGACAATGTATTTCATGAAACTGCATCCACATTTTTAATACAGGATTTAATAATTTTGCCCCAAATTGCATACCTTGAAGGAAGTAGTGGAAATTAGTACTTACTGTTTCGTTATCGGCTCGTACAAATTAAACTGTTACAGCCGACATTACAATAATGTTTTAACATTTCCTAACACCAAAGAAATTATTCGCATGCAGTATAAAACATTTTTATGCTGTTGTTGTTTCGAAACAAGCGACGTGTGCAAAAGTATTAACTCTTTGAGCATAAGTTCAGAATTGCTCAAATACTAACGCATGTGCATACACACACAAAACACATTTATTTAAGCTTTCAGAATTGCAACTCTTATTGCAAATACAACACTCTCATCCAAAGTTTCTGCAAGTTTAAAAGTTATACGGACTTCAGTTGCATGAAGCACCACATTTTTCAGCTAGGCGTGAAATTTCAAGAATTTCTGGGCTAAGAAACTACATGGAAATACAGCAGACAAGACATAACAAACAATGCCACTTGCACAGTACACGAGTAGCATTTTTTTTATTACGTTAACAAATACTTTATTTCAGAGGTAACACACATTTTAAAATCTCGTTGATCGTAAACCACTGTTTTAATGAGACATGGGTGTGGACCAGAAAAAATTAATGAACCTGCAAACTTGGACGTGTCATCAGCCAGGTGATGAAATTAAAGATTTAGAAACCTAAATGTGTAACAATCATCTCGTGCCAAATGTTGATTTATTTGCATATTACTAAAAGAAAGTGAATTGCAGATGAGAAAAATTTCTAACTTTACTGCTAGCAAGATGTTTGCTTTCGACTTAACTGAGAGTATTGCGGTAATTGTTCATGTTCACATACATATGCAGATATGGACAGTGATTTTTTCATAGGTTGATTTTAAGTGTGTTAATTTTATTGCGAACCCCCCATACTAAGAAATTTTGAAAGGCAAAATGTCAAGGTCATGGTCAATGTGGTAGGAGTGGTGGAATTTTCAGTTTCTGATTTCTAGTATTGTTCACTCTTCAGTTCTCATGAACTTTAAAGAAGCAGGTTGGAATATATGTAAAAGTGAAACTTAGAGAATGTGGGAAAGAGCACGTCTGTGGTTTAGGCATGTCGAGATAAGATACCGTATTTGCTAAAAACTGAGTAATGAATGCTAGCTAGATCAGTTAAGGCATCTAAATGTTTTGGGAAGGCATATTGCAGTAAAGAATGGGGTTGTATAGTCTATTTGCTGTTTCTTCAGACTTTTTGAATCAAACCTTTGACAAATCACCCCATGTACGACATGTTTAATTATTTCCTAAATATGCAACGCATCAGAACATTTAATACCTCTGTTAATAACATAAAAGTATCTTAATTTTCGTTAAAATAAGAGTTACCAATATTTTATTTATAAATTATATTTCGTTTATAATAAATATGAATTAAAACAGTGATGAAACATGTGTGTTTGTAGCACCTAGTAAGAAATAGTTCTTATGTAAAATATTATTACAAGTTAGTGTGCACGAATTTGGTGCTGTGTCCTTTGGTGTAATTTTCTAGACTTAGTTAAGCTTAGTTTGCACAAGGCGAAGGAATATATGGAAGTAGAATTTTAGCAGGGCTTAAGAAAAGTGTGAAGTAACCGTGAACATAATCAGTATCTGCAAAGATTAGGGCTGAGATCTTGTGTAGATAGTGATAATTTCATTCTATAAGTTTTCAAATTCATCACCTGTACGACCATGTAATTGATGGCTGCTGTTGAAATTTGTTAGCCCAGCAAATATCCTTATTTAAATCCACAAGAGGTGATTTCATACACGTCCTCTGGTTGCATTTTGTGATATGTGCCCATACCTGGATGGGTATAATATAGACAACCTGTACGTAGCAATTGCGGTAGTAGCATGATTGATGTTGTTATGCTATTTGCTAGTCTTTTTTTCTTTGACCTCATTATTTTTCTGGTGTATGTATTTCCATTGGGAGTGAAATTCCTCCTCCTCCTCCCCCCCCCCCCCCAAAATATCCTATCTGTAAATATATATATCTAGCTTTTCTAGACTAATCACATTTACAGCACATAAGGAACATGAAATCAGGTCACAATATTCAGTATTTGAAATGAGTTTGAGTGCACAGTGATACATCTTATTAATATTTTTAATGAAAATATACTATGCATCTCAAAATATGCTACACATGTTGGGTGTTAATTTTAGTATGTGTTGCATATGTTTGTGGATAGTGTGTGTGTGTGGAAAAGAAGCTGCTTCATTTTGTCACATTTAACACACAGAAACTATTTTATAACTATACATTTAGTATGTAAAATTAGAAAATGTTTACTATGAAATTCTTGAATTAGAAGTTCAGATCAGAAGTTACTTATTACTTCACACCATCTCATCTCACCCATCACTAAACATTTTTTTTTGTTTTGCTGACTGAAAAGGTGCAAGTTATTTTTAGAACATTGTACATCTATATTCAGTAAACCTGTACTTTACTGATAATTTTGCAAATAGCAGTTTTCACACAAGCTTAAGTGATAAAAGTACAATTACCTTCGGTAATTTTTTTTTATTGAAATTTAAAGTATACTTCAATGTATGCTATTTAGAATCTTAAAATGCAATATATTTGTGAAAATACCTCTTTTGTTCTAAAAGGTTGGGATTATGTGCTTAAAACAGAAAGCCAAGCACCTAGTAAGAAAACTAGTTGTATGGAAATCTGTCCAGTATTAAATATAATGCGTGATTAATAGCTTGTTTGTAATCATTCCTTGTCAGATCATTCTCTTCATAAGCTTTCGCCATATTATAAGCTAGTTTTGCTCATTTTCATATAAAATTATATAGAGTTGGTGTTTGTGGTAAGACATACCGTAATATGAAATCAATAAAGGAAATGGCAATGTACCTGTCGTGTCATTTTCTCACACACAAATACATGGAAGCTGTGGTCATTAGGTTAAGATCCCTGTAAATTCTCCAAATCATTTGAAGCAGTATGTTAATTGCATCTGGTCATGTGGTGGCCATAAGACATTGTCTGCTGTTTTAGAAACTTTGTTTAAAAAAAAAAAAAACACAACTGTCCTTGTACATAATTTTGGAATTTCTGCTACAGGAATTTGAGTAATTTGGTCAGATAATTGTTCAAATTCCCTAGGATTGGGTTGCTGTTTTAAAAAAAAAAAAAAAAAAAAAATCATGCGATGTACTACTTCCACTGTTTGAGCAACAAGTGAGTGATCAATTATGAAGTGCTGTATATAATTTTTATCTGGGATAACCTATTTTGCTAATTTATTGGATCTTTGTATTTGTATTCACAAGAGTAACCTTGAATCTGTTAGAATATGAAAATGCTTTGTGTGTAATGTATAGACATGAACTAAAAATTGTACATTTTTACTCGATCCTTATGTTAACTAATAATACACAGCTGTTATATAGGTTCTCTTCCCTTCCCATGCCACTTGTCTTTCCAGTTATTTACTTAGCATATTACAGTGATTGCAGAAATTGTTACCGTCCTTGTGAATAGCAGCTGAGCTACAGTGTACATTTCTTTTCAGATAAAATATATATTTACTACTGCTAATAACCATGGTGTGCTTATACTATTGCTATATATCAACACAAAAATGGTTTTTCCAGCAGGGTCTTTTTAGCTGTGTTTATTCAGAATCAGAAACTATATTGGCTTGAAATTTGCATGTGCCAATATATTACATACTGTTCAAAAGTTAAGAGAAAAAGAAGTGTGTCTAGGTGAAATAAGCAGACAGTAAGAGGAAGCAGTTGTTTTGACATAGAAAAAAAGCTGGTAAGTTTTTGTCTAGTGAAACCACTTGATTATAGATTGGGAAAAAATTCTACATGTGTTTGGTTTTAATCTGGCACAGTCAAATGGTTACTATAGGCTGTTCACAATAAAATGAGCAATTTTGAAAGCCCTGCTTAACATCTATTTGTACATACACTGCATTCATCCATATTATGTAAAATTAACATTGGCATGGGCCACGTCACTATCCATGCGTCGATCAAGTGAAACTTTAACATTATTTGGAAGGTAAATACAGCAGTCCCGTTATAGCGAGATGTCACGGTTCCAGGTTCGATCCTCGCTATAAGTGTGTCCTCGCTGTTTCTGAATTGGGCCTACTACTTAAAAATCGCCCTAAAATGTGTTCAAACCACCATAGTGTAAAAATATTCTGTTATATGAAAAATGAGCGGAAAATCTGACAAAGCTGTGTAAGTATAGCCATTCAGCCTGCAATCAATTACTCGGCCTACGCAGCATTTCCCTGCAAGAGATAACTCGCTCGCCACAGCTCCGCATCACTGCCTCAAACCAAAACCCATATTTACTGGCATAATTCTCGCACCTATTATACAGGATTTTAGTGCAAAAAATTACTGTGCATGAATTATGCAAGGAATTGCCAATACATGTGCATGTAAATATTAAAATCATCAGGTCTACTGTAAGTTATCCCTCGCCAATCGCGAGGGATACGTTCTTTAAAAACACAGCACTTTATTTACTGATAATAGATATGAAGATACATATTCAAAATTATATCACCCATGTGCTGGGGCTAGCAGCAAACACATTGCCATGTACACATAGCTGGGCGAGCACCTAGATCCTCTGCAGCGCCGCCAGGCACTGCAGCTATCGGTTGCTACACAATTATTCTGGCAGGCGGTCGCCTACTGCTACTGCCATCGTTACAGGTCCGGTTCACTTCATAACAACGGCCCAGTATTGGGAAAATATGACATGCACGTTAAACTCAGAAACAATGAATTTTCGGCCTGCTTCTCTATTGCCGTGTTCCTCTGCATACGCAATTACCTGAAGTTTAAATGCAGCAGTTTAATTGGCTTATTTACCCATGATGCATTTCTACTAAACAAAAACTAATATAAATTTAAATTATTCCCTTCGCATTAAAAAAACCACCCGAATATAAGTAAACTCTGCGACTGATTTTGTTTAAATGTTTGCAGCACGGGCACTGCAGCCAGAAATTGATAACAGGATCAGAACCTTAGTGTCGGTGACCTGGTGCGTTCGAACAAAGTATGTGCCCGTTAGCATTACATGCCTCGTTGAGAGAAACATGTTGAGTGAAATATGAAAGGGGCTTTTTTTTTTTTTTTTTTTTTTCTTCCGGTACCTTAAAAATGGGAGCGAGAATTATGCCAGTAAATACGGTAGTCCCTGGGAAATTATACGTTTTCAACTAACAAAACCTGCATAAATTCAAGAAAACTTTATATAAATGGATTAAAATTGAGTTTGTTATAGCACATCTATAAAATGTAGTAGTAGTTGTGTCCCTATCTTTAATTGGTATGCCACAGTATGGGAAGAAAAACCGGCGAAAATCTGTTGTGTAGCTTTACTCAATTCTAGCTACGACTTGGACTGTATGTTTAAATGAAATTTGTTTTCATTTAACAATATTAGACCCACATACGCCTAGTTGTTTGAAACCAAACCCGGTTGACAGCACAATGACCAACTACGGAAAAGTAGAACTGCCTCATGAAAACGTGGTCATGGTTGAAAGGGCAGGATTCTATTTATAGAACAATACCTGGTTTGAAAGAGAGGGAAGGAAAAAGAATGTGACACATGAGAGTGGCACAAGGTACTTAGGGAAATGGGGGAGTGGAGTTACGGCAGACAGATAACAAAAGCACACTGCACATGGTCAAGAGTCCTGCCATAAGCCTGCTTCACACAACCGCGCTGCACGTTTCAACTTGTAAAATTACAATTTTTCATTGAATATTTTTGACTGTTCCCAAAAAAGACCTCGTTATACCAGTGTTCTTGTAGTTGCTGTGCTCGCTACAGCGGGATCTAATGTATTTTACAAATTTGGTTATTTTTAACACTTCAATGCATAAAAAAATCTGAAAGCAAAAGAAATATAAGTTGTAAATTGTTATCTACCACTTTTTATTTTACGTTAAGATACAGAACTACTTTTGATCCATTGTTGCTAACTTTACTGGGCGCATGTCACTGTGTGCCTGTTAAAATATATACAGGCAGGGGGTAGTGAGTTTTTCTAAAGTTGTTCTCAAAAGTGCTCACTTTATAGTAAATAGCCTTTAAATTAAAGTTATGGAGTAAAAGCTGACACGACCATTCAGAAACAGGTGCTGCAGATAAAACTCACTCGTGAGCAAAAATATGTTATTAGTGTTGCTACCAAAACTAGTACATACGCAACTAAGATTACGCAGTACAATAGGAAATGCTGGATAGACGTGCACAATAAGCAGTTATGCTGGTTGCACATAAAATTGTGACTTAATTTGCAAATTTTCACAATTTTGCATTTAGTAAATGAGAATTACGAAATTTTTATTACTACATGGTAGGTTGAATATTAGGAATAAGTGCTGATTACTGTATTTACTAACACATCTTTCACCTTCGTCTATCTTCTTTTGCACCCTGTTCCTTCACTATGAAATTCTAGGATTATATATTTCACCTCATATGTTATGCATATGGACTTTTAACTTGAGGGTGGAGTGGTGACACACATTTAAGAGTAGTTATTGTCATCCACTGAAAACAGTCGTGTTTTTATTTGTATGCACCTTGCCGGTAATTTGTATGGAAGACGTGGAGCCGGGCGCTTCGCCTCATGATCCTGGATTGCTCCTCTGCCAAGAGTCCTGGTGCTGTTTTCTGTCTCCCTATTCAGCCCTCTAGTTGGGCCTGCTTCCTGTATCTCAATTTCCGTCTCGCTACCTCTCGCTCATGTTTCAATGTTTGTATTTTTATACAAAATAAACATGAGGCTCCTTTTATATTATGGTAGTTCACTTAACCACTTTTCTGTTTAAAGTAGTCACAAATGTAATATGTTCATTAAAAATGCACAGAAATGTTACCCTGCATCCTTTTTCTGAACCCAGAAAATGGTATTAAAAAGTGTGCAAGAGATTGTGGTAAATTCAGTATTTTGAGGGGATGCATTACAAGTGGAAATTTCCTTTGGCAAAACTGTTCACTACCATTGTATATGCAAAAAGGCAAATTAAGTATGCAAAGGAAATAAATCCTTGATTTGGTGAACATGCGATCATCTAGAAATTTTACAGCTACAAGATATTGCAGCAAAACTGAGATACCAATGCAATTATGGGCTGATACATTTAAGAGGGACTGGTGAGTGAAACAACTGGAAAAAAAAACACATGAGATAAAGAATAGCATGCAGGCATAAAGTTGCATGAGAGCAGTTGAATCACAATGTAATTAACATGTTGCACATGCTTCACATTAGTTATTTGGCTCATGGGCAATGTTTTAAATATGGCAACAGTATATGTATATATATATATGTGTGTGTGTATATATATTATATATATATACACACACACACACACACTTGTCTTAATATGTTCAAGTAGGCATTACGTGGAAAACTTCTTGAAAAGATCAGTTGAGTATATTTATGTTAAAAGTAACTGTCGGTTGAGGTGGTTGGTTAAAGATGGGTTTAGGTTGCACACAAGAGCATGCACTCACACACTTATTATACAAAGTGTAATGCAGTGTTGGTACCAACCCATTCCCAATTTTTATTTAAAACATCTTTACACTTTGGTCATTTGATACAAGTAAAATTTTATTTTTATAAAACTGGTATAAATATAATTTAGTGAAAAACACTGATTTTCTCACATTGGAGTTCCATAACTGTTAACATTATTCAGCTAGTGTATAGATGTGTAAAATTACTCAAGGTTTTTGTGCATGAAAATTAAGGGTATTGTGTAAGTTACGTTTGTTGGAAGAAGTGTTTGAACTAATGAATGTCGTGGACTGTATATGATTAGCTAAACTCTTAAGCTAATCTGGTCTCTGGCTGCAATGTCTGGGAAGTATATGCTTATTGTGTTTTAAGATTTTAAACAGAGTGAGGGGTAGGAAGTGATTTTGCCTGGCTGTAATGTAGACAATAACTTGCATGGGATCACTGAATTTACAACCTTCAGATGTGTGTTTCAAGCCCCATCAAAAGTTCTTATTTTAGAAATAGAAATATGAAAGTTAATTTTATTGTAGAAGTTTGTAAGCCTATCAGCTTGATTTTTGTCATTTTGCTCAACTACTGATGTAATGTGATGTTCCTCTAGCTTTTGTAACATGTGCAAAAAAAAATATTTTTGTTTGAATTCAGAGTTTTTATTGAAATTACCAGGGTATGTTTTGCGAGTTGTGCCTGCTACATACGAGAAATTTACGAGTATTTGCACACTTTCATAATTTCATCTTGTGTATTTTCAACTGTGTAGTCTTAAAATGATTTTTTTAACTGTGTAAATTAAATGCTAATGCAGGAGTGGTAATAATTTAGCATTTATTTGTATAGTTGTAAACAGTTGTTTAAAAAAATTACATATTTACTTGTGCATTGTTATTTTATGATTTGTGGTGGTGTAGTACAAGATGAGGCATGTCAAATGTACTGTTGACAAAACACATGTTGAATTAGAAATATAAAGTTATGGCAGTTAAGAAGCAGTTATAAACATACATGGTTTAGATTATCCAGGTCGCTGCAATTGATGTGCATCCACACAGGGTGGTTATTCCTACCCTAAAAGTCACTTAGTAAGGGTCCGTGCGAGATGATTTCAAAAAATTATGGTTAAAGTATTTATATACAAACTGCTCTCCTGACTAACCACCCTTTATCATCATACTATGTACAGTCCATACCTTTGCAATTATTTTCTTGCATTTTGCCTATTTCATTTGGCAAGAGACAACTTATCCAAGTTAAAGCTAAAAGAAAACAATGGTTTTTAAATTTTGCTATATAATTGGTTAAAAATAAACACAACTGTGCTCGATGAGTAGCCAGCACCTCTCCAATATTAGGAACAAGATCTTATGGTTTTATTTTTAACTCAATTTTTGTTTTAAAAATGTGTGTTAGTGTTGTTCTTGTAAACTCTCCATATTGTTGACAAAAGATGCATATTTAAACACACACTCTTTCTAGCCAGATGAGACAGTCAGCAGCAGCTCTGTGTGCGCACACTTGCCATAGTTTGATGTTGCTGTGCCGGTTGGCCTCTGCGCTAGTACGATGAGGCCCAGCAATATTTACAGGAATGCAAAAATTCAGTGTGGCCTATAGTTGAAATATTAATTATCCTTAATTTTTCATCAAAAAACTTCTGATGCAGCAGCCTTTACACGTCAAAATACGGTATTATCGGGTGTCTTGGTATCACTGTTACTGCATGACACAGGCTGTATGGCATTGTTTAAGACTGCGTTAGCTAGCTCTCTAACCTCACTACTAAGCATGTTGACTTTTTTTATATGGAGAGTGGATCACTTTGAGTATTTTTAATTTTGTCTTCTAATACAGTGTATTTTCCATGCATGACTTTGTTATTTTTTGGTAATGTAGACTCTCTGTATTGAGCTTACGGTTCTAGATTTTCATTAGTAGTTCGTTCATGAATCGTAAGCATCTCCTGTAATTTTGTAAAGGTAACTTCTGTGTTCTTGCAACTGGCACTTGTTTCATGTACAAAATTGTTCAACATTTTGCAGTTCTTGGCCACATTGCTTAACTTTGGCACTTTAATTTCTTTACTTTCAATTCTTTGTTTTGGCAGCTTCAATATGAACACATGTAGCACAGTGTTTGAACTATTAATTTCTTTGCAAATTTGCATTAACTTTGCATGCCTCATTTCAGTTTTGTGTACTAGAAATGTATTATTTACTTCCTCCTGATGATTGAATTTTTCATTTTTTTGTTCCAGTTTTTCCTTGAGATATGTATGGTTTCAATTTCAGATTTTAATTGGACATTTTGAGTTACAATTCGCGAGTTCAGGTTTTGTATCATAATATGGAATTAATTGTTTGAACTTAGTATTAGAAACTGATCATTCATTAATTAGCCTGTTCATTTACAATGGAAATTTGAACTGAATTCTTATTACAAGCTGCAGTATTGTCCTCAATGTCATGTTGAACGGGACATTCAAATAGTCACCGGTTGTAATGTCTTATACTATCTGTTGCGTTCAGAAAACATGTTCTTTGAAATTGTTTTGATTTGTCAAATTGACAGTAAGAATTTCCATTTGTTTTATCAGGTGTGTTGTACAATTGTAGAAGGGACTAATTACTTTGTGAAGTAAACAGATTACTAATAAATATTGTTTTTGATTTCGTATAATGGAATTTTAGTTTTGGTTATACTCAAATCATTTTGATTAATGTCCCAAACAATTAGTGGTGACCCCAACGTGATCGTTTTAGGAAAAATGAGAAAAATATTTGTCACTACGGTAACTGAGAAGTTGCATCAAGGCTTGGAAACCTGTAAGGATGTTGTCTACCAAGACATTCAACCATATAACAAAACATTTATAAGATGCTGAAGACAATATAAGTGTTGAAATCTCTGGTGACTAAGATGGAGACGTTGTGAACTGAACCGGGTACACATGATGAAAGATTATTTTAATTGTTGCTAGAAGAAAATTCAGAAACCTAGGACTGTGAGAATTAATCTGTTGATAGTTACAGGGATATATTAGAGAGTAAAAGTGCAAGTGTTTATAAATGAATGCAGTCAACCGACAATGAAAAGTTAGAGAGTTCATATAATAACACTAAAAATTATTGAAATTGCCTGAAATAGAATTAGTGAAGTTTGGAGGCGAGGTTAAAGATTGGCTGGGATTCTAGGATCAATTCACACATTCATGAAGATGACGATATTGAGGATGCAGATGAATTACAGGAGTAAGGTAGTCGTGCTAGGCAACTAGTCAGTGGTTTCTCGCCTGCAGGTGATAGTCATAACAAAGCAGTTGAAACACAAGCAGGTTTGACAGAGACAATTTAAGTACTACATCAGGGAATTGATAAGTCTTAGCATACAGAATGTTACAAATAGGAAGGAAACATTTCATTTAGCAGTTTTGCACAATAAGTTAGAAACACAGCTTAGAGCACTAGGGGTAAGTATGGGTCAATGTTATTTCCACTTGTAGAATCCTGCTTCCTGAAGAAGTTAAGAACTACTTAGTAGGCATGCCAACAAATTGGAAACCTTAATAGCTTCCCTCAAAGGCGAGGTTGAAGGTGAAGAGATGATCAGTTAGGCTACAGAGCCTGATAACGAATCAATCACTACGTGTTTTGTTCTCCAGCAAAGATAAGGGCAGGAAAGTAGGGACTGATACGTTGCTCAGGAACAGAATTTGACAGACAAGCATACGTGATTAACAGAGAGCAGATGTTTTGCATGTTTGAAAGTTGGTTAGACAGCGCAACAAAATTACGCTGTCCATATGTGGTTATAGACATAAAGCTGCAATTTTTGTCCTAACTCAGCTGTAATAATCAGTTGTTAGAGGCGATGTTAAGCTTAGTGACAATAACAGATCCACAGAATGTTAAAGTAGTGTGTCTGTAACACTAAGTGCACAATCAACTGTGATGTCAGTGGTGCTAGAGCCCATGACGACGCTCACCACGCACGTGTCCATTCACATGTGCAAAGAGGCCAATATTTTTTAACTCGCATCAATAATATTTTGCAGTGTAAAATGTATTTTGTATTTGCAGTGTTAATATGTCTTGAAATATTTTAGTGTGTTGTTATGAAGATTTTTGGCTATGAATAAACTCCAATAAATACCAGATTTAATATTAAGGTAAGTAATTAGTAATAGAATCCTTCAAGATTTTTTCATGTCCAACATCACAAATGTACATAGTATATTAATATCCAGAATTTGAACATAGTTCTAAATGTCCAGCAGGAATCTATGTAAATCCACAAATAATTCACAGTGCCCGCAGTACCGAGATTAAGAACACTGATATTCTGGCGTGAACGACATAATGGACACTGAATTAATATGAAAATTATAAAAATGTAAAATTACTTCATTTAATTTGTGCCAATTTTATTTTTCAAAGTATAAATATTTTACTCGGCGTGCGTAGCACTTCTGCTTACGTCAACCCTGTAGGCTGCCATGATAGGTACTGGGATGTTTGGCTCTGGACAGTCTGTCGTAGGGAACTGGCGAGGTAAGGCACTGTCATGTGCCTCTACAACTTTTGTTCATTGATGTAGGTTTCTATAGACAATTCAGTTAACTGGTCTACCTTCACTTGCGTACGTTTTGCCAGACGTTTCCCCAGCATTATGCTTCCACTTAAATAATTTATTTCGCCCTTGTGTTATTTAACAAACTTAATTGAGAAAGATGTCGGAGAGGTGACGTGACCCCACAACTTGAATAAGGCGCCATCCACCTGTGTTAGTGGTGTTATAGTGTAATTTCTGTATTTTTGATACGTGCAATCATAAGAACTTTTGTTTTTATGAATGTATTTTAAGGGTATTTTCATGTTTGTATTTTACTGCAATTTAATGTAAAAACCATGTGGCTAACCTATGCCAAGTCGATACCTGTACTATCCATTCAGTTTGAGTTTATTTGTGTAAAATCATGTGCGCTACAATTTATTTTAGGGTTCAATGTATTTTTAGCATAATTGATAACACGGTCATGTTAATGTTAGATTTTACTGCCATCAGGCATGCTGCACACCTGCAATCATTTACATCATAAAGAGGATAATTTTCTCTTGCAGAATAATATTCTGTCTGAATTAAATTTGCCGTTTTCAAGAAATATTGCAATTTAATCTGCACCACATGGTCCGCTACGAACATTATCCAATGGCATCCACGCGACCTAAGCTTGTTCTCACGTGTGTGTGTTTATTGTGAATACTCGTCTCATGCCCCATTATCTTTTTAGGATCTTTGTGTAATTTTGCAATTTGTGAATGGTGCAATTATTCCGTCCTAGCTGGCGGTGTATAGGCCGTCTCCACACTACCCACATGCTGGCGGGCAAACCCAGACGAATTTGCGTTAGTGATGCCAAGTAGTCACACGTGTTAAAATGTTTTCATCACAGGTTTCATTTGTAATTTACCGTGTGCTGTCTTCAAGGAAAAACCGTCAGTCCACCCTAGCGGCTGTCTGCCCTTTCCCCTTGTGAAGGCTATGCTTTCATGCACCTTGGTGAAATCATCCATCTAGGTGTGCACTAGATTAATTGTGGGCTGGGGAGCACTCAAGGGGAATTGGGTAGGCATGACCAAAATAATCATAATTTCATTGGTACATTGATGTGTGCGCATAGTAACCTACCTCTTATTCAGTAGTGGCAGTGTCCTAGCCACATGTATTTTATCAAGTGATTATTTTCATAGTAATGTTTAGTAAAAGTTTAGTGTTGCCAACGTGTTTGTAAGCACGCACATGTGAGATGGACACACAGAACCCACAGCGTCCCCGAGTTTCAATAGTGAGGTGATTGGAAAGCACCGCTGGCGCCCATATTACCAGTAAGTATTTGTGTCGTCGTTCATCCCTTGTCTCGCCTGATGGCGTCAACTGCGTCTGAAGTTTTGATGCAAACATTCAGGGTCACGTTACAACACAAAAGGAGAGAGATAATTGTATGCGCACGCTCTTAGACAATGGCTCTTGGAGATCTTGCCTGCTGAAAAAAACTCTGAAGGAAATGTATATATAGCCCTATCAAAAACAGGATTGAACACAAGCTGTTTTGGGGGTGCATTAGTCGGCACACAGGAACACAATCTTTATGAAATTTCCTTACACTACCTTCATAAGACATCACACTATACCAGTATTAGTCAAGACAGTTTGTGGAAGAATTCAAAGATTGAAGTATGATCCTGGGATGAAAGGGTTCAAGGAAAAGAGGGTTTTGACTCCTATTTCGATTCAGATTCTCCAGAGGTGCAATTGCTCATTGGAGCTGATGCTGTAGGTAATACAATACGATTATAGGGAAGATTTTCAGGTTGGTTGCTGGAAGCACTACTGTAGATTGGACAATAATGGGAAAGATTTGGAAAAAGCTGGAAGGTGACTGCTATTTCTGATCAATTATTTGTTTGTGCAGAGTGCTTCCTTAAAAGAGTCTTGGAAGCTGGAGTGCATTGCTATCAATGAACCTGCTGAGATCTTAACAAAGGGGAGGTGTGACTTTGTGGAAGGGTAAGAGTACGGCAATGAAACTACTGAATTCTTCCACAAATCGCCTAATATGGGAAGGTAGTTTTAAGAAGTACCAGCAAGTATTTAAGGACTAGGGTTGGAAGGTATAAGGGAAGAGGTCTACGAAGAAGAAATACCAGATGAGGGATACTACTTGCCACACAGAGGTGTTTTCAAATAAGATTCGACTGCTGCAGTGAGACTTGCATTCAGTGCTTCATGCAGGTCGAGGAGAGAACAATCGCTGAATGATTGTCAAGAGAGGGGATCCAACTTGCTGGAAGTCATTCAGTCTATTTTAGACATGTTCACATTAAATATGATAGGCATTGTATCAGACATTTACAAAATGTAATTCTACAATTGTCTTTTTGAGAAGACTACCACAAAATATGTTAATCTCTCTAGTGGGAGAATTATAGACTGAAAACTTCATGTATACAATCACAATCTGGTAATTTTCGGAATCAATTGCATTCCATTTCTGCTGGGAGCTGTCCTGGATTTCCAAATAGTGTGTTTTCTCAAGACTGTAGAGAGGTTAAGATCGTCTATGTAGATAACTGCTTAAATTCTCTAAACACCAAAGAGGAACTCCGCCAATTCATTGACGAGTCAAAGATACTGCTGTAAACTAAGTTTGATCTACAAGCACGGGAGTGCACAAGGTAGAACTTGGATGAAAGTGAAATGCCCAAGACAAGATCAGTATTGGAACATGTGTAATCTGGTAGTTGTACTATCTTGTAAAAATGTGGATGTACAGCGATTCGGAGAGAAGATAACAAGAAGAGTCTTGTCAATTGCTCATAGCAATAGGAGACGCGAGACCAAGCGGGTCGTAATTACTATCGCCCCTAAAAATTTTTTTTACAGAAAAGATAGGTTCAACAAATGGTTGAAGGATTTGCATACAGTTTGTGAAGCAAAGGTTCCGAGACAATGGCAAGTTGTGAGTTTGCCATTGGTCTTTACGCTCCTTTTGTGATACCAGTACGTTGGCTTATGCAGCCACTGTATTTTTTACGATCTTTTGATAGGATGTAAAGGTGCACCTGGTGGCAGCAAAATCCAGAAGGTGATAATCCTAAGGGTAGAGTTAATTGTATTTACAATAGGGTCTCTGCTAGCTATTTGTTTATTTGAGAGTTCAGGATTGACCAGCGTTACCAGACCATACCAAAAATGTACAGGATGACTATCTTTTGCCTCGTACACTATTTAAAAAAATTTAATGTTTATGCACCCAGTTTTGTAACAATACGTTTTTTTCTCATTTGACATTGTTCAGCTAAAAAATTAATACGTTCTGTTATAAATAAGCATGAATTACTCCATCCTTTTTCAAATTTGAGTTGTTTGCATTTTGTTTAAAAATGTGTGTAATTGAATGAAATCTGGAACAAAACCAAAACGATTGTGTCTGGAATGAATTGTAGTAGTGTTACATGATTTTTAGAAACTCCAGGAGGGGTGGGGAGGGGGCAAAACGAAACCAAGAAAGTTTTTTAAGTTGAAGTAGTGTTACAGAGAGAGTTTATTTTCTTAGGTTTTGTGGAGGAGGGCCACCATGAGTTGAGTAGCATTTGGCACTAATCCCCGGAGCCAGTTGCACAACCCTAGAAACCGGACCGGCATAGTTGTTTCTTTGAGGGACATCTTGGATAGCCTGAATTGAACCTTCCTTTGGAAAAATCCCTTTGGGGGATAGAACATGCCCTAAGTACGCAATATCTCCTCCCCCTAAATGACACTTGCTCAACTTGCACGAGTAGCAGTTTGAGGTTTCTTGTCAAGTGATGGCAGTGTTCCTCCCAGTTTTGGGAGTAGATGATAATGTCGTTGAGGTATGTGAAACAGAATTTCCCTATGTAGCCGGTCAACACCTCGGCGGTCGTTAGTTGTTGGAAGGTTACTGGAGCATTCTTAAATCCAAATGGCATTACTTTGAACGATAAGAGTTTCTCTGGTAGGGGTGGTGAATGCTGTGTATTTCCTATTGTCGGGGTGCACCGCAACTTGGAGGGTATTGTGTAGATTGATAGTAAAAAAAACTTAATTTAATTTCCACCAGCATTGCACATTCATAAGAGTTCATATATTTTAGATGTTATGTAATTGTTATTCTCCATTTGGGCCTGACACTGCATAACTTTGTGAAATTTTGGTCTTTTATTCCTTCCATTTATAATATATACTTTCTCTCCATCTCTGATTCATTGTGGTCAATATCTGAAATAATAATAAAATGTGTGTTATATATAGTAGGTTAGAGCGGGTGTGCAAAACCAACAAACAAATCATCTTAACCCATACTTCAGGTCAAATAACATTTTTATCAAGGTATATCATTTTACATCTAATGGAAATAATCAACAAAACTGGGCTAGTAGAATAGGTTAATATTTTTTCATTAAATATCATTGGATGGGTGTGTTCTTAAATTTTTTCTTGTAGGTTACGTACAAACACTTCCGTCCCTCTTTCTTGGGTACTAAGACACTCTGAGAATTATAAGCTGAAGTGGAAGGTTCTACTATTATGTTTCATTTTGTCCACTTGTTTCAAAATCTCTTGTTGCAGATACATGGACGTATTGTAAGGCGGGCTATATATGGGTCGTTCGACACCAGGCTATATCTTGTACTGGATGCTGTGGGTCTGCAATTAGGGGCCCAGAATTGGAAAATGTGTGTGCATATCTACCCACAATTTCCTTCAATTGTTGGAATTGACTTTCACCCAGCTGGTGTTTTATGTCGGCCGGGGACGAGGGGGAAATTTCTAGCTCCCAGAGATGCGCTTTCCTAGCTATTGGTGACCCGTTCGGCCTTCCCTATGTGTATAGTTTCCTGTCCATGGTCGACAATACATTGTTGCGTGTCCTGGGTTAGGTGGCATGCGTCCCTAGTTAGCTATACTTTTCCTTTGGCATGCAGGATGCAGTTTGGCTGGGTCAGGGGCTGAAGTCCCGCCCTTTGGGAAGCTGTGAGGATGTTAATCCTCACAAAATTTCTGGTGGCTCCCAAGTCAATTAAAGCCCTTCAGGGAATGTGTGGTTCAATTCTACTTGGATGCGAGGGGACTTGGAGGGTCTGGGATCTGACAATTGAGTAACCGTCAGAGGGGCATGGAGTGTGGGGTTCTTTCTCTTTTTGTCGGGGAAGCGCATATCGTAGTTTCACAGATGGGTATTCGGGAGGTAGGGAAGAGTGCCAACAGCAGAGTAAGGGGGGGGGGGGGGAAGGTTGTGGTCTGGGAAAGGGGGCAGGGATGGCGGGCCTTCCCTGGCAGGGGGTGGTTATTAATCTCGAGTTCCCTGGCTACGGTTGCTGGAGTAACAGCAGATTTCTAAACGAGGGTAGGAGGGTGCGAGTGATGCTGCAGGACCTCTGCCCTTCTGTCTGCTATGGGTACACTCTATTATGTAGGTGCTCTTTCTGCCTAACGAGCTTCTCTACCTCTTTGTCTAGGTGTTGCACACAGGAGTGCAGATCAGTAATTAAACCTGAGAGTATGTATTCTCCGCTGAAGTGCAAAAGGATCTGGGACCTGAACTGGGGCCATCCCTCTATAAATTCCCCGTATTTCTCCCACCATTTTCTGGGGGGTCCGCTCAGCTGGTGGCACACTCTGCTCTTTATCAGGCTACTACAATTTACCGGGTTGGGAGGTTTATAGGCATGTTCCTATCTGCATACATTGCATTGATATACTTTCCCATGGTTTTGGATGCATTCAGGCTGTACACTGGTGGTGAAAATCGGTGTTACATAATATGCACCTGACAATATATCGCCCGTGCCCTTCACACTCGGGCCTTTGGCAGACCTGTCTCTCGTCCTGCCTGCATGACTGGTGCCTGTATTCGAGGCAATCTGTGTAGTGGGGCGTGTCGTCCCATCCAAGAGAACAAAATGAAAATGATGGCTGCAATAACTGCACCATATCATGTTCATGCCTGTGCCCCCGCATGTCAAGATGGGACGTGGTGCATTACTTGTTCTGGCAGTGACTAACATGCCTCGTGTTTCGGGCAGATTTGCTAGTTGTATGGGCGCTACGGAGTGTTTAATCAACTCCCTAAAGTCGGCTACGAGCTCCTCTGCAAGGAGCCATCAAAAAGAAGAGGGGAGGGGAGACTGGCATGGTCCCAGCTCTCAAGCCTGAACTACCTAGAGCTGTTTGGTCCCATGTTGGGCGCCAATTGACGTGCATCCCTCTCTCGAGTCGTGATTAGAGCGAGTTCACTAGATGTTCCTATTGCGGCATATTCTTTACTGGTCTAGCCCAGTAGGTCGTGGAAGGTTCAATAGGGGGCTGCTTAGTTGGGGGGGATACCCTCTTGAGGGGAGAGGAATCAAATCCCAGAGTGATTGTCTCTAGTCTGGGGAATACAATTTTTCTCACTGAAAGGGTTGCCAAAATATGGGATGCCAGCGTCCCGGGGTACGTGTCCTGATTATGTTTAAATCAGTAGTACTGTTAGGCGTGGACGGTCCCGCCGAAGGGGTTGACATCCGCAGCAGTCCGATCTGCCGACGACTGTGGATGTAATTTGAGGCAAGGAGCTATGCGGGGTTATGGAGTAACAGTCGGTAGTCTAACCCGGATAACCTTTCCGGAAGCTAAACGGATTGTGCACATATTTGGTACACTTTTCCTTTCGTCTGACCTGGGTGGTGTTAAGATCATGGGCGGCAGAGGTGTGTCTGGCTAGAGGTAGCTTATGAATTATAGGTCTGGCCATGACCAACAGGCACCCAGGTAAGTATCGAGTTCAGACTTGTGGACAAGTGGGATGCTGGGTGAAATTTGTTGCTGTCTATCTCTAGATTCACTGGCGGGGTGCGTCCTCACACTTAGATTCTACTTGTGTTGGCTAGTCTCTGCAAAGCCACCGCTCTTTGCGCTCTGAACCCCACCTTTCCTACTGTGCATTGGAACCAATTTTCTGTCCTTCCTGCAGCCATCAGTGCCTCGGGTGTCTTCTACACACACACACACCCGAGGCACTGACGGTGAGAGGTTCAGTTGGGAATTAGGATACCACTCAAACAGCCTATTCAAGCCCCATCTCCTGTGGAGTTTGGCACGCCTGACAACTATTCTTCAGTGGGGTTTACACGCAACAATCCTCCAATTTTGAAATTGAATTGAAAAAATGAACAAGGAACTGTTATTAAAGGTAGTCAACGATTTTCAAATTTGACGTAATATTTAATTATTATGTTTGAAAACAATGGGGAATCCTGGTTGGATTTTCCTCTAAATTTAAATAACAATAATTATATAATTAAATGATCAGGTGGTCAGCCTGTAATAGAACAAAAAAAAATCTCTAATTTACACAATTTACAGCGTAACCTCCCGAGGGGTGGTTGTCCAGACGGGACGTCGCAACGACCTGTTACAGCGGAGTCAAAGGAGTGACTTGGGTAAAGGGGTGCAGGAAGTGGACGTCGAGGTTTACCTCTGAAGTGATGGTGTGCCGGCTCTTGTAGTCAGCTGGTGCAGGAGTGGATGAGCCTTCACGAGCTGCTGGAATGGTTGAATCGTTGGCAGCCTGTAGGAGAGGAGGGAGGTCTTGGTCTGACCAGGGAGAGCTCGCTGACCTATGCGGCTAGCAATTTCTGCCAAGAGATGTCCATGCCTCCTTATA
This sequence comes from Dryococelus australis, assembly GCA_029891345.1. Lineage (NCBI taxonomy): Eukaryota > Metazoa > Arthropoda > Insecta > Phasmatodea > Phasmatidae > Dryococelus > Dryococelus australis. The sequence continues at coordinate 128,116,062 of CM056995.1, read as the reverse complement.
TAGTCGAAAATCCCAGTATCTGCGTTCTTCCAGGGGTGCACGGGGTGATAGCCTTTTCCCACAGGGGTTGGTTATCATAGGATTGCAACGGCGCTGCCGCATATTCCTTATCTTCCCGCGCTGAGGCAACAGTGAATTTACAGCCTCCGCTCAAGGCTCGGGGGATGTGATGTCCCAGGGCAGCAGAAGTGCTGCAATCCTGTGGTGTCTGTTGAAACTTCCTTCTTGGTTATCTTTGGGCAGTGGCTCATTGGGTAAAACAACCTTGACTCAAGGGGGTGGTGACTGCATGATGGAATCTGGGCAGGCAGTACAATTCATAATTAAATGCGTTAATTATTTCAATGTCCGAAGTTGTCCAACGCATGGATTCAATTCAGTAGGCACATGAATAGTCTGTCACTGTTTGTGACTTGCCCCGAGCTCTTGCTAGCTCGTTTGTGGGGTGAAGTCGCGCTGTGCAGCAGTGTGGCATGAGTCACTCTAAAAGTTGGTAGATAAAATTGGTGATGGCCCGAAACACAAGATTTTGCAACAGTCACATTCTTGAACATTACACTTTTGAACTACTACCTTGAAAAAAAAAAAAAAAAAAAATAGGTTGCATGTTTACAGCAAATATACAGCCAAAATAATAAAAGTGACAGGAAGTTAAATTCAGTTCATGGTTGGTAAAATGCACAGAAATTAAATTTAACATCCATTCAAATACTACATTAATAATAACGTAACCTAAAATATGTGAGATGGAAGGTAAAGCTATAAATAATAACTGAGCAAATGTGTGTGGCTGTAGGTGACCCACTAACCTGGTGGTTAAAAAGAATAAAAAAATACCTATCTAAGCTGAAAATAAGCACTGAATTATCTGTACCTATTGCAACTGTAATTTTGTTGTTAATCTGAATATAGTATTGAATATGTAATCTACTAGAATGAGTATTGGGGGGTTACAATACAAGCTAATAAGAACTGCGGAGCTGGGGTTTCAGTAGAACCTGCCATTATCAATTATTTATCTACCAAAGGAAGCACAGGAAGAGGTGTCTGAGAGCCCCCACGAACAGTGCAATATAGTTAACTTTTCAAACATACAAATTGATACAAGGGTTTGTCCCTACACAAAAAACCTGGAAGAGAGGGCATTAGGGTCAGAATCCAAAATGTAAAACCGTGATTGTGTTTTACTGGCTGAGCAAGTGAGTCTAATATGTGTGACTTGGTAGAAGAGGATTTTAACTGGTTCTATAATGGTACGGGCCAATAAAGTTTTCCTAAACTGAATGTCTCGAATACCAATAATTTGCCAGGACTCTCTGTTGTCCAGAAAGCTGATGACAATTTGAGTGCAGCTGTAAAGATTATCTGTTCAATCATGTACCATCCCCTTCAACATCAAAACAGACTTGTAATGGAGCGATAACAGGGTCAACAGGCATAATGGAAATAAATTATTCCATTTGTTTAACTTTTGTTTCAATAAAATAAACTAAATCATTAATATAAATATAATACCTTCAAATTCTCACAAAAACTACACAATTTTTTTTTGTGTATACAATTTGTAACATGAAAACAAAATCCTACTTTTTACAGAGAGGTACTTTTACATACCCAGTCATGACAAAATTACTACAACGATTGCAAAATATTATATTTTCAGCTGAATAACAACATAAACAAATGCTAAAGAAAATTTAAAAATCCATAGTTGGTGCCTGACGCTGTTGCTTTATTTGCGAATGGGACCTCTTCTGCAGAAGCCTCAAGCGTGAACTTCTCTCTCTCCTATAACAGACATCATCTATCAATTTTCCCCGGAAAATGAGAAAATTGTTTGTCTATGTCGCTATGAACAGTCAAATTAGTTTTAAAAAATAATAATGCACAGGAAAAAAAGTGTTGAGCTAAACTACCTTCTCCTGAGCACTTCCTCGGACTCCGGTGTTGGCTGTGGGACAGGCTCTGCAGCTGCACGCACCAGTGCGCGCAGCCTCTCCAAAGCATCAGCAAGGTTGAGCTGCTGGAGCCTAGTCTTGTCAGAGCGAAGTATGAGATAACCCTCCTTATTAATCTTCGTCTTGTGCTGCAAGCAGGAAACAAAACCCACACAAATTAAAATCTTCCGGCTTCAATTCTCACTCATTGACTGACCTTGTTACCACTGATGGGGAAAATGTGAAGTTGGGAATTGCGTACCAAGGAGAGTGCGTAAACACAAGCCTCTGTTTGGTATGTACTGCTTACCACAATTTTTCGCCAACTTGACTCTAAGAAGGCACGTATGCTCAAGTAACCAACTTTTGTGAATTTTTTTAAAAGCCCTGCTTAAGATTTATTTGTATGCACAACGTGTATTGTTACACCATGGGCCTGATCACTTCATTTAAGTGCATAAAAGCAAGAACCAAAGAAATAATTACAGTACACTCAAATGTTTGCCCAATACTTTTAATTCAACATTAAGACTTACTCCCTGCCATCTATTCTAGAGGGGGGGGGAGAGAGAGAGAGAGAGGAGGGAATGTGGTTAGACCACTCGCCTCCCACCTATGCGAACAGGGTTCCATTCCCAGCTCCCGGATTTTCGCAAATGGGAATCGTGCTGGACAATGCTGCGGGTTTTCTTGGGACACTCCTATTTCTCTCTCGCTCTCTCTTGCATTCTAGTGCTGCCCCATACTGACCTCTGTCACCATCTGCTCTTAAGACCTCAACATTAACAACTGCCCAAATCACTCCATTACATCTGTTACCAACTTCCCACGTCAATGTGTGCATTAAATATATATGCAGGTAGAAGTAGTGACATTTTCTGCAAGTTTATGTTCAAAGTGTTAGTTGCAAACAGTTTATACAAATGTGTTATCAGCCAAATAGTACATACAGTAAAACCCTTCCATTACCACCACCTCTCTATTACAACCCAATTACGAGGAACCGTGAAAATTTTGGGTCGAAAAAGTATAAAATATGAGGCAAGTCTAAAAATAGATACAGTAATCCCTTGCCAACCGCGGTATCGGAAAACTCGTTTCAGTAATGCATTGATTTGTTTTTGCAGACCTATTCTTCAACACGGTACAAGTTTCTATTATCCACGGTTTGCAGTCTATGAAAAACCGGCCTTTACTGATGTTAGCGGTCACCCATTTCTCAAAACTTTGACAATTGTTGTTCCAAGCAGCGTGAAAGCAATAAATGACCAAGTCAAAAGGAGACCACAGGTATTTGGGGGAGGGGGGGGGGGGGTTCTTTGTCTAGTAGTCACGTACTGTACCTTACCTCTGCCTTACCCCTCCCAGTCATCTTTACTTCTGTCAACCTCCCTCCGCCCATACCTATGTAAGGTAATACATTTTTATGGGGAGCAATTAATTTTGGCAAGTTAGGCCGCGTACGTGCCACGTCAAGAGTTTTTTCATGAAAAATTCGTGTTAATATTTCAACATTACTGGGCCTCATTGTACCAGTACAGAGGCCAACACACTGACGTGAATAGCATCTGTCAGCATGTTTTCCCAACACCAGCAGTAACGACGGCAGAGGCGCTGGCTAGCCACCGCCCATGAGTAATCGTGTAGCGAGCAATCGATGGACAGCTGCACGAGGCAGTCGGCATCAGTATGAGCAACCGCTGAGCGGCCTGGCATGAGCGTAATGCTCGTGCCAGGGCCGCCTACTTCACAGCCCAACTAGAGAATCTAGGCCCAAGCAACAGCAATAAGCTGCTGCGCCCGGCCGCGCTGCAGAGGATTTAGGTGCTTGCCCAGCTATGTACACACGACAATGTATTCGCTGCTAGCCGCAACACACAAGTGATTTAATCTAAATATAATTTTTTTTTTCCCCCCTTCTAAAAGGGGTGATCCAATATGCCTTTCTTGGGTATCAAATTAATCAGGCGACGTCCAGCTATTAAAATAAACATATGTATATATGTTTATTTTACAAAGTTGTTTTTTTTATGCGCTAGAGACAATTTAACATGAACTTCACGCAAAAAAAATGGAAAGTTTGGTGGCATAGGGGTGGGTCAAAATCGAACCAAAATTTCCCAAATTTTTTTATTACAACACCATTCTCGGGAACCGTGAGGGGTCATAATAGAGAGATTCTACTGTACATATAACAGTAGCACTGCATGGTGAAAAATAAATGTGATGTTCCAACTAAAACTCTACAAATAAAATAAAACTAGCAAATTACAAAGATCTAAACTAATTGAACAATGGCCTTCAAATTACAGACCAGTGAAACACACAAGTATGACAGGGCAGTACAAGTGACTATATTTGCTCTGCTGATTACAAGTTGCATTAACTCTGACTTATTTTGATCTGGCTTAAAAATTTTTTGTTGAAAAATAAGGCCTTGGTAGCCTGTACACAAACCCATCACTCAGGTAGGTTTGCACACTGGAAGTGGAGAATGTTGCTGTCTGGAGGGAGTTTAAAAAACACTCCAATTTCGAACATATTACCAAAAGATTGCAATTTGAAGTTTTACCCAATTTTATGGTATCTAAAAATTATTATAACATGAAAGCAGTTTATACACAGTCAAATTAGTTTTATTATTTAAAACCCTCATACTAATGACTGAAATTTTGCTTAACTTTCCTGGGCCATGGTGGCTGAGCAGTTGGCCTGCTTGTCTTTTACCAAGGTGAACAGGGTTCAATTCCTGGTCAGGTCACTCCTGGATTTTCGCATGTAGGGATTGTGCCGGACAATGCCACTGGTCGGCAGGTGTTTTCGGGATCTCTAGTTTCCCCCCGCCCTTGCATTCTGGCGCTGCACCATATTCACCTCGATCACTCATCTGCTCTCAAGACCTCACTGTTAAGAGCTGTGTAAATCACTAATTGATTTTGCTCATTTACAAATTAATTTACATGATTTAATGATATATGAGACAAGTTAACTTAATATTTTTATGCATGTACATTTTAAACAACCACAGTTCATTTCTGAACTGATTTATTCTTACATGCATAACTCAAAACAGAAATACATAACTCCAATGCTCAACACCTGTGATTCACAGGCAGAAAACTAAAATGCATAACAATTAAAATTACCAAACTACAAAAAGAGGGTCTGAGGTAAAGTGTTTGGAGTATAACTATTTGTAGAATATTTTTGCTAAAGGCAAAACATTAACTATCAAAACATGCTGTCAAATTAAAGTAGAAATATTATATTACAACATGCAATTAATTGTGAACAGTCTATAAAAGATTGTAAATGGTACATGGTACTCAATTGTTAAACCAAACCCTAGGTTCTTCTTTCCCCCTCCCACACACTTCACCAAAGAAATTGGTCTTAAAACAATCTTTTAGCCAAATACTATTATCAGTAAAGCCTGCTGTGCATGATGTGAAATCATTGGAGACTTCTCCACCGTCAGTGCTGCCCCCAACCTGACTGAACCCCAAGGCAGCACAGGGAAAACGTGGTGCTTCTGCATCAAAAGATTGGACATTTTCTTCATGTAGTTACATATCATTTTTGCAAAAATAAGGGCATTAATAGTAGACACTTTAGACATGTTGCTAGGCAGGCTGTACGTAACTGGCAGTCAGATAATTTGACGAAAATGAGACACCCCATCTCACTGTCTTAGTAATTTTTTTTCTTCCCCAATGCGAGTTTCAGCAACACGAGTTGGACGGTGTTGTGCATCAACCGGATAAGCAACATTTTTCAAAAATTTAAATGTGCGCACCATCTGTCAGCCGAGAGGTCGAACTACATGTACAAGAACTTTCAGGCCTTTATTCACAATAGAAAAACTACAACAGGAGAAAAACGTAAGCGCCATTCCTATAATGTTGGTTCCTATATTTTACATAACTTGTCGAGTAACCATAACAGAATTGGCGGATAGCCAAGTTGTGTTCCGAATTCTACAATATACGGCTAAGCGACAGTCCAGATTGTTGTATTGGCAATGTGCCTGATATGTTGGATGTATTATTGTTTGCTTATTAGCGACGTTAGTTCCGGACCTCATCAGTCGTGATCTAGCCTGGTGATTTTGTGATGTTTTTAGAGTTATGGCAACGAGAATACAAAGAATACAGGCTTATCAAGTGAGGAACAACTGTCGGAGATTAGAAAAAGGACTGAAAATTAAATGGCCCATATACCTAGGGTAAGTTCCAGTATCGTTATTCTATTTACACATTGTATACATAAAGTAAAATAATATTCAGAAATGGGAATTAATAAAAAATAATGTTTGCTCTTACGTAACATTATTTCATGACAAAAATTTGTTATGTTTTCCTGATTTAAAAAAAAAAAAAAAATGATTTTGGCTTGGTTTACCTTTACAAAGGTATATAGTAAATAATCAAATTTAGTGTTGCAGGTGGCAGTGAGTCCTATGGGTGGAGAAAATGTGGCTACTGTGTGGCATGCAGCATATTAGAGTATCAGATGCAACCAGTCGGAAACATTATCATGTGATCCTGTAGAACTTGTCCTTCTGATGACTGTTGCTGTTGAGTCCTGTTATGTTTTGTTTCACAGTAGAGGGAATGTGTCCCCTTCTGCACTAACAAACATGCACGCACGTGCACACATGCAAACCCCCCCTCTATCTATCCATCCATTCTCATCTCTCTCTCTCTCTCTCTGCAGTGCTGTAGGTTTCCATAGTGTCCCTCTCATGGAAACACCCAGCTCCCTCAACGATGCAGCAGACTAAAATATAAGTGCCAGTGACATTTAAAAAATTGCCCGTTCATTTACAAATAATTCCGCAAATATGAATGCATCACTGAATACTGAAGAACCAATGAATGGACTACCAAGAGAAGTCTTTCAATTAGGCAGACCGAAAAAAAGGACGGAAAAGGAAAATACCTGATCAAAATAGAGATATCAGGCACGTACGATGCCAGCGTCAGCGTGGTAAGGTTGTTGATCAAAAAGAATTTTGTGATTTCCATTGAAAGAATAAATACCATGAAAAATAATTATAGCAGATAGAAGGAAGGAACAAACTTGACACATTTTGGAATCTCACAACCTTTCACGCAAAAGTCCTTTCTTTGTGTGTCTAGTAAAGTATCAATAGCCAAAGTAAAGAGGAAAAGGGTTAAAGAACGAAGCAAGATAACTTGCACCAAAAGATACACTTTAGCAGGTGTCCAAGTCTGTAAAATGTTTTTTTTACCCAGACTCTTAGAATATCTGGGGATAGAATCAATGGTTATCTAAATAAATGCAAAAGTGTCAAATTATTAAGGACAACAAGGGGAAGGCTAGCAGTGTAAATAAATTGAGTGAATGCAAAGTGGCTGAAGTGATCAGCAACATAAACAGATTTCCCAGGTATAAGTCACACTATTGCAGGGCACAGACATGTAGTGACTTCCTCCCACAACATGCCATCATTAATGTCTTATATGACCTCTACAAAAATTAATATTCAGAGCCAGTGTCGCTGTCTTCTTACAAGAAGATATTCTATTCAAAATTCAACTTGTGGCGTAAACCTCTGAAGGAGGACACATGCAATGTTTGTGACGCACTGAATACTCAGATGAAAGATCATGATGTACCTGACATAAGGCAAAAACTGGATATAAATCGTGCTTCAGTATCCAAAGGTTTGGCAGTTCTGACTTTTGACCACCAGCGAACTCTACCTTTACAAAGAATCGCCACTAACATTGGGTTTTTTACAAATGGCAGTTGTGGCTATACAACTATGGGATTCATGATGGAAGTTCGAATAATGGTTACTGATATATCTGGGTGAAAGGGCAAGCTGGGTGTGGGGTACAAGAGGTAGGCTCGTGTCTCCGAAAACATTTGATGGAACATGTCAGATTCCTGCGGAGGGCAGAATACGGGCATAAGCTAGTTCTCATGCTGAAAGCAGTCTTAGCATCTCAACCAACATTACAAACAGTGGCAATGAAACTTCTAAGACTTGAACACAGTTTTTTTGCCCAACAACGCCGATTTTGGAGACATTGAGTGTGCCTTGAAGCTGTAGCAATGATTGTACACGCCTAGAGATTACGTACAAGTTATGAGAGTCTGCCGTAGAAAAACAAACTGACAGTGATGGAGATGAGAAATGGGGAATTTGTGGGATCTGCTTGTTTGGAAAAGACAATCACTAACAGGGAAAAGGACATTGAAGGTAAAGGTGTTAAGTTGCCTGAAAACTAAAAATACTGAATTTGACAAGAGTAAGCCATATTGCCTTGTTTTGAAAACGTCCTTCAACAGCATGGGTCATAAAATTTGCTTGAAAAGAAGAAATTCGTCACGTGTTGGTTGTCAAGATGACATGAGTGGTGATAATCTCAAACCATTTTGGCCTAATGGCAAGGCAATATCTGCATCATAATAATGTGATCTGAAAAGCATTATGCATCTCATACCAAGTGACCGCAGACACTTCTACAATAAACTGTATACAAATGGTGGAACATATTATGATATTGATGGTTTTGGTGAAGGTTTGGATTTCACATTACAAACTGATAGTGTGTAAAGAACTCAAAATTGTGCCTTTTTAGTAACTGTGTGTGTTTTGTCAATTTTGTTTGATTTTTTTGTGTATGTCTTAGGAGCTGAACATTGTTGGCCCCTTAAACACATAACGTCTGAACAATATTGTTCCCTGAAATTCTTGTATAACTAAAAGAAGTCCTTCAAAACTGAGACATATAATAATAACAATAATATTAATTCAGTGGTAAACTTACTTAGTAACTTGTTGCAAAACACAAATATCTCCAACTTTGTGCATCAACAAGTTAACAGTCACACTTTGGCGCTTAGCTGCCTAAAGCATATTACTGGCCACCATAATCGTAATTCGGATAAGTGAAACTAAAGAAAATCATAAAAATATTGTCATTAATGGATTTTATAGTGAATAATCGAAACACCCATACATAGATACACTGTTGTAAAAAATATCAATTTTATAAGGCTTAACTATTTCTTGTATGACCGTTTCAAAACTGTAAACCTTTGACCACGGTTTTTTCAAAACTAACAATTGGCACATAGCCGTTTGATGCATAACACCGTCCAGTTAGCGATGTACTCTGCGATGCTGTTCCAGTAAGCAGCCTGGCTCATTGTATTGCTATAGTGGGACAACAGACAAAACAACACGTACAGACCCCAGTGTCAGTGGACAGTCACGTGGCGAGTACTTGAGGTAGTAGAGGAGATTAGAAACTCAGCAGCTCTCTGGATCTGTCCGGCACGGTTATTGGACAGCCCGAGTTACACTGCATAACTAACCTCCATGGCATCTACGCCACACATAAAGTTTGGTACACCACTGCAAGGCATGGGTAGAGGCCATGGGGGACGTGCTGTTCCAAACCTCCACTGAGGTTGTAAGGATCCCCACTTGAATCACGATGAACCCCATGAACCCCCTAATCATACTTAAACCGAAATTTTTTATTTATTGTAACTTTTGGACCATCTCATAGAACAACAGTTCCATTCAGTTTATTCTTTTACTTTGCTATCAGGCATATTTTTAAGATATGCATTTGGAGTGTGGCAAGCACCACAAGAAATTGGGAGCGTATGAGTACACTATGGAAAGTTAAAAACATTTTCTTGTCTATCAACACAATCATAAAAAAGGTGGTAGCATACAACAGATACTTTTATTATTTTTAATTAATAGTAATGCCTCTTAAATGTTATTTGGCAAGAATAAAATAATACTTTGTTAAATTGCTAAGTTCACTTAAAAATAACAATCTGAAAAACAGCAGTTAACTAGCATAAATATTTTTGCACTACATCCTTTTCAAAACAACTTTATAAATTGTAACTCAATAACACTGTGTTTTTAAGGCGGCCATATACCTGGTGCTTGAAACCCCGTTGTAGTGCATTTAACAAACGTGTACTTTGAACTATTAAACGTGCCCCAGTATGTTTATCTATGAAAAGAAAGCACACTCCAAATGGAATGATTCAATCAAGACATCACGCTCATTGGAAAGATTATTTTCATGTCCTCCATATTAGCTAGCAACTGCTTACTCAAACTGCTGTATCTCACAATATGCGAATTGGATACATGGGAAGCTATGACAGAGGCATGCATAGACTTTGCTACAGAGAGGCATCCAAAGAAATTATAGGGTCACCGCTTAAATTACTGTTCTACGATCACAACGAAACCACTCTGCAATAGTTCCAGGGAATACGCGTAGAGATGATAACATTTAACTTACGTCAGTCAGCATCTATAGGTTTTACGGAAATAAACAGTGGTCAAACATTATTATTTCGTAATCAATGACATTATATTGTGTCATAACAAATAAATTTAACACACCTGAAATGGAAGCTCGGCCACTAAGGCCTTCTCTTTCTAATGGTCGTAGGCATAGAAACCGAGTTACTGTGGTAAAATGAAACATCTTTCAAAGACGAATCCTTACTATATAAATACGCTTTCTGCACCATTATCACAGAGACAAACATAGCACAATTCAGTGAAAGAAAAATTGGTTTAAATTTACATGTGTCGTTGAAGCAACAGGTGCCCCAACAGGAAGTTAAGAATCAACAGTCAAACAAATTTGGCAGATGATAAACAGGAAGACCAGTCTGACTTTCCAATACCTAAATGTAAGAAAACGGCACAAGAAATTAATTGAAGTAGATGATCTTACATGTGGTGCTGTGTGGAAAAAAATACACAAGTTTTACTATGTATGTTCATATTTGTCATGGCAAAATTTTTATGAGTGGTGTGACTCTGTTTCTTTATAAATTTTTATTTTACTTAGCAGTTTTGCTATTTTAGTGGGTTCATAAGCCCTAGAGTACCATCTCGATACTTTTGCTTTCGTTAGTTTCCCATATACTGGCCTCGAACAAATCACTGGTTAGTTACATAAACTTGCAGGGGCTTATACATTTTTATGCTCATCTGAAAGAGGTTCATATACCGATTTTTGGCACAAACAACGAATCAAGACGTTAACGTTTACAGTCACTTATTCAGTCTTCTATTACCACTACAAGTATTAGAAAAACCATTTTAGATATATTGGCCACGTTTGCAAAAATTAACATGTTTCAAAATCTGATGATGATGAATTTATAATGAAATAAAATCTGTAAGTTCTGTTTTTGCTCGTGTAATATGGACTCGAATGCCGAGAAGCGGTTATCCAACCTTCTAACCATGCCGAGGTAAGGGAAGGTTGCCGCTGCGCAGAAGGAACACTGAGAAGGTTCTTTTGTTTCTTGTCCAACTATAACTGTGTATCTGCATTTAGTGATGAACTCTGCGATGCTGTTCTAGTAATCCGCCTGACTCATTGTATCGCTAACTGTTCATGTGTCTGCATTTTTAAGAATATGAACTGCTTTAACTTGTATAAATCTTGGAGGAAATTATCCAGTGCTTATTTTTATTTTCCTCTTATAATGGCATCTCATGTTTCTGCAGAATGAGTGAAACGAACTATGACTTCCATTAGTTGAGTTTGACATCCGTGAAATTACAACGTAGCCTATATATTAATTAGCAACAGCATTCATAATAATACAAATTAACAAACAGCTTCCATTTCATATTCTGTGCAAGTTACACCTTGTGAAACACAAATTCTAACACATTCATCAATGTTATGTCAAACTCACCAAGCAGTGAAATATATACAAATATTTGATTTTTTATTCCAATGAACTTTTTGAAGAACTTGGCCAGAACATGCAATTGAATGTATATCAGAATATTCAGGAAGCAACTCTTTTCTTCATAGAAGCTAGGAAACATTAAAAGTGAAACTAGCAAATATATCAAATGTTTTATTACATTTATTCACCAAGGACTTAATTGACATACCAATTATTATTTCCCTTTATGCAATGACAATATAATTTTACTGGCAAAAAACCTATAACAAAGTTCAATGCAAGAGTCCTTGAAGGCTCCATGCGGGATGGAAAATATTTTTGTTTGGCAGTTAAACTGGGAATGTAGGTCCCAAATTATATTTATCAACTGATTTCAAACAATACCTAGGTATACAAAAACAAACTGATATTCATGGGAGTTAAAATAATTTCATACCGTAACTTAAATTCAGTTTCAACATTGTTATTACTTTTTAAGTAGAATTCCTACCACAGCTATTTTATATTTAACTAGCAGCCCGCTAACCTTTCGCTCAGGTTTTACAGACTGCCCATGACTGCCTGTGACTACATGCAAATTTATAATATTAAGATACACTTGGTTTTACTCTACCCACTGCGTCCCCACTTGAATCGTTCTAGCCACTGGGCCAATGTGGCCCCATTTGATATATCTCTATCTACTAAGTCACTTACTGCCCAATTGGAGTAGCTCTAATCCCTGGGCCACTACAGATCTTAGACCAAAAAAAAAAGAAAAGAGAAATGACAGAGCTATTGTTTCAAAAATGCTTTTTTATGCAGTAATCGTGTTGTGTACCTATATACATACCTGATAACCTTCACATCTTTGGAACCATTTGAAATATCACGATGAAACAAAAAATAAGTTAGTCCGGGTGTTATTATCTATAGACTGTGTAAATTTCATGTCAATACATACAGTGGTTTGTAAGTTAAATCCAGTCGTACAGACAGACATGAAAAAATTTAACAATGGCTTAAAAATTGATTGTCCTATATCAAAAAATTATTAAAAGTGGAAATTGAGGAAATCACAGACATTTCTATTTTATTTATTTGTATATAGTCCATTCTCAATTAGAAGCAACTTATGAAAATCAACCTTTGAAAAAACACTCTAGGCATAGCATGTTAACATATTTTTTCAATAACCTGTATTCCACAAATACATAAAACTGTGGTTAACTTTAGAGTACTGCATTATTGAATACATGAAACATTACCTTAACACCCTCTATAACTTGTAATATTTATTTCTTTTTAAACATGAATTAACAACAGCGAGAACAGCAACGTGTTGGCAACAGACATGTAGCAAATAGTTCACAGTTAAAATTTTAACCTAGTTTTTTAATATACTATTTGAAAATTAAATTGTGCCTATTTAAATATTTAGGTAGCCCCGATGGCAACATATCTAATGTCTACAGTTTAAAATAGTGTGAGTAGGCCGTAATGGTACAGTGTTGTTTTATCGAGCGAGATAGCAACTGAAACAAACTGCCTGGAGACAGGGGGGGGGGGGGGGGGGGGTGTGTGTGTTGTCTCTCTCTCTCTCTCTCTCTCTCTCTCTCTCTCTCTCTCTCTCTCTCTCTCTCTCTCTCTCTCTCTCTCTCTCTCTCTCTCTCTCTCTCTCCTCTCTCTCTCCTCTCTCTCTATCTCTCAGGAAGTTTCACTTCGCTAGTGAGCAGGAAAATTATATATGTTTTTAATTGTATCATATTTCATACTTATTACAGCAAAATAATGATTTTTGAATTTGTAATTTACAACTGAAAAGAAATTTTAATGTCTGAATACTTATTTTAATACATTTAGATATGATGGTGGGGCATAAACAAAATGAAGTTGGCAGACGTGGCGAGCCATGACAGAGCGTGTTACTTTTTGCCAAACGAAGCGTAAATTAATCTTGCTCTGAAAAATACTTCAAAATACCATATCACGTTTGTAGATATTGTGTTTTTAAACCTACCTAGGTAAGTTACGATGTTGTGATAAATGTGTTTCCACGGCAGTAATAAATATACTTTTACGTGTGTTTCATTAATCATTGCGTCTGTGAAATGGCATGTCTTTGTGCATCGTGGTCAATATGCTGGCCCCGTGTGTGTGTGTGCACGTGATTAAAAATATTTTATTAGCACAATTTATACGTTTTAACTGTGAACTGTTTTTATGACAAAGTTAATTATTTACATCCACGTCTATTTATTTATCACAACATTGTACCTTTGCCCTAAGGGGTTTGAAACAGTCGTGTAATGTAATTTGCCACAATCCTAGAAGAAAAATACTAGGCTCACCCCGATAATTTTCAATAAACCCAATAAACAATAAGTAGCAATACATAGAAATATGAGCAGAATAAAAGTTACTGTAGGCATATTTGTGGCATGTTCACCACTATCTTTTAAGTTTGTATGACAAAAATGAGCAACACGAGTTGTGTGCTTGAATTTAATGTGCCTTTTTCGTTTGACTGGTTGTTCCTTCGTTATATTTATTCCAACTGAGGCCGCCCTTTTAAAGAAATAACCCAACACATATCAATAACAAAAGGATAATTAGTACAGCCCTTTACCTAGCATTTGTAAAAGTGTTAAACACAGCCGCTGCAAGATTCTAACGCGTATTACATATATTGTGCTATGTCGTGGAAAACAAATATGTTAACGTAAAATAACCGTAAGAACTGACATCAATTCAGGCATTTTTAAAAGTCATAAAGCTGATCTAAATAATGTTGGAGCCTTAAACTGTGAATATTCATATGGAATTATTTTTGGAATATGACAGAATTCTTTGAAAAGCTGTAGAGAGTAAACAACACATTTGACAGGTATAAAAGTAGAAGTCACATTTCAATGTTTATTTTTAGGTGTAGCGAAAGTATACAAACACATGTACATGCACAATGGCATGTAAAGATTGATTTTGACAGATGCTACATGGCAGTCACATGGCAATGTTTGTTTACATTTGGCGGAAGGATATGAAATGGGCCTGCAAGTAGATATTTAGCAGGGCTCCGAGAAAGTTGCTTCCAGTGGTGAATGGACTATATATGATGCTACCCTCTGGATTTCTGTAAAAATGTTTAAAGAACAATGGAACTATCTACCAATATCTCATTTCACTGTTACTGCTCTACTTCTGCAAGCTCCAACAATATTCAACATACATTTTTATAATCCAGGATCCACAGTTGGCTCCTTTGGTAAGTCACTAGCCTCCCACCTCTGAGGTCCCCAGTCAATCCCGGATCACAGCAGTTAATATATTTCAGACATGAGAATTCTAATCTGGGGAGTGTAGCGGGACACTGTTGTAGTTTGGTGGATTTCTCATGACTCTCCCGTTTCACTTCAACCAATTATTCGAGCTGGCCGGGGTGATACGTCTGTCCCTTTAGTACAGCAGCCAGCTTCGCTTACTGTCAGCCTCCTCTCATCCATACGTGACCCTGTCTCAGGCAGGAACCACACGTGGATTTTCATTTCACTTTTGTATAATAATGCAATGGCAGGAAATTAAGATTTCATATTTAATGGGCACACCCTACCTCTTCCATGATTTTGGACTTGATGTCATCACTTATCCAACTGGCAGACTTGACGTGAAAGCGTAAGTCCACTTTGGTGTTGACCATATTGACGTTCTGGCCACCTGGACCGCTGCTCCTGCTGTATGTCACCTCCAGCTTCTCTGCAGCCACCAAAATGTAACTCAGACATGCACATGACCACCCTCTATGTTCAAAAATTATACCACAACACCAGCCCATATATCTATACTGTAGCTTAAGAAACAATAAACAAAGTGACATTTAGGTTACTCTTTAATAAAGGTGGTATTTTTAGTACTGTATTATAAACCACAGTGCTTGTAGTTGTGAGGTATTATTTTTAATAGTGGTGAAAGAACTATCTTGTAAGTAAACAATGAACCAACCTGTAATAATGAAGTGTAAGAATAATAACTTTTTTGAGATTCAGTAATCACTTTGTTAATGAAAATGTTACTTAGGCAACTTTTTTTTTGTAAGCAACAATATGTATTTTAATCAATTAATTGCTTTTGCTAGAATTCCACTGAAGCAGTGATGTCTTTTCTTCATCATAGCATCCACCACAGTTGTCCTCCACCCCCCCTCTCCCCCAAAGAACCATTAGGCCATACGTGCCACTGAGTTCCCACAACACTAAGGTAGCAGGTCTGCCATCCTGCTGCTACCACCTGTAAGCTGACTACCCACAATGCACCAGTGCTCGACTTGCCTCCCCTCCCACTGCTGGCAGCAGAGGGGTATCTCATGTGGGGTGCTGTTGCTCTCTCTCCTCGTATGTCTCTCCCTGCTCGCTCACCCCCGGTCTAAGGGTATATAAACCCAGCGCACTCCATGGTTCAAGGCTGTTTCGAACAGCTCTTGTTCCAGATGGTTCACCTTGCTATAGTGTATCGCTGCTAGACTACTTATCTGATGCTATGTACCATCACCTCCTTTAGCCATCAAACTATTCCTCTACTTGTGGGGTTACCCTCGTAGTCATGTCATACAAGCCTCTCGCCCTCCCATTACACTGTCTGGAACCTAGGGCTGGCCCTTCAAGACAAGGTACAGGCTGGGTGTGTGTTTTTATTGGTTTACCAATAAATACAATCACTCTATCATGATTTGTACTTTCTCTAAAAGCTCACTTTAGTTTAAATTACCTGTTACATTATTATTCCCATTTTGCCCCATATCTGCCACTCATCTTCCAGGTATAGGGACAAAACTCACACTCTTATGGCCTTCAGACTGACAGTTAAGGCAGCATTCCTTCTTATGATGGTTGCTGGGGTATGACGGCAATCCCACCTTGCCGGTCACCTCCGGGGAGGAGTTTGCGAACCCTTGCCTATCCTATCGGTGGAGCACTTGGTCACTGGCGATAATTTCGCCCTACTGGGTGCTTCTCTGTATACAATATTTGCAAACCTTTCCACAAGAATCCCTTCCTTTCCTCATAACCTGGGAAGGAGACATGAGGTATCTCGGGCATCGCACTGTGCAATAAGTCATTGTTCTCTGGGAAGCAGCCCAGAATTCCCCCGCCCCCTCAATATCCTCAGTTCTTACACTGAGCCTTGCCCATACCTAATGAATACCCACTTCAACCTAACTCTCTTTCTGTCTCTCAAGTATGCCACGCCACTGGGCTGGGCAACAGAATGCAGCCAAGAGTGCTATTGGCCAGGGAAGCTGCCAGTCTGGAGCATAGGCCTAGCCATGTCCATACTTTGCTGAGGGAAGAGACCATGTGCCTGTGAGGTGCCCCATCAACCAGCATCCCAGTGTGATCTCTGCCAAGAGGGGACGGCACAGCAGAGGGCAGGGTACTTCCAGGTGCCTAGGGCTCTTTCTCCACTGCCTACCACACTACCCAAGGACAGGTCTCCTGCTCTACAGAATGTCACCCTGACCAGAGTTGTCCGTCAGTTGGACCTAGTTCCGCACACCACTCTACCTGTCTGCCTTGCACCGGCTTGCTCTGCCACCCACCCTCTACGCTGGCCAGCTCCGTTAAAAACAAACCAACAAGTCACTACCTTACCAGTGAGCCGCTCTACCACCCCCACTATAGGCACTACACAAGTGTGTGGAAATCATACTGATAGCACTGCAGTCTTGCTTCTTAACTAATGAATGAGGACACAGCTAGTTGTGTTGTATTATTTGTTCAGTAAACATGTGTGATATAGAATTTACGTGGTGGTTTCTGCTGATAATAGGTGAACAAATTATTGGAAGTTAAAAAGTATTTGCTTTAGCGGCCACGTAAATAATGTTCGAGAAGAAAAAAGGTGTGTTATTTTGTTGATGAAAACAAAAGAGAATTCTGCATGCAATACTATTTTATTTATGTTATCCGTAATTGTTTTTCCTGACTTTTTTTTTCTCATATAGTGACTTACTCCCTAAAAAAAGAACTAACTTTATTAGCGCTAGAAGCTTTTTCTTTAAAATTAGATGCTGGTATTGATAGCTGAGGTCATTCACATCACATATTGAATGCAGAAAATAAAATCGAAGTATAGAGCGACTATAAAAATGCAATTAATTATTTGATAGAATCAGTGAAAGTTCAATATTACTAGAGGAGTGTAGAAATGTAACTACAGAATGCCTACAAAATCAGTGTGATTCCATGGTAGGGAAAATAGTTTTCAGACCACAAAATGAGACAGAACAATATTATTATATGGACTATGTAAAAAATGTGTGTGTTAGTGATGAAAGGGCACTTGAAATTTATATAACATGCAAGCAAGCACAATGCCGGGAAGGGTTAGGGAAAGCAGTGTCACATACTAATGTACATAACAGTTATGAACATATACAACTTGTTTTTTGTTTATAGCAGAAAACAGCAGGTGCGCATAACATTACAAAAATATTCTAAATATGTTCAGATTTGTATCAACAAAATAGGAACATTTTATTTTTCTCACTGTTAACCAAAACATACTTGCCTTAATCTCACATTTTGAACTATCGAAGACTGCAACCTTATCAAAACACAACACATATCAACATTTGAGAGCAATTCAAAAGATAGTTTATCTAAATTGTTAGATATTTTAATTTTCTGAATGCAACTCTCATGTGAATTCAAACACTGGCAACACTGCACGTTTCCACTTCTTCAGTTGTTAACGTGCTATTAAGCAAATATATTGGAGTAACAACAATGATCAGTGTGTCGGAGAGGCTTGTTTTTATTGCTGGGAAACCTTTATCAGCCATGTACTCATCTCTGCTCCATGATAAATTCAACAACCCACAATCATTTCTGATAAATGCGGCACTCGAACTGCCACTGTAGCACTTAGATTTGAGCTCGCTCACCATCCCACTAGGTGTAATGCCTATTACGAATTTAAGAGAGTACATACCCTTGTAATTTCTGTAAATAAACACTCTTTTATGTCAATGTTCGGTAGCTGTGTAACTTTAACTTCTGACTATCATTGCGACACATTTTCGCCCATAATATGTTAGAATATTCATCCTTTATTTGGGATAAGACAAAAACTGGCAGTGTAGTCGTACAGATAAAGCCCAGCGTCATTCTAAAAACTGATTGGTTTATGAGAAGCTGGAAAATTGTCAGCACTGATATGAGCAATTTTCATACTCTGCCACCAAATTTAAAACTTGTTTACACATTGAAGCTGTAGTAGAACAGAAAATTATCACAACTCATGCCACACTGTTTTTTTTTCCAAAGATATAAGGTTATGCTGGATAATAGAAGTTCATTAATTGATATGCAATGAAAATAAGTGATTTTTAAATACCAACCAGAATCCGAGCATTATTTTAAATTAACATTACTAAGAACTACACAAAAATAGTTTTTTTTTTGTAACCTTGACATTACTCTTCTGCCTTTCCTCAAGACATGTTGCAGCAGTAATCAATGAATAATTTATTAGCTGGTAGTTATGTAATTGTATGGTTTTGTTAATTACAGCTGTATCTTTTACAGTTATTAATTCTATACCACTATTATTCTACAAGTAATCCTAGTGGTTTAAAATGTTATAAAAGCTAATTTCCCATTGAATGTTTTTTACATAGGGCAGTAGCTACGCAACTTACAAGTAAATAATGTAAAACTAGAAGCACTGCATCTATAATTAAATACTGAGTGAGAGGTCCACTAGTTATAGACATTTGTTTCATTCCAGAACATAAAGTACAGTATGGGTTTTATATTTCTGAACCTAAGTCTGGTAGTGCTATCAATACACGACGGATTTGTTGGGGGTTTTACAAGAAAATTGAGAAGAGTTTTTCAGTTTGTGTAACAGAAATGGAAAAATTTAAGACCCACATAAATTCATGGTTTCAGGTGTTACAAACAAAAAATATCAAATAATATGCTGTCTACAAGGCACTTGTTTGGTTATCATAACCAATCAATGAACTGTACGCTTTGTGTTCGGCTATAGCAACATGAAATATTACAACCTGGACTAATAGCACGCAGCACAGTTTACGAATCATTTACAGTAGCACACAGACATGTGAAGCAAGTATGCAGCGCTGTTTAATTTCCTGCACCCTTGCAGAAGCCAAGGGAGCACGGAGCAAGTGCAAATAAGGACGATATTCCCATGTTTATCTGCAGCATCAGCCAGCGCGAAGGATTGACTGAAGAGCGGCAGCCGTACTCAGCAGCAGTAGAGATCTGAGGTGATGCGTGTGACGCTAAAAACCTGCAATTAATTATCTCTGGCAACAAAATTGAGCCTTTACCAAGTAATATTGCACTGTTATAGGAAAATAGCAACGATTTGAATCAGTAATACTTCACATTTGAATCTTTGATTAAATAAAATAATTATGCAAAATGTACGAAAATTTGGTCAGTGCTAGAGCCCAAGAGATCCTACCTCTCTGTCCACTTCAAACGGGAGGCCCTGCCCTACAGACTTTAAATTAGTTTCAGGGTGTGTAGACGTGTCCCTGAACCAACTTTTAAGTTAACTTGTAAAAGCAATGGAGCTTGTGTCAATCGCTGCCCATTCGCAAGGTTAAGTGGTCAAGAGCTAGATAGTTTAAACACGCCGCCTACGTACGTGTAGAGCAGAGCTCCATGTATCTCCACCTTAATCCTTCTATGCCAAATCTTGCAAGAGCATCACACACCACTACTGCTTCAAAGTACTCTCCCTACCTTGTCTCAACTGTAGTCTCTTCATTTTAAAAAAATTACTTCAGGCACATATCCAAAAGAGGGGTCCAGAGAGTCCATCCAAACACCTCCCAAAGATAACAAAAATAAAAGTTATGAAATTTAAAATGTTTACAGATAAAACTGTTGTAGTGTTTATGAACTGGTAGCTGATGTCACCCTTTTACCACATCCCTAGACTCCTTTTTAGTTCCATTTAGTCTCTGCTGTAATTATTGTATTTGAGATTTTCAAAACATAATTTCTGTGTTTGAATTGCATGACCTCATATAGTGTTTTGACGGGTAAAGTAATATTCCTTTGCAATGGTACACCTTGTACTGACAGATCGCAGGATGTCGTCTTTCGTTCTCTCTGTCTCTGACAACGTAATATGGTAACCCAGTTTTTCAATATGTACAGGAAATAATATAATGTATGTGTAGTGTGCAGACCAAATCATGAAATTGCACTTCCGTGTTTATACATAATTATATGAATGAATGTGCATATACTATTATAAGTCAACTACCCTGCTGGTTCATGATTGAATAGAAAAATCTGTTTGCAGTTTCATGTGAATGATCAGCAACAAAAATAGAATATTTAAAATTAATCAAGAAGCTTTATAAATGCATATTCTGCTCCAAACAAATACCACAAAATTATTATCTGTACAAGGACTAATAGAATACAACTGACATATTTCTGTACAAATGTAATAGTTTCTTTTAAGAACTCATTTGAATTTACTATGATTCAGATTATTCCTGAAAATGAGGATTGGGAATGAAACCAATGAATTATTACTGAACTCACAGCTGAATTTTAACTTTGGCTGGTGTTACACAATTCTTTGCAAATGGCCACACGTGCTTAATTTTATAATAATAATAAATTCTAATCTTTGCCCTAAAGCCATAGACTCTTGACAAATACTCAAGGAATGTGTTTTAGGTCACAACCAAGAGTGGCAAAGTTATTCTTGGTAGATTTATTAATGAAACATAAATTAAGTCTTATCTGTTGTAACACCCATGAAAATTGGGTTTTTATGCATACAATTAACTTATATTATTTTTCCTGTTCTTATTGCTACAAATATTGTCATGCAAGAGTTAATGTAATATTTTTTCACACATGTCACTTATATGATTTCAACTGCCTATGTAAATTTTATTTATTATTATTTATTTTATTTTTCTTAACACGTAAGATTTTTAAAAGTTAGATGTATGGTGACAATAATATTTATGTTTGATAGGCTAGTTCATTTTTCATTGTGTATTAATTTTTATATAATTAATATTTATTTTTGGAGTGATCTCAATTTTGTAAGTCTTTCTATTTTTTTAGTTGTATTATACCTCAGTTCCGAGATAGCGTATGCTTTGATTTTTCTTCATTTAGGTTGTTAGAAGTGGTTCATGTGGGTGAATTGAATAGTTTTGATCCCCATTAGCCCGCAGGTTTAAATCCTGATTGGTGATTGGCTGGTGCTATGGTCCCCTTAAGCTAGCGTCAGCCTGCAGAGACTAATGCTCTTTTCGCTAGCAGACATCAGATGTAGGGCAGGACCTCCCGTTTGAAGTGGACGGAGAGGTAGGACTTTAAATTAGTTTCAGGGTGTGTAGACGTGTCCCTGAACCAACTTTTAAGTTAACTTGAAAAAAGCAATGGAGCTTGTGTCAATCGCTGCCCATTCGCAAGGTTAAGTGGTCAAGAGCTAGATAGTTTAAACACGCCGCCTACGTACGTGTAGAGCGGAGCTCCATGTATCTCCACCTTAATCCTTCTAGGCCAAATCTTGCAAGAGCATCCTACCTTCAATCTGCTTGGTGATTAAAAGATAAGTCCTACTAAATATGACATTTTCATCTGGACCTAATTTTATTTACAGTTTGAGTCAGTTCGATATCCGTTAGCATCAGTACACAAGCGACGCCATCTTGACTTTTATAAATACGTAAATTTCCAGCACACATACACCCACTGTAAAACCTGTGATAAGAGTAGTTTCTACCAGAGCTAGACTATTTAGTGAGAGCACAATTTGTTTTAACGTAATATTTACTACAGACAACAGTTTAATTAATTATATTTTGAAACCAGTATATTCAGACTCTGGCAAGCTGTCACGTAACTGTAAAAGGGTTCAAGTAGGTTAGGCATGACAACTTTTAGCATTGTTAGGATAGTGTGTTGTCTTTATAGCTTTTCTCATATTGCCATCAGGTTTTTTTTTAAATATTATTTCTGATGTAAACAATTACAAAACAAAAGGAAATGAAAAGTAAAATAAATCAAATTTATTTAAAGGGTGTATCTGTTTTGTCGTTTTCTCTACTGTAGTGTCAAGTTAACCTATTTCTTACCAAGGGTCTTACATGTGTTTACTAGAATTTTCAATTGTCTGCCTTATTTTGGCGTAGTACATAAATGGTGTACGTGCCAAATGCTAGTTTTTAGAGGGTGCTAATAGTAATAAACAGGTTCCCCTACCGGCCCAGGACTGCACCGGGCAATTATGCAGAGGCAGGCTAGGTAAGATTACATCCTTTCCCACTGATTTATTGCAAGTCAGATGTGCAGCTTGGTCACTCAAGTGCTATATGTGTTGTCCCATTGTTTCGTATGTTAATTCTACATCATACACAGCACATATCTATTTGAAAATAAGATGACAATATTTCATATTGGCTATCCCTTGTGTGTGTTCTTCACAGCTCCCTACACACTACATTACATATTTATATGAAATATAAGCTATATTTCACTGTAGATAGACATAATGGCCATCCATGATGACAGGATTCTGCTACAAGTCAGGGTTGATAAGTGAATTAACTTCCCAACGCATCCCCCCCCCCCCCCCCCCAAGGAGTTGGCTCGGCTCTCATACTCAACAGCTTGGTCACTGTCATCTTTGCCAACTCAATGTTATTTCAATTTTACCTGCAACAATTTCTTTTCTACGTTTTTAAAATAATTTGCAACAGAGATTAGTTCCTCTTGCTGCCACTGTTGCAGCGTGCAGACACTTCCACCTTGGAGGGCTCGAACACCCCTCCTTTCTCCTTCTCTCTCCCCACTCCTCTTAATCCTCCCGCATGTCACTGATATGAATAGAGGGTGTTATTGTGTCTGCGAAGGTAAGGGGCACGATTCTCTCCAGCCTTCACTTCTTGATCACCAGCGATGGCGAACGGATCTTCACCACTACTGCTACGATGGATAGTTGAAATACTGTAATATTTTTTAGGCGTCTATTTTGGATAACTGATAATTTTTCGTAATGTTCATTTGACAATGCTTTGTGAAGTAGGATGGGAATGCAACTTGTCAGTGAGTGTTGGACAGGCAATTTTTGAATAGGGGCTGAAATGTTGATAGTGATTTATGATATTTTTCCAGCAATTAATCATTAGGGGGTACGTACGCGGTTTTCATGAACTTGATTTTGCTAGTTGGCTTGAATTTCTATTAATTTAGTTGGCGGTATTTCTCTGAGAGTTTGCTCAGGTTTGAGAAGTTTAACTAAGTTGAATACTTTGCAACTGCTGCCCCGTTTGGCTGGCCCCGCCACTTGTAACTGTTTGCATTAACCTGTCCACACTCTGTGACGGAAGTCTAAATGTTTTATTACTTTGTCCAGTTTTATTGATCGGTGCTGTGGTAGGCCCCTTTTAAATATTGTTTGGGGTGCCTCCGATTGAATATTAACCCTTTTTATTGTATAAATTTTAGTGTATGCCTTCTAGTTCATTC